>JAWWES010000006.1:10046806-10092378 GCA_035583135.1 Lophotriccus pileatus
CTCTCCTCCAGACCTGGGCTACTCCCAGAGGCTCTGAAGCAGACCTCAGGTGCCTCGGCCCTCATCCCCACCACCCTTCTGGGTGCTGGGGAGGACACAGCATGAAGCCCACGCAACTGGGAACACGTTCCTCTCTCCTCCTTCCCTCATGTTTAAATAATGTCCAGAACCCAACCCAAAACCAGACACCCAGCTCCTGCTGACCCTTGCCGGAAAGGTCGGCATTTCAGTAATTCCACCTTCCTCTTGGAGCTTTTCCACTTTTGTCTAGTGGGGGCCCAAAATAGCCCAGGAGCGTCCCCGACCACCTGCTATTTATAACCCCAACTTCACAGCAAAACAATGGAGCTGTCTGAGTCTCCCTCCCAAAATAAACAGGCAGCCTTTGAGTGGACGGGAAATCCTGCTGGATCCCTGCTGTGGGGTGTACAGATGGATGGGTAAACAGGCTGCCCTCCGCCCTACCGCGCTGCATCCCCGCCCCCAGCCCAGGCCACCGCTGTGGGGGCTGTGAGACCCCCTCGCCTGCCATCCACAGCTTCAGCTGGTGGGGCAGGGATGCTCTCAGCAGCACGGGAGGGTGAGCATCCCTGTGTCTCTGTTCTCCAGAGAGCCCCGAGGTGTTTGTTTGCTGGGGGAGGTGATGCAGTGTCCTGGACCTGGGATTGGCAGCCTCAGGAAGCATAACTGGGGTCCCTCCTGGGGACCAGCTCTGTACACCAGACAGGTGGCTTTTTTAACCTCATGCACACCCAAGTCCTTGCTCCCTGCTTTAATTCCAGTTCTCTTCCATGGGATGCATATTCCTAAGCAGGGGCGACTTTGGATTTACATGGCTGGAGCAACCAGGAGGGATCTCAGGCCATGGGAAGGAGCCTCGCTGTCTTCCATGGCTGGTCCCAACCCCAGCCCAGGCCAGCAGGAGAAATGAGCAGCAATGGCCTTTTCCACCAGCTACACCAATGATACAGTGACGAATTCATGCCAAGGAAGGATGTGCAGCTGTCACCCCTCATCCTCCTGACAGGCGGGGAAGATCCCCTTGCTCCGGTGAGTGCGGGAGGATGGTGCTTGCACTGAAATGAGGGCTTCCAGAGGGGCAGGAGAACAGGAACCCAGACATGCAGCCAAGTCCCTGACGTACAGATTGCAAAGCAGGAGACAGAAAGAGCCCCGGCTCCAGGCCCAAGGGGGTGACAACCGCGCTTCCGCAGGAGCAGGGCTAAGCGCGCGTGACAGGCAGAAGGCAGGGACCATCTCCCCTGCCAGCAGGACACCTACGCAAGCCTCCCCAGGTCCGTGGAACCCGCTGCCCGCCTGCAGTGCCACACAGGCTGCTGCTGGGATGCGTCTCCCCAAATCAGCGGCATCCGCATCCGCAGCGCGCCCCAGAGCCTCGCCCGCGCCCACGCTGTGGTGTCTTGTGCCGGGCAGTGGTACCCAGCTCCACGGCGTGGGATGCTGGGCTGTGGGGAGAGGGAGAGGATGGGCTTGGCAAGTCCTCAGGTTATGTTTGTGAATGCCAAGGTGGACGGGGATGCATATATCCCCCCCTCTGCCTTCAGGAGCAGGGACATCCTGATATCCATGAAAAACACAAAGGACGCCGCACCATGTGTGTGGCTGGACCGTGCTGGGGTGTAGGTGCTTACCCCGTTGGATGGGGCAGAGGGCATTGATTTGCACAGGGCAAAACAAAGGGTGCACATCCCAGAGTGGGATGGACCTGTGCCTACTCCCTGCTTGTCCTTCCCTGCCCTGTGCCAAACCCGCTCCTGGGAGACACTGAATGGCTCTTTTCAGGCTTTTGTTTTTTTGGCAGCTGTGTTTTTGTTTTCTCTGCCCCTCTCTCTCCCCTTCCCTCTCTGGTTACTCGGTAGGCTCAGCTCCAGTGTTTACCCTCCTCGGCTCTGCCGTGCTTCCCCTGCTGCCGACCCCCCTCTTGCCGGTGCCAGAGAGATGAAAAGGCAGAGCCTCGGTGCTCCCGCTGTTTGCACGGTCTCCTGGGCTCCGCGGAAATGTTTAACTCCAAGTGTTGAAACCGAATATTTCCTGCTCTGAAAGCAGAGGGCTCAACGTGCAGACGCACCCCTGTGTGGAGGAATTTATCCACAGGCACCCTCGGGGAGCATCTGCAAATGGATCCCAGCCCAGGCGGGGACCGAACCGAACCCTCCTGATCCCACTGGGGATGGAGGGCTAGATCCTGCACACTCAGTTACACTGATATAGATCCAACATAACTCCCATGAGTCCTCTGAGAAAGGCCTGATTCACCACAAAGCAGCTGGTAACGGGACCTGGGCTCCCTTCAGACCGGGAGTGGGGCTCAGTTAATGGGGACGCAAGTGTGACACTGAATAGGCATGGAGCAATGAAGTCATCCCTGCCCCTACCCTGAGCCTGTGCCCTGACACCTCTGTGAGGCTTATGCAGGATGGGAGTGGGTCACTTGAAAGGGAAAGCTTTCCCTCACAAGCAGAATGCAAACTGCTGTTTTGGAGAGCACTTAAGTGAGAAAAAAGGGAGCCCAGCCCACCAACAGCCTGGGATGCATACAGCCCCTCGCCACTACACAGCACAGAGGGAACGATCCTCCCAAATCACTCAACGAGCAAAGTTTACAAGACATGAGGGCTCTCTCTGCCCAGGAGCTCAGCACATTGCCAAATGAATGAAATAAATTGCCTATAACTCAGTTGTTCATCTGCACTGATGGCTTAATGCAGAGTCAGGTGCCTCCCAAGGAACTGCTGCAACGGGTGGCACAGGGGGTGCCACCCGCTTCTCCCCGTGCTGTCCTTTCCCTGAGGCCATCTGAAACTTGCTTCCATGAGGACCAGCTGTCCTCTCCCAACCCCCGATTTCTCCTATCTCAAACTGTTTTCCACTTCTCTGAGTCCCAAACCCCCCACCTCCTCTGAGATGCCTCCCTTCATCTCATCCTCGCGTTTCCGCGCCCCCCCCCCCCCCCCGCCTCTTAAACACTCCATCATTTAAACCCAATCAAAGCCAGTTGATCTGAAACTCTTCTGAATAGAAATGACCCCACGCTGGGGCCCCGCGCGCTGCTTCGGGGGCCGCACTGAAGCCAGGTGGGTGGTAATGGAAGTGCTGACACAGGCTCCTTGACAGCACCGCCACTGCCAGCGCCTGTAATAATCCCTCCCGGCCGCCCTGCAACTCGGTTTCCGCGGCGATTATTTTCCATTCGATGATGGGCTTGCTGTTATTTGTGTACTGATAGCAGATATCTCGTGTGACAAGCCTCCTTTCCTTCCAGCTCAAAAAACAATAATTCAAAGAAAGCCCCATATTATCTTGGAAATAGCAAAACACTCGCTCTTCCCCCGGCGAGCCTGCACCATAACTGATGAGGCTCGCAGAGCCCTGGCAGTAAGTGGCAGCCGAGGGGGGATGACAGCAGTGGGACAAGGGAGGCAGACAAGGTTCATGTGTCAGTGCAAAGCACCCCAGAAGAACAGCAGAGGCAAAAAAGTATTTGGTAATCAAGTGAGGGAGCAGGAATAATGCTGCTCATTGCTCTCTCATCTCCCTTTTGTTTACTGGTGTGGCACCAGTGCCATCCCCATGGGGCTGCATGCTGTCTGCTGGGTGCTGCCTTGCATCCTGCTGGTTGACACCAACAGGTATATGGCCCTCAAAAACCTGCACCTGAGGTCAGGGCACCTCCCACTCTTTTCAGCAGGCCCTTCCCATCCCATAGGCTCCTGCCTGGTTGTGGGATGCAGACCTCAGCTGTGTGGGATGCAGAGTTCAACCTGCTGCCCAGCACCAGGCACCCTGGATCTGTCCCCTCCTGCAGTTGCTCTGCACAGGGCAGTGGAGATCCAGGTGCCAGGAACAGTGACAGGCAGTGAGGTGACTCCAGGTTTGTGTTCTGTGGCTGGTTCAGTGTCTGGCCATAAATGCATCCACATCACGACTTAACTCTGCAAACAGCCCACAGTGCAGCAAGCACATCCAGACTGACAAGGAATCACCCTGCATCCAGCAGACCTTCCCTGGTGCATGTGCCTTTTGGAAGTTTGTGCAGGCAGGAAGGTGGCAAAGGTCTGGAAAAATGGCTTTTCAGGTAAGAAAAGGCTATTTGAGGAATTGCTTCTCTAGTCCTGCATGACAGTGCAAAGCTGCCACAGGGCACCAGCAGAAGCTGGACTTGGATTGTGCTGGGCACACCACGAGGCCACTCCTGCAAAAAGAGGAATAGGCATAAGTGACAGACAGGTTTGTGTTTAAAACACAGAGAGACACAGACAGAGGGATTTCTGCAACCCCATGAACAAACTGGGTCACGGAGAAGAGCTGTTCTCAAACCTGCTGCATCCCCACCAAAGGGTCTGATCCCCTGTGCTTGCTCCCTGCTAAGGTGCCCAGGCTGCCAAGCAGCTTAGAAAATACACCTGCTTCTTCTGAGGGTAGAAGCTATAGAGGGATCTGAGGCAGAAAAGCTTGCTAACATACTGATTTCCTTCTAAAAGAAAGAGTTGCTCTTGTAGCTGCCTGTCCAGATGAGCTGGATACTGGAGAGGACTGGTGTAAACTGGTGCAGTGCTGCTGCCATGCAGCCATCCCCAGGTGGCGTTGATCCCACGGGTCACTCAGTGTAAGAACACGTGTTTAAACTGCACTCTGGGCTCCTCAGGGGCTGTTGCACATCCCACTGGGTCCAGCTCACCACGTCTCACATGGTGAGCTGCAGCCTGGCAGCGAGGAGAGGAACCCCTCGGAGCCTCTGACCCCCCGATCCGGCCCTGGCTCTCCATCTGCGGAGACCATGGCTGCCCAGTGTGGGGCAGTGGAAGATGGATTGAGCTGGGCAATAATTTAAGAAACTGAGTGAGTCTGTACATCCAATCACTTTACAAATCAGGGGAAAGGGAGAGAGGAGGAAAGGCAGGAGGGGGGGGGGGAGAGTGAAAAGGCCGCGCAGGGAAATGCATCACAATTACTGTCTCGGCTCTAATGAGGAGCCTGTCATGAGGCTGTCATCCTGCGGAAAGCCACCTACTCAGAAAGATTCAATAAAAAAGTAGCAGAGAGATAAAAAAGAGATATATTTCAGCCCTTGCTAATATTCTTTTCATTTGTCCCAGCACAAAATAAGATACTGCACTTAACCGGCTCGGTTAAAATGAAAAGGGGGGGGGCGGGAAGGGAGCAGCATTGATCAATACCACTAAAAGCCGGGAGACACGGTGATGGAGTGCAATTTTTTTGTCTGTGCTGAAGCATAGCAGAGGCCCGGGCGGGGTAATTTATGATTCGCACGCATGGCGGCTAACTAGAGGCTGACAAGACAATGAATCCTCGATGAGAGGGACGCAGGCCGCGGGGAGAGCAGGAAAGGGAGAGCGTGACAGGGACCTGGAAGGGAGAGGGAAACGAGAGGGCTGGGACGGGCTGAGATCCTGTCTCCCCGTGGTGCTGCTCAAGGTGGCTCCGCAGAGCAGAGCAGAAACACTTTCCTTGGGCTTCGCAAGAGGAAAGTAGAGAAACACCAAGAGAGAGCCAAGGAAGGGGCTGCACTGCTCCATCCCCACCCTCCTCCCTCACAGCTCCCAGCGGGGCAGGCTGCCCAGTTTCCCCCAAGGAAGCACTCTGGGGCGCAGCTGCAACCCTCACTGGGCTGGAGATTGACCAAACAGGGTCATCAGGGACCAAGGACAGAGAGGAATCCCCCTTCTCTACTCCAGGTTCTCTGATGGGTGCTAGTACGTGTTTGGGAAACCTCTGGACAACAGAACTGGACCTTCCCGCTGCCACCCATACTCTGCCCTGGCAGTGAAACTGGAGCCTCCTCCAACCCTCTGCCTCATCTCCAGAACACACAAATCCTGGGGAGCATCTGGGTCTCCCCAGCACCTGTGTGGTCCCTGGCTTCAGTGAATATGGCACGGCAGAAACACTCCTGAGGGAATCCTACAGCTCTGTCCTTCTACCCTGGGGGATCTCCTGGAGCATGATGCACCTCCTTCCCCCACATCCTTGAGCTGCCCTTTATTGCTGTGTAGCTGCACTGCCAAAGTGTGCTTTGACTATCCATCCTCTGCATCAACTCTGGGGATGGAAAGACCTGGAGCAAAATACGTTCTTTAAGTGCCAAAAAATTATGACAGTGGGAAATAGAGAAGGTGTGAGTTTCACAGAAACATCTGGCTGGGAGCCTGTACAAGAACTGGAGTCTGAGGTCCTGGGCACTCCTGGGGCCTGCATCATGCCTTGATTCTTTCACCTGGACCAGAAACAGGGATGCAGTTGAGAGTGGGAGCAACAGTCCTGCACAGGGACTGGGGAGAAAGCTGGAGGGGTTTTTCCCTCCCAGATCCATTCCACCACTGCACGTTCCAGCTCCCTGCAAAACCTGCAGGACAATCCTGCATCGGGCAGCAGGTTCTCAGCTCTCTCAGCCCCACCCTCCTGCTCCTCCGGGTCCTTGGCGAAGGATCTGGCCATATCCCGAGAAACAGGAGCAGCCTGGAAATGGGTCTCTGCCTTCCCCACTGGCAGTGAAACAAGAACCTAGGGACTACCCCACTGCCAGTGGCCCAGGGGTGTGTTGTGGGTCCCCCCCAGCCCAGTGAGGTGCCCCAAGAGGAGCTCCAGCCCCATCCTGGCCCTGCAGAGAACGCCTGCAGGCAGCCATGCTACTCCCATGCCCTTGACTTGGAGGGCAGCCTGTTAAGTTGGTGATATACTGATACGCCTATAATTCGAAGGGGTGACGGGGTAGAGTCTTTCCCTGCCTCCCACCCACTCTCTCCCTCCCACTTTCCGGCTCCTCTCCTCTCCTCCCTCGGGGGTGTGTGGGGCACATATCGAAAACACAGATATTGAACTGTCAAAACTATTTCCTACAAGAAAATAGATTCATCAGCTTGCAGCACACAGGGTCATTGCCACATTTTCCCCTCGCGCCAGCACCTGCACATGCCGGCGCATACCCAATGCCTCTTCGCAGCACCGGCACTTTAGCTTGTAGCTCAGGGCCCTTAAGTGACTTTGAGAAATGGATAATCGATTATAATTCCACGGGCCTCTCTGCAGATTTATCTGGAGAATGTATAAAAGCCAGGGATTGGGAGAAGCGAGTCCTTCTGGCCAGCACGTCGATTGCCTGCGCTTTCCGTGCCCAGCTCGGAAAATCGCATCCCGAGCACGACTCTGTTTAATCCATCAGTACACAATCAATGCACTCTGTAATCAACTCTTGATCACTTAATTTTACACATGTTGGCTGAATCCCTTTGTTTAATCACTAGATCAGGCTGCCTTGTTGCACTGCCCCCTCCCTGCTTAACCCTCCCTGACCCTCATCCCCCGTTGTCGGCACCACCAAATGCAGCCCAGAGCCTTCATTTCACCTTGAGGAAAAGCTCCTGTGAATTTAGAGAGCCAGGAGATGGCAAAAAGGGAAACAGAAGGAGTGAAAAAATTACTTTGGAGAGAAGAAAAATATTTTCCCTTCTGTGTCTTCCTAGAGCTTGTCCCAGCCTTTTCCATACACGTAACAGAAACCACTGATGGAATTTAAAAAGGGGGCTGGACGTTGGGATATGTGCACTGAGGGCAACGCTACAACAACCCAGGGAGGAGGGACACATCAGGGTGTCACTGGGCACCGGCACACAACGGACACTCATCACACGGCTGCATCTATCCCCTCAGCATCCTCCCCACCCCCTTATTATTTTGACTGTTTTAGCAGCTGATGCCATTACAAGCAACGGTTCTTGATCTTTCCCTCCCAGAGGCATCCTGAGTAGCTTCGCTCCCATCTCACCAGGGTTCATCTCCCTTTCTGCGGCAAGAGCGCGACCCTTGGGTTGCGAATGCACGTAAAACGCAGCCATCTGGCATTTTTAGCATGATTTGTGTCACTAGCCTGATGCCACCTCACCCTTCACACGCATTCTGCTGCCATGCCAGGGTCAGCGTCCGGGGGATGCTCGTAGGTGGAGATGTCTGACTGCCCGACGTTGAAATGCGCTGCGATTTCGCGCGGGTGGGCCTCGCCCTGCTGCCGAATAACCATTTCCAAGGAGATTTTGTTTCCCTTTTAACTGCGTGATGAGAACCTGAAGGCTCAGGAACAGGGGGGACCACATACCAAGCGTGGACCATTTCGACCAGTCACGCAGGTGACACGGCATGTTGGTCCTACCCGATCAGCATAGCGGTCGTTCTTAACCCACTTAAATCTTGCTACTTAGAGAGGCCTTGATGCCGCCTCTGATTTGGCACGTGGAGTAACTGCTGCTCATTCTTGCAGGAATAAATGATGGGATAGGCTCGAACAAGAGGGATCTGGAAGCGCAATTGCCAGGGGAGCGTGCAAATGTTAGCTTTGCACAGGAAACTCGCACAAAACTGCGTGTTGACACCAAGAGGCCAGTTGTAGGACAAAGCAGGCACGGATGTTTAAAGAGAATTCCAGTTGCTATCCTATAGCAAATAGTCTTCAAAGAGCCCCTGGAGCTCTTGGCTTCTCAGCACGGAAAGAGGAGCTTGTACAAGATGAAACGCAAATAAATAGTTTACCACAGAAAAGATATCCAAGGCAAAGAGTGAGATGCAAGTTTTAGATCTCACATTAGCCAGCTGGGGTTTTATTGGTCCCCAAGTAAAAGCTGTAAATAAAATACAAACCTAACCTGCATATTGTCAGGCTACATTTAAAAAAAACTCCACAACTTAATTGCACTCAAGAGCACTGAGGGGCAAAGTGGTGCACAGTGCATCACAAGGCAGCCTGCAGAGCTGTTAGTAAAGTGTAAATCCAAGAGCTGAACAAGTGGAGCCTTTTACCTTGGGATCTGCCAACAGGCAGACTGCTCTGGCTTTGCTCATGTAGCTCATTCCTGCCCCAGAAACTCTTGGTAAGGGGTTTGTAAGGAAAGGGAGCGCAGAAAGCTCTCTCTTCTGCTCACACTGAAATTGATAGCAGGGAGGAAGGACAGGTGCTGAGTGGGATGCTAAGACCCTTCTACTTTTTCCAGGCTCCCGCCTGGCTGTAGGGAGCAAAGGTAATGCTGCATTTTAGAGATGCACAGCCCAGGTGACAGAGACAACAGTTCCAACTGGAGTAAGCCAGCAGGGAATGGGTGAGCGACCAGAGCATCTGCCCTTCCTATCCTAATTGCTGAGGGCTCCCAGGGAGTCTTGTGCCACCTTGCAGAGCTCCTGGGGAGCTCTAGAGCAAGGACATGTCTTCCCTCCACATCAGGCTCTCAACTCTCCTCTGCAAACCTTAGCTGCTCTTTTCATCCACTTTTTCTTTCCACTGCATTCGTTCTTTAAACTTAATACAGATATGTTGACAACATCAAAACTAGCCCACTTTACTCACTTTAAGGAAGTGATCTTCCCAGCAGATCCACACTCGGGATCTGATCTGGGCTTCACCTGCCCACAGTCTGCAGGGCTTTTTCCCCAGAGTCTACACTTGTTCAAATTCAGACTGACTTCCATGGGAACAGACAAAACGAGATCAGGTCACTCTGTCCCCACACTCCCTGGCAGACCCTTTGATCCCTGGTCAGGGACTACTCTTCTTCCTCATTTCCTGGCACAACACACGCTCTTTGGGTGGGGGTCTTGCTGTGCAGGAGCAGGGCAGGATGAGGCCTCACACAGATGTCCAGGGGGAGCAGGCAGCATCTCTCCTGGGGATGGGTTTACAAATCCTGGCCCAGCAGCAGTGAACCCTCTAGGGACAGTAGGAAAGACCTTGCTGCAAGCCAGCTTGGAGGAGATGGAGCATAGTGATGGAGGACAGCCTCCCCCACCTTCACCCACGTGCTGACACAGGCAGTAACAGTGTCACATCCCTTCCACTGTTTTCAGGTGGAGGGAGGGAAACAAGGGAAAAAAAAAAAAACAACCCAAAACAACCTGCCAAGGACTAATTAATATTTAATTTACTGCAAAATGTACTTATTATTCCCAAGTAATTGGCCGACTGCACAGCTGTGACCACTAATGAATAGAGGGGGGACAAGACACAGGGACAGGAGGCGGGCGGGGGGAGCACAGGGGTGGTGGTGTCTTTGATCAGACCCCGCTGCCTGCCTTTAATGTGCATAATAAGAAAACTTAAACAGCTTTGATTTTTTTTTTTTAAGATCTAAAAATGGCCGTGATGCCACTAATGGATTGCGTTTAGCTTATTGCACTGTAATCGCCCTATTATCGCTGCAACTTTAACGAGGGGGGAAAAAAAAGGACTTTGGAAGATGGCATTTGCAAATAGGTTGTTGAATAACGCTGCTACTAAACACAGAGAGAACACAGGCGAGTCCTGCTTATTGTGATTCCTTGCATAGATTCCCAATACCTGAGGCACTCAGCATCCCTGTCTCTATTGCCGCTTTTCGCTCCGTGATTGAACTATTGGCTCATTTAACTCTAAGGATGGGAAATATTTTTTTACTTGCTAATAGAAGTGTGGCTCGGTTGTGGCCCAGTGTAGGTTTTCAGATCATTTTTTCTTGATGGCTTATTCTGTGGAGAGAGTTAATTTCACCCCAGTGCAGAGTACTTGAGTGGGATTTAAGTGGCACGGGAGTATTTCACTGACCCCTTAGCGCAAGGTGAAATCTGCCCCGGGAGCCTTCCCTCCCAGGAGGGAGATGCTCAGTGCAAGGCGTGGATGCATCCTGATGCTTCGGTCTCTTAATCTGCTGCTGGGATCTGGCATTTCACAGGAAGTCCTGACCTTTACAGGCACAGCTTCTGGGCACAAGGGCGCCCTCATCCCTGTGCCCTGGGGTGCCTCGGCTGATGCACAAGGAAATGCACTTTTCTTATGTTGAGGGGATGTGAAGGAGAATGGGAAATGGATTGAAAGTCCTGGTTTCTTGCTCTTTCTGAGTCCTGACCTGCCCAGACTCTCACTGTTCCCTCCCATGATGGCCAACTGCTGTAACCATCCCTTTATCCCCAGGAGACCGAGAAGACCACGGCTACCTTCCCCTTGCCCTGAGCCTCACCCTTCCTCTCCTCCACTGCATCCCCCACTCCAGTTAAAGGCCTGGCGGTGGGTCCAAAGGCTCCTTCAGCTTTATGACAGCACCGAGACCTCGGGCCAAGTTCCCATCCCGCTTCCACGGGTGTAAATCCAAAGCAACATCATGGGCTTCGACGGCACAAAAGCCAGATCAGCACTTGGCACCTGCGCTCCTCTCCGCCGTCCAAGTCTGCCGAGCGGCGGGCCGGGAGACATGCCGTCACAGCCGCCTGCTGCTCCCGCCCCGTGGCTGGCTCTTCCCTCCAGCTAAAGCAAACAGCTCATCAGACACCGTCCCGGGGAGGCCGCGCCGTGGCAGGCGGCCACACGGCACACAGCAGTGGGGGAGAGGCGAGAACCCTCAGAGCCAGGAGGAGACGGAGCACACACACCCTCGCGAAGCCATCGGGCGGCTGGAAGGAGTTTCAGGAAGGGCAGCGGGAAGGATCAGAGAAGGGTTGGCAGAGCTACACCTGCAGCCTGGTGGACACGAGGAGTGATGGTTCCGACCTGCCGCGGGCCCCATGTGTCTCCGCGCAGGGACTTCACGCTGAGATGAGGACTGACACCTCTCCATGCCCGGTGCTGGTGGCTTTCCTACCCAGCAGGGACAGAGGCAGGGCAGGCTGGTACATGCAGGTTTCAGGGGGTGGTAGACTTGCCCTGTTTTGACTAACATAGGTAGATGCATAGAGTCTAGCCAAGAATATCAGTGCTGCACCAGCCCCATCCCTCCTCCACGAGTCTTGTGCTTTTCAGGGCATTGAGCTGCAGAGGTAACTCCTCTCTTCCCGAACTCTCCATCCCCACCTCTGCCTGAAGCTAAGCAGCTTTCTGTGTCTTTCTCTCAGGCTCCCCCAATCCTTCCCTCTCCCTTCTGCAGTGCTTGAAAATCCACCCCCCCCAAACCACATTTCTGCCTTGCTCCCAACTGGCCAATCTTGCAAAAGAAAAACCGCCACCAGACGCTAAAGGGGAAAAGACATTTTGGTTGGGCTCTTGGCAGGCTGAGGTGGTGTTGGCCTCGACCTGTTTGATTTTCCTAGCTAGATGCTGCCTCTCCAGCACGAGGAAGGAGCTGGCTGTCAAGCGTTAGAGTTTTATTTTGGATTTTATTAGACCTGATCAGAGAGGCGCTGTTTTTTTGGTTGTACCTCAAGGCGTCACTCAGATGCCCCTCAGCATCTGCCAAAATGATAATTAACATGTATTTGATTAGTGATTTGTGTGTAGGGAGGCTGGTGCTTTCTAACCATGAATGGCCACTGGGAAGTGGGTCAGCACTACTCCTATTTCCCAAAAATCAGCTGTAAAGAGAGGAGTATGGTCTTGTGGCCATGACATGACACAGGGGCTCAGGACTAGAGACTGTCTATTTAATCTCATTAATTTCCCCATGCCTTAAAGCCTCATTTCTAGAAATGAGATCAAGATTCCATGTATGTCCAATATTTTAGTTCCTTTCTGTGTTCAGTCTTCAAGCTCAGTGGGACAGGGACTGTGCATAGTGCTCTGCTGTTTTAAGGACTCCATCTAAGCACAGCCCCCAGAAAAACATAAATAACATTATAAATAATATAAACCAATAAAATGCTATAAATAATGAAAATTATATAAATAATGAAAATAATATAAATAATAAAAAAGTCAGACTCTGGCTTCCACTCCTCTCCTTGTCTGGCCCAATTTTTGTCTTCCTGTTTGCTCCTCCCAGCAGGGCCAGAGACGATGCTCAGAAGCAGATTCCAGGTCAACCACCCCCCTCAGATATCCCCAGTATCAGCATTACAGCTCGGACACAGACACAGAAATCCAGCACAGGCAAAAGAAAATCAACAAAACCCCCCAGGGAATTTAAAAATCTGACCAGATAGGCACTATTGATGGAGAAATATAAACGCTGCTATTTTGGTGGCGGCTTCACAAGCCCTAAACCTGAGCTACAAAGTGGATTGTTGGATTCGATTTGTCAGACTGGGAGGCTGGCAAGTTTGGGCAGCTTCAAAGACCGTGTTTTATGGAACCTTTCAGGAACCCTCAATAAAAAATGTATTAGATTAGTAATTTGAGTCCCAAATGACCAATTTGAAACGATTGCTTTCTTATGATTTTTCTGAAAGTGCCTGTTTCGTGAGAAATTGCTTGAAAAATCAGACAGAGTTTTTTAGAGACAATTGTAACAGCACACATGAGGGCTGGGCACGATGGGTTAGGAGAACATTCATTTAATTGAGAAAGGGAAAAAAATCCTTTGTAATGCTTCGTCCCTCTTTCCTCAGCTCCCGCATTACCATAATAAGGCCTAATTCTCCAATAATTCTCCAGGAAGGAAAGCGCCTCCTTCACCCCTGTACTCAGGTGGGAAGGAGGGTGGTGGGGAAGGGAGACACAGCTTGCCAAGGTCACACACCCTGAGCAGAGCTGGGATAGGAGCCCCATGCTGGGTCCCCAGCAGGTCCCAGTTGAGGCAGTTATGGCCTCTTTCCCAGCAAACTGGTTTTATCCCCCCTCACAGCTCCAGCTCAGAGCTGTTGCTGCAGGAGGACGTCTGCAGGAGCGCTGGAGGGGCAAGGGGCAGATGGGCTCTTGGTGGAGGTTTATACTTCACCGTGTGGAGATGTATAGAATACACAGTTCACACAAAACCGTGAGCTACGTCTTATTGTTATCATTAAAAACGCTAATGAAAGTTGCCGTTTGAGATGCACCAGAAATTAAGCGCACTGCCACCTCCTCGGGCCTCTTTAAATCTAAATTACCCTACAACTCCACTACCCTGAGGTTATCTTTGTCTTTGCTCTCTGGTCTCTATGCTTTAAAAGACCAAGGATCACAGCACATCCTCGAGCTTTCCTCCCTGACCGCGGGGCTCAAAGCGTGCACTTTCCATTTATTTAAAGGAAAACTGAGGTTCTTGTATCGCCACTTGATTGCAGGGGCTGAAACTTAAGAAGCAAAAAAATAATCCTGAGAGTCTTATGATAAACTTGTGAAAATTGGCAGTCCTGAGAACGAATCACCCTGGGATACTGCTACCTGAAAAGTATCACAGCGTACAGCCTAATTAGGGCTATTAGCAGGGATGGGCTGATTAGGAATGATGCAGAATTTGGCGGAGAAACCAGAAAAGGACTGACTTACTTCCATCCTCTTCTCTTCATCCTGCCTTCATACCCCCTACAGTCCTTCTTCTGTTCCCCTCACGTCTCACTATATAATGCCAACTATTTCCTTCAGTTTCACACTCCTGTTTTGAAAGGAGGCCTCACTTCTTTTCATAGAAAATACAGGGGAAAAATAAAAAAAGGAGAGTTGCTGGGCCCTCGTTGTCAGCACCTCCAACCTGTGTGTGTGCAAACTGCATCCCTTTTTCCTTACCCTCTGCTTTCCATGCTGGGAACTCCCCAGGACAACAGCACCTCCCTGGGAGTCTGGTCCAGCATCCCCCACGCAAAAGTGGAGGATGGCATCCTGTCAGAGTGATCAGCTCCAAATGGGGCATCTGGACACATCTCCAGCCCAAAGTGAATTACTGCAGGTCCCAGTAATAGCAAAAAGCTTTGGAAAGGCATAGAACATAGGTATGTTTTGCTCAGAAGTTAACCCCCAGGCAGGAGGATTGGGGGCATTTTAGGGTGGAGTGACAGAACAAACCCCCAGTATTTGCATTGCTCAACTTAACCAACTTTACCACTAATGAAACTGCAAAAAACTTCCACAGATCACTGAAATATCCTTACTCTCATTCTCCTTAATTGCTCCTGTTGAAGCAATATTTTTAAACAGGCCATTTTTAAGACAGGGAAATACGAAGCCAGGAGGTTTTGCGCAAATGGCAATTTGCAAAACTGCAAAGGTGACATTTTTGACGTGAACATTTAACAAAAAATTAATATTTTGTCTCTTTAACAAATGGGTATTTGTGAGAGGGAATCCATTATAAAAAGGGAGCTAACGCAAGGTTCTCGAAGCCATTTCCATCAATTGCTATAAGATTTATATGTAAATATGTTAATGGTACTATTAATAATTTAATGGGGGCATGGCAAGCTGTGTTTACATAATAAATATGATTAAGTGTTTCCCTCGAATGAAGTTGCTGAACTGTCACGCTACCCCAGGTTATTATCAACATGGTTTTAAAATGTTAATCAGGCAATCAGAAGGAAATAGTCCCCCATCCCTGCCGGACCATCCAAGTTGTTTTAAACACAGACTGTCACTGCATCAGATGGTCCCAAAAGCCTCCCACCGTTGCTGCAGCGTTACTGGCAAAGGCACAGAGATTTGCTGAAGTGCACGGATGATATTTTATCTGGTTTTACTTTTTTACAAGCAACATCCACTTGAATGGAATCACTTCAGATTTACTTGAGTGTAATTGAGAAGAAAATCTCGCCTGAGATAATTAAGTCGCTGAATATGCTTATCGCCCCTTAAATCCACCGTGCACGGAGCAGGGAGAATTACACAGTCTTTGGGCGGTGGGAACAAAGCAATTTCTGGGATGAGAAACTTCTGCAAACTCCAGCAGACTCCTTCATCCTTGCTGGACTTTATCTACCCGGAGTTGCAGGATCCTCCCTTGTTCCAGCATCACTGTGTCTCTAAATTCTTGCTGGAGCAGAGTTTTTTTGACAGCTCAGACACAGCTCTCTGGAACTGCACAGCACAAAGGGGTTGTGGATGCACTCCCAGGATAAGCCCCTGTGCAGCCACCCTGTCTTGCCAGCCGAGCCTGGCCTGCCAGCTTCCAGCAAAAGCCTTCAGTGTGAGCAGGCAAAGGACAGAAAGGGTTAATTTAACTGCAGTGCAAGGCCAATCATGCTGAGGTGTCAAACTATAATTTTATATTAGGGCTTGTAATAGTTACTAGAGTTTTACTACAATAACTACATGTCCAAGCAGAGTTTAATGAGAAAATCTATAGTTTTGCTATGGTATTTTCTCTTAGTTTGCATAATTCCCTGAATGCAACCCAGTAAAGCTTTTGACCCGAGATAATAAAAAGGTGATAAAAATGGGCTGTAAAACCTAGCATATACATACATATATATATATATATTAAACAGCCACTACAAAATTATGAGTAATTTCCACAAGATAAGACAGAACAAAACCCTTCTTCAGATGCAACTAAATCAGGGGAGAACAAAACTAAATTAAACTGATAAATTTGGACCATAAGCAACCCCAGAACGGTGGGTTGTGGACCTGATCCTTTCTGAGTTCAGCCTGGGGGCTTTAGGGGCAGTAACTGCCCCGAGGAGGGCTGGGGGCTGGGTGTATCAGGTGTGCAGGCACTGCAGGAGCTGCACACCATGAAATGGGGATGGTAACTACCCTGAGGATGGGAGCAGCCCTCTGAAGCACTGCACTGATAGCTGGAGAAACTGAGAGATAGGTAAGACAGCATGGTAGGCTTTTCTTCCAAGGACCTGCAAACAAGAGGGCAATTAATGGACAGTCTGTTTGGATACTCAAATCATCCCACACTGCTCCAGGTTTCATTTAAGGCAGATTACACCTGTTTCATGCAGGTTGCTTCCTCAATATTCCTGTGTTCCTGTCGCCTTGGTTATTCCCTGCACATATCAGGTACAGATTTACTTGGTAGCAGCGAGCTCTCATGAACTCCCATCTCCCCCTCCAAACACCATTAATTTGCCTGGAAGCTAGTGGAAAACACAGCACCTGGCCCAACAAGGTCTGGGTACCGTTTATTTACACAAAGATTTTACCAAGGAAGATGCAGGTCTGGGACACAGGTCTCCAAGTTCCTGGTTCCCCATTTTGACCTTGGTTGAACCTCTCCTCCCGTGGGGGTGTGATCACAGAGCCAGAGCCTGGCCAAATGTGGGTTGGTGAAGGAGGGAGAAGGCTCCTTAGCTGAAAGGCACACAAGAAGGACACATTAAATCATCGCACACTCTCTCCGCATTTCCTCCTCCACCCTGCGGCTGGTTACGAGGAGGTTTGGATTGTAAATACAGCAGTAACTTTCTCCATAAAAGTCAGCCTCTTCTCTCCGCCAGAGCCATCAAGGGATGGCACAACCCAGTGCTTGGGATCTAATAATAACAACATCTTTCACTGCTGCAGCATCTCCCGCCCCGAAGGCTGCCGAAGGGCTTCACAAGCACGCTCTGCACATTTGGAGCTCATCCTGAAACGCACCCACCTCCAGCGACGGGCAAAAAGAGTTATTTTCAGGAGGAATTCAGGGAAGGCAAGGCAGAGTGAGCTGCAAGGCCACCCATTTAGGCCACGGTGGCGAACATGAAATATGCCTTGGAAATTTTTATGTGCAAAAGCAGTTTTGCTTGGGATTCTGCATCACCCTGAAGACGGGATGTCTCACGCATCTGCACCTTGATGCACCTGCCTCGCACACACAGAACGGCTGGCAGCTTCCCCTTCCACCTCCCTTCCCTGCCCAGAGGGTCCCGGTGTGGGGAGGAGATGCCTGGAATGGGCTGCCACCTTGGGAAGAGCACCGGGAGGGAAGCACAAGGCGGGTCGGACGTGCCAAGCGCCACCTGCCCTGACCGGTGGCCCCTGAGGTTCATCTCCATTGGGTCCATCTCTCTGGCAAGCTCCTGGCTGTCACCCTGCCAGCTCCGGGCTGTCCCTCTCCCGTTCCCCCATCAATCACCCACAACGGGGATGATGTGTTAATGTTTTTCCTATAGACAGACACATTATGTTTCCACACTGCCTCTGCACATGCCGTGTTTACGCCCCTTCTCCCTCCAGGGAGTAAATCAAGCAAATTGATGCGAGCCATGATTAATTGTGTATCTCGGACCAATCTTTTACCGAGTCCCTCACACGGGCAGGTTGTTTCTCTCCCCCCCCTCCCTCCCCGACGAACAGGGGAGAGGAGACGGCGCTCTGCTCGCTCCCTCTCGCGCAGTTTGACGGATAGAGCCTGCCCGGGACGCGGTGAGATAAATTTGAAAGGCCTGCGCCGGGCTGTCAGCGTTAAAGATGATGAATGTGGGAGGTGAGGCGGGAGGGACCCGCCGAGCTCGGCGTAATGGATAGGGCTCTTCGGGAATGGATGCTCGCCCGGCGATTCTGCGTTAATCTCCGGGCTCCGCCGAGGTGCCGCCGACTGATAACAAGGAAATAGGAATGACAACAATTTTTAGCCGAGAGATTCTTCACAAAAATGCCAACCTGCTGGAGGTCTGACAGGCCCTGATTGAATGGGAGCGGGGAGGGGGGAGCCTGCGAGCACCTCTTGACTAACATGCAAAAGATGGATCATTTCATTCCCCCGCCTGACCATCTACATTTATTATCATTTCCCTTAATTTTGCCTCGCTTAGATACCTGTCAGCACCGTTTCTCTTCTGAGGGTCAGCTGATGGGATCTGAGAGGGGCCAAAGTCCTGGTCTCTCTTCTGGCATGGGAAGGAGGGACATCATGGACATGGCTGCCCTGCCCTCAGCTTGCCTGGACAGATGGATGGGCAGATACCCAGGACAGGTTTTGCTTCCCAAGATGGGCTCACAGCACTGCCCTACTGCTGCCCACACTACCAGCCAGCATCTGCATTCCCATGTTTTCCCTACCCGGGGCCAGGAGCCATAGTGGGATCTCCGATCCCCGCTCTCTCCAACTCTGACAGCAGAGGGTTTTCTGTCTCCCCTGGCCAAGGCTTTCCAAGCCACATCACGGTGATCACAAGGTTGGTCTCATATGCCAGGAGCCCTTCATTGGGGCTCAGGCTTTGCTCACCCACTCCAGGCACCACGGGCTGCCCCCAGCTGGAAAAGCCTCAGCTGGCCCTCCTGCCATGTTTAAGCCAATAGCTTTGCCCAGGCTCAGCAAAATGCCTCCCTGCGTCCCACTGTGCTCAAGCAGCAGGAACCAGAGATAGAAGAAGCATAGAAGCCGCCTCTCCTGGGCTGACCACAGTGGAATAGAATGTTGGTGCTGTTGCAGAAGCTTCAAGCCTTAGAATGGCACTTTGCTGCTGGCAACAATCATTCCACCACATTGTTAAAGCTTTCTGCCAGAGTCTGTTCTAGCCACAGATGCTGCCTGACCCACTAATCATCATCTGGGTCCCCAGCCACTCTGGGGAACCCCTCAGAGGATGCTTTCTCAGATGAAACTCCTGCAAAGGGTCCTCTGACCACTGAGAAATGCTGAGGTCCAAGAACCTGGAGGTGATAGCACAAGCTGTGGCACTGACTGGAGTGGGCACAGCCCCAGGACTGCCAGGTGGGACAGGCACAGGATAAAGGGCACTGAAAGGCAGCAGCACAACTAGTATGTACCAGGTCTGCCTTGCAGAGGTCTGTGATGGAGGGGACCCTTCCTGGCACAACATGCAACACCCTGAGGTCTATCTCCCAGGTGCCTGAGCTGTCCCCACTGAGCACCTGCAGCAGTACCTTGGCACTTCCAGGATACTCCACAGAAGCATCATGTTGATCAGGCGGAGAAATCACCATGTTCACCAGAAAACATCTGGCCACACCAGCCTGGGCAGCCACAACACAAATTCCTTCCTTGGGAATTAGTGGGTTGCGGACACCAGAGTGTCCTCAAATCTTGTCCTTTCCCGAGTGCTCCCGGGTTGACCTGCACCCTCTTCCTGTCTCCTGCAGCCTCCTCTTCCCCTCCTTCTGTCTCTCCCTCTGTAGATACCGCCAGTTCCTTAATGACCCTGATCATACAACTATTTTCTGGCCACACATAAACGCTTTCAGCCCCCCCCCTCCTCACCCCTGACTGCCATCACCGTATTAAAAAGCAACCCGCTGCTGGGAATACATTAGTGACTTGCAGCAGATCCTTCTTTGCAAGGATAATTACAAAAAATAGAGGGACAATAACTATTAATATTTTATTGCAGTATTTAATGAGCTAAAGCAAATCATCTTGCACTCCACTGGAACGACATGCTTTGTCATTCTTACGTTCCCTCCATCATTTTCTCCGACTCCCCATCTGAGAAGCCCTCCCTTCTTTCAACTCCTGCTCACTCAGTGCAATTTATATTTCCTCTAAGTTGCTTTTCTCCAACTTGAAAAAGGACCTTGCTACTTACTGGGGCTGGTGAGCTCTCCCTGCCAGCGGCTCTGCCTCCAGACCTATCCACCTGTACCATAAGAGTCCGGGGAAAGAGCAAAAAACCTTTTATCTTAGCAGAGTAAAGCTGCCCTTTCATCTCAGGTGTTTATTGTCTCCATTTCACGTGCAAGGAAACGGCTTCCAGAGGTTAAAGAAGGAATTTTAAAGGCACTTGGGGGCTCTGCTGGGACTTGTGTCCTTGCTTTTTGACAGCCCTGCACGGTGCAGGTCGCCCACAGCTCGAGGGGGAGTGGGCAGCTGAGCAGGGGACAGCGACCCTCCCTGCTGCCAACCCCGTGCCCTGAGAGCATCCGACTGCCACTGCCACCGCCACCCACAGGCACTGCCAGCCCCTGTTCAGTCAGGTGAGACCACGGACCTGCAGAGAGCCCTGACCCCAGAGCACAGGGCAGGCTGTTCCCACCCGGCAAACCCACTGCATGCTAATCCCTGCCCAGCTGCCGGCTGAGGATGCTGGGGATGTGTTCTGGAAGGCTGGGTGAGGTTAATCCCTCGGCATAGCTGTGATTTGGGTTCCCCTTTCCGGGAGCAGAGGATTTCAGGAGTGTTTTTTGGGGGACTCAGGCTGCCAGGGTGGCCCTGGGCATCTACACCTCTGCAAACCAGAAACATCCCAGCAGAAACATCCCCCTCCTCTGGGCACAGACCCATGACATGCACTTATTGGGGTTTCACAGGGAAAACACCAATATGACAATGTCTGCTTTTCTATTTCCCTAAATTTCTTTCTTCCTGTTTTTCAATCCATTCCGGTAGGGGAAAAAATGCCACACAAATAGTTCTACAGGATCCTATATATTAGTAATATATAATACAATAGTTCTGTATTTTATGTATTTTATATATATGTATATAGTTCTAATAGAGAACTCCAATAAAGAGTTTTCCTGTCTCTCTCTGAGCCCATATAAGAGTTCTGTAGGCTCTTATATATAAGTCTCAGTGGTCTGCATCCAAGGAAGCTGTGCCCCAACCATTTAAAGCCTTCCTAGTGCTCAAACCTTCCTTTCTGCTGCAAGTCCATTACTTTTGAAACCCACACCACTCCTTTGAGCTGCCCTGGTCTTCCAGGCAATGCCCACTTGTGTCCCAGCCACCTCCTTATCCCTCCCCTCTGTGGGTAACACAAGTTTGCAGGGGCAGAGCCCCAAAATACACAGCACAGAGCCTTCTCCGGGCTGGCACTAACCCTGGAAAGGCCATTAGCACAAAGCTCTCTCATCTTCTCAGTGTCATTTCATCCTGCCAGCCGTGCTGGCCACACACCCAGCAGCGGGTTTAACCCACTGCAAGGAGGTGCTCGAGGGAAAGGCGCTATTTCTGTGGAGGAGCACAAAGCCAAATCAGGACATTTGCATATTTGTGTCCCCCGAGAGATAATATCACCACGTGAGTAACACCTTGTCACACACAAGCCAAAGTCAGTCAGTCCTCAAGAACGCAAGCTGCCCTTAAAAGAGTGTCCAACCCAAACAGATCCGAAACAAGACGGTTTCATTTTAAAAGGACTCGGCAAGGGAAAATAAAAGTTGGGAGTTGTTACTGGCACAACAACCTTTACCCGTGAAAGAGTGAGTAACAGAATACCTTTCCCTGAAAAATGCTAAAAATATTTTAGGGTTACACGTGTGTGTGTATAAGCACATATGTAATGCTCCCTCAAACCACTCAGGATGTGACTGATACAAAGGGTACAGAAAGGATATGAGACAGGAACGATACAGAAGGAATACAAAGGGAGACAGAGCTGAGCAGCATCCCTGTCCAAGAGGAGCAAAACATAGGAAGCAGTGGCAATGCTGGCAAAGCTAAGGAATGGGTGTTTTTTGAGTATTTCACTGACTAAAAAGCCAAGACCAGGTGCTCAGTGGGGAATCACTTTGACAAGGATTTCTATCAGCTGAACCAAGGATTTCAAGATGATGGGACCGTACTGGCATGTGCCTTGGCTGGTCATTGCAGTCTATAGGCAATGAAATAGCAAGAGGATTCAAAATTCCTGCCCCAACCCTCCCTCACAGATGGCTGGGTTAACGGGACAGGGAACACAGGGAGCAGTTTCCTTGTCCTCCACAAATAAATAATCACCCCCCAGCCTCCGTGAGTGGAGCGGAGATTTAATGTGCTGACAGCTTGCATTTTTTACCTTTAGTCAATACAAGAAAGGCCCCAAGACTATGATTCCCAACATCTGGATTCCATCAATATGTGATCTGTCATGATGTATCGGCATCCCTCCCTCTCTCCAGATTGAGCAATGCGGCTGGTTTTATTAATATGTCAAATACATTATCCGTGTAATACACTTGTCTGCCTCTGCCCTCCCGCTGCTCCCACACAGCAGATTTGAATGTATGATGAATCAGTTTGCATTACACGTCTGTACGTCATAATTTGTCAGGATTAATAGAACTGTGTGCTCGGGGTGGGGGAGCGGGAGGGAGCGCGTCATGTGTGTTTAGCGCAGAGACGTCTGTATCACTTATTTATCTCTGCTCAGGCCGCTGGGTTCCCGGAAAACAGCGAGCACAGCACATCTGGGAATCGCTGAGCAACCCGGAGTGAGTGCTCTCGCGGGCGCAGCTCTGCCCACCGGCTGCTCCGGCCGCAGAGACACGGGAAAAGGGGTGACGGGGGTATTTTGGGGGCCTCCGACACAGTGGGGTTTCCACGGCCCCCATGCACAGGGTTGAGTCCCTCCCTGCACGATGTGTCAGGCACCGGCAGCACAGTACACAAGGAAGGCGACACAAGGGCTCTCAGTCTTCCTCCTGGCTCTGCTGGAGCCTCGTTACATGACCCTGGAGTGCAACCCCTTGCCTCAGTCTCCCTGTGTGTGGGCATCTACCTGTGCCCTCAGCAATGATTCCCCGCAGGACTTGCAGAAAAGTAATTTATTTTCACTTTGCAAATGATTTTTGGTCTCAGTTGCTCATGGCAAAGAGCCGTGAGCCATGTGCAGCTGATGAGTGTGGCCAGAGCCAGAGGCAGCTGGTGCAAGCTGTGCTCTCTCTCCCTAAGACCCAGTGAAAGCCCAAAAAATGGACTGGGGCATGGTGGCAGGTACTGGTGCTGCCACCCCTTTGCATACAGTGCATTTGTTTGTAGCTTTGCAGCTGGACTTTGGTTTGTCCCTGTAAAACACCAATTTCAGCTATAAACTTTATTTACAGTATATTACATAGGATTTAGCAGGACCCATAAAGACCTGAGAACACAACTCCCCATGCCATTGCTTCCCAGGGGGCAACCCAGCAAGACCAGTGAAGGCAGCCTGCAGCAACCATGCAGCTTCTTCACTGCATCACCCAGCTGATGGAGAACCAGGAGAACCACTGCTGACACCCCTCAGGGCCCGGGGGCTGCCCACAGCATCATGTGAAATGTCTCTCAGCTCGCTCCTAACGAGCTCATGTGTCCAGCCAGGATAGCCCAGTGCCACACAGAGATGGCCCATCTCAGTGCACTGAAATCAGGGATTTGGGGATATGGAGCAGGGACCACCTGCCTTGGTATGTGTATGAGCTGAAGTCAGGTCAGAGGGAGAGGGCGGCGAGCAGATCTCAGGGTGCCAACCCAGCTGCCCGCTGCCTCCCATGCTTCTCCAGCCTGTTTCAGTTCCACTGCATGCAACAAAAGCTGGTAAGTGACCACCTTAAAGACCTGCACAGTCTAAATATAACGTCGGGTATCAGCATTATGGATAATTACAAACTGTTTCAAGTGAAGAACGGTGATACTTTATGGTATTGTCATCGCTGTTACTTTGCTTGCAGCAAATCTCAGCAGAAATGTGGAGTTAAAATACTCCTGACGGCATTGGTCTCACCCTGGTAAGATGCACTGGCGGCATCTGACTGGGGTAAGACCCCCTGCAAGGCTCATGACCAGCCTGTACTCCACAGCAGAGCATCCCAAATCCTTCCTCCCCATCAGGGGGGTAAGGTTTGCCCCCTCTGCCCCTAACCATGGTCCCACAAAGAGGCCCAGCTCCCCTAAATTAGTGATGCTAATTAGTGATCCCATGCCTTGCAGGTAAGGGAGGTTCTGCAGGTGAGGCTCTTGGCTGGCCCCACCACCCTGCTGAAAGGGTTTTGCTTAGGCAAGAAATGGGCTTCTCAACTGAAGTAACTGGGGACCTTTTCATCAGAAAACTGAAAAGAAACCCCTGACTTGCCTTTTTTGTTTCTCCAGAAGGGCCACGGAAAGTTCTGGCTGAGCAATCTCTCCTACTTTCAAATCCCACACCCTGCTGTAAGCCCCAAACCCACTCCCTCTGACAGACAGCTCCTTGGAGGACATCTCAACTTGCTCTTCTGCATGGAAACACACACCGTGTCCCTGAGGGTCCCTCGGGGTCCCCAGGGGTTCCTCTGCTGGGGGCCACCATCCATCCCACCCACACGAGGGCTGCTGCCACCCTCCCTCTGCTCTGCTCCAGGGGACACCGTGGTTCCATCCCTTCCCTGTGGTCACTGTGTGGCCCAGCCCTGTCCCCCTCCTCCCGGTGCTGCTTCCCGAGCGCGGCTGGAGGACGTGACGTCAGGGTCCCTTAATAGGCAGCAGTCACCCCGCTTTAATAACAGCTCCCAGAAACAATTGTACATTTACAACCCAGCGAGCGAGCTTGGCACGCTGAGCCCGCTCCCCTTCCAAGGCTTAATTTGATTTTGACATATTGGCTTGAGATTAAAGGGCTCTCATAAAAAAAAAAAAAAAAGAAAAAAAAGAAAAAAAGGAAAAAATAAAAAAAAAAAGCAACACCAAAAAACTCCCAAACACACACATACACACGCATCCAGCCCCCCCACCGCCCCCTTTTCAGAGCCCAAGCAAAAGTGCTAACATTGTAATATTTTAAGTAGAGAAAATCCAAGTGTGCTTTACCCCCCGCTGGCTCTTATGCTGGGCTTATAAAAATTAAGTGGAAACCTACACAGCTGTAGGCTATAAATCCTTTGTCGCTAACACAGCCAGGCCTGGTACCTGCCTCCAAAAAAGAAAAAAAAAAAAAAAAGGGGGGGGGGGGGAGAAAATAAATGCAAACTCCAAGAGGAGAGCAGCTGAAAGAGATGCAAGGGGCTGGCTGGGCTGGGCAGGCGCAGGAGCGGCCATCGGGGCCCTGGGGACATCCCCACAGCCAGGGGACTGCAGGGAGGAGGAGGAGTGGAGAAGGGGGGAAAGTGCCAGAGCATCAGGGAGAGAGCACGGCAAAGCAGTAAGAGCCCTCTCGGCTGAAGATCAATTAGCATCAATTACTGACTTCATTTAATTGTCGTAGAAGATGAATTTGTCATTTTTAGTCTGGAATTAATGGGAGACCTTCAACTTTCCCTTGGCAGCCCCATCAGGTCACTGAGTGTTTTTTTTTTTCCTCCTTTTGCGCAGGGGAGAAGCGCTGGCAGCAGGGAAGGGAGGCGAGAGCTGCCAATGCCACCCAGGTACCCGTCCCCAGCAATCCCTGCCCAGCCCAATTCATCCCCACTCATCCCCATTCCCTGCCATCCCAAGCGTGGCACAGGGTGGCAGCCAGTCACAGCAGCTGACCAGCACAAGCCGTTCAGACAGTTCTGGTGCCCTGACCAACCCTTGTGCAAAGCCCGGCAGCACTTCTGCCACCACCTTTCTTGTTTTCTCTTTCTTTTTTTTGGGGGCACCCTCCACTTTTTTTTTTTCCTCTTTCCTGTTTTCCACCAGAAATTAATTTTGCAGCCAAGGGCTGCAAAGTGTTTACATTTTCCCCAGCAAACAGGCGACAGTAAACAATGAACGCTCGCAGATGAAATTGAATTTATAACTGCATTATGGGGCCAGATAACGCCCTAAAATAATACAACGATAAGGAAATTCGATTTGATTGCCGCCGCGAATCAGCCTGGGCCCATCTGCAGCCGGGGCCTTCCATAATAATTTTAAATTGGGTTTGTAAACCTTATTTGTCCTTAAATATTTCTGTCATTTTTCATTGCCAGAGGCAGGTCCTTGGGTGCCAGGCGGGCGGGTTGGCCCCGCCGGAGCCGCGCCGGAGGTGCCGGCAGAGGGCTGACGTGGGTGCCCGGCGTGCCGAGCGGGCGCCGGGGCTGGTGGTGACAGCCACTCGTCCTATCCATCACCGCGTCGACAGCCGGGGAGGAATCTCGGGCACAAATTGAGTTTGCCTCACAGGGGACAACTGAACAAATTAATAGACCATTAGCCAAGCGGTGACCTGAGAAATGAGGGTGCTCGGGCTCCCCTCAGGTTTGGTGGGGAGGAAGGAGAGAGGCAATGGCAATCCCGCTGTTGTCCCAAGGGGACAGTCCTGGTGCCCTGGGATGGGATGGGAGATGCGGATGGGCAGCCATCGCAGCTCACTTGCAGCCCAGCACTGGCTGTGCCACCGTGTGTTGGTGTGCAGAGGCACGGCAGGAAGGACGCAGGGTTCCCGTGGGAGACGGCAATAGGGGCTGTGAGGATGATCCACAGCGATACAGAGGGACAGTCAGGCAGGAGTAAAGTGAAGATTAGGGAGAGAGAGAATAAAAGCCCCAGTTCTCTGCTGTTTCTGAGAAATCTCCCACAGAAAGCCATTGCACAGAAGTGCTGCGTGCAGCTTGCACAGAACAGCTCCCAGGTCCCCCAGGTTCAGGGGCACAGGATATCCCCACCTCTAGTGGGTGACAGGCTGGTGGTTACTGCCAGGCAGGACGTTGGGGGATCTGTACTGATTCCCTGCCAGTCTCAGACCTCTTCACACAATGAAGGACCCTGAACAGGGAAAGCACAGGGAAATCCCTGTGCCCCAGTCAGCAGGCGGGGCTGCAGGACCTTGAGGAGGATCGATCCCAGGAGGACACGATCCTCCTGCCTCCAAACAGCAGCGCAGCATCTCTCCTCTGCACCCTCCCCCAAGCTCGCCTGTATCATCACCATTCATTATCCAAATGACTATATTTATTAAGTCCCCTGCCAAGGCATTACAGAGTGGTCTGTAACAGAGATTAAAAGCAGAATAAAACACCAATGCGATCTTTTTGCAAGTAAACAAAACGATAAACAGCCTCAGCACAGGCTATCAGAAACACACAGGCTGAGGGAGGGATGCCGAATTCATCACTGCCACAACAGGGACATACTCGTGCCTTGCAAGCGCCTCACTCTGAGAAGTGGGGATCAGCCCTGCACACGTGCTGCTGCTTGTCCAGCTTCTCCCTGCACTGAATACCAAGTTGGTGGAGGAAAACCTTCAATTCCCCACCTTGGCTAGGATGCTGACCCCATGGGAACATCCTGCCCTTCCTCCGCCCTTACAACTTGTAGGGCAGGGGCAGCTGAGAGATGTTCCCTTGCCGGTACTAACAGCCGGCTGCAAAGGCATGAGTGAGCCAGGCTAGGTTGGTGACTGTCCCCAAGAGTGCCAGCCCACTGACTCCCATGACACCAAGGTACGACAGTCCAGGGCAGCAGACAGATGGACTGCCATAGTCCTGATGGCATTTGCCAATGGTTGGGACAACAGGGGGATGCAGCAAAGAGCCACTCAAGCCTGCAGAGCACATCATCAGCCCCTGCAGCACAAGGCTGCTTGGTTCTTCTTTTCAAAGGTGTTATCTTAAGTCTGTGGAAGAAGGTGCTTTACGAGGAGGCACCGGGTTTCCTTTGTCTCTGCTGGCGATAATCAGGTGCAGATAGGATATATATTCTGTAAAAACATACACTCACTTCCACTCACCGGTTACCTTTTTTTCTGAGAGCTGTAAGGGTTTCAATTACCGGATTCTGGGATTTAGTGCCCAGGGCTTTTTGGTGTGCGTTAGATTTATTAGAAGGTTTAGCACCAGCGGAGGATTCACGCATTTACTCCCAGGAGCCCGGCTTCCGTTCACAGACCCTAAATCACCCGCCGAGATGGGCTATTGTCACTTACGACATTAGCATGGTTAACGCACGCGGGGATGATTAATAGCCACGTACAGGCAGCCTCCCCTCCTCCCCAAACGCTGCGCCTCTGCCACCTCTGCCCCAGCCAGGGGCTGAGAGGGGCACAGCCAGCTCACCTGCTCTAAGAGTAAACCCAACCTTTCCTGGCAGGACTCACCTACCCCCAGCTGGACCCTTCTCCCCAAAGGACACCTCAGGTCAAATCTGCCACTGAAGTAAAGAGAAGAGGATGGTGCCTTTAATAAGCAGGCAGCAGGTGAATGAGCCAGCCACTCTTATCCAAGCAGATAGCTGGTGAAAAATCCCATGGAATTATCCCACCCATCTGCCCAGCCTCATATCTTCAGGAGCATATCCACAGGTTACAGTCCGCCCTATTGCCCCAGGATACCGGCAACAAGGCTAAAATTCATCACACAAGTGGTGTCCCAGCATCTCAGGGTTACAGCAGCCTCTGCACTGTGGGCTCTGTGTCTTGCACCAGCGAGCGTACCTGAGGCTTGAGGTGAGCCCTCAGCACTGCAGCACTCCAGGGGAGACAAGACCATGCTCCTAACAAGCAAGATCCTGATGGCTTTTGTCCTTTTTCCAATACTGTGTTACTTACATTCCTTCTTTTTTAATTAAAGCAGCCCCAGCTGATTTTACAAGCTTGCCGCTGCTTCTCTCCCAGTCTCTGTGTCTCTCATATGCTCGAGTGCTAGTATTAATTATTAGAGCCAATTTACTGTTTATACTCTGATGTTTTAACTAATTACCACTAATGGCAGACACCAGTGGGCAATCAACTTCATTTAGTTCCCAGTGCAAACCACTCATTACCATCTGAGAGGGAAAGAGAGTGCGCGGGAGGGATAAATAAAGACTGTGCTGTATGGGTGAGTGCCTAGGACTGGTGATGAGCTGCAGTGCTGGGGATGCTTCTGCTTCCCAGTGCAGCCCCCCTGGCAGGGCTCTGGGGAAGGATTTGAATCTCCAGCATATGTGGATGGGCAGCAGGGGAAAGCTGCCACGCAAAACTGCTCTGTGGGGATTGTGAAGGTTGCTGGTTCTTCATGCCGTGTTCTAAGTCCTGCCTTGGCATCAGGGAAAGGCTCTGAGCTTGAGACAGCTACAGTTACAGGAGAGCAATGTGCCTCTCTTCTTGCATGGTAAATGGCTCCTTTTCCCTGCTAGGATTCATCCCTGGGGAAGTGCAGCCCCTGCTCGTGTTCTTGGCTTGGTGTGACGCCAGATGGAGCCAGGCTTCCTGAGTCCCAGGTGCCTCTGGTGTTAATCCTGCTGTGAGAGGAATGGTGGGTGATGTGAAGTCAAGATGAGCTGGGGCTGAAAGGCCCCTGAGCTGAGCTTCCTCCTGTCTGGAGCTGAGCTTTAAGACTGGGCTAATGAAGGTCGGTCATGGAGATAATTCAGCTGTTTCTGTGTGATATTGTCAACACTGATCCTTAACACATCCCTCAGCCTAGCTTGTGTCTCTGTCTACTTGCTCCCTCTGGAGACCCAGGAAAGATCCTGAAATACATGTTTATTCCTCTGCACCTGACAACCACAGCAGGAACCCATAATCTTGAAAAAAACACAACCTCCAGGTAGTACAACTGTCCTGGCTGTGCTCCTCTCTGTTTTGGCCCCAAAAACAAACATACGATGCAGAAAGGGGCCTGCAAGAAGGGATGATGAAGTGATATGATTCTATCAGAGCAGGGCTGTCCCTGTGGCTGTAGGAAAACTTTTAGTGGGCACAGCCCAGAGCATGAGGGACTGAGATCCTGGGTGTCTCTGATATGGCTGAGAAACCCCTCTAGAAAAAGTGATGTCTGGATCCATTTGCCTTCTACTGCAAGACTTGTTACCCCTGAGTGGGGACAAACCTCCAGTCAACACCATCTGTGCTTCTGGGGATCAGGATTCCTTCAGGCCTGGAGCATGAACCTTTCCAGGGGACAGAGATCTAATGACCTGCCAGATGATCTGATTACCAGTAGTGGGAGTCCTGCCCTAACAAAAGGGACCACAGTATTTTCTGAGTTCACTGTAGCACACTGATGCCACAACAACTCAGCTGGGAATCCCAAAACAGAGGCAGAATTCCAGCCACAGGGATGTGTTTGGGCATGACCTCTCCAGTGGGATCTCCAGTCTTTCTGTCTCCCTTTCCCCCTTTCCCTCATTCTTTCATTCCCCGATTTGCTCCGTTGAAATCCTGCTTTTGAAGGGGAGATGCAGCGTGTTGGAGACCTGCTCTGCAGTGGTGGGGACGTGGTCGCCTCTCTTGGGGAGAGGGGGGGTTATAACTATGCACACATCTGAAATGTAATTGCTGTCAGCTCTCTCCATTCTTGCAGCACGAGGCCTTTAATCTCTCCCACCAGACCCATCGGCCCTGATATTGCAGCTCCAGAAAGGCTGGTTTTATGTACTTTAACCCTGCGACCTTTACAAATCCCATCATTCCAATCAATACGTCTCATTAGCGTTAGGTAAATGTATGGGATGGATGGGGAGCTGGGCTGGGAGGAGCCCACAAAGGGTGGGGTGGAAAGTGCTCCTGCCTGCTGGCTCTCAGGGGGCAGCACAGCCCCACCCTGCTCCCTGAAATCCTGGGGGCATCCTTCTCCCCACAAGCATCCTTGCCCCCAAATATCCTTCCCCACAGATGCACACCTTGGCTCAGCCAGAGATATGGGGGCCAGCTAATGTGGAGCCTGAAACAAAGTCGCTGCAAATCCAACTGCAGAGTCAACAGCCCAAGCCGTTAACCGGACCAAGCTGTTGGAATAGGTTTTTTTCCCCTCTCCTTGGGAAGCAGACATATGTTTTACAGCTTTCCCCTATGTTGGCTAAATGAAAACATAAGGGCCCCATGGCAGGTGATGGGAAAACAGTGTGGGGTGTGAACAAGGCTGCCTGCCATCCCCGCCTGTCAGGCAGGGGAGCTGCCAAGGAAGGCAGTCACAGCGGATGTCAGGACAAAGCCAAGGAGCGGGGTGAGGAAAGGAAATCTTTGTCACTTCCCATGAAAATGAAGGGCTTAATCCATGGAGAAATGTGAGTTTACACCAAGCGAGGACCTCACCAGCTGTGCCAGGTGGGACCAACCCACGTGTTTCACAGGGCATTGGTCAAACAAGGATGCTTCAATGAAAGGATGGGGCCAGTCCTGCCCTTGAGAAGGCTGGAGGTGAGATAACGTTGCGATCTGTTTTTGCTGGGGAGGGGTCTCCCTGCCCCCAGATCAGTGCCTCAGCCAGCAGGGCTGTAAATATTGATACTGCCTGTAAAGCTACCCAGCTCTCCTCCAAATCCTGCTCAAACATTTGACTTGGGTGACCCACTGGCAGCCACAGATCCCATGGGAACAGGTACCTTGGGGGCTGCTATTGCTGCTGCATACACACAGTGGGGACAGCCTGCCCTGCCACCTGTGCTTCCTTGCTCCCCTGCTGCCACCAAGGTGAGGGGTGGCTTCCCAGGAGACCACAGAACCTCCAGACCTCAGCACTGCCAGCTCACCTGTGCCATCTGTGCTGCAGATCCACACTGTGCCAGCTCTGTGTCCCAGAGCCTGAACTGAGCTATCCCACGCTCAAACAAATTTACACCCAGAAAATTCAGCTCCCCAAAAGGAAAGAAAATACTTTAAGGTCTTCTCCTCCCAGCAGGGCAGGCTGGGGTGCCTGAGGAGATGAGAGAGTCTTCCTTGCCCTCCTCAGGCAGGACCAGCTTTTTCAGTGGCATCTGGAACCGGGTTTAGTTTCTGAGCTCTGCTATCCCCATCTGCAGAGCCAGCACGTTACTGCAACAGCGTTCAGCCCTGCCAGCTCCGGGCTCACCCTGGCAGTAAAAGCATCCTGATGAATACAGAGCACAGAATATATGTGTGTACATCTATTTCTGCAAGAGCCTGCAAAAGCGAGGGCTTGAAAACCACAGGCCAGCTCTGCTTTTCCATGTTAGCGAGGTTTAATGAAGGTTTTTCCATGAGGTTTAAACTTAGAGCTGGCCCAAATACAGCTCTTGCTGGAGTGTGGGACAGCCAAATTTGCTAGTGTGGATACACGGAGCTGGGTATCCGATGTTCCCAGGTATGCAGCTGCTTTGGGCATCTAGTTCATGTGTCCCCCCCTTCCCAGCACTGGTGTCTGCTCTCCCTGTCTCCCTACTGCTCTGTTTGTCAAGGCTTTTTGGCAAGACCTCGGACTTGTTGACAAGCACTAAACTTCGCTGCGGCATGAAAACCATTTAAGCACTAAGCTCCCCTCGGCTTTAGCGAGATGACTGTGTGGCACAGGATCTCAGCACAGCCCCTGTCAGGAGGCAGAGGGAAGGAGAAATGAATAAATCCTCTGGTGGGGCCAATTTCAGTCGACCTGACACTGTCCCTCCTGGAATTAAATGTGCAAGTCCCGAGGTGTCTCCAGAGCGATGGGCTATTCAGCACACCTGCCCACCAGTTCCCTGAACACCAAGCAGCCATGAAACCTGGGTCTGGTCCATGACAGGAAAAGCTAGTTCACAGCTCAGAGTCACCCTCTCCAGCAGCAAAACCTCTCAGGCAGCTGCAGACCCTCAGCAAGCCTTTTGGACTAGCCCTGCCCTCCTCGGCACTGCAGCTCCTGCCTGGACATCCCCCCCTGGCAGCAGAGCAAACCACACAGCCACTGCAGAGGAGAACAGGGCAAGGGGGCAGAAAGCTGACATGTCCCCCAGCAGATGGTTGTTGGAGGAGGACAGAGCAGTGGCCTTGCTGCAAGACCCTGTTTAACCTTCTGGGACTCGTCTGCCAGAGGAAAGCTCAGCAGGAGGAGAGAGATTGCAGATAGACAGGGAGATTGGTGGGGCCAGAGATACAGGGGAGTGCAGTGGCCTTAGATTTTATCTGTGCCTCTGTAAGGCCAGAGGACCTTGGAATCCCAATCAACAGTTGTTAATAAAATGCAGGGGAGAAGCACGAGGGGTTAAAGGCAGGACATGCTTCAGGGCTCCGAGGGAGCCTCTTACAGCTGAGGGCACTGTGTGCTGCCACTGTCTAGTCTAATACCACCGAAAGCAGGTAAACTTAGCAGCTCCCTTCTCCTTACCCATTGGAAAAGCTGCTTTTGGACACCAGTGGTAACAGATCAAACTCCCAAAGGCCTGGAAACTCAGGCCAAATCCCTGTCAGCTCCACTGGCTCCTGAATGCCTGTCTTGTTCCTGTGCTGCACCCTCTGAAGGGCTGGAGCTGAGCCTGGCCCAGGGAGAGGTGGGAAGAGGCTGGAGGTAGCTGCAGAGGTGAGAGCAGAAACTTCCCAGTTTTTCCTTTCACTCTTGGTCCCACACCTGCAAATATTCCCTTAGCAATATTCAGCCCCTTGGCTGCTCTTCTGTGTGCCCCTTACCCCCATGCACTGTCTGGATGTGCTGGACCCATTCCTTCCCTGCACTTCACCCGTGTCACTGGGAGCTTCTCCTCTTTGTAAGGAGCTGGGACAGCCCCAAGGCTGGGAAGTGAAGAAAGAGATGGTTTGGGGCATTACTGGACAGCAAGCAGGTGCTCAAAGCACTGGGACCTCATCCTAGAGCCACGACTGCCTCCCTGCTGCTCCCTGTCTCCTCCTCACCTCCGGTCATGCAGAAACCTGGCTCTTACTCACCCCGGCATTCCAGTCCCAGCCGTTACAATGACAAGGGCGATAAGAGATCCTTATCGCAGTGCTCAGAATCGATCTGAAGCTGAGCCCCTTCCCTACACTCCTGCTTCTCCCTGCATCTGCTGGAGCAGCAGTCCTGTGCTGCAGAGGGGACTCAGCAGCTGGGCTTGCTGGAGAGCAAAGATGACAGTTTGGGGTTCAGAGGACCCTCCAGAGACAAGTCCCTCAGCCTAGCAGCTTCAGGCGTGTCCTCTGGCTGGAGACAGAGCTTGGGACAGGAGCCAGGATGCCTGGGCTCCACTCAGTGTCCACGAGCTGCAGGAGGGACAATGCAGTTCTGCATCCCTGGAGGGCACTGTGAGCCTCTGTCCAAGGGGATCTGGGCAAAAGGTATGGCCTCCCAGCTTGAGGCAGGAGCTTTTTCTCCTCCTTATGCTTGGGTGGAAGGAAGGAGAAGGTCCTGCTGACCCCACAAGAGAGACTAGGAGCATCCTGCAGTCCTGGGCACCAAGTCCAAGGCTTACTGCACCCTGTTTTACTACAGCCATCCAAGGAGCTCTCATTTTCTACAACTCAGTGTGGCCTGCCCTCATTCAGATCTCCTCCTGATCCTGCCCACCCACTCATGCTGGAGGGGGACATATCCTGCCCTCCCACACACAGCTCACGGGGACAGTGCTCCGGGAGAAGACACTTCCCGCTGGCAGAGCAAGGGGCTCCAAGGCTGGAGTGAGTGTCTGTAAGCCCCAGTCACAGCACGACAGCCAGCATTGCCCTGGCATCACTCCAAGCTGCTGTCCCCTCTCCTGCCTAGAGGCTGCCCATATATCTCTCAGAGGAAGCAGAGGCTGCACACAAGTTTCAGTGATGTTTGGGCTGATTTTGCACAGCTGCCTGCTCTTTCGATCTCTCCCTGCAGCCACTGCCTCCACCATTTACAAAAACCCAGTTCCTCCCACCAGCCTCAAAAGGTGGCCAGATCCCTGCTTGGAGCTCCAAGACTCACACCAGCCCGAGGTTCCACGTTTCAGTTTCCCCCTTCCCAGCTGCAAGCTGGCCTGCAGGGTGCTGTGTGCCAAGGAGGGGAGGCACAGGACCTGGAAGCACAGCTGCCCACACCCAGGCTGCCCCGGGCAGATGGCACTGCCAGTGCCCAGTTCTTGGCAGTGCTTTGGCTCGAACGCTTGCACTTTCACTGCAAACCTGCAAAGGTGAAGCAAAACCTCAGCCCTTGGTGGGGAAACTGAAATAGTTGGGTTGTGGGCTTGTGCAGCCACACAGCACAGCTGCTGAGGGGAACGAGACATCCCGGTTTGGAGCTGCTGAGGGGACTGGGACAACCTGTCCAGACCTACTGGAGGAATCTCGTCTCCTGAAACCTTGAAGTTGCAGCAGCTCAGGCCATGCAGATGTTGCAAATCCTGCCTGTCCTCCCAGAACTGTCTCTGGGAAGGGCAGAAGCACAAGGCAGCGGCAGGGGAAGCATCAGAACAATCAGGGCTTGTGAGGAGATGAAGAAAGGCCCTTCTTGTCAGCGGGTGCAGTTGGGGTGAACCCGGGGGCATCGCAGGATGGCACCCCAGGTACTCCAGCTGTGCCAGCTCTCCGGCCCAACAGAGAAGGGGCTGTTGTGGGCCCAGCCCCGGCACAGGGTGTCACCGCCTGCCTTGGTTAGCGGGGATGCTCTCTCTTTGTGCCTGCTGGTTTCTGCTCTGCTGACCCGCTTTGCTCCCTCGGCCGGCGCCATCCATCAGCTCTGGCAGCCGCGTCAATTCCAGGGCTCCGCAGTGCCATTCCCCAGGGGGAAAAGCACTTTTTTTTAAGGGAAAGGAGAAGTATTTTCTCTCCCGGCATGCTGCAAGGCTCCCTTCCTCATAGACACTTAGTGCTCAGTCCAGACCAGTCCAGACCAGGCACAGCATGTGCCTGCATTTTTCATTCTGCCCAGTCCCAGTCTCCCTGCTGGAAAGCAGGGCCACGAGGGCTGCAGTACCTTCAGTGTCCCTGTGCAGATGTGCACCAGCTCTGCTAGGAGATGGGAGAAATCCGTCTGGCAATAGCTCAGCTCTCCCTGCTTCCCTGGGCTAGGGTTACCCTGCAGTGCTGGACATTGCACCAGCTCTCCCCAGCCCCAATGTGCCACCCTGAGGTCAAGATGTGGGGCAGGACCCAACCATTATCAGGGCTTTCTGCCTCTGTCCCAGCAGTTCCACCTCAGCACCAGAAACATCTGCCTCACCTCTTCAATCAATACTCAGCTCTTAATAGTCCTGACAATTCGCAAGAAAACAGGGGCATTAAACCTTAATTATATCTATTTTGGATTCAAAAAATTTTATTACTTAATTATAGCCAGAGTCATAAAAAGGCGCAGAGCAAGAGGTGCTGCTGTTCTACAGGGTGAACAGGGCTGAGCATTCCCAGCCATCCCGAGCTCTTGCTGGGCAAGGGTGGAGGGATGTCCCCACCATGCTCACCCCATGGCCGGACCCTGCCCCTCGGAAAGGGGCTGCCATGGGAAGGGGCTGTGAGGGGGCTGTGCTGGTGGGGGTGTGCAGTGCCAGCGGGGTCTCGGGGTGCATGGCAGGTACTTGCTCAGCTGTTGCACTGGCGGGACCTGGCCTGCCCCAGCCTGTGGGCTTCTAATTTACTGCTTTCCTTTTACCGTAAAACTGAAAGGGGAAGGTGCACCCTTTAATCACTGCCTTCGGGGCCCCGCCTGAAACCACACAGAGACCAAGCGAAGGCTAGGAGTTAATGCTCCTTCCGACACCTTTTTATGATTCATGGGCCTGACCTTGAGCCATAAACCGCTCAACCTCCCTGCCACACTGCCAGTATTTACAGCCTGCAGGGGCCACTGCACGCAGCCGCCGATGCAGACCCTCGGCCGCGCACGCCGGCACAGGTACGCAGCCAGGGATGCAATAGGTAGGCTGCTGGAGATGCCTTCACCCCTGGGGATGCCCACCTGGATGGGCAGCCATGGGTGGATCCTAACACAGCACTGGAGAGGGAGGTGCACTTAGTGCACCAATGAATCCGTGTTTATGCACGCCTGTGTGCGTGCACAGGTAGGGGCACTGAGATGCTCTCAGTGGGGAGACCCTGAGGATGCACATAAAAGTATGTTTCATGCAGGGAGGTGAGCACCCACATTTCTGCTGCCTGGGCATTGGCCCCCAAACACTTGACCACGGTGGGGGCTTTCTCCTTGTTGCAGCAGGGCAGAGGGACAAGCCCCATGGGGAAGCAGCGAGGCTGAGCTGCCACACCACAACACGCCCAGCATCCAGCAGCACACGTCCCACCCCAGATGCTGATTCACAAACGGCCCTGGTGGCATTTCAGAGGTAGGTCCGGGCATCAGGATTCATCCCACTGCAACCCACCAACCTGTCAGCCCCAGGTCTTGCTCCTGAGGTGAGACCCTTGAAAGCCAACGTTGGCCTAAATTGGACCAGGGTGAGGTCTACTGGTTAAAGCAAAGGGTGCTCCTCTGTTTGGGCTCAAGTCAGCCAGCTCCTTGCTTTATGCCTCAGTTTCACCACCACCACAGCAGGAAAAATAATCCTGACCCATCGTGTTTGCACGGAGTTGGGAGGCCGAGCTCGTTAATGTTTGCGAAGTGGGTTTGGCTCCTCTGATAGAGGAAGCCAGAAATGTGAAGGTCATTATTATTAGTGGGATTAAAGGAGTTGAACCCAGAGCCAGGGGGTACAGGGGAACATAGAGGTTCTGCCGAAGCAGCAACAAATTGTGCACACACACACAAACTCAAAATAATGAAGAATGCTATGATTGTAGCTCATTTTAGAAACACTGGGCAGAACTAGAGGGCTGCCAGAATGCCTTCTAAAACTTCTACAAAAAAATACTCTCTAAGAACACGGATGAGGCTGAGATAGGCCATTCCCAGAGACATCCAGAGCCTGTCAGCACCCATTTAGCACATGCCCAAATCTCCCAGCACAGGCCCATGAGCATCACTTGCCAACACAGCCCACCTGGTCCTCACCAGGACCAGGACCTTCTCCTCTGCCTCCACTCGGGCACTACAGCACTGGGCAACTTGTCTGGAAGAAAACTCTCCCTCTCTTTTTTTTTTCCAAGTTTACAGGTTGTCAAAATTTTTTCTTTCCTCCTTACGAAACAAAAGAGGGAAAAAACATCCTTATCTCCGAAAGCAGAGTTCAGGAAAAAGCTACTGGTCTTTTGGACTCGGTGAGTCCCCATTGGTAGCCTCGCTTGTCACGGAAAATTTATCAGCCAAACACAGTGCTGGTATAATGTGCCATATAACTAGTGCATAAACAAACTTCAGCATGATAAATGCCCTGCTTTGAAGCCATAAAGTTATTAGCTAGTGGCTGTTAGCTACTGCTTAGCAAGGGACACGCTCCTTCCGTTAACCCCTGGATGCCCCGTTTGCACTCAGGAGCCCAGGGGAAAAGGAAGGATGGAAATGGAAGGATCTGGCCAGCGGGGATGCCCCTGCTGGCACTTGTCTGTGCACGTTGTACCTGCTGCAGCAGGGAAATGCTCGTTGGGAATGGGGCTCTGAGGGCTGGCATTCCCTTGCTGTCCTATTTGAGCTCCTCTCCTTCCCTCTGCCCCTCGAGAGGCAAATGCAGAGGGGAGCAGGGCTGGGGCAGTTGGGGATGTGTGCTCACGGCTCTGACCCTCTGGGCCTGCACCCTTTTCAGAGATGGCTAAGATGGGAAGGCAGCTATTCCCCCCAGTGCTCAGGTCACCTCCTTTAGATGAAGAGCTGCTGAGAGCTCTGAAGCAAAAGCCCGAAATTTTCCCGGCAGCAGCCAGGCAGCGAGCTCCAGTGAGGTGTTTAGAGTTCCCTCTGCTGCCTGCAGTGCACGGCTGCCTGCAGCTCCTGGTGAGCTCAGCCTCGCTGGAGGCTGCGAGGTGCTGGAGAAGCAGAGCTGTGTCCCAGGGTCAGCACTGCTGGGTCACCAGCACTAGCAGAACCAGCTGCCAGCAGTGCCATGGCTCCTGCCAGCACTGGACCTGCAGAGCCAGGCTGTGACACCCATCAAGGACCTCTGGACCCCCAGGGCCACCTCCTGCCCCAACTGTTCCCCTGGACCGAGGCAGGGAGCTGGTCATGCTAAGGATGGCAGCAGGTCTCTTCATGCTCAGCCCAAGACACAGACGGGGCTACACAACAGGGTGGTAACTTCTTGGACACACAGCCTGGAGCCCCAGAGCTCCAGCGGGAGATCCTGGTGCCCAGGGGATACCTCCCATCACTTTCCCAGTGAAATCACCCTTACAAGGCAGCAGGAGATGTTTCAGTAGGGCCAGCTGAGGGGGGCAGCAGGACTCAGGGTTGCCTCAGCGCCTGTTCCTCATTAGAAGCCCAGTGTTGAAGAAACTTGTAATTAGAGCACTGAGTATTAATTAATCTTCATGACCCTCCTCTCATTCTCCTTCTACCGCTCCCACAGCTCAAGAGGTCAGCCTGGATTATTAACACACGCAAGCAGAAGATGGCAAGCTCTCCAAGAGAGCTGGCAGACCTCAGGCCACATTCCTGTGTTCAGAGCAGCTGAAGGCACCCTGTCCCTCCCCACTAGCATGGCTCCCTTCCCTGTCTCCCACTCTCTCATGGCTGAGCTTGGTAGAGGTCACATCTCACTATTTGGGCACAGTCAGCACCCCAGAGACAGCATTAAATGAGCTGAAACCTCGCAGAACAAGCAGAGCTGATTTTACACTAACTCTGCCTGCTCAATCCCTTGCAGAGTGCCTGAGGGCACAGCCCTGCATCTCAGGGGCCGGCCTGAGCCTCACTGGACACAATCTACCCTTGGAAAACTCCCAGCAGGATGGAGAGCAGAGCAGCCAACCTGGCCAAAGACACCACCAAAAGGTCTTTGAGCATCACATCTCAGCTCATCCAGGTCTTTAAGAGCCTCAGCACTAAGAAGGCAGCCCAGGTGCATGCAGAGGACATTGCAGATCCTTTGTATAGCATGGTTCCTCCATTCCAGGGCTGTCCACGCAGACTCAGCTGCTTGGACACGGCTCCTGGGATGGCCAGAACTCCCTGGCAAAATGCTGCCCAGGCATAACCCAAGGACTGACACGCTACAGAGCTGCCACAGAGCAAGAAAACAAGATATTAAACAAATTCAAACTTTTCTGACTCCCTTATAACCACCAACTGCTTTCCTCATCTGATTTTTCCCCTTTTCTGCTGCAGCAATAAAAAGGGGAAAATCAACATCCAAATGATCTTGTTTATGGCGACTAAATAAGCTGCATGTGCTTAATCCGTTAGAGTTTAATGAATTTACGACTTGCTTTGGAATTTGACAAGGGCTGTAAAAGAGTAATTAACATTTATCAGTGTGTTTTTTACACACACCCCACCCTCCTCCCGCCTCCCTTCCCTCCTCCTGCCGCCTGTCGCGAAGCAGCACCGGGTATCGGGGGGAATATAAAAGTGATCAATTAATTCTTAATAATCTCAGGGAAAGATTGTAGAGTCACAGTATGAACTCAGGGAGTGTCAATAAACATGCCAAAGGTTGGTTCCCCCCCCCCCCTTTCCTGGCGCTGCTGCAGAGGAATGTGGGCAGCCAGGGAGGGGATGGGGTTGTGGGGGTGGCACTCTGGTGGACCAGCCCTGCACCCCTTTCCTTCTCTGTCACGCTCCACCAGCCTCCAGAGCAGCTTTCTGTGCTGCAGTGGCCTCTGTGACAGGGTGACAGTGAGCAGGGTGATAACAGGGTCCCCATATGACACAGCAGCAGCAGTGATTTGGAAACACAACCCCAGTCACTGACTATGCCAGCTGACAGCTCTGTCCTAATAGACTTGAACCTGTTGAGAGTGACCCCAAATCTTCCCCACTCTGACCACAGGGGATTTTTTCTGTGCTGGAAGACGTAGCATGCCCTGCCCTGGGCCACTTCCCTTTGCAGCCTGTAGGTAGGACATGTCCCCTGCTGCTGTGACTGCAGCACCCTGTCCCCAGCAGTGGACTTTGCAGGCGTGGGGAAGTCTGCATGCCTGGACACCCATGGGGGAAGAGAAGGGTCAGTGCTCCTGGGGGCCAGCAGGCTCCATGGAGGAGACAAAGAAGCATCTGGGCTTGGCTGTGGGGCAGAGGGTCCTGGAGACCCACAAACAAAAGCTCAGGATGATAAATCCTTGGAGGTTTGAGACTGTCCGGGGATCTGCTCCGGACAGAAACAAATTCTCCCTGTCGAACATAATAGCCCAGAAATAAGCAATGAGGCAGGGATGGAGAGGGCTGGACTCAGGGGGTCTGGAAAATCTCTGCCCAGCCCCACGCAGAGCACTGGTGGGGGTAGGAGGTGAAGGCAGTGATACCCTCCTGGCAGGCTGAGATCCCCACGCCAGGCACACACCTGGCAGCTGGATGGGGAAGACTGGGGATTTCTTGTGGGGTGGGACTTATTCAAGCCAGCCTGAAGCAGCTGAGTGCAGGATGGGCAGGGAAGAGAAAAGGAAAGTAAATGGAAGAACTTGTCTTTATTTTACCTCAACTGGTTTGAGGCCAGGTGGGTGACACGGGCTGTGGGGCTGGGCAGGGAACAGGGCTGAGTCCTCATGCAGGGTGAGGAGGTGAGGGAAGGGGAATGCAGCAGAGACACCCTGCATGGCCAAATCATTGGAGAGCACTGGCTTCCAGCAGCCTCTGAGTGAGAGTCTCAAACCTTGGGCAGGCTTGTGGTGCTGGGAGCTGCACAAAAATCTGCCCATCCCGCACACACACAGCTGGAGGGAGAAATGGAGTTCTAGGGAAGGGTTTCAGGCCACCATGACTGGTCCCAGCACAGAAACATCTGCTCTGCTCACTAGGCAGCAGGCCTGGGTCTCCACTGCATGAGTGGTGCAGGCAACATCCATACCCAAGGCTCCCAAAATAGCTCAGGAACCACTCCCCAGTGCCAGCTGCTCTTGCACTGCTGTCCAGGCTCCACCACAGCCCCCCTGCATGACCTCAGGATCCCTCCTCTGCTGCGGAGGAGAGGATGCTGTGAGGCAGTAAGGAGGCAGAGGGGGGGTTGCAGTCCCCCTGCCTGGGCTGGCTCAGACCCTCCCGTGTCAACCTGTCTAAACAGCACCTCCTCCTGCAGAGACCTGGCGCTGGGGGTCGGCAGCTCAGCATCTCTGGGATTCGTCACGGTATCACCGGAGTTATCCAACAGCAGCTTGGAACAGGCATCCCAAAGGGTCAGGTCAACCAGACCCACCATCACCCAGCTGCCAGGAAAGCAGCCTCTGGGGCTGAGGACAGGGATGGGACTCAGGTGGCACTGGGTTGGTCCTCCCTGGCCACTGACACCCTGCCTCACATCAGGCACACGGCTTCACCTCCATGCAGGGCTAGAACCTCCTCTCCTCACCTCACCCCAGTGTGAAGGCAGCTCTCCTTAGGGAAGGAACCAGGCTGTGATGGGCAATGCCTGGCCAATGCTTGCTGCTTCACAGAGGCACTAATGGGTGGGAGATAGCCCAGCCATGCTCCCGCCTCACTCCGCTCGGGTGCTGCTGACGGTCATAACAAAGAGCATTTATCCAGCTGCATTCCCAGTTTCTCCCACTTTCCATCTCCCTTTTCTGTCACTCACGTGTGACAACTTTAATACCTGTCAATAATAAGGTGGATGGTAACCATAACAGTACATGTAGCCCTGTGTTGGCTTTTCTCTGTCTGCAGGGTCACACTTTGGGTGACAGAAAGGTTAGAAGGAGTTAACAGGAGACCCCCAGGTCCCCTAAGCATCTTGCTCGGGGTCTTAAGCCCATAAGCAGTGGTGCTAAAGATGATTTTAAGGCATGATTATAAGAAATCTATTGATCTTTTCAACTCTATAATGACAGATTAACCATTTTAATAAAACACCTATTAATCATGCATTAACCCTTCTCAGCTATTTGTACATTGAATACCAAATTCACAAGGGCACTGGGATTTCCAGGAGACTTTTAGGAGGGGGAGGGAGGGGAGGTTTCTTTAGATAACAACAACAACAAGAAGAAAATAATGCAAACTTACAGAGGGGGAGAGTTAAAATCATACGATGAGTGGCAGTTGCAGACGCCTGGGGCCCTCTTTGGTTGTCGCTTCTATCTGGCAATCAATTGACAAGAAATTGAGATTATGAAACATTGTGCCTGTGATCAAAGAAGGCGGGCATCCTTCCCCCATCCGAGGCCAAATCTCCACTCCCCCATGGGAACCAAGGCCAGGGAACACCAGTGATTTGGCCTTTGGCAGGCACCAGACAATGCCGACACCAATTTTAGCGTGAACATGTCCACCAGCCCCACGGGTCTTTATGGCAAACTCTGAGCAAGACTTCAGCATTCTGAAGGTGGATCCTAGCAGAGCATCTAAGATGCCCACGACTTTTTTTGGGAGACTTCACCTGGAGCGGCAGAGGAAAAAGGAAGGGAAGTGAGGAAAGCAAATACCCCACCAGCTCAGGCACGGGCTGCTCACCCCCTCTCCCTGCCCTCCCTTGAAACCCACAGCACTGGTGTGGAATGGTCCAGCTTGCGGACACAGCCCTGGGGCCTCCTGTGTAAGCGCTGGGGAAGGGGCGGGCGACGCTTCCTCCTGCGCCAACCGTTGCAGCCTCAGAAACCACCGAGTCCCCGGCGCTGGAGGAACCGCCTGGAGGCCGGGGCTTCCTGCAGGTGCCCCACGCTCATGAATCACACCTTGTCAGGGCTCGGGGGTGCCCAACGGCTGGGTGACCACCGAGGGACGCCCGGGGAGCCCCACCCCGGGGGGACGCACCTGCCTCCCCGCCGCGCCGTCCCAGCCAGGCGAGGGTTAAGCGGGCATTAATCACACCGTTTGGAGAGACGTTTCAAAGCCTCTTCCAAATATTATAAAAAATGTCTTTAATCATCTAATAGCGCAAACTCCTCCGATGATGGATGGAGGGAAGTCGCCTCTCTCCCTCCTGATCCTAACAGATGAGGCTGAAGAGCTGCTGCTCTGGAGGGGGGGAAAGTTGGGGAGGGAGCTGGGGGAAGAGAAGGACATTTCTCAACCTCCCACCAGAGCAGTTATAAATATGAGGTCATACAGCGAGAGATGATAACACATTAAGGGCTCTTGAGATATTAGTCTGTCAGCCTCGTTAGACACAGCCTATTTGGGGCTGACTGTGTAATTAGAGGCTGGGGTACCCATAACTCATTGGTGTTTAGATGGTAGGAAGGGGCTCCAGTCAGCATCACCCTCAGCACTCTGAGAAGTAATTTTCATCAGGCATTAAACCCCGCTCCCTGCTGCAAAAATAACCCTTTTGCCCCCAGGAAAAAACTCTCCTGTTTCCCAGCTCCTGCCCATCCCACAGCCCCGAGCCCACTGCATGCTCAATGCACCCACCCTTGCCTCTCCCCTCCCCTGAAGGTGGGGAATAGGGTTATGTCTTGGCCAAGGTGCCCCAAGGCAGTGAGTGAACAGGTGGAAAAGTCCTGGCTCCCAGTTCCCTTCCCGTGCAAGAAGCCATGCTCTGCTCTGCAATGGACTCCATTCCCTGAGAACCCCTAGACAGCATCCACAGCAAATCTGACCCCTCTGCAACCTTCTGCCATCCAGGGAACAACTCCAAGTTGGGCTGGAAACACCAGGGGAGGTGGATATACTTGGACAAAGACCATCTTGGGGAAGACTGAGCAGAAATGAGTCCAAGGAAAGGCAAAAATGTAAGCACCCCAGGACAGCTCGTCACTCCTGCCCTGCTGCGAGCATCCCCAACCTGGCGAGGAGCTGGGCTTTCCACGTCCTCTCCACTTTCTCTTCTCAGTTCTGCCTGGGTGGTGGTGAGCCTTGACACCGGCAGGCAACTTCCCAACCAACCCAGCCAAAAGTGAAACAGGGAAGGGGAGCATTTCCCTTCCGCAGCCGTGCAGAGCGAGGGCACCGCAAGAGCCGGCTCTGACTTGAAAGGGAACAGATGGAGCAGCGAGCAGGGGAAGGCAGGCAAAAAGCCAAACCCAGCCCCGTGCACCCCACAGAGCCTTCTCAGCAGCACATCCCTGTAACTCCTCTTGCTCTGTGGCAGGGGGAAAATTAAGGCATCGGGAAGGGCAGGGACATCAAACGAGAAACAACAGCCCTCGCTGCAGGGACTGCCCTGACACTGCCAAAGTCCGTGGCGTGGCCACCCAATGCCTCACCCCCTCTCCCTGCTCGCCTGCTGTAGCTGGGGAGGGGGCAAGGGGTCCACAGAGGAGGGGGCAACCCCATGGCTTCCCAGGCTGAGGTAGGATAATGAATCCTGATGGGGGAAGTGACCTTTTCCAAATGCCACATGTCATTGGATTTTATATCACACCAGGACAATGTGCCATGGGTATTAAAATCGTTTTTCCAATAGAAGTGTGCGTGTGTATGTGTGTGTCAGAGAGAGATGTGAGAAAAATAAAATTAAGATGTGAAAATTAGGCTGCCTCTAAACATGGCCTTTAGAAAAGACTTAGGTCCTCACAGAGCAGGACTGACAGAGAACATCCATGCCCTTTGCTCCTGAGATCACAGATGATTTTGTTAAGGGAATACGACTTGTCCAAACCCTATGACAGAAAAAGAGAAAAGGATCTCAGGAGTCCTGATCCACATTTCTGAAGTTCTGCGAAGACTTTCACCTCTGCAGTGTCCCCTCTGCCATGGAGGGACATCTCCAGGGCTGCTCTACCCACAGAGGCAGGTACAGACATGTATGGAGCACAGATCACCTTGCACTTGTGCTCCTGGACACCCACAGGTGTTAGTCTGGGTGGTGTGTGAGGAGAAAGTAAGTCCTGCAGGACAGCCAATGCCAACTTGCTCAGTCTCACCTGGGATGCAAAGCAGCCTGTATTTTTGT
>JAWWES010000006.1:10092478-10165272 GCA_035583135.1 Lophotriccus pileatus
ATACGACTTGTCCAAACCCTATGACAGAAAAAGAGAAAAGGATCTCAGGAGTCCTGATCCACATTTCTGAAGTTCTGTGAAGACTTTCACCTCTGCAGCGTCCCCTCTGCCATGGAGGGACATCTCCAGGGCTGCTCTACCCACAGAGGCAGGTACAGACACGTATGGAGCACAGATCACCTTGCACTTGTGCTCCTGGACACCCACAGGTGTTAGTCTGGGCGGTGCATGAGCAGAAAGTAAGTCCTGCAGGACAGCCAATGCCAACTTGCTCAGTCTCACCTGGGATGCAAAGCAGCCTGTATTTTTGTGGGCCAGCCCAAAGGTGTGTGCAGGGCATCCATGGAGTTAACCACGCACATGGGTATGGACACTCTCCCCCTATATGCCAGGATACATTCCCATGTGAAAACACAATGTGAAAAGGGAGGCGCTGGAAGCCAAATTCACTTGAACTCCAGCCCGTTCCCTCAATCTGCAGGGCAATTGTCCGGCTGAAACAACAACGCTGGGACAAAAAAAAAAAAAAAGAAAAAAAAAAGGACAAGCTGTGCTTGTTTATTCAGCTTCTTTCTCCCTCACTCCTCTTGACAATACCCTGACACCGTGTCCTGCCGCGCCAGGGCTGCAACCCCAATGGGCTAAATTTATCCCAGCTGGAGCCCTGTTTACAAGTCTTGTCCTGTTTACAGCACAGTCCATCCTGCCCCAGGACCAGGCAGTGGCCAGCTCCAGGGTGGACAGTTAGTGCCTCACCTTCCTCAGCCTCTGCTGTTCCCAGGCTGCCCGTGTGGTCCCCGGAAAGATGCCCAAATTCTCTGTACTTGCACACGGGACAGCTCTGTGTCCCCCTGCCCACCAGGGAAGCAAAGGGGAGATGTGGGCTAACATGGCCTGCTGCTTGCCCAGCATGTCTCCGTGGTGACCCAGGAAGCCACAGCCTCCATCAGTGCTGGCTGGTGGCACACCATCACCAGGAAAATTTCAGTGCACTAGAGCAGTGTCCATCTTCCCAGTGCCTCCCCGTGTCTCACTGCTCACACCTACCTCACTTCTTGCCCATGGCCCAACTTTGGGTTTGTTTGCACGCTGGGTGGGGGGAAGCCTTTCTGCACTGCATGGATCACACTGCCTGGTGAAGCAAAAGCTCCAAGGAGACCAGAAGAGGGGCTGTGGGTGGGGGAAAATTTGAATGTAAAGGCTTGCCTGCACGAAGCACTGCTCCTGAGAAGTCTCCCAACGCAATTCCCAAAATAATACCTTGCTCAAGTTCACCAGACCCCCCTTTCTATCTGAAATACAAATGCAGCTTTTGGGGGATGTTTCACGAGTCAGAAAATCACCTCCACCCTCCATCCACATTCGCTTCCAAGCACAGGAAGGACATTAAGGGAAGGGCTAATGGAGTGGCACGTCTGCACACAAACACGTACGTGTGTGCCCCTCACACGTGCGGCTCCTCATCTCCGGAAGAAGATCCTCTTGTCAGGAAGTCACGGCCCTGATTACTTTGTCTTCCACGTTTAAGAACATCCCTAACTGCTCCTTGGATAGCTCAATTAGTAAAGTGAATATATTATATAAAGTCTAAAAGATTAAACTATCATAGGCAGCCCATAATTTCATGAAGAAGTCAGGGGAGCATATCCCTCTTATTAACTCTATAACAAATGTGATGAAAATGTTCAAATAGAATGTTAATGCAATGTTACGTGTAATTTTCCCAGGCGATTTTCTGCTGAAATATTTCTTTATTAATAGTAATTGAGGGTATAAATTATGAATGAGGCGATTTTCTCCTTTCACTGGGAAAGACGTACTAATGGCAATAATTCTTTATAATAATTTTTTGGGGGGAGAATGGGGAGGGAGCTGGGGTGAGGGGTTTAAAGAAAAAAAAAATCTTTAAAGGGATTGCAAAATATATAGACTAGCAGTGCATGTTTTATGGCAGGGCGCTATATTTTATATCCATGTGCTGGCCATCAGTCCTGTGTGGGTCTGTACTGCGTGTGCACGAGGTTTGGGCTTCTGGCAAAAGCAATTTCCTTCCCTGTTCTATGTGTGTAAAGCCTGGCATCAAGTGAGTGGAGTATGAGAGCACCAAAGCTGAGAATCTGCAAGTTCAGGACTCCGTATTCTGCTGCCTAAGGGAAAAAAGGGGCAGGAAGCACACAGTGAGCTACAGGCACTTCTGGGAAGTAGGTGGGTACTCAGGGATGAGTGGTACAGGCTCTTCTCGATTTAATACAGGCTCTGACACCTTTCCATGCTCCCACCATAACCAAAACCACTTCTCTGTGCTCGTATTTTGGGTTGCTGACCCTGACCCCAAGCACCTCCACACCCAGGGGGATGTGCAGCTGCGAGGCTCGGTGCTGCAGCCACTGAACCTTAAGCTGCCTTGAAGCAGAGTGGGGCTGAGGGCTATGCTGGCTCTTCCAAATGCCACCCCTGTGTGGGACAGAGCCTGGGGACACACACAGGGCCAGCCCAGGGCCCACCACGGACAGGCAGCACCGAGCAGCACAGCTGCTCACAGGGCAACAAAAAGTCCTTTCTGTGATGCCAGAATGAAAGAGGCGTTTTACAAGCATTTCAGAGCTTGCTCTCCTTCAGGTTTCTATGGGTTTTTTTCGGCAGGCCAAACGATTTCAAAATTTTTCCACTCAATTAAAAGAAATGATGGTTTGAGTGCAGTTCTTAGCCCCTTGCTCCTGCACGCATCTCTCTTCTCTAAGAAAGATAAAGGAGAAAGAAAAGATGGCATCCCTTAAATTTTCATTACACTTCAATTGGCTGAAAAAAAAACCAAAACCCAACTCTGAAAGGTTTAAAACTTTTATACCGAAGAATCCACTTTTCTTCCCTATTTTATTTAAAACTTTTCCCAGGAAGGAAACTTTTTGAACAAGTTCTAGACTACAACAAGCATAAGAAGAAAAACCTCCTGACCCCAGGCCTTTACCATACAAACTAAAGAGCTTAAGCAAGCTAAAAAATGCCTCTGGTAAGGGATTCCACCGAGGGTGGGCAGCACATACTAGTACCCAGTAAGGGGCAGAGGGTCCTGGACACCCACGCACAGGGGATGCAGATGTGCCCCACATGAGTGCAGGTCTGCTGGAGAGTGGGTGGCTTTGCTCTTCCCTTGGGGAGCAGCTCTTACATTCCCTATTTCTACTGGAGCATTCCCCCTGCTCAGGCTCAGGCTGAGCTCTCCACTGGGCTGGAAGAAGAGCCAGAGCTGGTCTTTCTGCCGGCAGCCAGGCTGTGCTGCCTTGTCTCTCCCCTTCTCTGGAGGCACGGACCCTCAGGCCCTGCCTGCGGCTCACCCCGCAGCGGCAGACTGCGCGAGAGGCTGCAGAAAAGCGGGCAAAATCAGCGTGATCCGTCACCAACCCTCCTCAAAATTAGGTTAATAATTTATGATGTTAAATGGGACAGTTAATAGCTGGGCCAGATGATTCCTCAGCTAATCTAGAGCACGGGCTGAGCTGCAACGAGTCCTCTGAGAGTTCATTACACTCCCCAACCCTCGGCGCTAGTGCTTTTGGCTCTGCGGATACCTACGGGAGGCTGTGGCTGGTGCCGCTGGCAACGCGCCTAAGACTTGCCCCTCATCAATTAAGAGAAATAAGGAAATCGACAGGAAAATTAATTTCCAAAGAGACAATGCCTCTGACACCCGCACTGCCCTCGGAAAGCAGGGAGGGGGGGGGTTATCTGGGAATCTGCCTGCCTGGGGAGGAGGTTGTGTTCGCTGTCTCGCAGAGTGAGGTCAGGCTGCTTTCCTGAGGGCTGGGAGAGCAGGGAAGGATGTAAGTGACTGAACAGAAGGTGCTTTTGCTCCCAGGTCAGTCCCAGGCAGGTTCCTTACCAGGGAGGGTGCTCAGCCACATTTGTGAGGAGATATACCACCCGTGCCTGCTGCTTAAAGCCCCCCAGCACCCCCTCCCCGGCACAGGGCGGCTCACTGGCAGCAAGGATTTATGTCCTGACAAAGCACGTTCCCAAAGAAACCTCAGAGATGAAGGGTGTCAGGATGAGAAGCTTCAGCAGATCTTTTCTATCAAGGAGACAGAGCAGGGTTGGCCACCTCAGGGACAGGACTGACAGAGTGCTCCCCAGGGCCAGCCCTCATCCCACTGCATGGTGGTGGGTGGATCTTCAGCCACTCGCCTGTCTCTCAGCAAGGACCCTCCGGTCCTGACAGCATATTTCCCATCCTGCCTCACTTCTTCCTTCACAAAAGCCAGATCCTGCAAGGCAGAAATCCTGCTTTCTGTCCCTTGGACCATACTCAAGAGAAACAGAAAGTAGGCAGGGACCCACCTCACTGATCCCAACCGTACGTGGGGGCAGGAATCAGCTCCTTTGATCCATCATCTCCCTGGGGGAGGTTCTAAAGCAGTGCCAGCCTTAGGCAAACCTGGAAGAAGGTGCCACAGGCACCCTTCTCTCCAGAAGAGCTAGAGATGGGTACCCTTGGCTGTGATCCTTCGGAAAGCCCAAATCTCTTTCTCAAATAGAAAAACTAAGTCTGAATGACCACCTCAACATCAACAGCAATAACAAGTGAAGGGAGTAATTCCTTTAACACTCTAAGGGTTCCCAATCCCAGGGTGTCCATGTGCTGCCCTTAAGTGGGAGCCTGAGAGAGATCCAATGGGCTAAAGAGTGACTGGCTGGGCTACAAGTCCAGGCTGTTGCAGCCAGATGTGCACTGATGACTCGTGCAGATGTTGGCCCTGCAGCACGTCTGGGCAGTAATTCCCCTTCTCCCTTCCACATTCCTGCTCTGCCAAATTCAAACCATGAGCAGTGTGGGGGGATTACCTGCAATTACAGCTTTCACAGGTTGGGACTCGTTTCACTCAGCTGGGGAAGTGGGGGAGAGCAGCAAGGGGTAAGGGCATCCATATGGTGGGCTTCTACAGCCACTCTCTGCCTGTGTTAGAGGCAGCCAGTGCTGTCTCCCCCTGCAGCACTCTCCCCTCCTCTGAATCTCCCTCCTAGAGGGAGAACCAAGAGGGACTCGTGGGGGTAGAGGGGAGCCCCAGCCTGGGGCCAGCAGCAGAGTCAGTTTTCCTTCCAGCTTCTGCCCAAGTGCGTATGGGAGAAATGACAATTAGGGGGACAACAAATGAGGCTGCCAGACCCTGGGGGGGACATGTGCAGTAACTTGAGGCTGAAGCGGAAATAGCTCCAGTCGACCCACTTAGAAAATCATCATTACTGTAAAATTTATGGCTGACAGGAGCTTGTCTGATAGATATGACTATTTAAAGGCAGCCAAAGCCTCCATTTATATCAGTGTGAGGGAAGGGGGGGGTGGTAAAGAGAGATGGGGCAGGTTTGAAGATCAAAGGGGCACCTGGGAAAGCAAAGGGGACCACACTTGCCCTGGTGGCAGGGGCAAAGGGGCAATGACTTCGGCTATGCAAAGGGCTGGTACGGTGGGGTGAAGTGCTGTGTCACGTGGGAGGGCAGCAACCCTCTGCTGTGAGTCTGCTGTCCTGGGCTCTGAGACCACAGCATTCTCTGTGGCACCCACCAGCCACTCCTGCCTTTGGGGCTGACAAAGTGCCACCACCTGGGAGCCCCTGGCACACAGGTGAGCTCTTCTGATTTCAGTACCATCGAGGTGGTGGTGGGCATGGCCAGTGTCACCCACGCAGGGTGTGCTGCAGTATTTGCTGGGAGTGTGCTTGTCATTAGACATGAAGGAAGAAAGCAAGTTTGGAGGACAACAGGCAAATGCCTGTGATGCTCAGAGGGTTTTTCTTCCCTTCCTTTTTTGAAGGACAGAAAATGACTCTTGATGGGAGACTCCTGATAGGCCACTGCTGTGCCCAGCCCCTCACCTACAGCTGTCCTCCTCACCTGCACTTCCCTCAAGGATTTTACAAAGAGGATGGTGCAATCACTCAGTGGCTTTTGGGGGGAGCACCTTGTCCCAGCAGCAAAGCCAGGAAAAAGACCTACTTGCCAGTTCCTTGGGCCAGGCCATCTCTCACTGGTGAACCTTCATCTCTGGTCAAGAAGAAATTCTGCAAGTGTGCTGGGGGGTGGACCCCGGGGATGCCCAGCTTGGCTGGACACACACTGCATGTCCCAACCCGCTCATCCCTGTGCCAGGGAATACCACACCCAGCCACAAGCAAGTTGCAAGTGAGCACGGAGGTATGGATGAGCTCTCCACCAAGGTGCCCCCAGAAGGCTGATGGACGCAGAGCAGCAGACTGCAGGGCAGCACTCCATGCCATGAAGAGCAGGGAGCAGCCCCCGGAGGGCACCCTGCCCAGGGACAGCATGGAGCCAGTCGGCGTTCCCGTCCGGGCTCTCCTCCCCAACTGGGCTGCTCCCTGTCCTTCGGGGATGGCGATGGCTCCTCACCTGATTGAATTTCCAGGCCATCACTCGCTCTCCCCGCAGCTGCGAGGCACGATCGCCCTCCCGGCAACCCCACGCTCACCCCGCGGAAGGAGGGGCTAATTCAGTTAGCCCAGTGGCATTAGCTGCCGTGAAGAATAACCCGCCAACAAGGGCCTGCGAGCCTGACACAATATTAAAGACCCCACTGCCCTCACTTGGGGCAGATTAAGCTGGGCTCATTGCTTTAATGCTGCACTCCTCGGCCGGGCTCCCTCCAAGGCTCTGCACCTTAACTGTATTACCCCAGCACCGATGTGCTTGACCTGCCGATATTGCTCCCACTGATAATTCACCTCCCAAGAAACTTTGCCTTTTTGACCTCCTGCTGGAGCAGGCTCTAACCCCACGGAGCAGGGCTACCCCTGCATCCCACCATCCACGGGCTCGCTTTCCCGCAGCATCGCCTCCTGCATCCCCGACTTACTAGAGGCCTCGAGGTGCCTTCTTCTGCCAAACTCAGACAACTCACTCCTGCAAAGAGGTCACTGTGGTGATCCCAACCATTACCTATGACTGCAGTGACAGGCACAGTGAACTTGTGGCACACGTGGGGTTTGCGGAGGACGGAGAACGTAATTTACAGCACCAAGGATGTGTGGGACATCCCGGCTCACTAAACTCATCTGGGGTACCAAGGCTCTGTCAGTAGCAATGTGAACTGATGCACAGAGGGAGCATCAGGTCCTTCCTGCTCACAGGGATACAGATGTCTCATCTGATCCAAGGAAGCAACTGGGAAAAACACCCAAATACCAACCTAGGGGGAGCCTGGGCTCCAAGGGAAACTCAACAGAGCGGCATGGGAGCAAGACGCAGGATCATCCTGCTGCTGCCAAGTGCAGCCAGTGCCAACATCATCCTGGCCTGACAGCAGCCACTGCTTCCTTTCACCCACAAGCTGCCAGCAGCTGTCTTGTGCCCTTACCCCTGCTTCACCCTGTGGCCTGTGAGCAATACAGGGGGAGTCCGGAAGATGCTGTCTGCTTGGGCTGCTGGCTCACAAGGCTTGCTTTTCATATGAAACAGCAACACTGTGGAATCAATTTCCCACCTGGTCAAAACCAGAGGGCCATTGTACCCTACAAGACTCCAGAATGAAATTTTCAAACATGGAAAAGTCACCTTTTCCGAGAAAAAAAAAAATAGTCTGACTTAGCCAACCTATTCACTTCTGCCCTCCTCATCAGAAAATCAAAGTAATCTATTCCAGTCTTTTCCACTTACTTTTATCATTGGCCATGATAATCCTGATATCATTTTATCAGTATCTAAAAGACAGACTGGATTGCTGGATGCTATGTCTCACCTCCTCAGGAACCAGCAGGTCTGCAACAGTGCATTATAATTCCAGCTCTAGTCCTAGAACAAGGCATCTGCTCCCTGCTCTGCTCCTTTGCCTTTGCACAGGTGGTTCTTATACTTGAGTTGCACAGTTAGTGCTTGGGTAGGATACAAGAGATTGGAAAAATAGTTATGTGTCTTTACATAACTAATGTATATTAGTTATAATGTATATCAGTCATGCAAATAATACTGACATTATTATTTACATTAATTAATAATAATAAATACCATGAACTGCTCACAACAAGCAAGCCATCCTTTCAGACACATTTTGCTTCCTTATTTTCTGATTTCGCTATTCTAAGGTGTGTTTCCTTTTTTCTGAAGAAACAAAACTAGAAAAAGGAACAAACCTAAACTTCCACTTGTAACTCAGACCGCAAGCCTTGGCATTTTTCTTAATAATAAAAGCCTCGGTGAAGCTGTGTTTGACCTGGTGCTGCTGGCACAGGAAGCAGAGTGCCCACACACAAAAGGGGTGTCGCAGAACAGTTGTGAAGCCGTGTGGTTTGGTGGCTATTGGGACAGAAGGGCTCTGTTTCGAGGTTTCCCATCACCCAAAGGCTTCTGTGACCCTGAGGAAGGCACAGCACCTCTCCCTGTCCTGGATCCCTTCTGCCCTCCTCTGGGAGCTCAAGGATATCAGTAGGTGCGGGAATTTGCTGCTGCCTCTCACCTGGGGCAGAAGGAACATCACCTGTGCAGTCTCACATCCTCAATTTGCTGGCTGGATCACTTCTCAGAAATTGTGCTTGTCCCTGGTGCTCAGCCCAGAACTTGGCTGCACCTGGGACCTGTTCTAGCCTGATGCAGCTGCCATGCTGAGCAACACAGAAAGCTTTCAGTAACACAAATTAAGCCCACAGACAGGAGCAGAGCTGGGACCTGTAACTACACAAGAAACACAAAGGCTTATCCTTTCTACCGTGCTCCTGGAAAGGATCCCTTCAGCTGCTCACACACACATTGTGGAGAAGGGACTCAATCCCGTTCCCTCTTACACAGGCCATGACGTGGCTGAGGGCAGGGCACATCCACATCACTGGAAGCAGGAGCAGACCCTGCCCTTGGTGTGCAGCCAAACGGATCAGAAACAGGGAAGGGTTTATAGATTTTACGAGCCTTTCTTAAAAAAAGGTAGGCAGCACCAGGGTAGAGTCAGGCCCCAAATTTAGGCTTGGGCAAGAAGACAAGAATCATTCATTCCCCGTTGTGCAGTCCACATGCTTGGGAGGTGAATGGAAAATGGTTGATGTGAGCACTTTTTCCTACCAGAGTTTATTTTTCTAAGTGCAATGCCTTAGCACTGAGGCCTCTGCCCTGCTGCAGGGCCTGAGCAAACCTTGTGCTGCTGTGCCCAGCTCCAACAACATCACTGTGCCCTGCAGATGGGCAGTGCCTGTAGGCACTGCAAGCCCACAGCATCTCCCTGCTTTTCCATCTGCTTGTCCAGAAAGCAACTGGTCAAGCCAGTAACATCTGCACAAAGGGGAACCACCTGTCCCATCGTGGGGACAGGGAGCACCCTCAGCAGCACTGGGCTGACATGGGACACTGGGCTCTCTGCTTCTCACCCTTCTGACGTGACCCCTCCTGTTAGGGGGGAGATTTAAGGTGCTCTTATATCTCCCTGCCGTAAATGACCTCATAAAAGTGACAGAACGGCGTTCATATGGATGCTTGTTAAAATTTTATTACTAATCACCACCAAAGTTAGCTGCTATATTTAATCCAGGCTGGGAGAAAGAGGGGAGGGGGCACTGCCTGGGCAGGATGGAGATATCCAGTTCAGAAAGGAAAGGCAGGACAAGCTGATGAGCGGCCCTGACGTGGGTCATGGACACAGGCTGCACCAATTGCAAATAAATACCCCAGATTCTTCACCCTGCGCTTGTCAGCAGCAGCCACAAGCCTTTTACAAGCCCTAATTCGAGAGTAGGATGGGCAGCCTTCCCAGTCAGGGAAGTTCAACAGCTGCAAAGGTGTCACAGAGCACTTGTCCTTACTAAAGCATCAGTGGGAAGGGACCAGTGAGGAGATCTGCTATCCTTAAGATGACAGATGAGGAAGGAGGAAAGACGGTGAAAAACACAGAGCATGCAGGTGATATGGGCTCAGCTATTCCTGCTGGACCCACAGATTGTAGTCACCTTCCCAAATGGAAACACAAAACAAAAAAGGGCCATGAGGGCAGAAGGCCCAAGAAGATGGTACCTGTTCTGCTGTGTTATTGGCATGCAGATGGTTCTGCCCCACTACATGTGGCTGAGAGCTGGGGAACGGACTGCTCTTCCACCTCAGCACGCCTCACAGAGCAGAAGGGGACCTGCTCTGATCAAAGCACCCTTCTGCAGGGGGATCATGAAAAGGCCATGAGGAGTTTGCTGCTCTGCTGTCTGTCCAGCGCTGGGAATGGTAGGAAAATATTTTATTGACGCAGCAAGGAAGGGAGCAGAGGGAGAAAAGTCTCACAATGAAAATAAATAGCTTGGAGCATCTCTTCCATTTGGTAATGGCATCCAGGTGGCTACAGGTTTCTAGAGAATGAAAGGACAAACTACTGTGTGAAAGACTTCAGCTGCCAGTACACCTGCCTGCCTGTACCACAGAGGGGAACAGGAGAGGGAGACATGCTCCTCTTTGAGGATGCTCTCAGAAACCTCCCTGGTGCTCTCCATCTGCATGTCCTTCCAGCTTTATGGCACCCTCACGTGTTCTTGGCAGGTCCAAACATCCTTATCTGCCCTCATACTCGCTGCACTTCAGCATCACTGAGAGCACTGCCGTTCGGCTCCCCACCACCACTTCCCAGTTACTGCGTTCCTGGCACTCTAAGGGAGCTGCTGTCTGTCAATCCTCACATCCATCTTTAGGGCCCCTGTATAAATCTCCTAGAGGCCTCTTTGCTCCCTATATATCTATCTAATTAATGTTAGTGTAAGTAAAGCACAGCCTTTTCCCCTTAATAAGCAGAGTGCTGACTTTATTACAGGTCTTTTTTTTTTCTCTCCCCCCCACTCCCTCCTTGCTTCAGCGCTTTAAATCATGTTCGGGAAAGCGCTTACGAAGGGAAAGGCTGCGCGTCGCATCTCGCGGTGCCTTCGCCCCGGCACGGCTGGGGAGGGCCGTGGGGACCAGGGGGGGCAGAGGGCAGAGGGAGGAAATTGGACAGGATGTGTTCAGAGTGATGCCAAGAGCGCTGCGCTGCCAGGTTAGCCGGGGTCAGGGGAGAAGTCAAAGGCCATCGATGTGTTGTCTGGCTGAAGGCAGAGTCCAAGCCAAACAAGGTGTTAAATGTCTGCTAATTAGAAGTGTCAAAACAGGACTGGAAAGGCAGGCATGGCTGGGGAGGGACTGGAAATATGATAAGTGGGACCTGGTGGAAAGAGAGATGAAATCCTGGGGCTCCAGACAGCACTGCAGGTGAGAGTGGGAAGGCCCCTACAGCAGCATTCGTGCTTCTTGGATACTTTTTTGTCCAGAAATCCTAAATGTGAGATGTAAAAAAGATGTGTTCAGAGGACAGCACGATCTGGTCTGTGTTTCAACAAATTCTTAGGATTCCATGAAGCAGAGAAGATTTTATAAATGTGTTATTTGTCTGATGTTGGCACTCGATCTTTCTCCCCTTGACATCCCCCTAGTCCCATATTGCTTTGTGTCCCATGGGAAGCGTTTTCTCTCCTTTCCTCCCTCTCCCCACATGGCCATCAGGCTGTCTTGAACTGGGTGCACCCCCCTCTGCCTGCCTGTGACACTGGGGGATGCTGCAGGTGATGATGCAGAAGGGAGACCCGTAACTTCCAGTCTCCTGAGGCTGTACAGCAAATTGCTGTGGAGAAGTGATGGAGGAAGACCTGGCCTGCAGGCCGGGCTTGGCTCAGCTGTGCAGTGACTCTCCAGCCCTTTGCCAGCTCCTTCTCCTTGTGCATCACACGGATGCTGTGTTTGAGTTACCCACTAACAAGCACCACACTTCAAAGAGCACCGAGGACACCGCTGGAGGGGACACTGTGCATACACTGCTCACACTCCTGGTGCCCAGCCACGTCATGCACATGCCATCAGATCCCTTGCAGCCAAAGAAACACACCTGGCCTCCAGCAAGCCAGGCACGGGCAAGTGGTGCCTCACTGCTTCCTACTGCTACACCAACCCACAACCTGGTCATCCCCTGATCCAGCGCTGGAGACAGAAGGCTGCCCTGAAAGCGTTAATGCTCCCCCTGCCCTGGGTGCTGGGGTGAAAGGGTTACCCGTGTTGTGCTCGGATTCTTTCGCTGTAATGTGATTTCTCGGCTCTTGCGTATATATTTATGCAGTTTTGTCCACACTCTGGCCCGCTCCCCCCCCACGGTGGCTATCGATCAGGCTAATGGAAGGGATCCGATTGCACATGCTCCGACGTGCTCCCACACAGCCTCGCCAACGCTGGCCCGACCAATCAATGCTGAGGTGCCCCCGAAAATTTCCCATAATCTGATTTGAAGATGTGTTATCACTTAATAAAATCCACACTTGCCCTTCCTCTTCCCCCCGCTACTGAAATGCATTTGCACTCTGGCTCCCAGGCCAGCCCCTTCCATGCCGCTGCATTCTGCCAGCCTCTGGGAGGAGGACCATGAAATGGCCAGGGGCTAAACATGCCCTAAGTGGGTAAGGGAGGGATAGAGAGGATAGCTGTCCTCTCCTGGATAATCAGCACTGCTCAGCAGACAGTGCCAGGAGACATGCATGGTGACATGGGTTGGTGTGTGAGGGATCCCTGCTCCCTTTTCATGGTACAGTGCCTGTAAGGGTGGCAGTGAAAAAAGGGGATGAAAAATGCTCCTACTGAAAATATGGTAAAATAGGCTATCAGTCTTCTGTAGCCTGTCAACAGACATTCCCATGGTCTTGGGAAAACAATTCACTGCAGTGTATGAAAACACCGAGGGTATTTGTGGTGCGACTGGGTGGCTGCTTTCTGATCAGACTGCACATCAGTGACAAGAACAAAGTCCTGGGCAGCTGGTGCAAGATCCCAGTAGGGTTTACGTGAGATACTCCCTGTTACTGTGTCTTCTCCAGGGAGATTTGTTTCTCCAAGAAAAGCGAAGTCAGAGCTTTCCCTCCTCTAACCAGACTAATTCTTTGTCCCTTCCTGGCCCTCTGCTCCAACAGAAGATCTTGGTGCTACCTCGACAGCACCTCTGTTTCACAGGGGGGAGGGCACAGAGGGCTTGAGGTTCCTGAGCTGTCAGCCTGGTTACTAATGGGAAGATGGCCACAAACAAGTCTGTCTCCTCCCATCCCTGTCAAATACAGGGAGGACGATGGTGCAGGATGCATACTCCAGAGGTGGCATCTTTTAAAGCCCTGTTCCTAAAAGATGGGAGTCTCCTCCTACAGCAGAGCCAGAAGTCGTGCATGCAGGGAGCCATGGCTGCCTGGGGACCCAGGGACAGGCGTGTGCCAGCAGCAGGCTGAACCCGAGCCCTGCAGATCAATGGTGTGTGGGGCTGCTCCCTGGGGCCCGAAACCCGACGCTGAGGTTCAATAATGCAGGGGGAGAGCTATCAATGGCTTCTCAGCTCTTCAGAGAGGAAAGCAAATTGAAAGGCTTGTCAGGAGTCAAAACAGAGCAGGGCAAGGCTGGGCTGAATGTCAGAGAGATTAAACAGGCAGAAAGCCACAGGGATGGGGATGGGGACAGGATGAGCGTGCAAAGCCACTGCTTTTTATGGTTCACTTTGGCAACTGTAAGAGCAGTCCAACTGCAGCAGAGCAGGGCACTTTCACAGTAAGATGGGTGACCAGCGCTCCACAAAAGCTCTCAGACATGACAAAGAGGGTTTTGGCAGCTCTGGTTCCTTTGGTTAAGGAGCCTGATGGCATGAGGTTCCCCCAAGGTTATGCACTGGGTCACTGAGAACCTCCACGGTGTGACCCTCCTGCTGCTGTGCTGGTGCAGTCAAGGGCCAGAGAGAAAGGGAGCCATGCAGTGCTCTGTGTACCATTTCATACAGTGCCTCACATGGGAAGAAGGACAAGACCAGTCCCATGGTAGCCTCCAGTAGAAAATAACTCTTCCAGACTCAGGTGGGACATTGCACCAACACTAGATGATAAATAATGGTGATATTTCAATAGACACAGGTATGATAATGAAGAGCTATTCTTCTTTTGCAAAGATCACTTGTAGAATTAAATATTTATAAATGATATTTAGACTCCTAGTCCTGTAAAATGCCTTTTTTACACAGATAATATATGTTGACTTGTTGGAGAACCAAACCAGTTTGATATGATTAAATACAGAGCTGAGTGACATGATTCATGCCCTTTCTTCGCCACTTGTCAGCCTGTAGCACATGCAAGACTCTCTTAATGCATTTCTACAGACTCAAAATAAAATAAAATAAAAAAGCCACAACCATCCCAGCTGCAAAATACATTGAAATCCTCCCAACACCCCAAACGCCTCTATCAACTTTGCAGTGTCTGGCTTTGTAAGACAAAGTATTTCGCACCACACCAGGCAGCTTTTTTTATGGACAGAGTTTCATTTGTGCTTTACATGCGACTTACATCCAGCTCTGGTGCCTGACCCTTCAGGCCCCTGTGTGGGGACCAAGAGGCTGAACTGGCAGTGATGAAGATGATCAGGGATACAGACCTAAGCCCTCTCTCTCTCCCTTCTCACAGTGCTTTGGTACCACAGTAAAGGCCAACTCTTTGGTTGGACTTGAACTATTTGGTTTAATACGGATGTGACCAGGGATGTGTGCCTTCTCCAGAGCCTGCACTGGTTTCACATCTTGAAAGTACTCTCCATAGCCAAAAAATGGAGGAAGAAAGAGGCAGAAAAAAGAGGAAGAAATTGCCAGGCTAGTGAGACGTGCCCAGGGACACCTGTCCCACACTGCTCGCTTAGATCTCAGCCCGACCACAGCATGGAGCCTCCATTTTGCAGTTTCACATGTAGTAGGAAGGGAAAACTGTCCATCTTACAGAAACTCCTTCTTAGCCATGGCCCGTTCACACCACACGGTTCTCGCACCAGTATTTGCCCCTGCCCTGGCAGCAGTGGGGCTGGGCAAGGATCCTGGGAGCCATCTGCACCCCAAAAAAACCAGGCTGGCTCCTAGCCCTCAGAGCATGCAGTTGGACTTGTTAAACAGCACAGGCAGCACTACTGGAAGGAGAAGTTTCCATTAATTTGCAGGTGCTGGGGGGAAGGGGGGAAGGAGAGGCCAGGTGCTTTCTGGACGCTGCCCCCCAGCAATCTCCCCCCAACCCCGGTCCATTCCCATTGTTCCGCAGACATCCCACGCGGCCTCGCCGAAGGGGATAACAGGCTCAGGAACAGGCTGAGTGACAGCAGACACCTTATAAAATGCCTCGCCGAGCGGGCCTGGCGCCTTGCTGCACGCAGAGCACATGCCCACAGCCCAGCCAGGCTCGGCCCCCACGCGCAGGTAGCGAAGAGAGGGGGGGGCTCACATCAAAGGCTCTGGTTTTGCAAGGCTCAGGACGCGGGAGGGCGTGAATTATAGACTTTGATGTCTGAGCAGCGGCAGAGGGATCGGCGTGAAGATCGTTTATAAATCGCTATTTATGGTCTCCACTAAGTGCCAGGCGGCCCCTTAAAGCGAGGGATCAGGTTTAACTGAGGGCCGCTGCAGAGAGCGGCTGCCGGCGGCTGGGCCGGGGCTTGGGCTGGGCTCTGCGTGGGCAGGACGTATTTTCGACACTCTCCATCCCCAAACAGAGTTCAACCCTGAGATCTTCCAAGTGAGTTTCGCCAATTTTGGGGAGCCCCCAGTGCGGGAAGCTGGTGCTGTCTGCAGGGTTCTAAGGGAGGGACAGATACATGCTGCTGTCTGTGGCACATCTGGGGGTGCCACCTCAAAGTTAGAGATTAAACCCTCTGAATCCTGGGAACATAAACCATTCAGATTTCAATCCACTGATCTGGAACTGCCCTATCGCCCCCTGACCAGGACCCAACTCAAGGAATATCTGCTTTTGGGTTCTTTGTCTGACCTGAGAACAACCAGGCTGGCTGGATTTCTCCCACATTCTCCTGGAGAATGCCTTGTCTGACGTTGGCACACTCCTGGTGAACCCTACAAGAGCCAACACCCTCAAATGCTTCCAGAGCTGACAATGAGTCCACAGAGGTGCCCGTGTCTTCCCTGCCCCTTTTCTCATCCCAGCCAAAAACACACATCACCTCACACAAGGAAGGACCATTACCTGAACACTGAGAAGCACATCTGGGAATGCCATGTGTTGTTCCTACACCTGAGGATCCCCCACCTAGCATGCACTGTCCTCTCTACCCTGATACTATTTCTCTGCCCTCAGTGGTATTTGCAGTTCCTTCCACTCTAGCATAAACTATGAATTCCTCTGCACAGCCTTCATGTCCTCTTCAGCATCACCAACTCACACACTGGCTTAGGCCAGGCATAACACCAGCCACTGCCTTTTTACCTGAAGGGATGCCATCCAAGCTGTAATCTTTGAGCTGATCCGATTTACAATCCATCAGCCACCTGCAGCCACCTGAAGCCCCCAGCTGCACTGCTCTGGGATGCACAGGGATGCTGTGCATCCCACATACTCATTGCTGTTCAAACAGCACAAAAGACCATCACTAGCTGAACTGGATTTTCCCTTTTTATCTTCAATTAAAAGTTCACCTCCAGAATCTGCACTGAACTTTTCAAAAGCAGCTGCTACATTTTGGAAACTGAGATAGACCGTGCTGGAGTTTTCAATGAGTTGCAAGCCCCAAATCCAATTCTGGCCCCCCAAATCAGTGGACATTTTTTGTGTGCTGACTGTTAAATCAGGAGCACACAGACAGGCTTCCCCATTGTCTTCTCCTGGCCTAAGAGCTTTCAGCACTGCGGCACTCAGCAGGCCTGGTTCTGCCCTTGCACATGCACATGTAAACTGTAGATAAGCACATATTTCTCTTTGATCCAGCCACCCTCCAGGACTTATCTCAAGCAGGACGGGGAACCCTGCATCCCAGCTCAAATTGATCCCTCCTCAGACACAGTCATTTTTATGTCCAGAAATATTTATGTACTTTGCACAACTGCTGTTTGCAGATTCTCTCTTGGTGGCTTCCACACTTCACGGCAGCCCCCGTTTGAAGTTGGACCAGATGGGAGCCTGGACCAAACATAAATAAACCAATCAAATCTGAGAAAACAAGCCCCCATCCCTCCTGCTCCCTCCTCGGACCAGTGTGAAGATCCAGCCCGGGAGAGGGGGGCAGGCTGTGCTCTGATGCTCAGACTGCTCTCTCCGTCCACCCCTGAAGTCCCTTCCTCTGGGCTGAGTTTGGTATGTGCTGTTTGCAGGGGGCTTGTTTTTCTAACATGGTGAACACATGCTCTCTCCCGAGAATCATTTATTTTACATCAGAGATCCTGGGGCTCCTGACCCAGAGTTTTGCAAGATGGTTTTGTACTTTTCCCCCTGTGAGGAAGGAAGACACATTCCTCCAGCTACCACTGCAAGTATGGCAGGTCCCGGATGTGTCCTTCACAGACCAGGCTCTCCCTCGCTTTCCTCTCAAGACAAAGGTTAAAAGTGACACAGCAAGGTCAGAGGATGCAGACCTGGCTGCTGCTGTGCCCTGCAGTGAGTGCTCTGCCCTCAGCACTGGCCGGGCTGGAGTTGCTCCCTTGCAGGACCAGAGGCACCATCCAGCCCCAGGGCATGAGACAGCCAGCTCTCTTCTGGAGGGTGAGAGTCCCCTGAAATCCCTGCTGCACACGGACTCCAGCACCCACCTTCCTCCCCTGGCAGGGGAAAGGATGGCGAGGGAGAGCAATGGGGAGAGCAATGCCTCTCTGCGAAACCCGATCCCTTAACATGGAGCTCCTCTGATGTGGGCAGCTTGTGCTTTACAGCATTAGAGGAGCAACATTTCATGGAAAATTCAATAAATACCCCTGTACAGCCAGACATCTGTAAACAAAGGCTTCCAAATTCAATCAGGCTGTGGGCTCAGAGCAGCATTTATAGGCTACAGCATGGAATATTATATAGGAAAGCTAAATGTAGGGGGAGGGAGCAGATTCCTGGAAAATGAAAGATCTTGTAGCCCTCTGTTACCCCAATGAAGAGTAACTATGTCTGTGCTGTACCGCTGTGCCCCTTCTTGAGTGGCTGGGCTAGCCCTGTCATTCCCAGTCTGCCAGCTCCCACATCAGTCTGTAGTGGGCTCTCACCTAACACAGACATTGCTGCAGAAACCATGGCAAGACAAGCAGGGAAATGCTGAAGACTCCAGCAACTGCCAGCCACCTTGTTTGCCAGAGCACATTCCCACTGCCAGCCATACTAGGAGGGTGACCTTTGGGATACAGGTATGAATATGGGTCTGAAACACCAAGCCCTGATCCAGGAGTAAATGGTTCCAGAGCCTGGAGGCAATTACAGCCAATGCTCAACTCACAGTGGGGTTTTGGAATAGAGAACAGTGTCTTGCTTGTCCACTGGGGCTTTGCCATCCCCCAGCAGTTTGACAGGGCTCTATCTATCTTGCCTCCTGTTCCATCCCACTCTCAGTTCACATTTGTATCAAATCAGATAAACTGGGCAAAGTGAAATGGGAACACCCAGGCAAGGCTGTTCTGGGCCCCGTGGATGGGGCAGCAGTGCCACGACCCACAGCCATCCACACCAGGTGGCTGCTGGCACTGGAACAGCAGATTTGCTCCCAGAGTTGAGCAATATCAGACCTGTAACACACAGCTGAGCACTGCTGGGCAGGTTTGTGTACACTTGTGCACAGGTACACGCACACCCACAAGCCAGTACCTGTACAGCACCCCTGTAGAAACCCCTCTCCCCCCTCTGGTCAAGGTTTTGTCTGTGGATCCTCTCCCTGCAGCACAGTAACTCTAAAGGTCTCCAGCACACGCAAGGATGTTGGAGAGCATGGGCTAATCTCTGCCACACTGATGCAGTTCTTTCCAAGCCCAGTGCCAAAGATCTGCCCAGTCAGAAGATCAGAGCACTGTCCTTCCCACACTGGCCTGATTGTCCAGCCATCTCCTGAAGGTGATCACTTGCAGATCCCCAGCCATGCTGGGCTCCCATCTGCTGGCTGCTCCAACCTGCACCTGCATGGTCAGGAATCTCAGTTTCTCCAAGCTGGACTTTGCAGATCCATGCAAAGGGCAAGCCACCAGCTCAGAAAAAGCTGTTTGGGTCCTGCTGTGCTGCTGCAGCCCTTTGGGCACCTCAGGGGTGGTTACAATGGCAGGGACAACTGTGGTCCCCTCCAGAAGATGACTATCAAGGAACAGCTTTGTGCAGCTGGGGCTGCCTCTGTATGATCGACTTGAACCCTCTGGCAGCACCCACAGAGGTTATAAGCCCATATTTAGGGCAGGCCAAATCAGGCATTTGTCTCTTCCTTCCCCTCGAGTGCACTTTTCCTCACAGCTCAATCAGGCTTTACGAACACATCACCACACACAGAGGCCAGTGTATATAATAAATAGAGCCCAGCTCTGAGGGCAGCAGCGGTAAACTATTGCCCAGGGGACAGGAAGGTTAGTGGGATTGTGATCTAAAACCCGAGGCTGGCAGCTCTATGCTCCCCTGGGAGAAATTTCCACAGCTACTGCGAGGAAAACAATCACTGTTTTGGTTATTACACTTCATTTATTGGTTTGTTCAAAGATCACAGCCAGGTAGGCCTTAAATTCAGGGATGCTTGGAGCAGGGGTCTCCAGCCTTGCTCTCTGTGGTGTGGTCCATGGGGCTCCCCAGCTTGTGCCCTTCCCTACCCCAGGGCAGCTCCATCCTGGCTGCCTCTGTAAGATCCCTGCAGCATGACCAGGCGAAGCACAGGAGGGGGAGCTGCTCCCAAGGAACATCCTATGGATCGGGACAGATGTATAAGCAAAGCCTCTCACTGATGTCTACACAGCCTGATGTCAACACAAGAGGAAGCAGAGCATGTGCTCTGAGGGGACCATCTAGCACATACACTACTGTGGGTATATTCACTTCCCAGGAGCATCTTTCATGTTATTTGAGAAAACATGAAAGATTATGGCCTGGAATGGGCTTGTCCACACCTGTACCTTGCAGGACAGAGAGCAGGATGAGAGAGCTGCTCCTCAACCAAGCATGGTAGCTCAAGGGATGTTGTAGGACACACATCAACAAATTCACCCACTTGGGTCTTGCAACAGTCACTCTGAACTCTGGGAAGAGAAGTGTGTCCATGCACCAAAGGAAGTCCCCAGAACGAGCCACGGGCAGTCCTTTGCATGGTGGCAGCACAGGCAGGAGTGATGCAGTGATGCACTGCTTTGGTCACACGGGCTCCTAAACAAATCAAATCACCTACTGTCCCTCCAAGATGCAGAGAAGAGCACTGGGTGATGGCTGGGATTCAAGAAACGTGGGGCGCTTCCCTCACTGCTCCTCAGCCAGCTACCCTGGAAATGTTCCTATAAACTCCTATTAATTAGTTGACACTTGGGCTGTGCAAACAGGCTGCCCCCTCCCTGCGCCCCCCCAGGAGGCAGTGCTGGAGCAGGCCAGTGTGGGGGACAAGTCTTGGGCACATTCTTCCAGTTAATATTTCAGACCACAGTTGCCAAGGGATCGGGGCTGGCGCTTCCCCCCTTCCTCCCCCTTCCACCTCCCAAAGCGCCAATGGTGAGCGGACAGCCAGGTTATTGCCTCCCCCCTCCCTTTGCAAGCAGATGTATGGGAGCCAGAGGAGAAGATTGATGGGGTTTATAGAGTCTCCCTGCTGACCACCCACCATGGCTCCAGCTCCCTTGGGCCCGTCCACACCACAGTCACGGTGATGGCCCCACTGGTGTCCACCACACAGAAAAAAACATCCAGGCTACTTCTGCTGGGTAGCCTGGGTCCTGTTTGCTGCTTTAGAGGACCTTTCTGGGTCCCAGGCACATCAGCTGGGATGGAAGGGAGCAAGCAGATCCTCTCCAGCCACATCCACGCCGTGACAGGACCTCAGAGCACCCTGAGTATGAGTGACATCAAATAACTCATAACTGCACCCAACTTTCACCAGTGGCACAAATACGACTCCAGCTCCCTCAAAGCCTTCAGCAAAGTCAGCATGCTGCAAAGAGTGACTGTACTGTACAGAAAGGGCTACAAGAGCAATTCTCACAGAACATGGAGGCTCACCAAGGAGCTGCAGCAGTCCCTCCCGGAGGCACCAAGTCCCTTGGCAGGTCCTGGGAGGCACGAGGGTGGGAGTAAAACCCATGGAGGCAGGCCAGGCTCAAGGTGCTCACATGCTGGGACAAGGAGAAGACAGGAGAGCATAGGGAGGAGCCCATCTACCTCATCACTGGACATGCAGTGCAGCAGCCACCTGAAGTGGAGGAAAATTGGACTTGGTGGAAATGCCAGAGCCTCAAAAAAAACCCTCAGCTAACAAAAGTGCCAGGGCTGGAATCCAGTGTGACCAGTATCACTGCCACCAGCAGCACACTGAGTCAGGGCCACTGTCCCAGCAGAGGCTTCCATGAAGGACCATCCTGGGGACCAGACCAGCTGCTACTGCATCCTGCAATTCCTGAATGACACCAACCACTCCCTGCCACTCCCCAGGTAGGAGAAACAAATCAAGCAAACTAGACCCACTGGTAACTTTTGGGCCATTTCCTGTATGTTTAACACATTTTCTATTAAGCCCACGACAAACAAACGGCAAGGGCTCCAGGCACAGCCATAAAGGCTCCCTCCTGCAGCAAGCCAAAGGGGCTGCAGGCAGGGAGGGGAAGGTGAGCCGGCTGAACGGGCAGATGGGAGGTGAGCGCGTAATTCACAGCAGATCCACGATTTGATTAATTTCCTCGCTTTTCCTGCTGGAGAATTCCGGGTTTTATTGGCCGTTAAAAGGCACACCGTGCTGCCTGATTTTGGAGTGGAGCTGTGCTGGTGGGGGGGGACAACAACATGGGGCCTGGCTGCGGGGACCTGTCGTGGAGTGAATCAGGTGCGCAGGGTTAGGCTGGGTGTTTTGGGGTTTGGGATTCCCTCTTGGAGGATAATCCCACCATATTTCTAGAGGCTTGTCCTCGGGACCTGACTTAGTGGGGAGGGAGGCGGCCGGCTTGGGACAAAGCCTTTCTCTACAAGCCAGTGGGACCCTCACCCAGCGGATTTCTCCCTCCCCTCCTTCAGCTGCTCTCCCTCATCCCTCCTCCTCACACCAAGCTGCTGGGATCAGCCCCTGCAGGAAAAAAAAAAAAACCTGCCTAATTTGTCATGTCATGTCCAGCTGTTAACCTCCCGTTGCCGAGCCATAGGGAAGACTTGCTTTCTTCTATTTATTTATTTGCCACCAGGACAATGGACGGCCCCAGGCCTGCTGAGCTCTTCATAATAACGCCACCAACGATCCCCCCCTCCCTGCACCTCCCCCAGCCAGCAGCACCAGCTGAGGAGCTGCAGGTGTCAGCGGGCATTAACCAGCGGGGGGATCCCAGATCCCTTGAAAGCCCTGGACACCGCCGGGGAAAGGCAGCCGTCGTCGTGTCCAGGGCCGAGAGGACCCCCAGGCTGGGAGGACGCCCGGACTGGGTTCACGTGAACAGCCCCTCACAAAGAGGGAGTGGAGGGAAAGGCCAGATGATAACCATCGCTCCGGAAAGTTTATCCTGCCGCTTCGGGGATGCTTGGCCAGGAAAGAACGGATCCATCCAGCCACACAGATAGTTCCTAGGGGGGGACAAAGCTTGGCATAGCCACTGTGACCCTGGAGACACTTAGCAACTGAGTGGAGGGGATGGCACTTTGGAGGCTGGCTTTGACCCCTGCCAGGGTTTTCCCGCTGGGTGACGCTGAGGATGGTAATTTGGCTGGGTTGAGGCCAGGAAAATTGCCCCAGCGGCCAGGCTGTGTGCTGGAGGGGAAAGGCACCAGCCCCTCTTCCCAGTCCAACTGAGGCTGTGGTGAAGGAGCATCCTCTGTGAGGCCAGGAACCAAGTGCCCTGATCGGGAAGCCGTAGGGCTGTTCCCCTCAGGCAGCAGAGCTCATCAGGGTGCAGAGCCCCCACCCAGGAACATCTGCAAAGCCTGGGGGAAGAAGCTCCACATCTGCCCACTGGTCCTGGTCACGGGTGGGACGCAAAGGATCTGCCACTTCCTCAGGGGCTGTGGAGCCTCCCACCCACCACTCCTGGTCACGGATTGGGAGGGAGAGGATCAGCCACCTCTGCAGGGACCCCGATGCCACGCGCCGGGGCACCGCATGCTGCCGGGGCTGCCAACACACCGGTGGCGACCCGTGGGGTGCGTGTTTGCTGCTCTGGCAATAAAACGGCTCTCGGGTTACCGGGAAGGTATTGGCGCCGAGCAGCCGAGGAGCGAGCGCACGCGGGCCGTAACTCCTTCCTGTCTGCCCGGCTGTCTGTCCGGCCTTCCTCCCCTCCCGTCAATGTCACTTTATTTGCTGCTGGGGTGGCGATAGGATCACTATTAAAAGCACAAGTAGTAGGCATTAAAATGCATTTTGGCTAGTCCGGGATAATAAAGGCGCGCGAGGGGAAGGGGGGGGAGGTGAAAAGAAGGAAGTTTTAACTCGCTAATAAAAATCAAATGCAGGCAGTTTGCAGGAGCGAGCGGCTCGGCGCTTTGCCTTGCTCTTGTTAAGGGCCCGCTGCCATAAATAACTTCCCCGAGCGAAAGCAAAGGAGAGCCGGAGAGCGAGGACGCAACAACACAAAATTTTTCATTTTTCTCCATAAATCATTTCAGCGTGTGATAATATTTGTTTTTTCTAATGAGTCTCCTGTGATCCATTCCGGGAGCTAACATCAGGGCCTGTCAGGGCATGATGTGTGGGGCACTTCAGCGCTTTACAAAAACTGCCGCCTCTACAGATTCCCTCCCCTGCCCTTCGCTTATGCTCAGGACGAATGTGGCCAATTTTTTTCTCGCTCTGGGATTTCAGGCTCTCTCTCCTTTTGCACAAAGTTCTTCGGCTTTAAGCCCTGAGAAGACACCTCCCAGAAAAGCAAACCATCCCTTCTGGTTTTCCCTTTCTCTCTGTCTATCAGAACAAGCAAACATCCAGGATGGTCAGCTCTCAGGGTGAGAAAAAGCCGGGTGCAAATAGGAACGGACCAAAGCGAATGCTGGCAGTGATCCCCAAAAAGGCAGCTCCCCACAGATGGTTTAACACCTGATGCCTGCCACACTTGCCCTGCCCCCATGGGCAGCCCAGCACGGAGTCTGGTGCCAATCCAGGTCTCTCTGCCCTCACCCCACGCCCATCATCTGGCTGCAATGCATGTTCATGAAGTCCTAGACACCTGCAGAAACACCATGGTGACTGCAAGAGGCTGCATTTCCACAGAGTACACAGGCCCCCTCATACAACATCTTTTGGTCAAAGCCCAAGAGCTCCACAGCCAGGGCTTTCTAGTCAAAAACTTCTGGGCAAAAAGCTGCTTGTTTCTGAGATGGAGCTCAACATGCTTGCGGAGGTGACTGAATGCCACAAGGGTCCAACAAGTGGGGACGAGGTTTTGTTGAGATTCCTTCCATTCCTTCACCCCTGCCAGCTGCTCAACACCCACTGCTTCAACCCAAAGAACATCCCCAACTAAGTGAGACCCCCAGATCTCAGACCTCAAGAGAACAGGCTGGGTCAGGGGTGGGGAATCAGACTGTGTGCATTCACACTCAGGTGACCAGACTGACATCAGCCCTGGTTACGACAACCAGAAATTATAACTCGCAGCTCCATAGAGTGCTGGGCACCCAAGCTGGTGGGTTCATCTCCTATGGGCAGGAGTACAGCCCCATGGCACCATGTTCAATGTCCCAGCACAGCACCCATGGACCATGGAGACTGACCTCAATCTGTGCCTCAGTGACATCTGAGTCACACTGGCAGCAGAGGATGCTTCTGGTGGCTTACAGTCTAATTTAAATGGAAAGCACCTATATTCAGGGAGGTCTGTCCATCATCAGGTACATGTTTGGAGACCACCTCAATGAGAAATAAATGGAAAAAGAGAAAGTGGTGCACCGAGTACAGCGTACAAGAAACAGAAGGGGAGAGGAGCCCAGAAGGATACTTCAGCTCAGATCTGTCATTCCACAGCTTGGAAATCACCAAAGACTATGAAGATGTTTTGCTCTGACCATCACACATCACGAGCAGCTAACACACTATAATCCTGTGCTCAAGACAGCAGGATATCCCTGGAAACTGAGGCCAAACCTTGCTCCTCTGCAGCATGACCCAGGTGAAAAAGAGCTCATTCTGGCTCACTCTGATCCTTCTTCTCACTCCTGCAATCATCACCACCACTGCCAGAGCCAAGGCTGCTCTTAGCATCACCATCATCAGGGTTGTTATTATTATTATTAACATCATTGTTATGGTGTTTCCAGAGGAGGCTCTTAACTCCGGTCGTCGGGATAAAGGCAAGCTGGTGGCATCTTCAGGGAGTCATAATGGTACGGGGCCCAGCTCAGTGTGTGTTTACTCTCTGCCAATGTATGTGAGAGAGAAAAAGAGAGAGAGGTAGTGAGATAAACACTGTCATGGGCCGCTTCCATCATCTACTCACAAGAGCATAATAAAGCCCTTGTAATATACTAGAACTTGTGTGGTCCCGGGGTCTAATTTGCATACTAATTACTCAGTGCAAATGGGAACGAGAGGTAGGGGGAGGGCGGGCGGGTGAGGGGGACTGGACTATTTGCTCTGCCGTTTCATATCATGCTAACAAGCTAATCCGGCGTGCAGTTAGCTCCTGATATATAACTGCTCATTAGTATTATAATAAAGTACATGAAACAACCATAAAACGTTATATACTGCACAAGTGTTGTTTTCTTGCCAATTATCTGCGGGCGGATTTATCACCGCAGTTGTTGCAAATTCCCCTTGGTGAGGTTTGGGTCGAATAAAGAAAGGTGTTGGTGTGAGGGGGGAGTGGGGGGGGAGCTGCTTTCAAGGGGGAGAACATGTGTTTTCTTAAGTAGCACTTACCGATGCGCCATTTCATATGAGAGAGAGGGTGAATGCTGCATCCTTAGGAGGCTGAGAGGGGAAGGCAGCCCAGGGCTCCAAGCTCAAATCAAACAAACTTCTGTCTGCTAGGGAAACGGGACCAAAACCCTAAGGATGGACTTCGACCCAGCAAAAACCAACCGAGGACAGGGCAGAGCTGTTTCCCCACTGCCCTCTTCTAAGGCAGTAGGACCATGACCAGAGAGAAGTAGCTCCATTTGACACATATAAGGCTTGCCAGCAATGAGACAAATTCCTCAAAGGAGCCAAATCCAAATCCCAGAATCCTTGCTCAAATCCTGCTGCATCTTCTCCTTCCCATCACTGCTCCAGCAGCCTGCAAATCGACAAACCACAGCTCCCAGCACCCCTCCAGACTGTGCACTGCTGCCTGCCCTGTGGATGCTGTTCCTGCCCTGCCACCCCTTAGCACTGCCCCAAAACTGCTGCCTGGCACAGGGGTGTTGAGCACCTCTTTATGGCACTGAAAGTCATGGAAATGGTGTGGCTCACTGCTTTACCTGGTTGGTCAGAGGACACCACCTCCTGCCCACCCACAGGCATCAGGGGCAGTTGCAAAACTCCTTGACAGACATAAAAGGAGTGCAGTGATTTGTAGCCCTTGGTCTGCGGCCCCCGGGGACCCAGGGATTACTTCTCAGCTACCCAGGAATGCCGAACAAGAAAAGTAAACTGAGGATCAAACAGTGCTCTGCATGTGGGCTCTACACCTTTGCTGGAAAACCCCCGGGGCACCACAAAATGAGAAGAGGCCGAAAGCTGCTGGGAGAGTGTGAATGGCAGAGTACCCAAAGTGGAAGGGGGTTGGATGGGGCTGCCAGGAAAACCTGCTGCACTCATCAGCAGAGACAGGGACCAAGTGCTAAGCCCTGCTTCAGCCCAGCAGGGATGAGTGACATGGCTGCAGCCTTCACAGGGCACATGCAGGAGCACGGACTCAGGGTCCTTCACTTTGGTTCTCTTAGAAAAGCTCTGACAAGACCATGGACCCTTCCTGCCCCAAACAGCATGGGCTCCCTGCCCTTGAGAGCTGCATGTCCTCCTACCTTCACAGGTGCTGGAAGAGCTTGCTGCTCTGATGGGCACTTCACCCCTGCCTAAACACAACCCATCTCCATGCTCAGCTCTTTTCAGTGATGCTCTGGGCTCAGAAAAGCAGACACCTCTCTGAACCTACTGCTTGCACCTTCCCAGCACATGAGCATCACAGCTGGGCCCACACCTGTATGCAACAAGTACTTCTAAAGCTACTACCAACCTCAGCATCCCACTATGTCCTCCCAGCAAAGTACCTCTGCAAAAGGAACCCCCCAACTACTTCTCCTGCCTGACACTGCCTCCCAGACAAACTGTTGTGGCCATGCTTACACACACCCCCTGCGCTGGCACGCTCTGACCCAGATGTGCACTGCCTGGTGTACACAAGGTTATGTTTCCAAACACTTAAGCAAGTCAAAAGGAAGACAGAGCTTCTCTTCTGTGGAGACCCAGCGCATAAATCCCACCCATTTTCCCTCTTACAAACGGGTTACAAACGCAGCCCCCCCACGGGTATTTCACACAGAGCCATTCTCCCTGTCTTTCACACACACACACACACACACACACACACACAAGCCCCCTTGCTGTGAAGCATTTGCTTATTTATGGCTTGTTTTTGTCAAGCGGAGGCAGGACTGACAGCTCTCAGTGGTGGGGCTCTGTCTGTCTAACTCCGTAATAAGACGCATGATATCCATTCTGCTGCCAGCAGGGAGTGAATCACGCCAACCCCGTCACCCCGCTTCGCCTTGGCGAGCTCCGCAGCTTGTTAGCATCACAATATTGGGAGCAAAATGTGACCCAGCACTGCCATGCCCCCTCCTCCCTCGGGCTGAAAAGAGAGGGGAGGGGGAAACACACACACACGCTCACATCTCGACACCAAGGGAAGGCACAAATCCCCCACAGGGCTTTAAAAGGACTTAAAACCATTTTAATAAACTGATCGTAGAGGAAACACCTCCCCTTGGGAGAGGGTCACTGAGCAAATGCCAACACTGGCTCTGTCCTACTCTGCCTGCCCTGGAGCTGCTCTGGGGCACCAGGGAAGAGGTTTCCCCCAACACTCTCTCCTTCAGCGAGCCCAGAAGCATTTGTCTTCCATCTCTGCTGTCAAACGGGACGGGACGTGGAATGAGCATCCCGACTGATCAGGGTGAAAGAGGACTGTTGGGACCCATCTCCAACCCCAGCATCCCAGGGTGGGCCAGGAGGAGTCACCGCAGGAGCACTGGAGGACCCCACTCTCCCTCCCCAAACCCCTCCAGTCACCAGGAAGGGAACTCCTACTTACAGCTTGTTCCCAGGAGATAAATAGACCTCAGTAAAAAGATTGCTACATCCTTTCAATAAAGATTTTTCCTCCTTCCCAGACAGCTTGTGAAATGTTTTAAAAGCTTCTCACATTTCCAGTGAAACCCACAGAGAAGAATTTTGCTTGTTATCAGCCCTGGAAGCCCCTGATAGACGGATGATATTTTTCCCCCCTCCTTTCTCTCTCTCTCGCACTCTTTTTTTACAAGCTGAAAAGAGAGTCACAGTGTGTTTTATAACCGGCTCTCTGCATTTCAAAAGCTCAACGAGAGCTCTCTGCGAACCCTGATAAGCCCAGGGCTCTTAGTGTCTTAAATACCTTTGACAAGCTATACATTACAACGCTAATAATTTGCCAAATTTGCGCCCATAATATGATATCTGTAAAACGTCAAGGGTGGTAATGCGATTAGCGGCCTCAAATGAAATATCGAACATTCAGCGTTTAGGCCCTGAATAGGGGAGAAAGGAAAGGAAATCAATTTCAAAAGCAGGAGGGAAAGAAGCGATAAGCGTGTAATAAAAAGGGAGAGGGGAGCACGGACAGGCCGGGAGAAAGAGCATCTTGTTTCTCATTCTTCCTTTTTTTTGAGGTATTCAAGACTTAAAAGGGAAAAAAAGAAGGAAAAAAAAAAAAGGGAGCTGAAAAAGGCGCAAACATCTCTGAGTTAAGTTGGTTGCAACTCCGCAAAATAACATTTGGCCACCCTAACAACCTCAGGGTTTGGTTGATGGTGAAGGTGGGGGAAGGACTTGCTGTTTGCTCTCTGATCCCCCCCTCCCCATCCAACTCCCCGCCCCGAACAGTTCGGGTCCATAAAACACAGGATGTGAAATTACAAGTAGTCTGAGGGTGGGCTGCCCCCTCCTCTCTCCCCCACTCAAGGTGGTGGAATCATAATGTACTAATTATCTGAAACCACTCCGAGTAGAAAAGAAACTGTCACATACCAGGCTGTAGACTAAATAACAAACATCCCACACCTGCGGCTTTATGAGCGCTCGCTGCAGAAGGCGGGCAGGGGGAGGGAATTCCCTGCTCCCCCACCGGCACGGCGGACAGGCTCCTGCCAGGATGGGATACCGGATGCTGCGACCCGGAGCTGAGCAGTCCTAATGCCTGACGTGGATCTCACGGCCCCACATCTGGTTTGGCGCGAAAACAAATCTTCTGCCAGGGGTCCGGGTGGGAAGCAGGAAAGCACCAAGAGAACCCACCAAAGGAAGGTGGCTCACACCGGGGGCAGCAGGCATGGAAGAGGGGCACAGTCAACAATGCCAGGTTGGCTGTTCCAGAAGTGGATCTAGACACTGCCAAGACAGCAGGGGTGGGAGCAGACTGCAGCAGACCCTCAAACCAGTGCAACCAAGGAGAAAGTCCACAGAAGAATCACAGGAGCCACCAGGCAATGCTCCTGTCTCTCTGTCCCTCTGCACCACAGCTGGAGGCTGAAGCACATTGTGCCTGCACACGAAATGACTTGTGGCTACTCAGCCATGGCATTCTGCTCTCTTGAGAAGTGAGAAAGGGTCAGCCCACTGCAATCCCACACACCTGATGGGGTCAGCAGCATCCTCAGAGTCTGCATGAGAGCCAGGATGAACATGCCAGCTTCATTCTCCTTGGTCCCTCTTTGGGCTTCAGCTCCTGTGCCAAAACTGATCAGAGGAGAGAGAGCAGAGCTCCCTGCCCCTATGTGCACATACCACCAGAAAGTGTATGCCCACCAAAACCCTCCCATGGAGGAATAATGATGGTACTTGGACAGTAGAAAAGCCACAGGAGCTGGCTGGACACCAAGTCAGAAGGAGGCCACTTCCAGCCAAGGGAACTTTGCCTTAGCTTTTGCCACGCAGCCAAGGGATTTCAACTGAATTCTATTAGTGAGTGGCACAAGGATTGGAGGGGAATACCCCCAAACTGCCAACTGCAGAGTACTTAGTACTTGCTGGAGGACTGAGCTCCACTCACCATTGCAGGGAAAGTGCTGGATTAAACAGATGACGTTAATTTGCTTCCCAGAAGGACAAGTCCCACAGCAATTCACCTTTCTGAGCAGAGCTGAAAATGGCCAGAGGGGCAGGGCTGGGCTGACAAGATGGCCTGGGTTTCCCCAAGCTGTGTGAAGGGTGCAAGGTCCTAAGCAAGGACCTTTTTGAATGGGTACCTGTGGAAGTCTGGCAGGGACAAGAAGGACAAGTCCCATCACTGCTTCTCAGCTGCATAGTATTCTATGTTAGCACAGGGCCACACTTTGGGGTGCTGGTGTCCTGGTGGTTGGCCATCCCTCCTACAGGCATAGATTGCACTCTCACTGAAAACCCAAATCCCAAGAAATGGAACAGCCAAGACTGTTGCTCCAGGGTCAGCGTGCCGCCCCTCTCCCTCCCAGTATAAGCAGCAGATCCATGCTCAGATTTACACTCCTGGTGCAGACCACAGCCCAGCTCAGCCAGCACCTCTGAACCCTTTGCACGCAGGGAGAATTCACACCGGTCCGGTGCCTGGTGCTGGGTACAGCAGAGCCAGAACAAACACCTGGAAAGGCCACCAGAAGCACACCTTACTGCAAACCTGCAAATCCCCCAGACCTTTCCTGAAGGTGCTGGGGTCTCCAGGTGGCCCTGCCTGGGGCAGCCGGAGAGCGGAAGGTGCCGGTCCCCTGTGGGAATGAGAAAACACACCGGTGTGGGGGCAGAGCACGTGCCCCTTGGCCAAGCATGGAATGGCCATTACAGGACCACTTCTTGCGGCACCACGAGTCATTAAAGCCAAGAGCACTTGGGGAATCATCAGCACCAGCCAAACGACTTCCCCAGATGTGGCTCACTCTCAGGATGTGGGAGCCCCCACGGACACCCACCTCCGATCCCAGCTCCTCCAGACAAAACATTCCCAGCGCTGGAGTCTCCACCCAGGACTCCGCTTGCAGGAGCTTTCTAGGCCATTTAGCAGGAGGTACTGTTTGGTTTTGAACAGATGTTGCCTTCCCCCTGCCCCCAAGGCCCCCAGCAGCTCTGCTGCCTTTGAGCCGGGAAGGCAAACGAGTTTTGCACACTTGTTTAAGGTCAGTCAGGTGCATGCGCACAGGCACACATTCTCACACACACGAGCTCGACAGTGGGGTGGGCAGAGAGGCACCCCAGAGTAAAGGAAAGCAAGCACTGGGAGGAGTTATGGCTATGCTCAGCCTTGATGTGTTAAAAGGACTTCTCTTCCTCACAGCCAACCAGCGACACAGGCGCTGGGACTTTGCATTCCGGTCTCTAAACGGGAGTTAAGCATCTTCTCTGTCCTCCCTGAGAGATATGGGGGGCTGAGATGGCTGCAGGAGGTGGGCCAAGGAAAGATCTTCTCCAGGCAGACCACGGCAGAGGGTGATCTGTGTGGGCTTGGTGGACAAGCACAGAGTTTGTGTCATCACTGTCACCTGCCCATGTTGAAGAAGAGACAACTGCTCATAGCTTAGAGGACAGATGTACTTATTTATTCCTAAAACATCACACCAGAGTGGAAAACCCGAGTCCTGCAGATCCACCAAGTTCCCAGTGAGCCCAGGTTATTCTCCAGCACCATGGCACACCACTTCCAACCCAACTACACACGAAATGGTGCTTGCTGAGATTTTTTCTCTGCTCAGTCTGGTCCAAATGACTATTGATCCCATAACACAGAGGTGTAACAACAGCCCTCAGGCATTTTTCACGGGGAGATCCCGCTTTAAGCTCCTTGTCTCTCTCAAACTGTACTACTGCAAAACCACTGGTTTCATTTTGGTCAGAACAGGGGCAAGACATCTGCACAAGCATCCCTTGCCCATTCCCATGGGATAAATGTACCCTGCTGTGCATCCAGGCTGCCCCCTTGGGGTCAATCATTGAAGAATATTGTCCAACTTCCACTGGGCAATGGACATGGCGAGCCTTGAGCTTATTTAACAGACACATCTAGAGGTCCTAAAGACAGAGGAGGGAAAGAATTGGGACCTTTTCAACAAAAAAACCATGCAGACCTGCATCCCAATTCAACACTTTTTGGGCTGTAAGGCCAGTAGTCCTTTGTGCTAAATCCTGCTTCAAGACAGAGCAATTTGTCGCTCAGTGCCCTCTAGAAACACCTCAGTATCTTCCAGAATAGCTTTGTGATCCAGGTTGCAGCGATGCACTGTCACTGAGCTGGCACAACCAGGCATGTGATAAGCACACCTACACCACAACATTCTGAAGGCTTCTGCAGAGTCTCGTACAAGTTTGAGTACTGCCCTTCCCTGCCTCGCTGGGTGTACATCGTTTTCACTGTCCCCTGCTTGCACGGGCTCTTACAGCCCCTACAAGGGGAGGGTGGAGAAAGGCAGAAGGGACCTCACTCTGTGGTGTGGGCAGCAACAAGAAAGACACCCCTGCCCACAGCCCCTCTTTGCTGCTCTGGCTTCTGCACCCCAGCTGTGCTCCTCGCTTTCACGTGCCACCAGCCTTGTCTTGGCTGAGCCTCGGAGAAATCCCAGCGGGGTCCCCATGTCCCACCTCTCCTGAAGGAGACTTCAGCAGCATTGGCTTTCAGCAGCTGACCCGAGCTCTAAAAACCAGGGCGCTGCGCAGAGGGCTCTCTTGTGCAGGGACCCGCATTCTGACTTTGATTAAGTGATGGACATGAAAACACACAGAGACACAAACACAGTGCAAGGCAATGTCCCCAGAGGAATGGGAAAAAAAGAGAGATAAAAACCAAACAGCCGTTTTCACCCCCCAAACCGTATAATTTTGTGTAAATTTTTACTTTAAACATCTCTTTTTTTCCTGAGCCGTGATATAGGCCCTGTCAAAACCAGGGCCAATTACTGCCATTAGGTTCCCATTATGTCACTGCTTCTCCCCCCATTATGAAGGTCTTCGGCACACAGAGCTATAATCTTCACTCACTCTCGCTCCATCACTCCCAGAAGGAACAAAATTGTTTAAAAAAAAATAAAGCCTTTATTTTGCCCCTGTCAACTCTGAAAAGGAAGGAAGGGAAACAGAGAAAGAAACTGGTAAAGTTTTTAACTGTGAGGTTGCCAAAGGACCGAGAGAAAGCGTTCAGAACAGCCGAGGCATATGAATCGGGGGCTGGCAGGAGTACCCTGCGGGATCACCCATGAATCACTCTCCTTAACCCTCACAGGGAAGATATTTGCTGCCCTTCCCCTGTGGTGAGCCCAATACTGCTGCTGGGAATGGAAAATACAGAGAATGACTGCTGGGAGCAGCACACAAGACAAAATTCGTGTTCCACATCACATTCCCCGTGCCAGGGGTTCCAGAGATCTGCTGCTGACGCAGCTACCCCGTTTGCTTCCAGATACCAGCCTCTTCACCCAAAGTGCTGGCACGGAGCCTGCAAGTGATCTGAGACCATTCTCAGAGGTACAGTGACCTGACATCTGCTGCCATCAAGGCAGAGACTGCAGGATCATGCCCAGGAAGGATGACTAGCTGTGGAGGGCTGAGGTGACCATGCTCTGAGTTCTCAGGAACAAGAGTACCATGAAAACAACTGAGAGTGGAGCTCAGGGAGGGTGTCAACAGCTCACAAAGGATGATGAGGGACAAGCACTTGAGAGGGCTGTTCCTTTGTCAAAGTAGGAGCAGTCTCAGTCCTGCAACCCAGGAGAATGTATCATCCCAAACACATCCACTCATGGCCACAGCTGGACAAGACCACATGCTTGGACATCAGAAGAGGGCTACTAAGCATGTCCTCAAAAGCTCTGCTGGTGCTCTTGAGCCCAGCTTCTCCCTGGGATGGATGCTGGGAGAGGGCCCACAATGTCTGCAGTGTGCTCAGTGCTCAGGCACAAAGTGCAGTGGGTGCTGATTCCAGGGAGAACAGCAATAGGCACATCTCCATCACATCTCCAAACACGCTGTGTGTTCATTGATGGTGTTCCCTGCTTTTTCTTGATTCTACTATAGCACTATCCTGCATTTTGTGTGAGGTTCATGTGGAAAACAAGGGATGGATCTATCCCAGCTTGCTTATGAGAGCTGGATATGGTCAGAACAGCTCCAATAAAATGAACTAGAGACACTGAAATGCAATACCCAATCCATCTCCCACGGTGCCAGTTAATTCAGTCCTAGGGCTCCATTTTGGTCAAAGCTGGAGGTAGAAGCAGCATGGGAATCTGATGTGGTATCAAATAACAGCAGAAACTCAGACCAAAGCATCCAGGGAGAGCCTGTGCTCAGAAACCACATGGAGCTTGCAGCCCCACGATGTGAGGAAGGAGCACATGTCCTTTCCACCCAGCTGCACTTCTTCCCAAGGTCCTTGCTCACATGTAGTTCTGCAGACACCGACCACAAATCTTCCAAACTTTCTCTGTTGTCCCTTGTATCTGTGCCTCCCATTGAAAAGTGTTAAAGCCAGCAGCTCCCCTCCCAAACCAGAGTCCTTCCTCTCCTCTCGTGGCTCCTGCACCCCTCTCTGGGGACCCCCTGCAGATGACAGCATCTGGCAACTCTGGAGCCACAGAGAAGGGGCACGATTTGCTCCTAAACAAAGAAACATCATCTCTGCTAAAGCGATTTCCACCCTCAGTGAGACCTCACAGAGCCATCCTCCCTTTGAATGCAAAGGTCTTGCCCATTCCTCTGCGGAGAGAGGGAGGGAAAGAAAGGGAGAAGCAAAAGAAAAGGCGTGGGGGGGCCAGAAAGGGACACAGTGACAGACACTTTGGCTTTCCCCACCGAAAGGCTGAGCCAGTGCAATGAAAGCGCTCAACAGCGGCCCACTGAGCTGTCACTTATGCGAGTCTATGTGTGTGCGAGACACACAAGAGGGGCTGCGCCCGCCAATTGCCCCGCTTTCCACCAGCCCCCTTTTGTTTTTGTTTAAATCAAATCAAGGGCTGCTTTAAGATGTGCAGCAAAGCAATTTGCTGAGTGTTCTCTCCCCCCAAACCGTCATGCCAGCAGCAGCCCCTGGTAACTGGAAGGCTGCCCACAGGGAGAGGGAGACCCTCCGGCTGCCTCGACTGGAAGGGTGCAGGGCAAAGTCAGGGCAAGTGGGCTCTGGGACACTGCTGCCAGTGGCAGCATTCCCTGCTTGTCTGCCAGCCTGAGAAGTGACAAGCTTAAGCTTCAGTGGGGGGCTTAAGGGGACTCGCATGCCCCAGTGACCTCCCCTCCTGGCTGCAGAAGTGGGTGGATTGGGGATGCTGGCTTGGGGAGGCATATTTTTTGTTTTGTGTGGGCTTACCCAGCGGCATGAAACAGGCCTGCAGCAGAGATGCACAGGCTGCAGAGCCCTGCTGTCACCCATAGCTCCCTCATCCCAGCTTCTGCAGAGTGGGACAGAGCAGCCTGGCTCCAGGAACCACCTGAGTTTACTCTGGTGGGAAGTAAAGGTCCTCCCTCCCTGGCCTCCAGCCGAGAAAGCTGTGGACAGAGACCTGGAGTGTTCAATACCCAAGGACAACAACTGGGTCCAGGCTCTGCACCCACCCCTCTGCCACCTCCATGCCCCCAGCATGAGCACTGAGAGGGGAAACAGCCACAGGGCCACCCTCGTGGGTCTTTCCATAAGATCACTGCTGGGGAGAAGTTGCTGCTGCTGCTGTGCTGCAAGTGTGGTGCTAGAAGAGAACTTGCTGAAGAAGAAGGCTGAGCAGGAGGGTGTAGAGCTGGAAGGGCTCAGGAAGGTTGCTGAATGCTTGAGGGGGGAGGCAAGAGATAAGTTGGAGGAGCAAGAGCCTGGGATACTCTGCCTCTGTGTGTGTACAGCACACAAGTTGAAAGAATTCAAGTTCCCAGGCCCAGGAGAGATGAAAGCCAGGGAATGACAGGGCTGGATAGCTTCCTCAACACCAGGAGTTCAACTCCACTGAACACAGGGAACAGCCTGGATTTCCAGCTCACGGACCAGGCTCAGCCATGATGCTGGTTACTGGTTATTCTGGTGAGTCCCTTTGCTTCCTTGTGCTTCATTTCTCCTTCAAAATAAAGTACTAACGAGGTTTATCTCCCTTGTGAAGTACTGGGAGTCCTACAGCCGTAAAAGGAGCTTATAAGAACAAAATAGTACAAGGATTATCACAACTGCTAAGCCAGAGGACTGCAGGGCAAAACAGTGGTAATGTTTCTCAAAGAGGCCAAAAGATGGCCACGGGGATTACAGATGAGCAAAGCCCCACTTCAGGATCAGGCAACTTGCTGGAAACAGTTCCTGAATTAGGGACTGTGTTCAGATGTCCATGATTTAACACACCCCTCACAGGGAGCCCCCTCCAAAAGCAGATACTCCCTTCCCTGTGGGAACTGCCAAAGTGCCTCAACTCAGTGACTGGCAGGCAACTTTTCGGGGATTTCTAAATGCACCTAAGACAGTTGGAATCATCAATGGGAAAAAGGCAGCATTCTCCCCAAAAAAGCCATGGTAACCACAACCTGGGTGACACACACACATGCAGCAGCAGCAGGGACACTGCATCCCACGCTGCACCTCTGCTGCAAACAGCCACCATCCGAGGTCAAGAGCAACCTTTTTCCTCAAGAGAATAAAAATGTTTTTTTTCTGTAGAGGACAAATAAAAAATGGTCACAAAGAACATGTACAAAACAAGGAGTGGGAGTAGTTTTAATAAAATAACACCGACTACACCTTTGCTCTGCTAGAGGAAGAAGGAAAATGAATGAAGAAGATGAATGGCAAAAACCTCTTACAACTGATAAAAAGGCAACAGTTATAGACAACACAGAATTAACCCCTGGGACTCCTTGCCACAAGATAGCGCTGAGGCTACGATCACAGACAGAAAAGAACACACTCAAAGAGGATAATGGAAACATCCTGGGTTATAGCAACAAGAGTAAACAAAATTCGCCAGTGGCATTTTTTAAAGGAGTACACACTCCTTCAGGAAAAAGTTCCCATGGCCCATTTATTCCAAAATTACATGCCCTTCTGAACCATCTCCTACCACAGTGTGTCCTGCACCAGATAGGATGCTGGATTTCATGGATGCTGGATGCTGGTTTCAGGTGTGTTTTTACATGTGCCCTGCACACACTTGATATCCTCCCCATCCCCGTGGCTTCCAAGGGGTTAAAATAAAACTTCTCCCCAAGAAGAAGTAGAAGAAGAAGAAAAAAGAGCCAGAGAGACAAAGTTAATTGAAACTGCTGTTTAATTTTTCAGCTCCACTGGATTACACTGTGGCACAGATGGTTCATCAAGACAGTCTCTGTCTGTATCACTGTCCGTCCCAGCCTCTCCCCCCATCATGCAGAAGGGAGGGGGAGGAAAAAAACACAGCAGGCAGTGGCTCAAAAAAAAAAAAAAAAAGAAGGCAACTTAACACAAAAGAGCATTCTGTGCAGCTCTTTTCAAGGCGCTGGGACAATGCTCCCAACTTGATCCTTTCATAAAGAAAACGTTTCGGGGTCAGAAAACAGGACACATTAAGCCCAGAGAAGCACATTGGCCATTTTACCGCTGACTTTCGTGGCAAGCTAGAGGACTGCACCGGAGTTGGGTTATTTTAGTTGTTTTTAAAGGTGGCAGCCCTGCAGAAACAATTGCATTTGGGGTTTGGGGTGGCCTCGGCTCCCGCCTGCCCGCACCACCCCGAGCTCCAGCACAGCTCACCCATCCCTCTCTGCTGAGAAAAGTCCAACGGAGATGAAAGGCAGCCTCTTTAACTGGATTACCCTTACAAGCAACCAAACCAAAGAGACTAAGAAACAGCTAATTAAAGCTGTTCAGATACACAGAGCAAATCCTTCCTCCTGCTCTTCCTTCTCTCGCTCAGTCCAATTCATTCATATTTCCCCTTATGCCTTATTAATTCCTCTGTCGCTGCTCTAGGGGACAAGGGGAGGGGGAAGGGAGGCAGGTGGGGAGTGTGAGAAAGGGGACCAAACCTATCCATGGGTCAGATTTTCAGCATTGATTTGGCTTTTGCCACGGCTACAACCCATTGATTCTTAAGCTTAAATTGATGATTAGCACTTTCTGATTGAAGTAACTCCTGGACCCTTGCAAAGAAAAAAAAAAGAAAAACCCACAACTTCTTTTGTGTAATAATTTGCTCTGCTAATGATATTTTCCAGAGGCCCAGAGAAGGTAAAACTCCCTCATATTTAATTCTCAGTAAGCATCGTGTCTTTAGCTAAGACAGGAAGAGAGGGCAAAGTAAAAAACTGAAGTTTTGCCCACATGAACTTCTCAGCAAGTAGCTGTTGTCCTTGGGTATAACAACCAAATCTTAACCCCACAGCACAATGCAAACCAAAGCTTTTCCAAAGGTGACATCTGCCTGGGGGATACTTCTGATAAAAATTTCCCGTATCAGGTGGATAAGGCAGAAGAATGTCCAAAATACAAAGGTCCGATCTCAAATGAGAGAGATTCTGAACACCTCGTTTGGGCATCCAGGAAAAGGCTGTGGATTATTTTACAATTGAACCCCTTTTCACTGTTTCCTTTTAGTAAATTAAGTATTTCCCTGTCCCCAACACCGCTAGGAAGGCACGAAGAAAGGGCTGTTGAACTGCTCCGTACCAAGACAGCTCACATCACCCCATCCCAGCCTGCCAGCTCATACTGCACAACCTGGAAACCGCTGACTTCCCAGCCAGAGGAGGTTTCTCCATCATGAAGGAGTCTCAGGCACTCCAGAGGAGTCCACAAGGCCATGTCAATAAGCAATGATTTTTCTACAACCGGAGATTGGATGAGAAACTGCATCCTTCGCTTCCACCCAGCTCTGACAGAGGAGAGACAGGAGGATCCGTAGCAGATCTCTGTCAATCTGGTATAGCAATTTCTGCATAGTTATTAAACAGAGACTCATAATCAGGCAGTGATGCCATTTCACAGCCGGGATAACTGAGGTCCAGAAAATCTGAGCAGCTTTGTCAAGGTTACAGAAGCAGCCCAGAGCAGACTTGCAGTGCCACACAGGAACTGGGCGCACTCAGCTTCCCACCCCTGCCAAAAATAAATCTTAGGAAAAAGCAATTCCAATGGTTTCAGGTCAGAGAGGAGCGTATGGGTGGGAAAAGAGCTGGGTCAGCCACCAGAGCCCTGGGATAGCTGATGCACCAAGCATGGCTGCCTGGCTCCAGGATGCACCCATTGTCTGCAGTGCAACTGCAGCTGCCTTTGGTGATTTAGAGGAGGGAAAAGGGAGGCTTCACCTTAGAAGGATCACAAACGAAAGCAGGACACCACGTGTAATTGCTTCTAACAGAGTAATTATCGTGTGCAGCAGGATGACACAAACACTTTCCCGACCCAGGTACCTTGGGAGCTACGTTTTAAAAGCCCACATGCCTCCAAGACCTGTTCCCTTCCTGCCTTCTCCTTGGCACGTGTGGTACACATGCAGCTGCCATGCCAGTGTTGGCATCCAGGAGCATCCTTACCTGCCCCATGCATTGATATCGTTAGCCCCACGGAAAAGCCATCATTATTCTTGGGTTGGGACATATTCTTGGGGTTTTGGGCTGAAGGACATGCCTGGCTTTGTATAAGAAGGTACTTTCCACTGTTATATATTTTTTTTCTTCGCTTTTGAAGAGGACCAGAGAGCTTCCTGCCTCCCACCTCACCTGCTGTAAACAGGGGGCCAAGAGGTGGAAGAGTCAGAGAGGCAGAGAGGGAGAGGAGGCTGGAGGGGGAGGGGGAGCAGAGATGACTGGAGGGAGGTCGAGAGAGGAACGAAGAAAGAGGAAAGAAAAGAAAAACCCAGCAGTGCACCATGTTGCATTGTTCACGCTCAGACCTTCAATTTGCTCTCTGCATTCTCCTGCAGCGGGGAGAATGTTACGCTGGCTTAAGAGACAAATCGGACACAAAATAAAGACCAAGCACTCAGCAGTAAAGCAATTATCGCAACATTTTATGCCGGGCCTGTTCCTTTTGAAGGCAGCCTGGTGCTGCCCGCATGTACCTTAACCCGTTCCTAATAACCATAAAGTCACCATTATTTACGGTACAAGACATTAAATAAATAATGAAAAAGCTGCCGGCGACGGAGCGAGGCAAGTGGGGGTTGCAGGGAATCTCCCGAGACCAGAGCTGGCACTGGCTTAACCTGCGCTGCAGAACGCAGAGGAAAACAACTTCCTCGGACCTGGGGAAGGGAGGATGCGTTTTTATTTCGGGCTGGCACCTCAGGCCCTGGGATCGACCAGAGAGTAAAAATTAGATTGAGGGGTTTTTTTTCAAAGAAGAGAGAAGCAAAACGGAGTTGTGTGGGACCCATGGGCAAGCCACAGAGCAAAAAGGTTCCTACAAGAAGATGGAGGGGCTGCAGGGACTGATTCTGACTTCCATCTTGCCAGCATAAATCCAGAAGCTCCTGCAGACTTTGCAGGATGTAACTGAGGCCAGAAGTGAGTCCTCTATGAGGAGACATCCGCTCCCATCTTGCTTAAATTGAGAGGCAAACAGATAAAAATAAAATATGAACATAAATATGGGTCACAGCAGGAGTTCCCACAGCTGTGGTTAGGTTAGTGTACAAAGGCCATACACCCTACATGAGGTCCACCTCTCACCAGCATATCCACATGGCCCCACCAGGAGTCAACGTCTGCCCACCAAGCTCTGTTGACTAGTTTCATACACAAACATCTCAACACCTCTGTTCTCAAGGTCTTTTTCAAGGCTTCTTTGCCCCAAACCTGTTTTTCTTTTGAACAACGTCCCTTCTCTGAGCAATGCTGGGTCACATTCTAGGAAGGTGGGTTTGCCTGTGAGATCCCAACTAACCCTGGCAGCCTGGGTAGGTACAGGTATCTCCTTCACCCTCAGCCTCACACCACCCTTGTGTCAACAGGCCATTTCCAAAGTTCCTCATGGTGAGGGATCCAAAACCCCTGCAGCTGCCAGCAATCCCTGTCCAACACAGGAGTTGACAGCAGGCACACTCTTGGGTTACGGTGATGTTCCTGAAAGGGATGGTGAGTCTTCATTGTCCACCAACGCTGCTCAGTGTGGACATGGTGAACATGGACACCTCCATACCAGCCACCTGTTGAAGGTGCTGGGCTTACATCACAGACTGAAGGCAGGAAAAATTTGGTCATGTCCTTCTGTGTCAAGCATCACCGTGATTCTGTGAAGCTGCTTTATAACTCTCAAGGCAATCAGTATGAATTTTCATAGTGTTTTAAAGACAAACGAAACTCCACACCAGGTAGAAAAGGCACACGACAAGGCTACTCTGAGAAATATGATTTATATTTTATATGTGTTTTTACTTAGTAAGTGCTGTTAAGAGGCACTGGAAATGCACAAACGCAATATGGAACGATGGAGGCACACCTCACCCTGCAGAGACTGCACCCTCACACAGCTCCTGCCATGCTGCTGGTGAGCTCTCACAGGTGCTTCTCTGCTGGGGTTTCATTTGTCTGCCCATATTTGTCAACAGACTCAACGTTAAAAGAAAGATTCATTTCAAGCCATTCTTTCTGCTGTGGAAATTCCTCCCAAATTATATTGAAATAAGGGTTGGGAAAAGGCGCTGCCCCTGGGGCAGGACAGAAGTTCTGGATCTTCTGACCTCTGAGGAACAGAAATGGGTTCTCCAAAGGAGACTTCCTTTGATAAGAGGTAAAAATTACTCCTGGCACCTTCCCCTTGTCCTGCTGTTTCTGATGGATGCACAAGAGGAAGAACTTCTTTCACTGCCAAGGGCACACTGGTCTGGCAGCACACACACCACTGGGGCATAAAATGTTTCTGATCAAAACCCAAAGGTTGTTGGGCTTATTTTCTTTAAAACAAGAACGTCCCACTCTATCACCTGAGAATTGGGACCCATGACGTAGAATTCAGGATTTGCCTCAAAAATTAAAAACCACCATGTCAAACCATATTCCTCCTCTTTCCATGAGAGTTTCCATATTTTTTACTCCAAATCTGTCCCCCAAAGAACTGCAGCAATTAGGAGAAGAGGGCAGTGTTAGGTTTTTAGTATCAGAGGTGTGCACCTGAATGTTCCTTGTTAGGAGAGTTGAGATTTGCTCTTGGAAGTGCTGGTTTGTGTTTTTCTTAAGTCTACTCAAAACAAAGGAAAATAAGCTCTTCTGCAGCTGAATGGCAAAGCCAAATGCAGATACACACACACAAAAAGGCCATCACACACAAAAAAAGGGCCATCTGCACCATCTGATACAGCCAGGGAAGCTGGTACAGGTCCCCCCTACCACTGGGCAGATGGGGGGGCAAGGGCGGCATCACCACGTGCAAGGAACACATCACTGGAGATGATGACAGGCTGGAAGGAGCGATGCTCCTCTCACTCAGACCTCTCCCCAGCCAAGGCTGGCCATGCAGAGAGGGTAACTAACCCCTGTTGGCTCTGCACTGTGGAGGGGATGAGCGGGGTGCAGAGGGAGATGAACCAGGTCATGGAATTCACGGTGGGCTGCCCTCGCCCCGTCACGGTGCTGCGAGATTGGAAATCACATGTGCCCAGCTGAGGGGTGCTGCAGCGTCCAGACCAACAAACCTTTCCAAAGCCTGTGCTCTGGTGACAGCTGGGGCACTGCACAGGAAAAAGGACCCCAGCCATGCATCTTGGGGGGCACCGGGCACGCCACGCACCCCTTTCACCCCAAGGTTATAAAGCGGAGCACGGGGCAGGCAGGCACGGGGGGGGGAAGAGGCAGCTGCTCCCTGTGAGATCTGCTCCATTACACCTCTCAGAAACGGGGAGAAGGGGTGGGAAGGGAGGGAGGAGGCGGATTTCTAGGCATGGGTGGGTCCATTCTTCTACAGCTTACGCAAGTAAAAGCTACCATCGATGGGGAGGGGGGGGTGAACAAGCCGGTCGGGGGGTGGCCAGTGCTTCGAGAGGACAAGCCATTCAGGCAGGCTTGGGTGTCACACCCAGCTCCTCAGATAGCCTGTCTCGGAGCTACTGAGAAAGCCACCACAGCAGTGTCTCGTAGTCCCCGCGACAACCTCTCCCTGTGCCCGCCAAATCCCCAGGCTCTGGGATGACACTTTTTTTTTTTTGGATGCCTAGCCCCAAAGCCAAACTGATGTCATTAGAGAGGCTGCCCCCCCTCCCTCCCCCTCGCCTCCCCAGTGCCCGGCCACCAGGCTCAGCTGAAATGTAAACCTCCCCGCCTCTCCCCGCAACAAAAGCCAAAGGCTTTCAAAGCCCAACCTGATTGAAATTCAAAAACTTTTTCAGCCCCTCTCCCTCCTCCCCACCTTGAAAAGAGAGTGTATAAAACTGGGAGACAAAAGCCTCCCCCAGCCCACCCTCCGCATTGTCTGGCCGGGGCGGGTTCGGGCCAGCGACAAGGGGCACCCAGCCCGGCGGGGGCCCCGCTCCCGCTCCCCGCATCCCTCTCGGCCTCGGCCGGGGGGGTCCCGAGCGTCAAAACACACCCGCACGCACCCCCAAATAACCCACTCCCCGCCTTTGTGCGGCACACAAAGGAGAGCCGGGCGGTGATGGAGACGGGCGGGTGATTTACTCACCTGCCTCTCCGGCCCCCCGTGGGTTTCTATGGGGCGAGGGGGAGGGGAGGGCTGGCCTTTGGTTTTACACACACACACACACACACACACACACAGCGCTTTTGTTGCTGTCCCGCCCTTCTCTTGAGCCGGCATCTTCTGGGTGATCCTTAACCTCTCAGCTAGCTGGTGTCCCTCCCCTCCATACCAGCACAGGGTGTCCCATTAAGTGCTCAAGGTCCAGGCTTGGAGTTCTGCAGCTCCCTTCCCTTTGGGAGAGACATTTCAGGATTCTTCTTTTGAGGTGAGCTCCCCTATACACATCTTCATCTAAATAGTCACTGTTCCCCTCTCGAGCATCTTCCCTGGCTCCATATTCCCCCTCAATGTCTTCTCTGGGACCACTCATGCCTGCTTATGTAGGAACACAACTCCACTAGCTCATCCATCCCCTGCAGTCAAGGCAGCATCTCTCACAGGCTTCAGAAAGCCAAGAACACTCCTACTGTCTGTTGGGCTTCAAAACCTTATGCTGCTGACCCATCTGGGCAGACCCCAATCCATTGTCCCCACGTGGCCAAGGGGACAACTGAGATATTAGGCTTTAATGCCCAAACTGCTCCACAGATGTGGTCAGGTGTGTCTGATGCACTTTGGGTAGCTGCAGCCAAGTAAATGAGCAAAACTGCACTGACTAAGCCATGTCTTTCAGACATCAGCCACCAGCTTTTCTGGAATAACCTCCCATAGCGGTGCTTCCACTGATGCATTTACAGGAGCAGGGGGAGGGCTTGGCATTTCTACCGTCAAGACTTTTACAAAGCTTTCTCAGAGGCAGCAGAGGTTCCAGCGATAAAAGTGGTCGCTTCCCATTAAGAAATAAAGAAAAGAAACAGAGTAACTGTGGGTACAAAGATTTCTTCCCAGTTCAACAGCAGGCTCCGACAGGGCATCGCCTGGGGGCGGGGAGATGGTACAGCCTAAAGCGCACTGAGAGCAGCCCATCGATTTGGTCTTTGCTCCTACAAGCTCCCCAGCACTTCTGCTGCTGCTCCATTATGACACCTCAAGCCTTTCCATTTTTTCCTCAGATACTGCTCCTGCTACCCATCTTCCCTCCCTAGACTGTAAGGTGCTTGGAAGCAGCTCTCCTCCCTGCTCCGTGCTCTCCTGCAAAGGAGCCCTTATCTATAGCAGTACATGGGTACCCAGACTACAGCCTGGCTGCACGTGTTCCCAGGCTGTCACCCCCAAGTGACACTAAGTGGTCCTGTGCTCAAAGGTGACATACTCCCCCAAGATGTGACCTTAAAATGCAAGCTGCATCCCTCAGCAGAGACATGTCCTAGTTCAGATGTTGCTACCATGTGATAATCCATTAAAAAAAATCTCGAGAATGGCATAAAAGGGGATGAGGGGGAGCAGACACCAGGTTCTTCTCTACTGCTGCTCACAGCACCAGCCTGGACAGCTGATGCTTTTCTCTGGACCTCACTTCCCTTTTCAATAAAAGGGAGGCAGTGATTCCAGCTCATTCCTTTAAGCTGCTCTGAGATCTTACAAGTGAAAAGAAAAAGATGCACAGAGTGCCAAGTAATAGCTCTGAATCCAGAGGTAGATGACAGACCTGCCTCCTGACTCAGCTGCCTGCCTGTACAGCTCCTTGGCTAACCAAGACAGACTACTAAATTATGCAAAACCTTTGAGTGAGCCTGGCTTAATTAAGTTTTAATTTTAGTAAATTACCAGTGTGGGAGTGGTTGAATCTGTGAACTATTACTCCTGCTTGTTTGGGATTTTATTTGGAAATAAGACACTTCATTACATCTCTGTAAACAAGATCTACTCAGAAAGGAGAACTGGTGCAGAGGATCAATACAGAAGTGGGAAGAGGAGGTGAGGGGACAAGCAAGCCAGTCTGGGAAAGTGTGGTTAACCCAGGGCTTTGGAAAAAACTGTCCAAGGGCCGTGTATGTTGCACTTGACTTCTCCCCAGACTCGTATCCTGAAACTTGCAGCACCACAGCCCTCCATGGCAATGCTGTAGAGTCTTGTATGGCTGCACATCTGCCTGGGATGTTTTGCCTCGAGAGGCCTCCTCGACCTTACACTCCCTGTCCTTGGAACAAGGAGATGTGAATAGGCTCTTCATGAGCAGACAGGACTGATCCCCCCATGGCTAAAATGGCTTTGTAAAGCTCAGCAGGTGCACAACACCATTATTACCATCACTGTCATGAGCTGATACTGCCCCTAACCCAGAAATCACTGTTTGCACTACAATACTACCACCAGGCAGGCAAGACGTGGAAGTACTTGTGCCTCCTCTGGCTGTAACGGGAGAAGCCATGAGCAGCAATAGAACATCAACACAGGTTACACCCTGGAATCTGCTCTTCTTGGCCCTGGACACCTGCTCCACCATTCTTAGTCCCTAATTGGTTTAACAGCTTGATGATCAGCCATGGTACTGCAATGCCTTCTGCTGTCACTGTCACTCCTGAGCCCAGTGACAACACCCACCACCAGCCACGTGGCGTGCGGAGGCCAATAACACAGGCAAGCAATGCCTTACCCAAAAAAACGGTGTTCTGAATGCAAACCAGATATCCATTTTTACAAACAGGACCCATTCCTAAGAGAACAAACCTAAAAGGGGACCAATTTGCTGTGTCTGGTCCTTCAATTAAGTTATTTCAAAGATATCGCATCTAATTTTTAAATCGAACGCAGCTCAATATCTTATTAGTCAAATGTTAGAGCGTTTATAACTTAAATATCCATCCAGAGAGAAATGATGACACTTTTACAAATCTACCTCAATAGCTTAAGTTAAAAATAAACCAGCCAATCTATCAATCAGCCTTATTCATTCATCTCAGCTATTGTGGGAAGAAAAGAGCAACATACGCAAGCGAGAAGCAAATGGTCTGAGAAGAGGCAGCTGAACGTATTGATCAGGGTTTTTTAAAAATAAAGAAGTTAGAAAAACCCAGACACACGTCATTTGGTCTAATGCAACCCATACAAACGGCTCCAAAAAGGCCACAGCTGCCCGCCTTGAGCTCTGCTCTCAAGTTGGTGGGTGCCTCTCTCCCAAATGACAGCCCTCCAGAGCGGGCAAGGCCTCTCGCTGCTCCTCCTCCTTTAAAACTGCTCTATGTTCCCGGGAATAATTAAAAAAAAAGTAAAATAAAAATAAGACAAAAGTCAACATTGTACCCTCAGGGCACCAAAATAATAAATAAATAAGCAGGAATGCTTGCAACCCACCAAGTCTGACAGCTTAAAGTGTGCACAAAGAAAAAAGCGCTGGTGAGAGAGTGAAAGCCATCCTTTGAACTCCCGTGCCCCAGCACTCTCAGAGGCGATGGATTTATGCTTCTGCTCCGGCATGCCAGTTCAGAGAGACCCTTTCTATCCATCTCACCCTGATGGGGCTCTCAGAGTCACTTGTGGCCTTCTCCCCCACTTTTGACTTTTATTGTTTAAATTTTCACTGCTTTCCTGCAGATGAAAAGGGAGAATCACCTTACACTTCTCAGGTTATTTAAAAGGAAAGGGAAAGAAAAAGATTTATATTTTTTTTCTCTCTCTCTTCTGATAGGAAAGCTTTCCTGTTATTTTGATTTTTTTTTTTTATTTTTTATTAATAACCTGCCCGGGAAGGCCCCGGTCCCTGGGCTGGAGAGGGAGCTCCCCATCCCTCTCAGCCTGTTGCATTCAGGCAAGGTGAAGAGGCACAACTCGTGTTAGGCCGATGGGAACAAATCTCCCCTTTTGTTCCCTGCCAAAGGCTTCGCTAATTGCCGTTGGCCCGACCCTGCCTTATCGGCGATCGCTCCCAGAAGGGGAGGGCACAGGCACGTTCAAAGAAAGGAAGAAAGAAGAAAAGAAAGAAGGCAAGAGAAAACTTCATTTTCTTTCCTCCAGCAGGCAGTGCGAGGCAGAAAACCAGAGGGAAAAGAAAGAAGAGGGAGCGTGAAAGAGAACAAAAAATAAATAAATGACCCAAGCCTGCTCGGAAGACCCTCTTCCTCTCCTATCAGCTTTTACAGGGGGCAATACATTTTATTCATTGCCAGGTCTGACTTATCGCAGCCTTGTTTTTAATGAGGTATAATAAGGGGAACATTTTGTAACAACACGGTTCCTCTATTTTATCCGACAAACAGCTGTGTCATGGCCGTCGCTGGGAGAATGAATCATATCTCCCTGCCTGCATATGCTAACTCCCATGTAATTACCCTCGCATCTTAAATAAAGCAGGCCCTAAACCTGTCGCTCAGATTACAAGCAAACGGTGCAGACCTCGTAACTGGGGCCTCTATCATTACAATTAATTTATCACAGGAGCGGCTGAGATTAGAGACTAGAATTAAAACTCGGAGCAGGGAGGGTGCTCAGGGCTCACAGGGAGAGGGGAGAGGAGCTTTATTGCAGAGGCAAGGCAGGCTAATTCCTTAACTGGAGCTATCCTGGATATTTTTTTTTTCTTCCTTTAAGTTATTCACTCAGTTATTTTCCTGAGGCTATGCTGGGACATTTTTCTCCCTGAAATGTCAGGAAGCAGAAAGCAAAGGGAACTTTGCCCTGTATTAAGCCCACTCAATAAACACAAATGTACAAAGGGCCCGGCCTGGGTGAGTTTATGGGTGTCCAGATACGTCCATGCCTGCAATTTTTCATAAGACACATAAGCTGTGCTTGTACAGAGACATATATGCCAATGTAGATGTACATTGCATGCACAGAGAACCAGCAGTTGAACATCTCTTCCTCACTGCTATACAGAACTGTTTGAAACACAAAGTTTTGCCTTCTCAGAACGTCTCTGCTTTAAACACTAGAACAGCCCACTCTTCCTTGAAGCTGCCACCAGCACCAGCAACACAGGTTTGCTGTGGCACGAGCACATCTGTCACTGCTGGGCTACCCTTGCTCCCTGTGCTGAAGAGAACTCAGACACTACCAAGTACCCCTGGGTACCACTGCTCTCCTGTCAACTCCCTACACCTCCACACCTCGTTCTCCCTCTCCAGGATGCTCCTTCCAATCGCTTTTGATCACTTGGGATGCTGTGGCACCACACCTACCCAAACAGATGATTTACAGAGCTGCAGAACTCCACCAGCCCAGAGCTTCCCATCCCCACCGCCTTGCCTGCAGCCCATCAGCCCATGCCATTCTGGCTCAGTGCCCCCCTCCCAGCAGGACAGCCGGCCTTAGGGCCAAACCCCAAGCATTTACTCATATTTACTGATATGTAGTGAGATGAGGAAGGAAGGAAAGGGAAAAGCCTTTAAAATCACTCCCTTTAAGGTCTTTTTGCATTAGAATAGCAATTTTTTCTCGGTGTGAGGACTCTTTGATGCCCTCCTGCCAGCCTATGATTGTTGGTATGAAAACCACTCTTCCTCAGCCATGCTCACAACATCCAGCAAAGTAGAGAAAACAAAGCTGATGAACAATTTTACACCCTCCTCAGCCCCATGCACTCCTGGACAAGGCAGCTGGCAGTGTCCTGTTTTTTTTGCAGCACCACTTCCCCCAGAAGACCCCAGACCCCAGAATGTTTGCCCTACCTACAGACAGGCATCTGCAAGCAGAGTAGGACCATTTCATTGCAAGATCAACTCTGCAGCTATATATACAGAGGAACAGACTCTACAGACAGCAAAGGCTTTCTGGTATCAGAGGGAGTAAGATGGTTCTCAAGCAGATGCATCCAAAAATAGATTTAACTGTAGGACTGGGACTTAATTCAGTAAAATAATAAAGAAAGATATTTTGGTTAAAATCATATGTGTTTTTTTTAAAAAATAGTATCTGTTGGGTTTTTTTAAGAAACTTTTGAGATTGTTGTGCTGGGAAGAATCATGAAAATCTATTTTATTTTCTACTATCAGGAATTTGGTCTCTTTTATCAGTCTGCATATTGAAAACAGTTTTTGCTGTCCTCACTTTTGATTCCAGTTGCTCTGCAGTGCTTTATCTTTCAGTGTTTTGTGCACGCTGCAAGGCCTGAGCTCCAAGATGAACAGATGAAAGGGAAGGAGGAAGGTTGGCTTCTAAAGGAGGAAGGTTAGCTTTTTGTACATACTTTGTTTTAATGGTTTTTTTTTCTTTTGAGGTTTTGTAAACATTATTACTTGCCAAAAACTGAATCTGAGACCAAATGACACAGACACCTAAACCACTTAAACCAAAGAGTGCTGGTCTTTCAGCAGTGCACTCCAGCCAGCAGGAAGGTTATAGTTTTATGGGCACCAGGGATGTCACTTGTGGGCAGAAGAAGTGACCTGTGGTCCTTCCAGCCCAGTGTGGTGTCTCCAGCAAAGGCCAGACCAGATGCTTCTGTGAAAGATCAAACGACGTAAGACAAAAGGAAGACAGCACTGTAAACAGTTACAGGGCAGCCTCAATTCAAGGGAAGTTTTCTCCCCAAAAGCCAGCCACTGGCATTATGCTCTGTTCTCATGGCAGAAGGCATTTAGCAACATTGTACAGGATTAAGCCCTAAAACTCCACTCTCCAGTATCAATGGGACTGGAAAGCTGGAATCTTTTTAATTAATATTATTATTACTTAAAAGCACGGCTTTTTGGTTCTCTCTTCTATCTGCTGGTGCATGTTTTTATGATATGCTTGCTAACCAGGCACTGGAAATGTAGAGCCCTCAGGCTGAAACCCTCTGCTTCTCACCGAGCGAGTCAGCACCGCCAATTTAACGCAGACACCGGGCAGGTGTCTATATGATATCTCAAAGCATATCCCGCCCATCCTAGCACTGTACTCTTCTTCTCTGCAGCTCTGTCGTGGGATGGAGGCTGATGGCACGGGCAGATGGGTGCATGGCACTGGGAGCTGCCTTTTCCCTCGGTGCTGGCTGAGCAGGACCGGGGGGATGCAGCGCGGGAGGCAGGCAGCGGACACGCCACTTCTCATTTTCTGCTCACAATTGGCAGTTCCCTCCACCCACCCAAACAGACCCTGCAATGTTTTTGTTGTTTTGGGTTTTTTTTAAATGCAGTCAGCAGCTGGAAACTAAGGCAACTTCTTTCTCCCATTGAAAGTCTCCCGGCAAAGCCGCGAGCCTTCCCCTGGACCACCCTGGGTCATGTAAATTCAGCAGATTATCCATCCCTAACTCTCCTCATCTATCACCCGCCTCTGTTATCGATCTGTTCCTCTGAGTAAGTGGGGCCTGGGCTGTCCGTTGCTGAGTCCTGCAAATCTGGCCAGACACACGTGTGACTGCCTGGGAGAGCGAGGAGGACAAGCTCGATAATGCCGCGTTACCGCCACCGCACAGCCTGAGCCGAGCTATCTATGGGCTCGGCACAGGCAGGATTCAAAAGCAGGACAACGCTGGGCCATAATGCCACAGGACTCCATTTAATCCCATGGCACTCAGCTTTAAAGGCAGTATTGCCAGCTACCAGCTTCCAGCCGAGGCTGGGAAGTGACTTCCACCGCCCAGTGGAGCAGATTAAACGCCTTCTTTCCACCCATAAGATACCGACAGCACCTCAGCTAAGCGCCTGTTCCTCCATTTCGCAGATGAAGGGCTGGGAAATGCCTATCTCCACGTGCCCCATTCAAGCTCTTTGCCAGAATTACGTAAAATCCCAAGACTTGGGACCATAAAACTCCCCCGTTTCAAACCCAGCTGACTTACAGCTGAGTTTAATTCCCCCTCTCAGTTTCACTCAGCCGTCCAGCTGCAAAGTTCAGCAGGACACAGCCCTCCACCCAGGGTCAAAACTCTAAATATTACACACACGCCACCTGCACCAATGACCCTAATTTTCATCAAGAATAAGTTCCTGTGTTTTAATTTCTGAATAAAAATGAAAGATGAACCAAGTGTAGTCACACTAGTGGAGTGTTCCTTCCCCTGTAAACATCCTGTTATAACCGCGTGGCAAGGTCTGCCAGAGTGAACTCACCCCAGTGGGGTGCTAATTCTGAGAGCTGGAGATAACCATTGAAATGGGAATACCTTTAACAATTTCACTGCTGATTTTTTTCAGCAAATATATATATCTATGATGCTTATTCATAATCTCAAACTACTTTCCACATGTCCCAAAGAGGCGACAAAAACCTTATGTGTCTACCCAGCTGCCAAAACCTCCTACTTCCCCCTGCTTCTACAATGCAGCTGAGTGTTGTTAATATGAAAATCTTTGGCCTATTGATCACTAAAAATATGAGGGCAACAAAAATGCATTGAATTTAACATAAAAATAAACAACTCATGGCTGCTGTATTGACTGTATTATTCATATTATGATTTAATTCATTCTCCTTCCACACAGCAGTTGCAGATTTTGGATGTCAGACCACTTCCAAAGCCCAGACCTGAGAGCCCTCACTTGGTTTCACAGTCTGAAAAAGGAGGAAGCTAATCCTCCTATTCCAGACAAGTTGTGGCTGCCCCATCCCTGGAAGTGTTTTAGGTCAGGTTGGACAGGGCATTGAGCAACCTGGTCTACTGAAAGATGTCCCTGTACACGGCAGGGGAGTTGGAACGAGATGATCTTTAATGTCCTTACCAATCCAAACCTTTCTATGATTCTTTGATTCAACAGCCTCACAGCCCTCAGGTTGCCAATCCGAACCCCAACCCTACACTGACAGTTCAGCTGTCAGTTATGTGTGTGTATATATATACATATATATTTATATCCCAGTCTCTGGATTTCCCCAGTCTCCACACCATGACTGTGCAGCACACAACAGATCATCTTCCTTCCTGCTAGTTCAACAGGTCAAAAGCTCTGCACACATTAGGGGTCCCAAAACCGATGCGTGGATGGGGTGAACACAGAAAACTCTGCACCATCTCCAGTCCTTTTCAAGGCACTGGAAAAGCAGGGCCCCGGGGAAGAAAACCCTGATTTTAAATGGAAAGATGGGGTTGGGACCCCACCCCATGTCACACCAAGCACCACTAAAACCAAAACAAACCAGGCAGCCCCATAAGTCGTAAGAATTAAAGGCACGATTCCGCCTTTCTAACGATGCTTTTACAGAAACCATTCCACTGTAAAACTTTATGATTTGAATCTTTATAGCTGCCAGCAGAGCACATGTTCACTGCCTTAAATTATAACTTAATCTCAACAGAATTTGTGCTTTCCAGCACTCTGTGGGTAGAGTGAAAGATGAGAGGCAGAACTTCATGCCTGCTGCCCACCTGCCTCCTTGGACCACGACCTTCAGAGGCACAAGCCCTCAGACCAGCTCCCACCTGGAGATACTCTGCATCACAGGTTTTCTTAGGCATCATCTTGCAGCACCTTGCTCAAAAAGATCGTGCTGGTTGCTCCTGGATTTTTTAAAACCTTGCCGTGCACATCCACAAGCAGAAGCCGCGCCGGCAGCAACATAAAGCAGTGTGCAAATGTGAGTTGCAAGCATATCATGCAATCCTGGAAGAAGCCCACGCCTTGTGTGCCTGTTTGCACATAGCAAGATGGCAGCAGAGGAAAAAATGCTGGAAGAAAACTGCCAGCTACCCATAGGGAAGAGCGCTTCAGTTTGGTGGGGGAATTGGGAGCATTTTTTTCAATGCCTTCTCCACTTCAGCAACACGGAAGAAAAGACCAGTCAATCAATACAACAGTAAAATTTTTAACACAAGTAACCTTTAAACACTAAACAATGTCATACTGAACTAAAACAAACTACATGAAATCCCAGTTAGGCATCGGAATCACCCTGGGTCAGCCAGACTAAGAAAACAGAGATAACAGAGATAAGAGGCTTCAGCATCCTGCCTTTCTCTCTGCTGAGACCTGGGTACCTGTAACTGAGTGGTCATCCTTGGGCAGCCACACACAGCATCTTGGAGTTTGGGAGTTCTTTGGACAGGTGACCCCACTAGATGGTTGGGGTCCCAGTACTCCTGCAGCTCTCAGACTTGAAAGATATAAGGGCCACCTCTCTATCCTGCTTCCAATCCCCGCACAACTTGCTCACACTTTCCCCTGTGTGTCTTCTTTCCTTTTCTTCTGAGGGTGGGAATTACTTTCTTCCAGTTGACCATGTGCTGATAAACTTACATGGAACCATTTTTGCTGCCAGCTGCTGATCCTGCACTTTAACCTGCCGTGCCTCTGGTTTATTAAAGCTCACTAAATAGGTTACCTCAGTACTGAGCTCTCACAGAAAAAAATGGAGTGCATTTCTGAGAGAGCACCCAATGCTCCACACCCTGTGTCTGCACAACAGTGGGAACCTGACACCTGGACAGTCACAAAATCATGCAGAAGTGGAAGGGTGAACATGAAGTTATCCGTTCCTTTCTATCCAAAAGCAGAAATAGCTAAATTTAACACATTCCTGAAATAATTCTGCTTCATTTGCTCCTGAAACCTATCAGTGCTCCCCACTGCCTGGGCAGCCTACTGCATTGCTCTGTCACCCCCATGCTAGAAAATAACAGCTGACAGAAAGGAATCAGTTCAAGCTCTCAACTCCTTGCCTTATTGGCACATCTTCCTGCTCCTCAACCTGCAATGCCCACCTGCCACACCATCCTCTAACCAGGGTGGATTTGTTTTCCAGCCTCATAAGGACCAGTCTGACCACCCTCACCACCTTTGTTTTAGGCAGGCTACAGATGAAATGGGCATCAACAAGAAGCAATAGGAAAGAAACAGTCCTCCATTTTCTGCAGGACTACCAAGAATTTATGAACAAACCTGGCTAGGCTTTTAATTTCTTTTTTCTCTTACTCTAGTCCTCTCATTTTTTTCTAGGAGAAGAGGATGCAGAGCTCCTGTGGGCAGGATAAGAGACTGCTCTTAGGGAGCTGAAGTTTGTCAGTTCAAACTGGACATCTAGTACCTGGAAGACCTCACCTTTCACAGAGCCACGTGTGACTAAGAGCTTCCCTTTGATGCTTTCTCCTCTGGATCTTTTAGGCTGCAGTCCAGTAACTTTCCTTCTTTAAAGGAAGGCTGAGGAGATTTTGTTTCCTGACTTTTGAAGAGCTTTTCCTCTTCTTTCTTTGATCTGTGTAGTGAATTTGATCTCCCAGAAGAGCAGGATGAGTGTGTCTCCTGGCAGCTTGGTTCCGAACAGTCAGGATTTGATTCATTGATTCGTTTGTTTTTATTTGGCTTTTGTGTTTGGCAAGCTGAGCACAGGGCTGCAAATAAGGCTCTTTCCTTAGGTCCAGAAGAAGAAAGGTGCTTCCCTGAACCTGGCTGAGTTGGTGCTTCCCAGGCTGTGGGCTGGATGCCAGTGCATCCCTGGAGGCAATTCCACTGCCTGCTCAGGGATGCAAGGAAAGCAGCTCACCTCTCCCTCCTGCTCCAAATGTAAGACTGGACATCTAAACAGTGTGTGCTGATAAGATATCTGAGTCCTCCAGGGAATTCCCTGCAGGCAGCACTTTGATTTCCATCTTGTTTTGTGGCAGGCTCTGGGACAGGCATCTGCTGACCATTCACGCTCTCAGCTGGCCTGGCAGCCAGAGAAGGGATGAAAAGGGGTAAAGGAGGGGCCCTCACCTCCCTGGGGACGGAGAGGAGGCTGTAACACATCAGGCACGCCTCAAACCCACCCTACTGAAGTATGAGCTGAAGCTCTTTGAGGATCTTTATCTCAGTGACAGCCCTTCAGGACTCCAGCACTATTCTGGATGCTTCATCCAAATAGCCATGCATGGTGAACCCCACAGCAAACCTCTCCCACACCTGCTGGCACCCTTCCATCCCAAGAAGAGCAGACAGAGACACTGATGTGCCCAGACCAGTTCCTGACTGGATGTTTAGAAGACCTGCCCTGGTTGGGAACCAAAAAATGTTGGGAAAAATAACCACTTAAAATAGATGTTCTGAGGTGATGGGTCCGAGGAGAACAGAGCCGGTCCAACTGGCCAGAGTCCGCCTCCAAGGAGCCCACTGGCACAGCATTCCCAGCTGCATGGCCAAGACACGGCTCCTGCCCACATTTTCAAGCACTTGAGCCAGTATGGGACAATTCCTGCCCCCAAACTGCCAGGAGTCCTACTTGCAGACCAGCCTGTGGCTTGAACCTGTCACTGGGAACTGGCTCATGACTTAGCCAAGATTAAGAGCAAAATGTGTGGGTGTCACTGAAGTTTTCAAGCCTCCTGACTGATCAGAGCTGGAGCTGGGATAAGGACAGGAGCCACTCACTCTCAGCCCCCCAAGACAGACAGCAATGCTGCATATTCAATAAATAACTGGGGTATTTACTCAAATGAATGACTCTGAGCCTGCTCCAAGGAGTTAATTTAGTGCTAACTGACTGGATGAAAATGAAAAGGTCTCATTTTACATTAAGAATGATCACCTGACAGTTTTACTGAATATATTATGACAGGATTTATATGGCTATATAATTTTAGGGTATATTTGGAAGATTATTATCCTGATTTAAATAAACATGATCTCAAAAAAATCAACATGGAGTCAGGAACTTTTCGCACAAGAAAAAAGGCAAGAAATTGGCTCAGAAACGAACCTCAGTTGTTGTATCTTGTGCCTTCCACCAGATGCTGCTTTGTAAACAGCGGGATCCCAGAGTTCACAGTAAGTGGCAAAAATCCCCCAAAAGTCCTAAATTCTGCTAACTTACACACTCTTACCCCAAATGTTTTATCTTTGCTCCAGGAAGGGAGCAGCAAAGGAACCCGCAAGATTGTGTGGGCTGGAGGGAGGAGGGGGTGGAAGGAGGCAGGAAGAAGAGGCTTGGTGTCAAAAGTGCCCCTTAAAAAAAGGGTTTGTTAAAGGGTCTTCCACAAGGAATAAGAAAAAAAAAAAAGGGAGGAATCAAAAGCAAATATACTGTTGACTTCAGTAAGGGCATTGCTTTCACGAGCCCTATTTTCCAGGGGATGTTCCCATTCTCCAAACAGAAATGGGGCACAAAGGAGACTTCTGGGAACTTTTGTCTCTTGTGCTCAGGGGCAGCTGGCAGGCTGCAGGCTTCTGGCTCACACAAGAGCAGCCCTGAAATGAGGCTACAAATATGCCCCAACGCACATAACTTACGGGATGGAGAAAAGGCTGTGGGATGCAGCACATTCCTGTGGCACTCCCAGCACTGCAGCCGGAGTTGGGGCAAAACCCTTCAGCCAAACCCATGCTGGTGGGGCACCAGAGCTACTGTCCATGTATCCCACCCCCTTTCCAGATTGTGAAGGCTTGCATGAAGGAGCCTTAGTGCAAGTGTGTGCCCAGGACACAACCAGCTGCCCTGCCTTTTTCAGTCCTGAATCCCCCTCCTTCTCATCCTGTGTCTATAAGTGTAATTGTATACAAGAAAACCCCTCTCCAGGCTTGTTCTGTTTTACAAACTGCCTGATGGGATTATCTTTCCTGTCATTCTGAAGCTTGTATAAGCATGCAACTTACAGCACTCCAGCTAAATCATGCTCAAGACACTTTGTCTGTCTAAATTGTTTTGAGGATCAAGTAATTTATTTACAGATCATGTTATTTATTCTAGTAAAAAAATAAATTTAAGACCAGAATTCTAAAATAAATGTAAGGCGTAGGTAACAAGGACGTGGCAGTCAAGTAGCAATATCCTGTGGAGCAGATAAGTGCCAAATAGAAATGATCTTAAACACGCTGAAAATGGCACTCTCTGGTCTCAGACCACACAAAGAAAAGGCAACTTATTTGGTCAGGCAGAGGCTTTCTGGGAGGCAACACTCACTTAGATGCTACAGTGATGACAGGCAGCCCAGACATACCCAAGGCAGGTAGATCGATTATTCCTGTAGCAGTAACCTTGGGGCAATATTTGTCTGTCATAACCCCAAAGCAGATCAACCAACATTTAGGGACTAATCTGATGCCCAGTCCAGTCAGTGCAAATTTTTCCATTTATTTACTTCCACGGCTGCTGGATCAGACCTTTTGGGACTGCAAAATATCATACAAGCTCCTCTCTCCACTGGAAGAGCTATAAATGTGCAAAGAGCAGAAGTCAAGAACAGCCAGGTGGAATTTGGCTGCGGGTTTATTAAGTAACAGAAACATCACCCAGAGCTGGAAGGTGTCAGTGCCCAGATGGGGGTCAGGGGCACACACACAGGCCCCTTCATGCACTTGCTCTGTGCACAGTGAGTTCATGCTTCCTATGGGAATGCATCTAGGAGCAAGTCAGGTATGGGGACACATCTCCACCTCCACACTGGGAATGCAGGGGTCACTTGGAGCATCACCACCCCACACCTATGGGCAGGGATGCCTTTCAAAGAGCAATTAGATGAGATTCCAAAGTCTGTGTGCATTTTCTCCAGCACGGTCCAAGGTCCACGGAGCTGACTTTCTAGGGTTTATTCTTCATTTTAAGTGGACATTAAAAAAAAAAAGAGAGAGGCTCATCACGCAGGGAACTGCGTGCTTCAAAGTGCCGTGGCAGGGCTCTGAGAGTCCACTTATTTCTGAGCGAAGATGGATACCTCAAGAGGTTCTCCTCACCAGTAAATAATTCATAAAAAACAAACAAGGCCAGGCCTGTTTGAATTAGAACAAAATATTTCTTTAGAAAAGTGAAGTGATTAAGCACAGGAGGAGCTGGAGATGACAGCTGGTGTCTGCAGCTCCGGATGAGTCACCTTCACTCGCCAAGGCCCCTCTCTCCGGGAAGTGCTGCTGCCTTTTCTTTTTTTTTTTTTTAACCCTTTGAGATTCCCAGGAATGATTTGTCACCGGGGTTATTAGCATTTCTCCCTTGATATCGACAGCTTGTCTTTCCTTCTTCTAACCGGTGAGTGATTTCTTCACACGCTCGCCAAATATAGCCAAATCACCATGGTAAACGTATCGACAGAATCATATTAACAGCTGCTGAGCGTTTACAGGGCTGTAAGTTATACCAAAAAAAAAAAGAAGGAAGGAAAACACACATGGAAATAAACCAACTCTGATCAGCAGTGACAAGCATTTATTTAGGAGTCACTCGATGGAAATATTTTTTATGCTTTAATTGCTAATTACAGGCTACTACAGAAGGGTGGCTTTGGCCAAAATTATCCCTTTGAGCTGGAGCAGTAAGCCAGCAGTGAGCACACCTTTCCTGGATGTATCTTAGGGAACCAGGAGAAAAAGGATTTATTTTTAAAGTGCTGTCCCTGTTTCAATCAAGCCTGAAGTTTGCAATTCAAAGTCGCATCTCTCCTGACTTACTAAGCAAGGACCTTTTAAGTGTAAAGCCCAGGTAAGAGCTGAAAACACAACCATATAGAGAAAGGGAGGCCTTTGCAAAACCATTTGCTGAGGATGTTCTGGTCCTCCTCTCCCATACTGGGGGTCACAAAAGGGCCCAAAGGGGCCACAAGGTAGCAGCCAGCAGCATCCTTGTTCCTCCACTGTACAGCCGAGCATCACCCTGCCGCCTGGAGAAAAGGTCCTGAGCTGCCCTTGTTTTGCAAACTGTGGGTGTTAAGTCCTTTCTATTTTCCCCACAGGCTGCTGCTCCTGGTTTTCTCTGCACTGTAAATATCTTTAGGTATAAAGGCAGCATCTCATGGGACAGAAGAGCAGTTTGTTTCTCGTGGGAGCTGCAATCAAGTGGCTTCCTCCCATCGAGAGAAATTTTGAGGATGGGGAGGGTCCTGAGCAGAGACACTTGCTGAGACCCCAAAACTGGCTGTGCCAACTGGCCTGGGTCAGTCTTCTGCACCATCCCCTGATCTCGAGAGAAGTCCAAGAGAGATAGCCTTGCAAATAGCTGCTTCCCATAATCTCCTTGTGCCAGCTTGGAGAAGGGCATGATGGAGGCTCAGGTATTGTTTGCTAGGACAAACCAAGGACAGCAGGATGGGGGAGGAATGGCCATCATCTGAGACACAGAGGAGAAGTCATCCCTAAGAGAAGTGCTTATTCTAATCCCACTGACTTTTCTCTGGCATTTTTCAAGCCAAATTGGGGGTTGATATCAAAGTAACTTCTCCTGCCTCTGATGCTCATACTTCTTCTTGCCTGCTCTGGAAAACACACACCAGACTACAAACTGAAGGCCCACAAAATGTTACTGTAAAGCCTTTCTTTATAAAATAAGAATTAAAAGGTGTTTTACTTCTCCATTTCTTCCCTCCAGCCACCTTCCCCATTCAGCTCCTTACCCTCACACACACCCTTTCCTTCCCCAAACCTCTTTGTTCAAAAGCCACAAAAAAAGCGCCCTGAAATAAGAAAGAAAAGCACCCACAGGAAAATACATGCTGTCCTACCTCATCTGTCCTTAATTTCCCTCCCAGCTTTGCCTCTCTGCAGCCCTCTTTTAAAGCAGCCACCAGACAGTGGGGCTGCAGAACGACTGCCCCCCAACCCTGCAAGCCAGGTATTGAAAAGGCTGAACCCAGCCTCGTGGGGACCTGGACTGCTCGGGGATGGGATGGAGGAGCAGGACAGCATCATCACTCTCAGTCCTTCCAGCCTGACCCTTGCACCATAAAGCTGCTCTTTTGGGCCTCCTGCCTTCCCAGATAGCAGCTTTCTGGACCCAGGAAAGAATTGCACCATCCTGCTTTTATCCAGTCCTCTTTTTAAGTTACCTCTCAGGCACTGTGGGCTCTCTAAGACCTCTGCCCCAGCAGTTTCTTCAGCAAGTTTCTCTCACTTTTAAATCAGTGGGTAGCCTGGAGGCACAGGGCTACACCTCTGGAGAAGCAGGACTGTTGGAATTTCAAGGTCTCACAAGAGGTTGGAGCCAGAGCTGACTGTGGTCTGGGGAAGCACCCTCGCAGGATCCATCTCTATCACCTCCAGCACTTCCCAGCTTCCAGGGAAGGAAACACCAGTTTATCTAACCCCAAAACATCACGGATTTGTATTCAGGCAGATGGACCTACATCAAGGAGGGTGAGGGGAGATGAAGCCATTTGAAAGGAGAGATGCAAAGGGAGAAACTGAGCCATCCTGGACCATGACATAAATATCTCCACAGCGATTCAGGCTGCTAACAGCACCCTCAGCAGCCAACAAAAGACTTTTCCTCACCAAGGAACCCTTCCCTCCTCCTGGCAGAGAAGGGAGCAAGCGTCTGGCACCCCAAGAGTCGTGACTCGTCTGTGAGGTGTGATGGTGCTGCTGGGAGCAGGAAAAATAGGGGGAAAATTTCTTCTGTTGTCAAGGGAAATGAACTTCCACGAGGAGCAAACTCTGGAGAACAAGCAAGGCTCTGACTCTGGTCCCTGAAGAACAGGGACCACAGGAGTTACCCACAGGACTTCTCCAGCCCTCTGTACATCTCTCAGGGGAATGCTGTACCCGGCAGTACAAGCTGAGGATGCAGAAGGCAGAAGTTTGCTGAAGATACAGACGCTAAAAGCTGTTCTGGCAGGCTGTGCCAAGTCTTATTCTTCATGTAAGAGAGCTCCCTCTAGGTCAAACACTCGGGTATTTCAGAGCCACCGCTCGTTTGGGAGCCCATGCTCTGCCCTGATGCCTTTATCTCCGTGGAAGGGTCTGTCACACAGAAAACCCACAGGTACCCCAGAAAAAGACCTGCAGATGTGGCACTTGGGGACACGGTTCAGTGACGGACGTGGCAGCGCTGGGTTAATGGCTGGACTTGATGATCTTGGAGGTCTTTTCCAACCCAAACGATTCTACGACTCTGTGATTTCAGTACGTTCGGCTGGAGCGACACCGGGGAAGGAGCCAACCCGTGATTTCTCCAAGCCTCAAACCCAGTCTCTAACCCTGCTTTGAAACACTGATGAATTATTCCACAAACTGATGAGCGGGGAGGGGGAGTTCAGCAGAGGATTTCAAATTCACAGAACAAGAAAAATCAGATGGAAAAGACTTAATGTCAGAAAATGCCGGGCCGTTCCCCGCAGCGGGATCCCAGGAGCTTTGCGCAAACTAGTTTTAAACCTTCGGGTCTTTAATACAACTTCCTGTTTTATTTTCATGTTACCTAGACTGGTATTTACTAATAAATATGCAGCTGGCTGTATACAGAACAGCAGGTAGCTCCCATTTACAGCCGTATATAACTGACTGCAGCCTTCAACACCCTCACTCTGCTATGCAGTATAATACTCACAATAAAACACACACCGTATTTGCAACTGTGTCCATGCTGCTACTCTGGTACGTGACACACATTAAGAAACATATTCAGAACATAGGAAAAGAATTTACCATTTACATAAAAAAAGATGCGCTGGGATTTTCAATAAGTTCCAGCATAATACAGCATCATTTTTATATCTTGTCTGCTCCCTTGGTCTTGCTGATTTAATACGTCTTTTCTCTTTATAACCATAAACCTATAGGTTTGTATATAGATTTTCTTAAAATGTAATATATGGTGTGGGTGTGGATTTATAAAACTTCACCATAGAAAAGTAACAATCGTCAGAATGTCTTAATCCAAGGGCCATCGAGGCCAATATCCTGTCTCCAACAGTTTTTTCCATTAATATGGATTAGGCAGACAATACAGTTTACTACAACCTTGTTTTATAACCACGTTAGTGGTAATAATGCTGCCTGGTGTATAAATGCTTATAGATCACAGTGTAGAGGGAAACAGCATCGTCCCCACAGGGCAGGGAGGGAAACTGAGGCAGGGGAGATGGAGACTTTTCATATATATAAATAAATATATTTTTAAACACACACACATTTATATATATATGAAACTTGATGGAGATTATATATAACAAGCAGGCATCTAGAGCCCTGGATAGCAGCACCACGCACTCCAGCCCTTCCATCTCACCACAGAGCCCTGCCTGGCACCAAAAGATGGGCCACAAGCCTGGGGGATGCTGCCCTGGGAAGAGTTAATGATGGAGGTCTCAAATCCAAGCACTGCAGGTGTCTGCTTTTAATTCTTTGCTGCTCTTCTCCCAAACAGCCCCAGGATTTCCACCCTCCCTCTTTCTCCTTTACAAATGAGTGTTTAACATAAGAAGAGAGGCAAGAGGAGCCAGGGAAGCCGGGAGATCTCCTACAGCCCTTTCTAAGCAACCTGAGCAGGCGGGAAAAGGCAGCTGGCTGGAGCCCAGCAAGAGAGCAGGGACCATGGGATGAGTCTTCTCACATCTGGTTAAGTACTGCTAAACCCTCCGACGAGCTGCCTAATTATTACAACACTTCTGCCGAAAAATTAACGTGCTTGGCCGGCTGCACTGGGGCAGAAAGGGTAGGAAAGCAGCTGTCAGGATGCAGGCCGTGATGGGAGCACCAAGGAAAGAGGTTTAGAGCACAAGAGGAGGGCAAGGAAGCTCTGCCTGCAGGGATTCCTGCTGGGAAAACAGCCTACTCCCTGCTTTTTTTGCTGCATGGCCCCCAGGAGAGGACAGTGCCAACAGAGCTGTTAATTTAGCAAGAAGAGCCCTTTCTAAGAACTCCACAGTGATGCCCTGCCTACCACAATGAACATATAACCTGTTAGCAAACCAAAATGTAGGTGGTCATCCTGAGAACCCAACAGCAGGGCCAGGAATGGGATGCAGGGCACTGAGGTCCCCTCCACTCGGCCTGTGCTCACCCTTCCTTCTTGCTGAGCACTCATTTCGGTAACTTCCACAAAATCCAGGTGTGGCACTTTATCTCTGTAGGTCTCTGCAGGTGCTATAGGTGCATCATTCATATGTGCATGTCTCTGCCAAAACCAGTCAGAAAGGGCTGCAGAAAAGACAACAGGGTCCTGCTCCCCCAGCGCAACCGTCTCTCTGTCAGTTTAGTGGATAAACCCCTTTCTGCTACAGCTGGGCTGGGATTAATCTCTCTCCCTAGAACAAAAAGGTGGGCTTATTTCCTGAGAGATGTCCAAGTACACCCAGAGAGCTCAGCGAAAGCAGCAGCCTGCTGGGTGCCTTTTACCCACAGACATTTGATGAAATTAATGACACAAAAGTAAGTATAAAGGCTAAGACAAATAGAACTGGCAACAACTTGAACCTTTGGCCTGTCCTTTGAAAGTCTCTGGCAAGTCTCAAATCTTCTTGATCTGCTCACTAAAGGGATGACTGTCCCACAATTATTTTCCAAGCATTTGTTGGCAAGTTGTTGGAGGAAAAAGGCATTTCACTGAAGCTGTTAGTACAAAAGCTCAGCTCCAGCCAGAGCCCTGGACTCCACTTCAAATTATAATATTTTAAGTACCTGAAAATAAATATTTTGTCAGCTGCTGAGAATTAAGAAGTAGCTTCGACCTTTCAGAGAGGGGAACCCTGCGGAGAGCGGCGAGGCTCAGAGAGTTAGTTGCAAAACAAGCTCTGCCCAAGCCATTCAACCTGTCTAGCACACACACACACGGCCTCCCCTCCCACGTTCCCAGCTCCAGAAGACACTGGAGCAGCACTTTACTATAAAATTGGGTGCTATGAGTAAAATGAGCATCCTTGAGATGGCAACAGCAGCGTGTCAGGGCTTCCTACTCAGAGTCCCCTCCCGCGTTGCTCACTGGTGCTGTTGTGTCACGTTGTACCTCTCACAGTCCTAGGAATTTTATCCACAAGGATTAAAAATACTCAATTTTGTTTTATAACATCTGACTATGAGGGAGCACCTGGGTAAATGCAGCTGTCACCTCTCAGACCTCTGAACCACAGTGAGCACCGTTCCGCTCCAGCAAAGGCAGAAGGAACGCACACGAAGCGGGAGATCTCTGCTTTTCCAGCAGAGCTCAAGGAGTTAAATTCCTCTCCCTTCCCCCCCAATCTTTCTGCCTTTGGCCTTTAGATCAGCCCTGGTTGCCAGTGAGGACTCATCGAAACACCACCAGGCTGGGCCTGTCAGGAAGGAAACCAGCGCGTCCAGAGTTTTGTTGTTCTAAAGACTTTTTTTTTTTTAATTTTATTTTACTGCTCAGGAAGGAAGCCAGAGCTTGCGCTTCGACTCCAAGAATGTTGATTACTCATCCTTCCCTGCATTATTTCTTTTATCTCTCACTTTTATCTACCTTACTCCAAATATTTCCCCCTCAGTTTCTTTCTCTACCGTTCCTAGCCACTGCTTTCAGCTGTTCATCCAAGTTTCATTTAAAAAAAAAAAAAATGTTTGGCAACTATTTCTTCAGAGAAAAATCCCAATTATCATGTTTATTAAACAAGCCTCCATCCCTCCCCCCATGCAGCCCTCTCAATCCGGGTACCATGGTTATAACAACCGCTCTTGGACCTGAGCAGCTCCGGAATGTGAACATAACCACCCTCAGCAGGGGAATATCATAACCCCTGCTTTAGAGATGGGTGATGAGAAATTACTCTGCTTGTCCAAGGTCAATAGAGTCCACAGCCCATGCTCAGAGCTTTGCCCAGGCAGCCCTTCCCTCTTCCTGCTCCACATGGCTGCGAGGATTAGGCACACTCAGCTCTGCCAATAAACTTGTCCTTCATCTTCAACACCCTCCCCCCACACCAATCAAGCTAGAAACATGCAACAAGACTAAAAGAATTGATATGTGACGAGTTGATGACACATTTCCTTAGACACAGAAAAATGTGAGTCCTGGATCACCCGACTGTCAGGAGCCACCTGAGTACATAGCAGAGAGACTATCAGCAAGTGGTGCCTAACTGCCTTCTCCTCTGCAAAATCCATCACACCACCCAGGGGTTTCCTTTTCTTCTTTGCCCAGGTGCAGCTAACAACCCAGACAGAACTGGCAACATCTGGGAGAACATACACACAGATGTTTTTCATTGACATCGTAACCTTCCCCAGCTTTTGCCAAGGTGTGCCCAATCCCTGGGGTGGGAGATGCACACGCCAAAGGGCTGATTGGGTCCTCACAGTGTTCCTGAAGAGATGAACAAATGTGAAACTCTTTTTGTGGTTTTTTTTTTTTTTTCAGTTTAAGGTCACTTCTTCCTTGAGATGTGCCATAAACCTGGGGCCTGATCTGGACCATACCATGCACAGCTTCCCAGGCTCCTACACCCACGACATCTCTGTTACGTGCAAGTGAGGCTGATTCAAGTTCTCTCTGCCCAGCTCTGTCTTACTCTAACACAATCCTCCCCTGTTTCCACAGTCAACGCATTGTTTTCATTTTAAGAGGGGAAAATAATGAGATGGTGGGAACATTACTTCTGTCTAATGGAGACAGAGATCTGCAGACTTTCATGGCTTACTTTTTCCAGTATAGCCTTGTCCTGATCCAAATATCATCATACTTATTTCAGTCCTGGACCAAGTGTGGGACTGGACACATTTGCCAAATTAAGACAGAAATAACTTGCAGCATTTTTCTACTTCACACTCTTTCAAACACCTCTTGCTGACATTAAATTTCTGGTCTGCAGACGCCCTGCTTTCCACACTACTGAACCTCCCGGCACCTTCCACACAGCCTCCCTGGACACGTTAGCCCCAGATCTCAAGAGAAGGCTGCCCATCACCTCCACTCTTCCACAACCACACCGGCTCCTTGAGAGCAACACTTTTGTGCACAAAAACACAAAACCAAACACGCAGAAAAGAAGGAGCAGAACAGACGGTGGCAACCAGCCCCCAGGAGCAGAGCTGTCCCGTACAGGCTGTCTGCTGAGCAGAGCGCCAATCCCACGGCAAAGAAGCAGGGTTACAAGAGTTTGGCTGCCCATTCTCCCCTCCTCCCGCCCAAGGGGCACCCCCTGATGTATGAGTCCACTCAGGCTGGCAACTTTTTGATTGTAACCATTAAGTTCCTCTGCTCCTGCTCTGTGCAGGGGTTACCCAGGTCACTGATTGCTCCTTCATCTCCCCAGTTAAAAAAAAAAAAAAGCCAGTGGTCAAACTGCCTCCTCAGGGAGGCTGAAGACAAGTGCTCAGGAGGTAAAAGCTGTCACCCTGGCTAAGGACTTTGCTGGGGGTTTATCTCCCACCTATAGCACTAGCAATGTGAGGAGGGGCTGGTTTGCAAGGAGGAGAATAAACAAGAGAAGGAAGAGAGCTTCTACGGCCTCCTTGATGGTGCTGCAACACCTGGACACCTCTGACCTGCACTGATGCCCAACACTCAGGATTTCCACCCACCCACAGCCATCAGAGCCTCGCAAGATCCTCCACACTGCAAACAGCAACAAGGAGACAAGGTTCCCTCCAGCCTGCATGGGCCAAAGGTTGGGCTGGGTGCGGGGCGGCTCTGCTGCAGCATGTTCAGGCCACCCTGATAAGGCTTTCACTCACCCAGCCTGAGGTGCAGCGCCCAGGGTGCCATTAGACCCCATCCACCCTCCTCCTCTCTCACTCACAAACACCCTCACGTTGCCTCCCGAACAGCGCGGGGCTCGAGCGGGGCCTCCAGCAGGAAAGCTTTTTTTTTCCCAAATAGGATTGGAACAGAAAACTCCAAAAGAAATCTTCAGTATTGGAAGCCAGGCTGGAAGACAAGGCAGAGCTGTAATCTGGTACCAGGGCTTTCCCCATCCCAGCACAACTGCCAAAGCAGGCTCTCTGCAATGAGGGATGATTATCCTATGGCTCCTTATAGCGAGGGATGTTACAGGACAGACAATTTCACATTCTAAATGGCTTTGCAAGTTGTTTCCTAAAGTGCAGGGAAACAACATAAAAATCAGATTAAAAGGTTGAATCCCTTTTAATTAAAAAGATCTTAATTTAAATCAAAGTTAGAAAGAAATGGGTTTGTCAGGGCAGTCCCACGAGTTTCACTCTTTGCTTCTGGGGAGGCTGTGACGTGGAGCCTTCGCCCCAGAGCTTTCTGGTTTCGTTTTCATACAAGCACCACGAGGCACTCACCTGCCTCCCAAGGAACAAGCCCGTGCTCAGGGAGCCAGGCGTGCCACCCAGCCCAGGAGCTGCAGCTGGACGTGCCCTGCCACCCCTGCCTACTCAGGGCTGTGACACTGCACGTGGAGAAAGCCCAGGTAAGGCCACAGGATGGCACAGGCAAAAAGCTCACACCTGAAAGCTTCTGGGTCTTCCCAAATTAAAAACTTAATGTTGTTACTCTGGTGAGAAACAGTTCCCAACAATCAGTACTGCTGGGGGGGAGGACAGAGTTTCCAGCTCTTCAGAGTTTCCAGCTCTTCCTTTTAGGGGTATACAGAGACATGTGGTGCCTTTCCACTGCAGAACAACCCAATATTCACAAAAAAAAAAAGGCATTAAGCACATTCTTGCTCTGCAATTCAGTGAGAAAGCTGTTCTCCACCTCAAGTTAGCAAAAAAGGACGGTTTTAAAACAACACTGATTAGAAACTATGTCCCGAGTGAGGAAAAATACGACAGAAGTGTCCCACACCTGAACTCCACAAGCAGTTTCACTGTCACCAGGTCTCCCTCCCACGTTATCTGCATTTGAGACAATAAATTTCTCCTTGCCTCGCTTCTCCCCAACGTTGCTTTTCCCCCTCTTCTGTTGCTCAGTGCACTGCTGCAATTCAAGAGGCCAGCAAATGGTCGAAGGAGAGGAGAAAGTGATGGCTAAAAAGAACTCCCAGGCCATCACAACCACCACCCATGTTTTTAAAAGACAGGACAAAGAAGAAGAAGATGGACACAGATAGCACCAAACCCAGCACTATTTCTTCAGCCAGAGCTGCTGCCCCAGAGAAGGGCTGCCAGTCTGGCCAGCAAATACCCGATACCCAAGCAGCAACAGGAAAATAATTCATCACTAAAAAACTAAAAAAAAAAGAAAAAATTAATTCAGGGTGATGAATTTGCCCCGAATGTCTGTAACCTGTGAGTTTCTACACTCAGGCCAGCAGAGCCAAGCAGGCAAACAGTGAGGTTGCGTGAAAAGGGCAGAAAGGTACAATCCAGTTTACACGTGTAGATCTACAGAAAAATGCACGTGCCCTTTTTCAGAGGATGCTGTATAGGAATCCAGTCCTACACTAAATTTCTCAAATAGAAATCCATTATTTCTGGAGAATTTTAATTGCTTTGCCTAGCTGAAAAATATCCTCAGAAGTCCCCAGATCTGCTATTCCACCCTGAAGAAGAGAGATGGAACATCCACAGGCTATCAAGCACGCTGACATGATAGAGGACCACCAGTGACATGAACCGCGGGATAAAAATCGTCACAATTTGCTTTCAGTGGCTGCTTTTCTTGGAATATGGTATTAAAAGAAAACAACTTTGCTCCCACTATGAATTTGCATTAGAAATCCATAATAAAAATAAAGCTTAATATTATACAAATGGGTACAGTTCTCTATAGTGCTCCTGATGCAGATTAAGGTTAGACAGATTTTAGATGACAGTTATTTACCTCAGTCTAACACCATGTATGCACAAATGGAATTTATTTTATAGCTGCAGATATTAGCCAGGAAAAAAAAATAGAAAGAGATGAGAGGAAATCTTACAGTCTCACGTAAAATATAATTATGTCTGTTTTCTGCTCCTTGGAAGGCAAACAAAGAGGGAAAAATGAATCTGCTGCTAGCATTTAATGGGACTTGTCTAAATGATATCAAACAAATAACAACCAGCAGTGATTCACAAACACCTTCACTTCTATTTTTTTTCATTGGGGAATTCCAGAAACATTAAGACCTCGTTGCCTTGAACATTTTCACTCCTACGGACCAGGATTAGGCCCATGCCTTAGTATGCCTCTTTCCTCCAAGACCTTCAAAATATCAAAGAAAGAAAAATAAATCACAGAGGCACTAAGGCTCATTCATTCTCTCCCTCCTGAAATGTTCCCCCCCTCTTCTCCCAATTCCTTACGCAATCGCCACCAATCAACCAGGAAACTGTTGCTAACTCTCGAATTTTGCAAGTTAGCAAGTAAAATAATAAAACAATGTTTTAACTGTCAGAGATCCTGGCTCGCAAAGTGCACTTTGGCCATTTCCTTTAATAACTGTAGTTTAGCAGTAATGATTTATAATAGTTCATAATATTCTACTAACTGTACTATATTAATAATACTAATACTTTGCCCTTGCCTGGTGTCTTCTGTCAGAAGATATCAAAGCGGCACGCTCCGCTGTGAGGGAGGTATCGCTGCTCCCCCGTTAGGGATCGGGAAACCGTGACTCCAAGCCATGCCCGAGGTCAGGATTCCCGATCCCCAGCCCAGCATGGCAGCCGCCAAGTCTGCCTGCACTTCTCCCGCCGCAGCTCTCTGACAGCAGTCGAGTCTGATCGATGGGGCTGAGGATTTAATGTGATTCATTCCTTCTCGAAAAGCAAGGTTCGGCCAGCGGTTTGGGGGCCGTGGTTTTGATGGGAAATACTGAGCAAAGCTGGGGAGGAGGGGGGGGTTGCCTTGCAATTGTACAATAAATACCCTCCTGCCAGCATCCAGACACACAGGGCAAAAGAGGAGCGATAAATATTTACTGTGTCCATGCCCATCTCTCCAGCAGGAGACGGATAAATATGACATTTCGGTGTTGCTCAGCACTCCGAGGACAGTGGTTATAAGCCCTGACACCGGCTCCCAGAGAGTCCAAAGAGGAAGAGAAAAGGGCACAAGGCACTGCTGGCATGGATGAGACGACGCCAAGGTTGGCCGGATGGCAGCGGCTGCGCGGGGAAACATTTTGGAGGAGAAAACAGCCCCAGCCCTCCCCCTCAAACGATCAATTAAAAGCCATCCTTCTGCCGAGAGCGGGCGAGGACAGCAAATGAGGGCTGCGAGGAGCAGCGCCCGGCCCGGGCTCTGCATGACAATTGATGGGAAGGGGAGGCCGGAGGGGTGGCGGGGGAGGCAGCTCTATCCCTTCCTCTCACCATGGTGATTAGGTATTCCGAGAGCGCCAGATAGCCCCAAATAACAGAAAGAGAAATATAAACTGGAGACCGGCAGATCCAAGGCAGGCCAGATGGCCCCGCAGCCGGCAGGGGCTGCTCCCATCCAGCCCTTCCCCACTTTAACTGTTCAAACATTTCTTTATCCCGACAAGACAATTAAGCCGAACAGCACGGAAAAGGAGTCTCGGCAACAGTTTGCAGAGGGAGCAGGAAGGTTGTTGCCAGAAAAGCAGGACGAGGAGGTGACTGCTGCGTGCTCCAAGACCTCCCTCCATGCAACACAGCTTGCTCCATGAGGACAGTGTGGTTTTGGTGGTGCAACAGGGATGGATAGCAGAGCCATCATCTCTGCTACTGCCCCATTTGCCTGCCCACCCCTTCAGAAAATCCCTTCGCTCCACCTGCACCATGCAGGGCACTGAAAACCAGAAAGAAACATTCCACTCGACTTATTTCATTATTTCATAGGCAGAGTTAAGCTTGCAATTTCCCATGGTCACAGCTGATTATTACTGGCAACAAAGCATCACTTCACATAAGACCCCAAATTTTACCGGCCTTGGAAGTGATGCATCCCAGTGGGAAGAACTGTGAGCGATGGATGTGTGCACATGTGCATTCCCCATCCAAGCTGTTGTTCTGCCATAAAATATAAGGAAAAAAAAAAACATTCTTCCCCCCAACACATGTACATACACACACTGAGCTCTCTACATAGGTCCCAGCCCATAAACAGAAATCCCAACACACATATGTCTGAGAGGTTGGGTTGATCTGATTTCCAAAGCACCATGTTATTCAGAAATTCATGCTGTGGCCATGATGTCCATCACCTGAAGAGCAATTTACATCTGATCAATAACAAACCAGTTGTTTCAAAAAGAAAACTCACTCCATGCTGATGATGTTCTTTAAAACCCCAAAGTGGAACAAAGAGCTCACTAATACAGTACACTTCTCATGCAGAAAAGAAACCAGTTGCAGCACAAACTGTGTCCATATAACCAAGGTTAAATACGATTATCAAAAGTAATAATAAGAAGAACAGTGTTAATAGATCCACCCCACTATACCCAGCACGCCCAAGAGATAATCCCACGGGATCCCAGCCTGTTCCCAGCTCAATCACTCATCCTTAGGGCACACCAGGAGCTGGGTAAGAGTCACCAGCACGAGCAGGGAAACTGAGACCCAGAGAGCCAAGCTCTGGCCAGAGCCTCAAAACTGAATCAGTATCCAGGCTGTGGAGGATCACCTTCACACACTGGCCTGTGACAAGAAGCCACATACAACACATGACGGAGATAAAGTAGTAGACAGCAATAGGAAACCATCTCCTGTGATCCCAAGGAGGCTGGGGGCATGGGCAGCCCCGCAGGGAAGGCAGGAGTGACTGCTCTGACAAGGTCCAGTTGTCTGCCAGGAGGATCCAGCTCCAGCATGGACCTCCGTGTGTCACTTTGTGGGAAAGCAACGCCACGGTGACTGGATGTAGAAAGGCACTAGGACAAATTTTATTGGAAGTAAAGAACAGAACCAGGAATCTTTATTTTTTTTTCCCCCTGGTTTTAAAATAGGGCTATAGATCTTTTTTGCAGAAAGGAACATGCCATTTATTTCCACTCCTTCTAGGAATCTCAATTATTGTACGCTTATTAAAGGAAACCCATAAAATATGTCTTCCAGTGTCTTTAGCACATGCTTTACAAGAAGCTCCTAAACTCTAACAAATGACATTATTTCTCTCAGTAAGCACCTAAGGGAATGGGCCCATCCAGTACATGGTATGTCTGCTTCTCCCTGGAAAGGCTCCACTTTCCTGTGTGCCCCCTGTCCACTCCATCACTCTGGGTACCCTGAATTTTACATGTCGCGTTTTACAGCAAGAGACAACTTATCCAAATGCAGACATCTCGGCCCAATTTGCTGATCAACAGAGAGCACAATCCCACCCAAATGCACCCCAAAGGAGATACTGTCCCTTTGGGGGATGCAGGGTATGGGCCCAAGCAACCCCTTGCTTTAAAAGGTAAGGAAAGGTTCACCCAACTGGCTGAGCCATCTCTGCTGCACAAACACACATCTTACAGAGAGAAGTGTTAATCTGGAATATACCAGCACATACCCCAAAATATTTTACAGAATTCTTCAAATTTCCTCTACTGGTGAAAACAGGCCAAGACTTTCTTCCCATGTTGCAGAGGGCTAAATAAGCACCATCCAAATGCTCCTTCCGCTGTAAATGTCTGACTTTGAATCTTGTTTTGTTGCGACGTACTTCAAGCATAAACCTGTTCTTCAGGAAAATTAAAACTCAGCGATTGAATAATTTTTTTTTAATGGAAGTTTCTTAGAAAATTACCATTTAAGCTATGGGGTAAAACAAATATTTTAATGAGCTATTAAGAAAAGGCTTCTGCGCAGTGGAGCAGAAG
>JAWWES010000006.1:10174902-10194248 GCA_035583135.1 Lophotriccus pileatus
GTAGGAGGGAGGGAGGTGCGGGAGGGGGGGGGTGGGGGTTGAAACTTGCCCTGCAAAGTTTGCGTGTGGCCGGGCGGGCGCGGTGGCCGGTACTCACGGTGCGGCGGGCGGCGGGCGCTGCGCGGAGCTGGCGGCGTGCGGGGAGCGGGGCAGTCCCGGGCGTGCTGGCCCCGCTGCCCGCCCGCCGCTCGCATGTAGCAGCGCGGGAGGCGGCGGGGGTGCGAGGGAAGGAGCAGTGCTGCCTCTCAGTGCCGGCTCTCATCAGTGAATGAGCCTCCACTCTCCGAGGGGCTCCCGCCGCACACACACACGCACAACACACGCGCGCACACACACACACGCACACATAACACTCGCACACACACGGAGCCGGGCTGAGCACTGCATACATTAGGGCACTCGGGCAGTATGGGAAATGCAGTCCAGGACCGGCGCCCACCCGCCGGCCGGCCGCGGCCCCCGGCGTTGCCCAAACGGGGTGTCGGGGGCTGCTCCCCTCCCAGGGGCGCCGCTTCTCCTCCCAGCCCCGCTGCGCCGGCCTCGCCCACCCGCTTGGCGCCGCTCATATTTTCCACGGTGCAGCTCCCTCCCAAATTGCAGCGGGCGGCAGCTTCCCCCCCTCCGGGGCAGCCCCGTACCCTTCCGGGCCTGAGGCAGCCGGCTCCCCTCGGGATGCCCGCGGGCAGGCAGCCTTGCCTCACGCACCCTGCAGCATCTCCTGGCATGGGATGGGCGTGATTTCCAGGGATGGGCATCATCCCCAAACTTGCCTTGGACAGCCACAGCAGAGCCAGAGAGCAAATTAGGGGCTTCACACTCCCAGTGTTTCCCAACTGCGGCACGCATGTATGGCTCGCACGCTGCTATTTTAATGTTTCCTGGATGCACGTCGCAGCTCGGTACAAACCCTCCTGCACACGCGCTCCGCCTCGGCCACAGGCAACTCCCCTGCCAGCCCTAGGAGTGTCCCGAGCAAAACCTGCCAGTAATAGGAAATGGAAGAGCCAGTTTTAGATGGGGACTCAAAAGAAACACTTGTCTCATTGTTCCCTGTGAAGTACACCCAACGTTGATCCAAGAGACTTACTTATTTTGCCCAAGAGGGAAACATTTCAGGTTTTTTCTTCAGCTGCTAAATAATTTCAGGTTGTTCTTAAAATCAGAGTATGGGCAGCATTTTATGGTTCTTATCTAACGTTGCACTGGCATTCTCAAAATACAACCATGCTATGTGACACACACTGAAAAAAGAAGTCCTCTCCATGAGTATCATCAACCAGTTGGGCTATGTTCTGTGTATGAGAGTAAAAGAGATCACCTGCTTATGTCATCCAGCAAATTCTGTGTAAGCATTGACTCATCACTGAACTATATAGGCCTGTTACTCCGGGATCACTGAATGCATCAGCCCCTATAAAAGTGTCCACAGGCACAGGATGAAACATATCCCCAGGCCTTCACTGGATGCAGACCATAACAGTTTGATTCTCTGCCAGACTGAAGCTCACCCATCCTTTCTACAATATTTCAGAGGTAGGTCAGAGCAGTCAGAGTGCTTGCATGCTTTACGAATCATAAAATCTTCAGAAATGTTAGTAAACATTAAAAAAAAACCAAACAAAAAGCTTTCCTATTTTCACACTTAAGATTCAAAATAAAACAACATGGTGTTTCAAGCTCCTCAACTCATAAAGTGCCTTGGTGAAGGAGCTGCATGTACTTTCTTTACATAACCATCAGTAGCTCTGTTCTCTGCTCTGACCTGCAGCTCAGCTGCTCAGAGGCTGATGATAATCACCAAAAAGAGCCTGCTTCCCTTCAAGGCATCTGCTCCCCTGTTGCTTTCCTACACACAGTGTGCAGGAGCAAGGAGGATGGCAGGGCAGGCAGCAAGCACTGCCTTCTTCCATGGCTCAGCAGTGGCACAACAGTAAATGTGGGCTCAGATTCCTCAGCTCCTTTTCTGCTTCGTGTAAAAACTGCCATTTCGATAGTCCAGCTAAAAACCTCTCACAAATGTGAGCAAACGTTATTGTGAATGTGTTTTGCTCATCAATAACATCTCGTGGTTACTCTCTGATTAACCAAAGTTCTTATTTTTTTTTTGGGTTGGTCATTTCAAACACCTCTTTGGAAACAGCTGCCCCACAGGCTGTCCCTACAGACGTGTCCCAACACCTGAGTCCTGCCATTTCGTGGGGGGACCCTGAGTTAGTTGGCACCACACACGTTTCCAAGGCACTCATCCTGCAGCATGCTCCACTCCAAATCATCAACAGTTCAGTTGATGCTTAAGTAAATATTCCACAGGGTAGTGTAGATGAGCCACATTTTAAATGACATCAGAATTTGACACACTTCAGGAAGCCACATTAAAAACCATCCCTTATCTCCCAGGGATCCTGGGGAAAACACTCAGCCACAGCCCAGCTTGTGCTACAGCTTCACAGTCAGAATTACACAATTCTGATGAAAAAAGTGCTCTTATTATAAAGCTGTATTTTCAGTACTTACAATATAATGAAAAACGATCCCTCAGATTTAAACTTCTTTCTTTTGTTCTTAGTGAAAAAGCAATTTTTTTTTTTTCACTTTTTCAGTTCCTTAGTATGGAAAAAGAGATCTGAATCTTCCACCAGTGTCCAATTTATGCTGTGATGAGAACCAAGCTCTGTGTTTTGAGGCTTGAAAAAAAAATGCGACTTTATTTAACTTTATGTTACTGCATCATCACACACAAACTTAATACAGTTTGGATTCAGGGAACAAATCTGGCATTTAGCTAGCTTCTGTGAGCAGTGTCTTCAGAGGAAAATAAGAAGATACACTCAAGTTATTTATATTTGTAATTACCATTAATCTGTATTACTAATGAGGATTTTGATCCTGGAAATGGATCCATAAACATGGACTCCTGCACTATCATGGAGCTGTGATATGCACAGGGGCCCATAGGAAAAATTTCCACTGAAATATATATGCTACACTGATAATTTGGACCCTAAAATAACTTTGAACATCTGATTTAACTTTCTGTGCACTGCTCATCTCTAAGAGTAATGGGGGACACCTCCAGTTTGGTTTTTTTCCGGTTAATATGAAAACAAAATTTGACATTGTTACAGGCTTTGACAGTGCTGTCCCTCCTCGTTGCAAACTGTGTTCTAAATACTGAAGTCTAAATTAATATATACAACCTACAGAGTTGATTGGATGCACTTAGCTTTATGCATACAGATTTCAATAGGACTACTAGTAATACATAAAGGCAAGTGTAGATGTAAATTCCACCATAAACAGGGCCTTGGCTGGAAGCCTGCTGTATTCTTACAGCACCAGTGCACAGTTCTTAAGAGCAGATCCCCCCTCACTCATCATTATGTTCTCTAGCTCCTGTTGTATAAAATAAGATTGAGATATGTGATACATTATAGCAGCAACGGCAGAACGCAGGCGACAGACTGTGTCTGTCACACGTGTACCTGTAGCACACTGGGATCCTATTACAGGGCATCGCATTTGTTGGGAAGTGCCCCCCTGTGATGCCGTGAGTCCCCCGAAAAGTGACACCCCCAAAAGTGGTGGAATTCTCCCGGCATGGGACCACGTCCTGAAGCCACTGGCACCGCCGCCACCTATAGCCAGACCCGGACCACTCCTTGCATCCTTTCGTCTGCGGTGTGGGTGGAGGAGGGGGAAACGGCAAATGAATGAGTTAATGAATTAAATATAAAACTTTCTCTGGCGATCAGTCTCCGAGGCAGCTGCCGCTCCCAGCGGGGGTGTGTGGGTGGCTGCCGTGCGTAATGTCCATGCCCTCTGCTGGCTACAGCCCGCTCGTCCCCGCAGCTGCCACCGCCACCCTGCCCTCGCCGCCAACACAGCCACCACTCCGCGGAGAAGGTGCTGGGCAGGGCTGCCAGTGCCAGCAGTCCCCGCCGTCCAAATGATTTTTGTCCCCATGGTTTTGCCAGAACTCTGGCCCTGCTGTTAAGCATCCCCGAGCTGGTGGGTACACTCCAGGAGGACAGGAGCTTGGAGCCTCTGCAATGAGCCGTGTCTCACTGTGATGCTGTTAGTAAGGACATCTGAGATGAAGGCTGACCTATGGGTCTGGGAGCTTTATTTTGGGTTTAGCAGCTGATCTGGGCTTTAATCTAGTGATTGGTGTAAGGATTGTCCCACAGCTCAAGAGAGCTAATATGGGATCTCTTCGTCTTCTGAGCCATCTGTGACTGCCCTCTGCCAGACCCCGCTCTCTTCAGAGGAAGATTTTGGCAGAGGCAGGGCTGAAATCATATTATCTGCCAAAAGTTTGAAATTTAGAGCTGGCCTACTCTCAGTGACTAGTCTTCCCAGAATGAGAGAGCAGTCCTTAAAAAGACTTGTTGACTCATATGACTAGTAGTGAGAAAATTTTCTCCAGCCTAGAAAAATTGTCTATGGCTGACAGATAAGCTCATTTTCATTATCATCATCACCATCACAATCATCATCATCACCATCACCACCGTCATCGTCATCACCATCACCTACATCTCTTTCAAAGTCTGCTGATTTACACAGGAAAGCAAAGGGGACCTCCTGGTTTTGCTTCTCATGATGTGCTGCAAGATGCCACTATAATTTTACACCTTGCTTATCACCAAATCTCTACAGCAGAGTGGAGACCATGCCTGGGATTTTGTGAGCCAGTGCTCGGTGTTCTTTATAAACCATTGCCCTGCGGTATCATTTCCTTTAGGACCTTCCCCTTGGAAAATTCCTTCTCCAAAGGGGAGGTTGTAGACTGGATGGCAGATGCCTGACAAGTAACTATATCAACTGCTTCAGGAGCATCTCTCATAACTGAACATCAACTACATTATCATTTCCACGTCTGCAGGCTGACAGATGCCTAGGGTCAGATCTTCAGAGCCCTAAAGGGGGCACCTCTGGGACATCGTGCTGCTGCTGCTGAAAGTTGTTTCCTCAACTCAAGTAGCAGGAGTGAGTGATTTAAGCACATGCATGGAGCAACCAACACCCTTTCCTATCAACTCCTTCTAACATTTGCTTTTACAGCACTGGACACTCAAGTTTTCTGTACAATCATCCACTCTTTTTTCTCAGGGCTTTTTTGAATCCCTCTCTGAGCAATATCCTGTTGCTAGGAGTTCCACAGGCTAATGGTGTGGAAAAATATTTCCCTGTGAGAAGAGCTACACCTGTCCAACCCCTCTTCTGTGCCCCATCCATCACGCTGACAGCATAGGTAACTTGCCCGGGATCATGTCAAAGCGTGAAATAGCTATAAAGGCAACGCATATGTGTTTGTCATTTTTGTCATTAATGGGATCAAGCAAAACTAAGGCAAAGCTATTGAACTGTGCCTCCTAAGTCAGGGGAAGCTGGAGCCATGTCCAAAAGCAGCTGAGTGGTGGCTCCTGCTTTGGCTCATGGCAAGTACACGTTGTGAGCAACACTTTGCTCTTGTTATTTATTTCTTTGTGTTTGCTCTGACTGTACCTCAGGGGACATGTTGGGTTTGCTTTTGGGGCCCAAACTGCATAGCCTGGGGCAGGGGCAGCACTACCTCCACAGCCTGGACCTGTGTCACTGCACCTCCCTTCTCAGTTCAGTGGAGAACCCCAGTTCAGCAGAGGACTGGAAAAAAACCTACCTACCCTTTTGGCCAGGCAAGCAAACCCGAGCAGGACCGATCTAGTGAGCTTTTAAGGCAGCTCTCTGGTGTGATTAGTTAGAGCTTAACATGAGATAAAATCAATTGGAAACTTGTGTGAGTTAGGGCTGCTCTCATCAGTCAGAATTTGCAGCAGCCAAGTGCAGCATGATTGTTATTAATATCTGCTACAGATACATAAGCTGAAATGGGGCTTTACAGTAAAAAGAAAGACAAGTTGCTCTTTCCCAAGAACATACAGATTGTGGATGTAATTCAGAGCCATGCTTAGCACCCCACACATCTGTAGTAATGGGAACTGCCTGTTCTCAGGAGAAAATACACCAGTGTCTTATATGCACATGCATTTTCTCATGCTACTACGTAACACACAGGGATGTTGTTTGGGAGTTTAAAGTGCTGAGTATTGTGATATTTGTAGTCTATCCCAGGAACTGCATTAGATATAAGACAGCTCACATGCCATCAGTGACTTCACACAAGCCTGTGCTGTGTGCCTGCCTTCTTTCAAGGTAAAATGCAGTCTGCCAATGCTGTTAGTCCATTGTAAGGCTGGACCTCAGCATCAGCTGTGGTGCTCACTACTGTGACTGCTCTGATAATTCCTATGCTGCCACATGAATGGGATTGCACCATAAACCCATACACCTTAGCAGTGCTGATGGCCAAGTCTACATAACAGCCCAGTGCTTTGGTGCTAATGATCCAGTGTTTATGGTGGCCCACTGCACTGTTGTCATGCCAACGAGATGGTATTCCTCCCTAGAAAAAATAATAATAACCAAATAAATAAATACTTTCTTCCCTTAGACTGATCTATTTAACAGGAGTCGGAGATTGAATCTGAAGGGAGGAAAATCCAGGCTGAAATACAAACCAGCTTCTGTTCAGAGGAAAAGAGAGCAAAACGTCTTTTTCCCTCTCCATCCCCTCCGTCCTTTAGAGAACACTTTTTGCAAAACCTCTTTCCCAGTGAAGCAAACCCCTCCTGTGGCAGGGGAGGGGAATGGGAATTTTTGCCTGACCAGTCCCTTCCTGGGGATTTGACCAGAGACTTCCACACTGAACCCCCCATCCTGGTCCCACTACTTGCAGGAGGGAGGGTGCTTCTGCAGACCCAACCGAGCCTCAGGATTACCTCCCTTCCCTTTCTGAGAGGGTGATATGCTCCAGAGCTCCAGCTCTTCCTTGCCTCAGTCACCAAACCCGGCTCCAGAGCTTATTTTCACAATCCCTTCTTACAACTTCTTTAATTTCATACAGACATAGCCTCCTGCTGCTGAATTCCAGGACTCGGTGCCTGGCTCTCACTATTCCTCTCCCAGGAAATTACCCATCTGCCTCTGAGAAATATCTATCTTCTTTCTACCAGTCGTTTTCACAAGTCACTTCTCACGTGCGTTTCCCATTCGTTTTTCTTGCCCCTCTCCTGTCCTTTAATCCAGCTCATATTACTCTAGCAGTAAATTATTAAAAGCAGGCAAATACATGCAACAAGCCAGCTTTCTGTCAGGCACAAGCCTGTTCAGAAACTGATACACTCAAAATTTCTTTATCTTGGCCCAGCTTTATATTGAGCTTTATCTTATTTTCTGCCACCCAGTTCGAATGCCCCATATCCCATCATGCAGTCTCAGTGCCCCATGTCTCACAGCCCTTTCAGATTCCTGGCTCGATTGTTGGAGGAACATCTCAGTGCATCTCCAGTTTTCCTGAACCTCAATCCCTTCATGGGATCAATAAGGTAGAATTTACTGGAATTCACAAAATTATTCAGATAACAAGAATAGCTTGAATTTTAAGCGCAAATAGAAACAATAAACCTTTGAAGGTGCATAAACTCTAACAGTGCAGGTTGGACCACTGGCTGGCTTGAAGAAGAAACCAGCACAGGGAATGTCTTACCCTGGCAGTGAAGTTTTCCCTTGCAAAGTTTCTTGCATGCCTGCTGTACCTTCTGGCAGTGCCCCTCCCACCAGGGGCACGACCAGATGAGCTCTAGGTCTGGTCCATCTCCACACTCCTGTGGTTTTGACTCTAGTCAAAATTCAAGAATACAGCAACAACACCCCAAATTAGGCGCCTCAGAGTTGAGAGCCTTCACCTGCACACACCATCTCAGCCACTTTCCTTTGTTAGCACTGAGACAGTGGGCTAGCTAAGGCATATGCACCATTTCTCATGCACCAGCAATGCATCATCCATACCCAGTGTATTAATTTCTGCCTGTTGTATGTGAAGTATGGGAAAGGCCACTCCTTCCAGTCCTGTGTTCTTAGGCTGTTTTTCAGGAGATTCCTTTCTATCCATCCTTCTCCCAGTTCAGCAAGCCGCCTATGCACAGCACTGTTCTCCCTGCCTTGAGGCTGTGTCAGTGAGACACAGTTGTAGGGTTTGACCAAGAGGTGTTAAATAGACCTGACAATTCGTGTGCTATTGTAGGAAAACTTGAACTTGAGCAGCATCTGTGACTTTCTCTCACTGATGTTCTTGAAGCTGTCAGGCTTGAATTGTCCTGGAGACGTTCAGGGTCTCTCTCTTATGTCTTCAGAGTGTGTGGGTAGTTGACCCTGTTGAGTAATGTCATCTCATTAGACAGAAACACGTGTTCATTGAGATAAGGACGAGCTGTCTTCCACAAGGTTTGAAATCAGATCTCAGTTGGTCTTTCTGTTACACGTTCAATTGGCACGTTTCCCCCCTCCGCTGAAATCCTGCAGGGATATATTTCAGTGGGCTAATTATAAATTCCTTCTGTCTTGCAATAGCTGGATACAGCATGCCTGGTGGCATGAACCTCCCCTCCTTCATTCGTGTTGTGCACCTCTCTTGCTGCAGGCAAAAGTAATTTCCCCGGCCTGGAAATGTGATTTAATTTGACCTTGTTCACACAGGTTCTGCATCTTTTACATTCCCACCCCCAATGATAAAACAGGATCAGAGGAAATTGCCATGATTCACAGTGATGCTCTGCATCAGCCTCCAATTCTTCTTGTTCCTTCCTCTCCCCTCCATCTCCTGCTCTGCCTACCCACCACAGCTGTTTTCCTTACAGGGTACTTCTGACTGTAGGTGGAGGATGTAAGAGGGATGTAAAGATGTGAAACCACATGCTTGTGTCACATCTCTTCTGTCAGGAGAGGCAAATTGCGTGTTCTTTCCTTGTGAGACACTTCAGGAGTGAAAGGAAAAGAAATGGAGAGTGAGAGTGAAGAGGGAATATTAACAGAAACAAGGGGAGTGCTCTAGGACTCTGTTTCTCAACCATTTCATAGTAGATCCTTACTTACAGAGCCTGCCTGCCTAGATCCACTCCTTCAGCCCTCCACTGCCTGCTCCAAGGCTGCTGGGGTTGCCCACCTGCATAGTCCTACTGTCTAGTGGCTGCTGTCCCCAGCCTTCCCACTTACTCTTCCCTGAAGTGGTGAGAATAAATTATCTAGCTGAAATACCTCAGCCCTCGCCTCCTAACGGTCCCATTTGGAGGAGCATCTGTGTAAATCCTCGCGCTCTCCTTCTGCAGGTTCAGAAGGTCTTGCTTGTGGGACTCCCTCTCCCTTGTCTGGTATTTGATGCTCAGTAGTGAGACTTAACAGTGAGCATCTCTAGAAGGCAATCTCTCTAGCTGTGCCAGAGGAGTATTTGTAATACAGTTGCTACTTTGCAGAATCCCAAAACATACAAGATGCTTGGAGAGGCACATTCTGTCTGTGCATCGGTTGTTTCCACCAGTAAACTCGGGCATGGGAACAGCAAGCCATTTTACATCAGCTCACAGAAGCTGCAAGCCATGACAGGAGACATTGGCTATCCATATCAATAAGCTGCTGAGCACTGTGGAAGCATGCTTACGGTATTCTCCCAGTAATGGGGATGGCATCAGTTGTCAGCAAAGCAGACAATCTGGCTGCACGTGTCATTCAGACTTGTTAATGCTCTGCTTCTCGTCTGCTGGCTTTCCCTTTTGTGCTGAACTGTTACCAGAGCCTGGGAAAACCTGCCAGGTCTGGTGCCAAATTGTGTTGATCCTTTGCCTCCAAATGCAGGAGGTTTTTGTCTCATTTTAGGTGTGTGGGACCGTTATTCTCACGGGAAGTTTCGGAAGTGGATGAGAAATGTTTGAGATCCCTTAAGAGATCAGGGCTATATTGCAGTAGGTGTATCTAGAGGTCATACTTGCTCTTTATGTTTCTACATTGCTTCAGCAGTTCACATCAGATGGAATATGGTCTAAACAGGTCATATCCAACCCCAGGTGGTAGTGAGGTAGCTTGGCCAGGCAGGAAGGACTACAAGTGGTGTCCAAAGCGCTTGTAGCTGCAAGTGTTGAGTGTTGAGCTTCTGCACTGAGAAGAGAGTGGGAAGGGGCAGGATGGAGGAGAAGGAGAGCATGTCCTCTCATCTGTATTCTGTGAAGCTGGGAGACAGCTACCAGAGCTGGAGACCACAGTGGATAAAGGGCAAAGCATTTGCATGTTTTGCCCCCAGTTTGTACAGACCGATAACGAGTAGGAGGATTTTGACCCGGAGAAGTTGGATGAGTTCCTCCAGAGTGTAGACTTTAAGGCCAGAAGGTTCAATTCTGAGCATAGGTTGGGTTGTCTGCATGTTGACAGGCAGATGGTGAATCAGTCCAGAGGATGCAGGAGTTTTCTTGCTCTCCATCAGCTTGGCCCTTTCTCTGTCAACGAAAGCAAGATGCCTTGTTCCCTGGAGCCCCCACATGATGGCTGGTGCCTCTCACATGAAGACAAAAGTCCACCTGGAGCAGCCTGGTCTGAAAACCTACAGCCTGGCAGTAGGAGCCCATTCCCAGTGAACTGGATGTTTGCAGAGCACAGTGCAAGACTCTGTGAGATCCAAGCACTGCCCACTGCCGAGTAATATTGCTATAAGAGACTCAAATAAGACATCCATGGTTTCTCTACATTTTCCACCACCCCCCCAGGAAGCTTGTGTGAGGCTGAGCAAGTTGCTTCCTCACTCTGGCTGTAACTAAACTCATCTTCATTACTGCACATTTTGGCTCACTTTCATCCTATGCTGTCGTGAGGAGTTTGCCTCCAACCCTGACCTTCGAGCAGAGATGAGCATGCTGATACTCCTTCCATCCTCTCACTCTCTCTCTTGTCTATTTAAACTGTAATGTTTTAGGAGCAGGGACATTAACCCTCATCTGGATTAGCATTGCTCTAATGTAAATAATATTAGTTACATTATAGATGTTTCTGTAATTAGAGTTCCTGTTTCTATAGGCATTTAAACACCTCGTCTCCTCATTTGACAGTTATGTTATTTGATTTGTGTTCTCCTGATGTGGAGATCAGTACAGAAACCCTTTTATCTCTTCTGATGAACAGGTTTAGACTGTGATTGGATTTGATTTTTTTTTAGAACTGTGTGTAGGGAGGAGCCCACAGATATCAGGTACAATTTGAGTAAGGTGGGATACTGCCACAGAATTTGAATGGAGATTAAATAATGTGGTAAGAAGAAGGGCTTTAACCCGTGGGATTTTTCAAGGAGCATGAGGTAAGGACAAACCCTTTCAAAAATGGAGGGAAAAAGAGCTGGCCTAGCTGGTGAAGCCTTTTGGGAAGAAAAATTGGCTTCCCTGCCTCCGTTTGCCTGCCTTTTGAACGGGACACATTAGTATTTGCCATTACTCTGAGGGAAGCCCACTCATGAAAAGGTTTACCAGAGATGATTTTATCAGAGAGGCTTGCCTTGGCAGATGGCTGTATGCTTTAAATTTAAACAGAGAGGCATAAATAGTAGAAAAGAAAAGAGGGTAATAAGAAAAATATTAAACTGCCCAGTGCAAATCCTTGGGGAACTTCTATTGCAATAACTGACCTCCCATATAGCACCATTTATTTTATAGGCTGGCAGCTTTATAGGTGCTTGTACAGCTACAGACGAACACCAATTTGCCAGTGCAGTTTGTTTTGATAACTGTTGTTTTCAATAAATCTATATTAAAATCAAAGGGAAAATTAAATAGACCAAAGTCAGTGGCACTAGAGATAAGGTAGCACATTACTACACTGGCCTCTTCAGCTGGAGGAGCTGTCTCTACTTCCAGCGTGGGTCACAAGTGTGATGAATTTCAGTGGCCTCATCCGTGCTTCCTTATGGCAGCCAACAAAAGTGAGAATATTTGGTGGGGGAGAGGAATTTTGATATTTCAAAGCTCAGCTGCTTTTCAGGGCTGTAACAGAGGAGGAGGTCCGGGCGAGGATGCACTGCTCACTTTTGCAGGCTCTTTCTCTTGTGTTTCAAAGGACATTTGCAAGCACAGAGGTTCAAGGTCTCCAGCCTTTGAACCCTCTGCTCTGTCTCCCAGGACCCCTTAGGTGTTCCCACCCCTACATGGCAATCCACACAGCTGGTGCCTGTGGACTGAAAGCAGTAGGAGAAGCAGGATCTGTAAGTGATGCCCAGGCAAGTGGGATGTCTGTGTCTCAGGCTTTTCTGGACATGGCATGTCCTTCTCCTCTCTCCCCCTGGCAGACTAGGTGCCTTCTGTGGAAGTAGGGGAAGTCCTGGTGGAAGAGAGGGAGGAGAGAAGAGAGAATAGAAACTCCAGGGAGAGTGCTGAGAAGAAAAGAAAGAAGAAAGAAAGGAAGGAAGGAGCGAGCTGGGGGAAATGATGGGAGGAAGAGAGAGGCTGGAAGAGGAAAGAGGGTCTCCAAACACTGGAGAGGAAAGACAAAGAGGCAGAAAATAGAATAAACAGAAGGGGAGACAGTGGGGAAATTAGAGTGGTGTAGGCAGAAGATATGTGAAATTAACTCCCAGTCCCTCACACCAGAGAGTAACCCCTTACTCACCTCCCTCTGGTGAATTTAGCTCTCTGTTGGTGGTGTGTGTTTCTAGAGAGAAAGGCAAGACCTTAAGTTTGGTGAAAGGAGCTATTTTGGTCAGGAGTTTCAGGACTGCTCCAAAGACTTGGCCTCTGGACACTTGGAGCAGCAGTGACTAGAGCCATCCAGGTAATTATCTAGTTTCAGTGGGGCTGTTTAGAGGATTGTTGGATCCAGGAAATTTTGCGTAGCACTGAGCATCACGGCTGAGTCCAAATAAATAATGAGCATAAGAGATTTCATGGTAGAGTAAGTGAAGTTTTTTCCAACTGATCAATGTTCTACCACAAAACACTTACTGGAGTAACTGGGAGCATTTCCTAGGAAGTATCAATATCACCCAAGCTTTTGCTGAGAAATTATCCAATATGTTCTTATGTTGTTTTTTTTTTTCCTCATCTTCTCCTGACAGTATTGTTTTACTCTTGTTATACATTTATACCCTTTTGGTCTGAGAGTTTGGCCTAAAACATGGGGTCTCCTGAGCTGGGGTGGGGGGAGGCAGGTGCTCTCTGGGTACAATATTTTTCCTCTGTGAAGGTTTGATTTCCTGCCCACAGAAAGAATCAAACCAGCAGCAACAACGGGCTTTGTGCCAGGCCATTTGCCTGCCAGCCGTCAGACCAAGGGCTAGTTCAGGTTTTGCAACAATCATCTCCCCTCAGCTTGTTTGGACTGTGCTGGCCACTTTTCTCCCTGCTGCTCTGGTGTCTTGTGTCCATTTTTTAAGGGCCTAGTTGAAAAATAGTTGTCAGAACCCGTGGTTCCCCCAGCCTGGGGCAGGGATCCTTGTTGTTCCCGATATTCAGTTTCACGAAGACATTTAGCTGGTTTAATAGGGGGGTCTTAAAAAAGGGTGGAGATTATGCCTGTCAGTGTAAAGCATGGTATAAGGAAACGTAACAGCGTGGTGTAATGGATGGTGTGGATTTCTAGAGTGAGGCAATAATAAAACAAAAGAAATGTCAGAGTGGTAAAGAGAAAAGAAATATACTATTTTCATTTGGAAATATGTCATTAAACAACAGCACACACACACACACAAAAAAAATCAGAGCACTAAACTTTTTGTCCCAGCTTAGGACAAAAATCATATTTTTTGAAACCTCAGAATTTCCCAAGGGACCCAAATTCCTCTGTTATTATTTTTGGCCAGCTGTCTTCCATATGACTGCCCGTGAAAAGTATTTTATCTCAAGTTAAAATCCCACACATAAAAATGTCTCTCTACCTTCCAGCAGGTGTGCTTGTCCTGTGGGAAGATTTGCTTTATCAGCAATATTTCCTCCAGGAGAAATGCTTAATTTTAGATGTTTTTTCCATTTACACTTAGAGTTCAAGACATTTGAGCAGCGGCTCAATATTGGGTGGCCTGTGCAGGCGTCAGAGCCCTTCCTTTATACACTGCAACCCTATTAGCTAAAATACTGGCAAAGAGATTTTGGGGAAGTGTGGTTTTTTTTTTTTTTAATGTCCCATTAAAAATGTTTAAAATGTTTAAAAATGTACCATTTCACTGCTGTTGATGCCCTCACTTTGAAATACAGCTTTCCCATGACGACATAGCTGTAAAACACATTCAACTTTCTATTTTTTTCTTTTTTTTTTTTTTACTAGTTAGCAATGGAGTTTTGCTATAGCCATTAAAATATAAAGAATAAACTGCACCCAACTGTACAATATTTTTTTACCAGGGTTAAACCTGAATTTCTTTGTGGATGGCATTGGCATATCAAGATTAAATACATAGCGCGAGCATAAGGGTTTTATTACATACAATAACATAAAAAAGCTTGTATTTCTTTAACAAATTGACATCACTGATTGCCCTTCTTTCTTTGTACTTCTTGAATCTGATTTTTAGGAGCAAGAGTTGGAAAAGGCATGGTAGATGATTCAGTGCAGCTCCCTTGAACCAAAATCATGTTGGCACCAGTGGGACGGTTTATGGTGCTGTAAGTGGCTGGTTTCATGGTTCCCACCACTCCTCAGGAGGTGATCCCACAGTTTAATGCATCATAGCCTCAGGATGTTCAGCCTGCGTTTTCCTTTGGTCAAATATCCTGTGGGAATGCTCTGCTGAGGGGTCATTTTGTGTTTTGGTGCTGACACCTTCCTGGCACATGTAGGTGAATTTTTCTGCTCACCCGCATACAAAGTGGGAGTAAGGGGCAAAAGATGGATTCACTGGGAACTTTTTACCCTCCCTCCTTACTCAAGGCACCTACCCAGGTGTGCCCCTGCTTTCTGAAGCACATCCAAAGGTGGTAGTTTCACATCCAGCACCAGGTGTCGTGTGCCTGGGGCAGTCCCACTGTACCCACACGGAGGGGACCAGCGGTGACGTGCAGCCCAAGCAACACTGTTGTTTGTGTTTGCTTTGCATTCATTTGCATCTTCTTGCACCCTTGCTTAATGTAGGATTTTTTGGAGACAGGAGCAGCCTGTCTGGCCCAGCCTTGTGTGCTCAGTCAGTGTGAGGTCCAGCAGGGACCATTCTGTCCAACCCAGCAAATCATGGGGTAGAGAAATAAAATGCTTGCATGCGTGAAACCCCAGAGGTTTGCTCAAATCCAAGCTACAGCAGATTCCCTATGGAGACATGCCATCCTGATGGGAAATGTCCAAGACTCCCTTGTCCTCTGTTAACACAGCTCAGTCAATATCCACTCTCTGATGTCCTGTGCTGTTTTTCTAATGCACTTTGTTTTCCTATCCTGCCAAAGGCTGTCCCTCTCACCTCTGTTTTAACTGGAAAAGGATTTCCACCCCATGGCCCTGATTCTGGCTGAATTAATGGTTTTTGAACTGAATCAGCACATTTGAAGTTAAAACAGATCCCCACTGAGTCTGTACATTTTTATTACTGTGCAAGGAGTGCTTAGGAAAATAAAAGGAACAAGAAAGCCCTGAGAGTGGACCACCCTGTCGAGGGGGGAAATATAGAAATCAAGCATGTTTATATGAGTGATATTTATAGGGTCAAGTGACATATATTGTACAAGGCCTTGGAGCCCATCTTGGGAATACAGCATACCAGTCTGGGCACTCACGCTCAAGAAAATTTAATTGAAATTGAAGCAGGTGCAGAGGAGGTCTACTAAGATGGAGTGGGAAATGGAAAGATAAAGTGGTAAGGAGACACAAGAAAAAAATGGCTTGTTTAGGCCACCAAAGCAAAGATGAAAAAAATGGTCAGGATCTGAGAACTGCCTATAAATACACCAGGCGAGGGAAAGAAACCAACAAGTTAAATCAAAGGATCGTTTTGCCAGAATAAATTATTGTAAACTAGCTACGAATACATTTTATCTGGGAATTAGGGGGTTTCCTGTCTATTGGGCAGAGAAGAGCTGAAGAAGCCTTCTGCTTGGGTTAGCATGGGCAAGTGAAGACACATATTTGAAGATGGAGGTTGATAAATTTACTGGGATGTTGGAGAGGAAATTTTATTACAAGATGCAGGAGTATGGCTCAGCATCCCTGGGACTCCTTTCCTGACCTATACTCCTACGTGTGGATTGGTTTTATAACCTGAAATCCTCTTTTGCCTTTCCTTTGCTGAGGACATCAGCACCTTTAAAATCTCCTGTCATTGTCACCCAGGAGCACAGGGCTGCATCTGCAAAGCTCCTAGCCCCACAGAGCTGCTGTTGCTCCCAAATTCATCAAGGGGGTCACTGTCAAACAATGAGACACACTTACTCCCACCGGGTTTGAATGAGCTGCTTTCCTTCAAAACACCCTTTAACTGACAGCTAGAAATAGCTTTCCATGATGACAAGCTGTCATTAATATCATTCACCAGAACGATACCCCAGTGATAGTCTACGAGTTTAGAGGAAAAGGGAGAGAGAAATCCTCTGCAAACAAATGTTTCAACAGAATACACGAACCGAGCTGCGGTTTCAAGAATGACAACATGAATATAAAAATGTACGTTGTGAATATTAGTATTCCCTTAAATATGTGCTCATGTTGGTTAATGAGTCCCACCGGTGGCATTAGTAACTGAAGGATTTGGGTTGGCACGTTATTAACTTGTTAAGTAGAAAACAGTGATACAAAACTACTTGTCATGTGTATTATAAGACATTTAAAAGTTGCACTCAGCATAAGCAGCTGAACAGAACTAAAGGAGTCGCCTTTAAAATGAGCTGATGTTTCTTTGTGCCACAATCATGTAAAATCCCACTGCTTTAAAAGGAGCTGTGCTCCATGGGCCCTGGAAAAGGAGGCACTGGGAGTGGGGTTTGGGGCAGTTGGCAGGACTCTTCTTCCTCCTCTGTGCTAAACAGGCAGTGACCTGATAACTTCATCTTGGGCTGGGATGAGCTCAGCCCTTTATTCACTCAGAGCTGCCACATTGGGTCAGGGTTTTTTTTTCTGTGTTTTCTGCCTTCCCCTGCCCCACCAGTTTGCTGCCTGCTCTTAAAGCTCTGTCCCTCTGTCAGCCCAGTGGTGGCTGCACATCTGTGCTGAATGAAATGATGCTTTGTTAAGAAACTGTTGGCCTTCTAAAACAAATAAAATGGACAGGTAACTGTAGACCAGGTTGCTGCATCTGCTGGCAGCAGCAGAGGGATCCAGCCACAGGAGAGAGGGGCACAGCTGGAAGCTTTGAGCTGACCTTTCCACCCAGGGGTTGAAAATAGTCCTTCAGGTAAACGAGGACAGACCAGACACTGCCCCAGCACGGACCCTATTTCCTCTGGGCTGCTTCTAGCCACCCAAAACCCTCTAAAGTAGGGCAAGCAATTAAGATCCAGAGCAGCTCCTGAAACATACTTGCTCTCGGACAGAGAGAGGGATGGTTCTGTTGGTCCTCAGGCAACGGGGTAGCAGGACTGGCATGGGTTGTGCTACCTGGAATAAATAAGGTCACCCTGATGAGCAACTATCAGCCCTTTTGGCCACTTTTCTCCATCTGCAGAACCCAGTTTCTCAGCATTCCTTTCTCGGGGCTGCATGGCAATTGTTCACCTTTCCATTTCCTAGCTCTGCCACTGACAGAGTCCCTTGGGGAGGAGAGCTGTTGCCAGTGATGACGCTCCAGGGGCCACGTGCACTGATGGCCAAGCCACAGGATATCTATTGATCACCCTCATTCATTTTTCCAGAAGGCCGTAGTGAACCAGATTAATCTGTAGGTGACATTTTCAGTGGCCTGCAGTGTTCATTTGAGGCATGCACACTCACAAAAGACAGGCTCAGATATGAACAGTACAAAAACAGTGACAATATTTCATAAAACATGGCACTCTCTGTTCAAACTGGTTTGAGAACCTTCTTTGACAGCTGATAGCTGTGCCAGAAAAAAGGCCCTCTTTGCAAATGCAGTTGCTGGAGGGAATCTCACTGCTGTCCTGCAGTCTTTGGAGGACAAGGTGTATGGACCTCACAAGGGTCACTGAGGCTGGCAGAAGCCAAGATGTGGCCTCTGGTTGTTGCAGAAAACTCAGCTGGGAAAAGGGGTTCCCCCTAAAAAAAACTGGGCAGGATGAAATCTCCTGCCTGCTGTGCTGCTTGGCAAACCCATGAAACAGCACGAGCCTTGGCTGATGAAAAAAGGACATGCACAACATCTATGAGCCATTCATTGTTTGTCTAGACTGAGGAATTATTTTTTACTGCTAGATGCAGAGGTCAGCAGTGGAAAGACCTCCTTTCTTTCATCCTCCCAGAAACACAGGCAGGCTCTGAGCCCTAAATTTCAAGCCTTGGGCTTGCAGTGTAATTCAAGCATGTCTCAGCCAGTTTGCATCCCAGCTAAGGAGGGGCAGGGACAGATTGCTCAAGGAATGCCACAGCACAAAGGCCTTCAATTCACTCTCCTGGGCTCCTGGCAAACCATACATCAGTCACCAAAGACTTGACGAATCACAGCGACACAGCTAAGCTTAGAAGTAAAATTTCACATTATCCTTGCTTATGTGGGTGGGAGGCTGAGAGATGCCAAATCTAAGAGGGCTTAAAGGAACTCTTTCTATTATTAAATGGTTTGCTGTTGGTATTTTTATAGTTCTGACATGCTACTTTCATGATTCAGGCTCCCAAGTTCGAGGCCTCATACAAACAGAGCAAAAGGATAAATCCAGTCCGAAGAGCTGGGAACTCAGTTAAAGGCAGGAGCACCAGGAAGATTCAGCCAGGCAGCTGGGGAAGTGCAGGCAGCTCCCCTTATGTGGAGTATCAGTCAGTGATCTCTGCACTCTGGTGCTTGCCTTTGTCCAGTATTTTAAGGCATGGAGCCAGAGAAAGCTTTAAGGGATGATTTGAAGAAGGGCAGGGAGATGACAGAGAGGTAGGACTGCTCATGGCAAAAGAATGGGTAGGGGGAACCTCTAGGATCCTTCACGGCCCTGTTTGTGTCCGTGCTCTGAGTCTGCTGACTGCACAGGTGGTGGGTACAGGGCATGAGCCAAGGAGCTGCTGTACTGAGGTGCGGAGGTGTGAGTTGATGTGGGAGCAAGGAAGGAAGCAGTGCAGGGAATGGCCCAACTAGAACGCTAGACACTGCAGCTGAGCTTTCCAAGAGCGACGGATCTGTCAGTAGGTTAAAGACTGGGTATCGCTACAGGTAAAATCATGGAATCATTAGGGCTGGGAGGGACCTCTGGAGATCATCCAGTCCGACCACTGTGCCAAGGCAGGATCACCTAGAGCAGGTTACACAGGAACGCTTCCAGGTGGGGTTTGAGTGTCTCCAGAGTGGGAGAATCCATAACGTGCCTGGACAACCTGTTCCAGTGCTCCTTGCCATGCTGCCGGTGCAGCTGGCAGGGAACGGGGGGCTG
>JAWWES010000006.1:10195142-10222166 GCA_035583135.1 Lophotriccus pileatus
GGGGGGGGGGCGGGGGGGTGCTGCCACCTCGTCGGCTCGACGCCCCCGCGGCCGGGCCCTGCCGTGGGTGCAAGGGCCGGTGTTGGCGGTGGCTGCGGTCCCCCAGGTCCCAGCTGGAGCGGGATCAGTCGCTGTCAGGGCTTGGGGAAGGGAGAGAAGCCCGTCTGCTCAGGGGGCTGTGCGCGGGGTGCGCAGGAGGCAGCAGCGGGGAGGATTTTCCATGTTCCTTTTGGGATGGGGAGGTTCATAGGTGGAAGTGATGGGGGAGTAGGAGGTTTGATTCCCCACCCCCCCATCCCGATTTTTTTTTATTATTATTCTGTGAGATTGATCTGATCACTTGCCTCGAGACTGAAGTAAACTTGAGAAAGCTTAGGAGTGCAGTCTGTTTACTTGTTTCCTGGCTGGCAGTAGGAATATCTTCTCCTGTTCTTTTCTCGCTGCTGTGCTGTTACAGGTGTTTCTTTCTTCCAAACTGAGTTGTACGAAGAGGTGTTGTCATTTAATGCTTATGTTCTGCCTTTTACAAGTCCTGTGTCTGGTGGATTTGCCTGGTCACTGCTGGCCTGTTTGCTAATAAGTCCAACGTTTGTTTTACTACTTCTTTACTTACCTCATTTTTTTATTGAGCTTTTGGGTTCAGAAATGGTGGATTGATAGCTGCTGCTTGGCCTGAACTCTGAGTATTCTTTCAGCTGCGATGCAAGGGACCAGAAAGTTTTCTAATAGGTTAATGCTTGCACTGTGCCTCAGGAAGGATGAGGGCTCCAGGAAGGTACATCTCAGAGGTGCTTGTCCCGTCAGATGCTGTTAGACAGCTGTTTGAGGATTTTACTTGATTCGTTTTTAACAGTAACTTGAATTTATTTTGTCCTGTGGTTGCTCTTTGCAGCACTGCAGCATCGCACATCACTTGACGTTAAAGTTGGCTTTTGAACTTTGGTTTTCAAATTAAGTAGTATGTCAGAAGGCCAGTTGTTTACTCCTCAGTGTGTAGGCTTGGGAAATTTGATTTCTTTTTTTTTTTTTTTAATACAGATATTTTCATTTCCTTTTTTGAAGCACTGAATTCTGCCCTTTGCAGCTCGATTTTCGTGTTAATTTATAGTGTGGACTAAATGCCTGTTTTGTCTGAAGAGTGATCCTGTGGCCCTTTTACGGTTCTTGTTTATCTCAAACTTTGGGTAGCTCTACATGAATGGTGTATTGGGGGTTTTTTAGTAAAGTTAGTGTGTGTCTAGACAGATTTGAGCGTTACCAAAATCCAAATGCAGAAAGTGATTAAAAAATTAAAGAAAATGCTTGTGTGCTTGATGCTAAATAAAGAAGTCCTTGGATTGAATATACTCTGATAGGACCTAAAGTTTCAGTTCTGCTCTTGAGAGACACTTCAGTTTGCTTCTTTTAGGAGGCCTGATTACAGCTGGTTTGGTGCTTATTTTGTTTTGATTCTGTTAACTTTGGAAGGCCTTGATTTGATTTGATTTTTCTATTCTTTTTGTTTTCCCTTAAATTTTGATCATGGAGTTCTGGAAGAAACTTCAATGTGACAAGTATTTGCACTTTACTCTGTCCCTGTCTCAGTTCAGTGGTCACCTTTAGGAGAGGGCCACAAGGCCGTAGAGTGCAGGTGTGGTGACATCCAGCTGTGGCTGCAGGAGAGCAGAGAAAGCTGTAAGCAGCTGTGCTTTTATCACAGGTGTTTTTGCTGGAAGTGGTCATCCTGAGACTCCTGGTGTTTTTCTCTAGTAGTGGTGAGCTAACATACCAGCATGGTGCCATGGCAAGCAGGGGAATTGAGGGAAGAAGAGGAAAAGTTGTGGCTCTCAAAGCATAACCGAGAGCAGAGGTGCTGGCTGTTGCTGCTGGGTATCATTTGGATCATTTCCCTCCTCTAAGAAAAGTGATGTGTGCTGGCCAAGTGCCAGCTGAGAAGTTATATTCTCTCCAGATATGTTGTGCAGGCAAAGATATTTCACTCACAACCCAAAAAATTTTTATTATTTTTTTTTTAAATTTGAGCTGTATTTGTTACAGTCATAATTTTTTTCCATGGTTGAATATTAGAGTCAGCATCTTCCCTGGCTGGTTTTCCAGGCTCACTGAGATGGGATGGTGTGGAAAGCATGCCCTGGTTGGAGCATTTGCCAGTCTACCTGGACAGAGCTTTGCCAGAGTACTGTCTGTCTTTCAGTACTTTTGGAGTTCATTTTTGAAGATAAAAGTGACCAGTGTATTGAGCAATGGAAATCTTGTCTCCCTGAATCCAGACTGAGATTAGTTTGGCACTCCCAGGTGTTAACCTTAATTTTTTCAGATAACAAAGGTGTGTGGCTGTGTAAGTGGTTTGAACAACTGTAGCATTCACCTGTATGAAAATGAAATAATTATGCATGCCAGAGTCCATAAAACAAAGGGTGGCTGGCTATGTCTCTTTTCCACTAAGTGAGGCCAGTATGCAATAGTAGCTTTAACTGACTAGATGCATAGGAGCTAAAAATCTCTTGCTGCTGGCACTGGGAGCTGTGCTGTGGACTGAGAACACTGAAGTGCCATAAATTTCAGAACTTGCTTCAGAGACCAGGGCTGGGAAAGTTTGAGTGAAAACTAAGACGTGTTATTTTTTGTCAGTTGATTGACCACTGGAATGAGCTGCCTGAAGGTAGTGGGGAACCTCCATTCTTGGAGATCTGAAAGATGTTCAGGCCTTTGGGCTCAAGTAAGGAAGTGGAAACTTTATGGCCAGCATTACATGAGGTGCAGGCAGGATGGTCCGATGGGCCTTGGGAATTCAAGTTTTACGTCTCTGTGCTGCTACAGCCGGGATACCTTCTCCATTTCCTGGGAAGTGTGCCACACCATCCCAGGTGTCTGTATCCTGGTCTGAGTTTGGTCAGCAGTTGAGCTGACCAACACCTCCCAATGGCTCATCTTGCTCCTGCCCATGCCAGTGTGGGCCTATCCTCTTCTTTGAGCTTTGGTGTTCATCCAGCCTGGCCCCAAGCTGGTTCGTCTCACTAAACCAGACGGAAACTATCTTGTTTTAATTGCGTTTTATTCTGGCTGTGTTAGTCCTTTTATAGGTTCCTGTGGTTGAATCAGCTCACAGAAGGGCCAGACAAGCTCAGGAACTGGTGTAATGTAATAAGCAGGAGAGTAAGACTGAGAGGCAAGGACAGGCCTGCCTCCTTTTGGCCTTCCAGAACTATTGGCTTTTGATTAACCTCATTGTGGGTAGTTTCACCGTGGTGTGTTGTCTTATCGCTCCTACGCAGAGGCAGGAGAGTGGACTAGAGGATTTTTGGTCTGATCCTGTGCAACTATTTCTTAATAGCAAATCTACTCTTCCTCTATGGCTTTTGCTGTATGCATCCTTGTTGTTGCTTTGTTTTAATTTTTGTTCTTTCCTTTCTCTACGTTTCTTCTAAGTGACCAGTCCTTTGCTGTGTGGAACTTCTTCAGACTCCAGCTTAGACCCGTTTGCTCATCTGCAGTTACTCTTGGAGAAGGTTTAAAAATACACAGCAAAGCCTGTCTTAGGAGACCAGTCAAGGAGCTGACGAAAGTGGGTTGCCTAGCAGAGGTGGCCTAATAAAATTGGAGTGGAATTATACTGTGCATCTTTGGGACGGCTTTTGGGTGGTCTGTTTGGACGAGTTCACGTCCTGCTGGTGTGGAGTCTCGTGTGGGTTTCACTGTGTTGTCAAGTGAACTGAGATGTGTTTGTTTCCCAGACTTGTAGGGTGCCATAGCTCCAGCAAGCGCTCCCCTAAGTAATCAGCGCCTCCGGCCTCACACATTGTGATCTCACAAGCCATCGCGTCTGTGGTGTCACAATGGAAGAGATTCTGGTGCTCTGACATATGTGGTTCGTGCCTTTGACATGTCAGCCAAGGAAACCCAGCGGGAAGAATGAGCTCAAGAAATGGGAGAGACCTTCCTTAACCCAAGAGTGCCCTCCGTCCTTTAGTCAGCCCTTCCCGTGTTCACTTGTCTCTTCCATAATGGCACTTAGAGAAAAGCCAGTGCTTGTGTAGCCTGAATTATTTTTTTCAGTTGAACTGCTGAGGTGCATGTTTCTGCCAGATGAGCAGTTGCCCAACTATCCTCCTGTAACCTTCATTCTTTTCTGCTGTTCACCTCACTTGTTGTATTGCTTCTAATTTTAGACTGTAAGTTCTTGAGAACAGGGACCTCTTCGTCTGTAGCGGGAAGAGCCTGGGTGCGATTGTGGAGTGCTGTAAAAACAAAATGATGGATGCCAAGCTGTATCTGAGCTGAGTAATGATGGGGCAGCATACAGGCATGCCGTGGCAATGCTTTGGGAAAGTTGCATTACAAATTTTCCAAAACACAGGCTTGGTTGTCTGGCAGTGCCGGAGACAAACCCAGCCAAACGAGAAGGGAGTGCAGCCGTGGAAGTGTACTGTTTTCATGTTCAAGAGATGGTGCTCTGAGGTTAACAAATTAAAGATGCAGATTTACCTGTCCAAAACTGTGTTACTTTATTAAACGATTCTAAAAGCTTTGTCTTTTGTTGTTTGTTTTACTTTATGGTTGTTTTTGGTTTTTTTTTTCAAGATTGGATGGTGAGAGTGGGTAAGCTGTGATAAGTAGATAAGTGTTTCTCGTTTCCTGTCTCACAGGCTAGCCAGGTGCTGTCATTTTTGGACTGTAGTTCATCTAATGAAATATTTGGGTTTAGGTTGATTTAAAAAAAAAAGTCTGAGTTATCTCTATTGTTCTTCAGTTATATCTTCACATGAGTGAAATATGGGCTCACATTTGACCTCTGAGTATGCATTTGAACAGCTACCAAAATTGAAGTCCTGCATTTTTTTGTTATACTGTGTTCCAGTTGTTGCTAAATGTATGCAATTTTGTTTTATCAAAAGCATCTCTATTACCCTATCTTTTTACAATTTAATAAAATAGACAAACTTGATTTACGTTTTTGATTGGTTTTGGTTGCTCTAGCATTGAGTTGAGTTGTCTGTTGGAGGCCAGGAGTCACAACTGCCCCTACTGAGGCTTTGCACAAATAATAAACTGAAGTGTTTTACTCCCAGAGCTTGCTCGCTTTTATTTTTTAATTTCAGTTTGTCTTGTTGTTTAGATTAGAGGGGGTTTTTATTTTGCTTTGCTTTGTTTGTTTGTTTATTTTGTAAAATGGTGGAGGCTTGTATTGCCATAACAATGTAATTTATCATGTAAGTGAAGGCTCTCATAAAACATGTAATTTCTTGGGTCACCCCTCCAACTTGAAGTTATGTGTTGTCTTCCTGCCCCCTCCCTACTCAGCTTATCAAAGTGGACAGTGAAGGGGAATATTTTGAGGTTAAAGGCAAGCTGTGATTTTAATTAGATGTAGTTCTAAAAAGTTCATATTTATGTTATGTGCAAAGAGCCATTAAGCTCGAGTTTCTAGGCTCATTTGTCTTGCTGTTGATGAATTTGAATCCCCTGGAACTTGCGTGGTGCACATCTCTCTCTGTGGCTTTGAGGCTGTCCTACAGGCAGGGGAAAGCACTTGCAATGCCCTGCTGGCTCTTGTCACCAGCATTCTTCATGGGGCAGGAGTTCCCTGTCGTGTTCCTTGCCACTTTGGTTGTCCCCAAGCAGCTTTCCCAGTAGGAAGCCTGGCGCGCGACAGCCGCCGGTGCAGATTCTCCTCTTCACTCTCAGTGGGGCCCCTGGCAAAGTGGCAGAGCTGGTGGCTACAGCTGGCACTTGCCTTTCTCTTGGCTTTCCTTACTTGCTGGTGATCAAACTCTCGTGCTTTAGTACCATGTGCTTGGACTGCTAAGAAGCAAGAGCTGTGGTCAGCCTGGGATTGTACCTGCGGCTGATATCCAGAGAATACATTTTTTAAAATTATTTTTAAAATACAGATGCTGACTATACGAAGTACTGTCACATGGGACACAAGCTGTTATCCAGTACAAAACACAAACTTTATCTTCCAGCTGAAACCCACCACATGTGGCCATTTCCCGTCTTACTGGGTGCAGCAAATGTGAAGTGCTGTCACATTTTCCTAGGTCTGTGTACAATCTGTCAAAATAATTCCTGAGGTCCAGCCTCAGTTCATGGTCCCATTACATTTCATACGTATCTGTGTGAGGAATTTGAGCTGTGTGATATGAAATATTAACCTAGTAGGGTTGACTGCCAGATGTGACAGCTTGCACTGTCTGAGATTATAATCTGATCCTGTGTGCATAAGAAATATATATGTGATGTTTTATGTAGGTTTGGAAATGGAATCACTGAACATGTGGATTTATATGGATAGAGCTGGTTTTCTAATTTTTGAAGCTGCCTTGCTTGCATTGTTGTCTATTGGAAAAAATACGGGATAATTACTAGTGCTTTGCATTGTCATAGCACTAGTAAAAGCATTATAAATGCTTTACATGACTTCTAATAGAGTGTGTTTGCTCACCAGCTATCTTGTGCTCTGGGGCACTCTGACCTTGCCAAAGAAGATGATGTGAGGTCTTCCCAGGGCACCCAGAGCAGTGGCTGGGTAAACATGCCGTTAAAACTTCATTTGGCTGAAGGTGCAGAGTTTGCAGTGGGGTTGCCCTTATTTGTATGCTGCCTGCGTAGGACAGTCTCTCTACAGCACCCCACTCACACCTTTGTTTGGAGCACTGCTCCCTCTGCTACACGGGAGAGAGGCTGCTTTCAGGATGGGCAGCCTGATCCTGTTGCTAGACATGGACCTGCACAAGTTGTTAGTGTGAAGAGGTACTGGCTGCTGGCTGTTATTTCGCTCTGCTGATGCTGCAGGGTACCTGTGTGGTGCAGACCTGCCAGGGTCTGGAGTGGTGCTGCCCTGTCTGCCTGGTGACGTGCCTGAGTCCTGCCAAGACAGCTGGTTTACCTTTGCTGTGTGGACTCAGTGGCTTGGGAACCTCTGCCCCACAGTGTGAAGTGCAGCCCAGCCTGAAGATTTGTGGGGTCCATGTCAGATAACCCTGGTCTTGCCAGTTAAGATACGTTAGCAAAGTATTGATCTTGCTGTGGGTGGGTGGATAATGTATGTTTTATTGCCTGTGTTTGATACAGGGTTTGGAGCCTGCCTGCCTCCCCCACTCCAACTGTGTATTTTACTTTATGCAGTAGGCTAAAGACCAGGTTTTACTGCAACTAACTTACAAGCTGCTTTATTCTGAGATGTTATATTTGCTGTGATGGGCCTTTAGATTCATAGCCTGTAGCTTGAAGATTTAAAGCGTATATACCTTAAATATCTCTTATCTGGCACAGATTAGAAGTGAATATAAGTAACTTCTATTTGGCAGTAATGCATTTATGAATGACAGCCAAAGCTGTAGATGGAGAGGCAATTGGTAGAACTGAGCCCCTTTAAAATAAAATGCCATGTTGGGCCCTTCATTTTGGTTTTGCAACTTGAGTTTTCAGTTGTCCGGGTACCTGCTGCCTGGCACACTGCGTTAATAAAGGAAGCAGCCCCCCAAAACATGAAAGCCTTAAGGCAGGGATGCATATACACTGTGGAATTGGCAGTGTGGGCACTGGCTTGGTCTTAAACATCTCAGCTCCTTTGATTTTTGCCTTTCGCTCAAAACCTTGGAAAGGGAAGGTTACCAAATGCGTGTTTACTCGAGGCACACAACCTGCTTAGCTGCAATTATCTCCTAATCTGGTCCTTCTGAGTTTCTGTGGTCTCGCAGGTAAATACAGATTTAGCCGTTATTCAAGGCATATTATTTACCTCATTAAGTGTGTGTTTTGGCACGTGCGTTATTTACCTGACGGACTAACGGATGGGAGAGAGCAAATGCTGTCTTTTGTGCAAACACTGACTTTGTTCATGAGCGGTGAGTCCCCTTTTTGCCGCGCCTGTTTTGTCTCCGTGTCTCGTGGCGGGCACTCACAGCCCTCCACGGCAGAGCAGAAAAGCCAGTGCAGGTGTGGGGAGGCCAGGCTCGGAAAAAGGCATGTGAGTGGCACGTGGTGCCGTGGAGTTCTTCCCAGAGCCACCAGCAGTGGGACCAACTGCGGGGAGGGATTTAAATATCTGTGTAGCAAGATGTGTGTGTGTATATACACACACATATATATATGCATACACAATAGAAGGGGTACTCAAATCCTCCTTCAAGAGGATTGAGTTGTTGCAACTTGCTTGTTTTGCTCTAAGTCACAGTTGGGCTTGAACCTCCTCCCTAGAGATCTGTTAACAGCCCTGAGTCTGACCTGCCTCCGATAGGGACAGTCCTGGCAAGTTTTTCCCGCCGAGTTTTAAAAGTAAAAGAGTGGGAGGGGAAATCCAGGTAGTCTCATGTAGATAATGTAATTTATTAAATAGCATTTAAATAGAACCATCAAAAGGTGGTGGCTGAGTGAGGTATTTTTCTGAGAGGGAGACCGTAACCTATAGAGTCCTGCTTGCATTTTAAAGTTTTTGCAGTCCCTGGGTGTTAGTTGACCTGATATCCTCCTCTGAGAAATATCTGAAGGAAGAAATGGAGTGTAGCACTAAATTCACATCTCTGAGAAACCTCATGCACAGAGCAAATCAGAACTTCCCCTGGGGAGGAGCCTCCCAGCTACCAGACACATGGATTTGTAATAGAAGTGGGCTGTTTTGGTGCAGCTGACAGGTGTTTCAGGGTCAAGCTGTTGGGATGGGTTGTAGTGTTGATATGTGTATTGCTGTATTTAATTCCTACCATGTATCAGAAACTGCATTGTATATGAAAAGATGAAAGGCCTCCTCGGAAGTTTCAGTGGGGCTTAGATTAGGTTTTCTGTGTTTTAATTGCTTTCTGCTGTGTTCTGCCATGAGAAGGTTCAGTAGTGGGGTGTGATTTGGTGCCTGGAGCCATGACTGTTGTGTGTCTCGTAGTTCTTAATTTAGAGCCATTTGCAGAAGTTAATTTTCAGTTGCCTGTGATTCTGGGCACCTTAAGCTCAGTCCAGATGTCATCTGTTGTGCTTAGAGCAGGTTACTGTGTTAGTGCAGGTTTGCAGTGCTGGAACCTGCAGTGGGAAGCACAAAGGAAATCCCTGTCAGAGGAGGACAGCGAAGAGATACTGGGAGAGATGAGATGTATGTGTACATGAGTAACCTGAGTCTCTCTTCAGTTTCAGATGCCTCTGGATGTTCAATGATAGCATTCCTCCATACTGGAGCAGCAAAGTTTCCCCAGAACTTACTTTCAAGGGCAAGACAAGCTGTGTCCCCCCTCCTGGCTGGTGTTCTCAAAGGGTACAGCTCCATCGTAAGCAGGAAACTGGCGTCCCACGGCTTTGGAGCTTCCATGGCAGCAATGTCATCCTTCCCTCCACAGAGATATCACTACTTCTTAGTGCTGGATTTCGAGGCTACGTGTGATAAACCACAGATTCATCCTCAGGTAAATAGTCAATCCTGTTAATTATCCCCTTGCAAGTTGCTACTGATGTTCTGAGAGGTGAAAGGGAAAAGCACAGTGCTGGCTCACTCATTTTTTCTGGTTTGTCTCACCTTCTTTCTGTTGCTGGTTCTCCAGGACTCTTGCCAGTCAGCTGTTGTCTCAGGAGCAATACCAGGATTTTTTGGTGCGAATGAATGAAGGAGTCTGATTTCCATCAAGGAAGTGACCATTCATGTGTTCTCAAAAACATCTTTAAGTCATGTGTAATTGTCATCTGTCTGAATTGGGGAGGGTCTAAAAATTTCTGCCTGGGAACTTGCATTAGAAGATGGCAACCTTGTTTGATTCTGCAAGGAATTTGTAGTGAACAACTTTAGGAAGAGAATATTTTGAATTATAGAAATATGTGCAACATAATGGTATTTCTAAATTGAGAAGAACAACAGTTTGTAGATAATTTCAGTAAGATCAGATATATTGCCTGGGTGTTAACTCTGGAGAGTGCTGAGACAGGAGGAGTTAACCTTCAGAGAGAGCTTCCAGTGCTCTACCACTTGAGACATACAGAGGTCCAGATGAAGTACAGAGGTTTTTCTGCAGACAGTTCTTCCACAGTAGTGTAGAGCATATAAGTAAATATATTCTCAGTTGTCAGCAGGATGAGCCTAACTTCTATTTAAATTGGAAAACTGTACTAAATAGAAAAAAATCCTAAAACTGTGTTTGTAGTGAACAAACAGAATTTCTGAGTCTGAATTGAACTCGCCCTCCCCTGCCAAGCAATTGTCCTGCATGTGTTGCAGTGGGTCAGAGTAACTTCCTTTTGCTTTGTCTTGACTATGAAAGGCTTAAGCAGTTTTCCGTGTGGTGTCTCATTACTGAAGTGACTCGATGCAGTGCATTCATTTCCCAGTGCAGCTGTGGTTTCCCTTAGGCTTGTCCTACCTAAGGGGTGCTGCAAGTTGGGATTGAAGTTGACTCCTGTCTTTCCCAGTAGTGCTTTGGTGAGTGCCGCCTGCCTCTCGTGTTCCTCGAAAAAGGGACATCGAATTCCCTGCTGTTTTGCTGGCTCTTTGTGGGAGGCTGTTATGGCTCTGCATCCAGTTCTGCTGGCAGGGTCTTAACTGCTCTCCAAGTGAGATGTCAGGCTATTTCCTGCATGCTCCGCCTCGGGTGCACAGACCTGTCAAAGCTGTAAATTGGATCTACCTTGTCCCTTTGGATATGGGTTTGGTCTGTGCACATTTTGATGCAAAACCATGATGCATGTGGAGCTAGTTTACAGCTGGCAGTAAAAAGGAGCATGAGTGGAATATGATTACTACTGTTTTAAGGAGCTTTGTCCCCAAGTCCTTGCCAGTGAAAGTAATGGTCTGGGCCAATGCAGATCTGCTATATATTTTGTTGGTGAGATAGCACCTTTAAGGTGGAGATGTTCTTCAGTGTTTTTTTTTTTTTCCAGTCTGCTGTGTTCAGTGCCTGTCTGCATCATATAATGTGTGGAAAGGGCTGTCAGTCCCTCACACCCTCACCAGCAGATTAGTTTGAAAAATAAATAAGTTGCTTTTGCTACAATGGGCTCGGTGTAGCTGGAAAGGCTGAATATGCCTGCCAGTTGGGTAACTTTATGAGTTGATGCCTCTTATCTACCTCCTTCCTCTTTGCTGACCATCATGGCTTTTGTCCTCTTCACTGCTAGGCTGTATGTCATGGTGAGCAAACTGTGCCATGTATTTCAGTGATGTTTTCTGCAAGGTGATCCTGCTAATTTTTCTGCTTTTGTTTTAATACCTGCAAAATAGAAGTCCAGATACAGAGAAATTCAAATGCATTGGGATTTGATAAGGAAGCTGCATGTACAGAGTTAAGCTAAGCTGTGATTCAAGTTACTTTAAGTGGGTAGCCACAGCTATAAATTTATCCAGCTCAGCCTAAAAGTCTTGCAGAGTGCACTTGCCCCCATGCAGCACACTTCACATTTTTCACTAACCGCTCTTCTAAATATTTTGCCTTCTTACAAGAAACTACTGAAAGAGCTATCTTTTTATCTACACTAGGATGTGTGACTGCCACATCTGCTCCCCCTCCTGCTGTGTTTACTCATGCTCTTCTGCAACCGACAGCCTCACTGGCTTTATCCCTGGGGAAGTCCTTCATGCTCAGTCGTGAGCCCTGAAGACGCCTTCATTTCCATTCCCTTTCACACTGCCCGATCACTCTGAGGTCTCGTGGTATGGCCTCTGTAATGGGGATCAAGGAGGGTCAAGGATGGTGGTATTCCGCTGGGAAGCTGTCTGCATTGTGGCTCCAGTGGCTGGGACCGCTGGCAGAGTGCCTTGTGGCCACTGCCCTCTGCTTCACCACTCCTGGGTCAGGCATCGAGGGTCCTTCATGTTCCCTGCCCTACACCCACAAAGGAACGGGAGCAGCCCTGACTTGTGACAGCTTTCAGCAGATACACTTCTAAATCGAAGTGCAGGTTTATACACATAGAAACCACTTGGCTTGATTGGCTTTTGGGATGTATTTATGGATAATCAGACCGTCCCAGAGAGAAAACAACTGGGGAGGGGGGGACTAACTGCACGGTCTGTGTCATGTAGTGTTCTAGCCAGCCGAAGGTCATTAGGGGTTGGTAGGAAGAGATGTTTATGGCTGGCCCCTTGCATTTCTTTAAAGCTTACCCTGTGCCTTTGGAATGTGATCTAGAGCCCAGTGGGGTCAGGTGGGAGCTGTCATTCTGCGTAGGTCAGTGGACCCTGAACCATGGTGGTGCTGGTGTGCTTCATTTTTCAGCTCTGAATTTTTTCCTTTACTGTCTGCTAAGAGTTTATAAGTACCTTCTGCTTTTATACACTGTCAGCCCGTAGAGCTACATGTGATGCTTTAGCTTCATGAGAAGATGCATTAATAAGTGAGAGTCTTGCTCTTTTGTCCCTTTGTCCTTGTATACACCAGTGTTTATGGTGGTCAGTGCTTTCAGTGACTGTGTTAAGCAGCTCCACGGCCTCAGGTCCGTGGCTGCCTTGTAACCTTGTTTTATTAATGCAGCAAGAGGGTGTGCCTCTCTCAGTCAGCAAGCCAAGTACCTTGTCTTCAACTTCAGCAGAATGGATGAAAAGCAATGTGTTTTTTTAAATATAAAAAGTCTGAAGGTAGAAATCAGATCTATTCAAAGATGATTTTGTACTAAAACTTCTATATAGGATGTTAATCTCAACTATAATCTAATAAAACCACTTAAATGAAAATCAAATAAAATACAAGATTTGTGTGTCTGCTGCCTGGAAGTGTAAAAGAGCATCAGACCCCTGGCCTGGTAGAAGGAGCTGGATCCAGGAGTTGCTAAACTGCTAAATGAGGTTTTTATAATGATGAAGTTGCTCTTCCTCATGTCAGTTTTTTCAAGTGCTTGCATTCAATGTCTCAGATTCACTCAAATTTGATAATCAGTTGGGAATTAGAAATTTACCTCTTTCAAACTCTCTGTACAAGGAAAGTATGAAGTGTTCAGATCTTCTCATTGCCAAAGAAGGTTGTGACCAGAGGCAAAAGAACAAATTGTTTACCAACAGTGCTTTCTGTGTTCTCTTAAATAGTGCATTTTAAATACAAAAGTATCTTGATATTTTACTTTAGTTTATCCTACGTATTTAAAATTTGTTTAGCTCGCATTTTGATTGTTATTTTGGGAGAATTTGTAATTATAATTGCTGTCAGATGAAAGTGGACATACTAATAAATACAAAACATCACTCACCATTTCAATATAAAACCGTAAACACTGAGACTGTGACTAAGCATATGTTCAGTTACTAAGTTGCTTCTAAGTGTACAAACAAATCTGGATGATCAGAGTACATTTCGTGATTGGCACAAGTGTATTAACAAATGGTGTTTCTGAAAGATAAGTACAAATGCAGGAGAAGGTTAAATCATGTTCAGTCTGTGTTTCCTTGAGCATTACAGGGGTTTTCCCCTGAACATCCTGCGGTTCCAGCCTGCAGTCACAGGCAAGGGCAGCTGGAGTGGCTGTGATGATCTCTGCCTGTACTGCTCTACCCGTGGTCTTGTTCCCATGGCAGGGACAACTAAATCCTGTGTCTCTGTTCCTGAGATGCTGTGATTTATAGACTGACCTTGTAATGGGAATGGATGTTGATTTCCACCAAATTTAGGCCATAGCAACAGATGTGCAGTCCCTGCCGAGCTCTCTGCGCAGGGTGACCAGACAGATGACAGGGAAGCTGCCTTGGGAGCCGTATCCAAGGCTACTTTGTAGGAGGAATATGTCCCTGAAATCACAAACTTGCTGCAGGAGGAGGTGGTGGAGGGACCTCTGGTCTGCTGGGAAGCAGGCTGCAGGGTACCTCCTGCATGCCTTCCACGTGGTTTCTGCAGAGCCTGCATCAAGGCAATCCTAGTTGAAGGCCAGGATGGGAATGCAGAAATTGTTTCACACAGTGACAGACATTCTCGCAATCCTACCCAGAAGCAGATAAAGGACATGTCCCTGTCCATTCTATCTGGACATCCCGACATAGCAGCTTTCTTCTCACACCACTTTTGCATGGATGTTAAGCTCAGTGCAGTAGGAATCACCTGCCAAAACCTTTATTGAGGGTGATCCAGAGTTGCTGAAAAGTGAAGAAATTCAGGCTTGTTTCCCATGGCAACTTTAACTCAGACATAAGAATTACTGTGGAATATTAATCTGCAATTACCTATATTCATGCAGCTTAGGCTTGGGTGTAGATTTAATTACCTAGTTCTTAATTCAGGTTCTTACAATGCTGTTTCTAGAGAAATTCCATTAAAAATGCACGTAACACAGTGACTTAAAAGTCTTTTTTTTTTTTACTAAAAGTAAATATATATATGTATTTTATCATCTCTTTGCCAATTATGGCTGTTGTTATGCCATTCTTCTTACATCAGAATGCTTTAAGTTCCTAGAGTGGCAGGAAGTAGTTCATATAAAAGCCTTTCCACATGGATTTTTCTGTTTGCATTAAGTTTTTGAAAAACCTTTTTGAGGCCTTGTAGCTTTTGAGGGTTACACCGCACCTGGTGTCTCAGACCTGCATTCCCTTTGCCTTGGAGACCTCCCTCATTCTCCCAGTAAGTGGGGACAACCTTGCTGTGACCCGTGTGAATCTGACAGGGCAGGTTATGACTTCAGGCAACAGAATTAGCTGTATTTATTTAAAACCTGATGAGCTAGAGAACATGAACAGTTACTGAACCCAGATCTCCTGGAGAGCCCAGCCGTGAGACCACCAGGCAAGACATCTGATGTATGAAAAGAAATTCAAAGCAATTTCTTACTTAAAGATATAAACCCAGCATTATTATAGCAACAAGACTAAAATACCAAGGCACTCGGGTGGCCAATTGCTGCAGTCCTAACCTGACCCAACCTGCTCAGCTTTTGGCTGCTTATTGACAGGCCGATGAGATGACTACTTTAAAGCCATCAGTCATGTTGCCCTTTCCCTCGCAGCATGTGGAGACCCCACATCAGTTATGCATCCCGGCGTGCCATTCCCCACCTGTGCTGTTTGAACACTGTATCCTTAGCTGTGCAAACATTACACATCGTTTAGGTGACAAGTTGCAAAGTTAAGTAGACTTGTTGTTACAGCAGAAAGTAGTTGAGCGGCAGTCACCCTTGAAAAGAAAAGATCCAGGCTGGCTCAGGAATGTGCGAGTCCGCTGGATCGTGCTTAAAGGTTTGTTCACCTCTCTGTAAAGCTGCTGATGAGGGCAGCGTGTGCTGCTGGAAATGCTCATGCCAGGAGCATTTCTCAAGTGAAGGGGACGAGTGCCACAGGTTTGTAGTTCGCCGTGCTGGTCCTGCCGTGTGCATGGCCCTGTGCTGTTGTCCATGTTCAGTGTGTGCTTGCTGCTCTTTCACAGCCTCTGAGGCACAGGGAGTATTTTGCATCTCTCCCAGCATGATGTTTTAAAACTAGGCAGTATTCCATGATGTGGCATCTATCTACTGCTGCGTAGGGATGTTGCTTTTCAGGCTGCTGTGGGACCTGGGGAATGGTCTTTGGTGGGGTAAAGTTGTCGTGTCTTAGCTTTGAACAGAACCTTCCTGATAAAGAAGCAGTGCAGTTCAGCTCTTTTGGTGAGAAAGGCACGTGACTAAATCTTGTGGGCTTTTCCCCTTTGTGCCAAGCTTACTGTGCAACCATCCTTGTGTTGTCTTTGTTGGTCTGTGCACTTGTTAGCTGGCAAAATACCTCTTCGTTATGTTATTTAGTTCCTCTCTGTCAGGCAGAAATGTGCTGCCACCAGCAGCTAGTTGTGATGTCTGTGAAACCCTGGGTGTTCATTTACATGCACTAGTGTGCCCTTTCTGCCTATCCCAGATGTTTTAGTGTTGCTGGGAGCATTGATCATTTGTGCTGCTCAATATCAGGTGAAGAGGTTGGGTCTTGAAGTGATTTGATAATTCTGCAACAGGGACTGCACAGGCGGTAGAAAGGAGCAGATGTGAAAAAGGATATAGCATAGTTGTCATTTTGCAGTGGAAAGGTAGTACTTGGAAATGTGTGTGTGCTGTTTTTAACCTGGTTTGAGTACTAAACTTCCCCAAACTGTCAAGCTTAAATTGTTGTTGGCTGTGTCAGTAGACATGTTCTGGGTCGTTAAATATATGTCGATAGTGCTTGAAGAAACAAGTCGAAGTGTTGATGTCTGTTGGTCTATGTTTCTCATCCCAGATGTGAAAAGAGGAAGGAGGTTCTGCCTTATTCTTGATGTCTGGGTCCTGCTGGAAAGATCAAAATAGCTTACTGGGTTTTGACAGGGAGAGATGATGCTGGTGGTGAGAGGCAGGAACCAGCCTGGAAGGAAATGATTACCGAAAATTTTGTTCAGGACAGCAGGACAAGGGCTGTGAGCCAACTGTCAAGATTTCAGGTGTAATGGCAGGCATGAAAGAAGTCCCAGGGACCACAGGGGTAAGTTTAGGGGGAAAATGTCATTTGTGAAACATATGGATCCTCCTCTTGGCCCTGTAAGGAGGGAACTCAGCTGAGGAAATGCTTCACTTGACATTCCATACTCCAAAGGACAAAAAAGATACTATTTCGAGTGGGTGAAGAAGAGAATTAGTGAGTATGACCAGGGGTCTGCAAAACATAACTGTGAGTGCAGGCTGGATGGCATTGGGGTTGTGTTTAGTGCAGTGACAAAGAGGGGTATGTGAGATGAGGTCTTCTGTTGCAAAAATGAGAAAGGCAATGTTCTGGCCTGTGTCTGCTGTGGGTAAGAAGAGCAGTCAGGAATTTAAACAACAGCAAGGGAAATTTGGATTAGACATAAGGAAAAACTTTCCAATGATAAGACTAATGAAACAGGAGGATAGAGTGCCTGGGGAGTGTGTGAGTCTCTCTTATTGGAGTCGGTAAAAACAGCCTAGACAAAGTCAGAAATTATTTAGGGGGTGATGATGCTGCCCTCGGGCAGGTGCATGGACTAGATGTCTCTTTTAAAGCTGAGGCTCCTGGAGGCATGTGATTAGATGGGGATTTCAGCTTCTATTAAAGAAAGAGAAATGGTCCCTCACCCTTAAAGTAGTAAGAAAGCACTAAGAAATAAGAGGCACGTTTGATGCCAATGCAGAGCCCAAAATGCAACTCAGATTTTATCTGTGAGGAAATCCAGCCTTTGGGCTTCAGTGCCTGAGTGCTGGGGGTAGGCAGTGAGGGGAGGAAGAAACATTGGTTATTCAATGTTCAGGTAGCAGAATGTTTCTTCACATTATCTTATCCCAGTGTTTTGTGGTCTTTCCATATTCCTGCCAGTTCTCTTGTGTTTTGTTTTTTGACTTGTGTTTTGTATTTCCCTTCCCACTTTTCTGGGAGATAATAGTTGTTTAAATGTATTAAATTAGGGAAAAGGAAGTTTGGAGGTCAGCTGCTTCCCCAAAGACCTTTTCACAGGATTAATCAGTACAGAGAGTAACTTACCCAAGACCAAAGTGCTGAGAGGCACTGAGCTGCATGTGCAGACAAGCATCCTTTGGAAAGCCAGCAGAGCCCTGATTCAGCAGAAGTCCTGTTGTCTCCCACTGCAAAGGTGTTGCCTTTATGGTACTTATTTTGGTTAGTTTAATAAAAATTTTGAAGTGGGGAAAAGACCTATGAGGTCATCTTGGTTACTGCCCCTGAGGGCCAGTGCAAGGCTGCTCACTTGGAAACAGCTTTAGTTAAAATAATAATTAAGGCAGAGGATGGAAACTGGGGAGGCAGATCTGTTAGGCTAGTGCTGTCCTTACTGTGTCCCTTTTCGATTTTAATTGCCTTGGAAAAAAAAGGAAAATCACAAGGCTTTAAAAGCTCTGATTCTTCCTGCTCTTCAACCCCCCGCCCCCTCCCCGATCTTGGAGGCATCAACTCTCATCTGTCAAAGTGTAAATCAGCAATTAAAACACAAACAGCGAAATGCCAAAGATGACCCGAAGCACAAAGCAACTGACAAACAAGTCCGGACAAATCGGCGGATAATTTATAAGCATTGCCCTAAAATCTAATTATTTGGCAATTCGAATTTGCAGCCGGCCAGGGCTATGCAATAAATTTAACCCGCCATAAATTATTTAGGAGCAGCCCTTGGTGTAAATCAAAAACACGAGTGTTTGTTTAAGAAATAAGCTCCTTGTGCATAAAATGACTTTTTTGGGGGTGGGGGGGAAGCATCCCTGAACAAAATGAGCTGAGGCTCTGCCCCACCACAGACACTCCCTTGCCTCTTTTGCCCTTACCTTTTTTTGAAGGTGTAAAAGGGTTCTTTCAGTAAGAAGTTTTATGCTTTTCCTTATCAGACAAAATCCGTTTCTTTCAACAGCCTCTGCTTGTTTTTATTGCATTTTGAACAGTCAGCTCTGATTTTTATGGGCATCTTTTATTCCTGTGTTTATTAAACTTCTTCACATGGGGGTTAGAGTAAGGGATAAATTATTCTCTCCTAGTTTTTGAACTGAGTAGGCCATACGGTCTTCCTCAAATACATAACCCAGTGTCCTGAAGAGTGGCCTGGCCACTTTATACGTAGGCTTCTGTATTAAAATGTTTTGAGAGTTGGGAACCTCTTGCTGGGCACTTTATTCTTTCTGCCTAATGATGTGAGTGCTGTCCAGATCCAAAAGTATAAGCAAAAAGATTCCTCTGTGAGAATTAGTGTAATTTCAGGTGCTTCCTTCTGTGACAGGAAATTGTTTAGCAAGTATAGTTTTGTTCTTGTTTGTTTCTTGTATTAGCAAGAAGATCAAGAAGGCTGAATTGGTGCATCCCTGCTCTGGTGTTAAAGAGAGGGGAGTTTCATTTAGGACGATTGGGTAGGGAAAGGTTGGGTTTATAGCAGTGCTTTCGCGTGCCCTTATGAATTTTTCAAATCCCTCTTAAAGGAAAGTCCCTAGCCATTCCACAGTTACCCTGCAGCCTCCTGCTGCTGCTCAGCCCGCTGGCCAGGTTGCACGAGAGGCTTTCACCTGGAACCTTTGTTTTTGTTTTTAGAAAAGGCAAAAAATTCTGAAGGAAGCTGTCACATAGATTTGCTTGAAGGACCATGAAATCGTAAATGCAAGATTGTTGTAAGGAGAGTGGACCTGGTAATGGATATGTGTAAGCCTCCAGCTGTGTATGTTCCTATTGTTGCCGTGTTTGGGGGCGCAGCTGAGGGGAGGGACAGGGTGCCGATGTCTTTTTCTTTAAGCGTGTTAATATTGATTTTAGAAGCTCTGTGTTCCAACAATATAAATGCAAATGCCTGTAATTGGGAGCCTCGTGCAGAATTTCTCAGCAGAAAACATGTTCAAGTTTTCATGACAATGAAAGGAAAATAAAAAGCCGCTTATTTATTAGTGATGGTTTGAATCCTGGATTTCCTTTCAAGTTACTTTGCAGTGCTAAATAAAATACCTAATTGCAGTGCTCGCAAAATTCAAATGAGTACATTTGTTCTTCTGGTAGCTCGCAGCTATTTGCAGCCTCTGGACACCCTCAGCATTATTTTAGCACATCCATAACTTCTGGTTGTGCTGTAAGCTGGGGGTGGGGGTGGGGGGAAGTCTTAGAAGCCCCAAATGCTGCTGGCACAAATCACTGCCGAAGTTAGGACTTGAACTCAGTGTTGGAGTGGAGCTGGGTGAGGATCTCAAGGTAACACTTATGGATGATCAGGTTCTGATAAAAGAATGGAAGTGTCAGTGAACCTCTCCTCTTAATGCCCTCGTGCCTCTTCTCCTCCACCTTTCCCTTCTGGGAGGAAGCAGTGAAGGTCCTTGAATGGTGGAGATGGAGCTGGGCACATTGAGCTCACTGGGCTGCTGTGAAATGTGAGAGAGCACCCGTCTGCCTTCCTGCATCACAGTCTGCTGGGGGGTTGTGTGTGTGAGTGTCTAAGTGCTCGCCATTTCATAATAATTACTAATGAAATTCTAGATCTGTAATAACATTTCGGATATCTAAAACAAACCATATGCTTGTAAAAAAAAAAAAGAGAGAGAGAGGAAAAAAAGTGGAAACAGATCAACTTTAAGCCATAAATTCTTGGTAATAGAGGCCTCTTTTCTCCCCCCTTTCTGTTTATGTTTGATAGATATTTTTGTTTCTGCAGGAATGTCAACTCTTAATTTCATGATGTATCATGGGCTTAAGAAAATTGAATTTAATAAAGGCAAAAGATGAATGGCACCTTTAAAGGTCCCAACACTTGTCTTTATTAGCAGGACAAACTGCAGGGTCTCCAAACACTGCTTCTCTCCAAATGAAAGTTTAAATGAAAAGTACAGCAGTGTCACAGGTTAAATTTCATTGCAGGACTGGCTAACGTCGTTAGTGAGGAGTGGGGCTGATTTCATGGGGTTGGTATCTGTTGCCTTAGATACCAGTGGAGCAAACACTGCCAGTGACTGGAAAAATCTCTGCTATAGGAAGCGTGCAGATAAACAGCCTTTTGGGAAAGGTTCTTTACCACTTGTTTCCAAAACTGACCAAATAAGCCCAAAAAAGTGGCTCTGCTTTCTCCTAAGACGCTTAAGTCGCCTCTGGGGTTCTGCCCCTACTCCTGGCCAGGCACTTCCTAAAGACCTGCAGTAATTCTGGATATTGTTAAATTTTCCACAGTTTTTTAGTATGGCTTTTTATTTCCTCCGTCTGTCTTAATCCGACCCTCCTGGAAGTGCTTTTCGCCTTTGGTACTGGAAGGCGAGCAACGCCTTTGTGCATCAGATCAGCAGCGGGGCTGTCTTTCAGTCTCGCTTTGCATCCAGCCACTTGATGGCCCCTGAGGATGTTTCTGGTCCCTTAGGACCTATCCCGGCATTGCAACGCAGCCCTGCTGTGAAATCCAGCCGGTGTGTGTCTCTCTCCGGAAGGGGGAATGCTCGTCTTGCCCTGCCGTGGGCTTGCCCGCCTCCGTGGTCACCCGCTGGGTGGGATGCAGACCTGAGGGGCAGTGAGACGCCCCAGCCCGATTTGAAAGATGCCACAGTTGTTATCCTGGGGTGAAGCCTTGTTCTGTTATGACAGCCTGTCCGTTAGCTTCAAGCTTTGCAGTCTGTTTTCCTTCTGAACAGAAATTTGCTGCTTTCAGAGCCTGTCTGTGGTGGCCCTTTTGAGGGGAGGATCAGCTGCGTCCAGCATTTCTTACTTTCTCGTGTTTCCGTGGGTCCTCCTGGGTGGCTGAAGCTGGTGCGTTTGGCTGCACCACAACAGGCAGTCTGGATGATGCTCAAGTGTTTTGCACGTGTCTTCTCCTCCTCTTCCAGCCCCTGGGTCGAGTTTCCTCTCTTTCCTGAGGAAACTTGGTGACTCCCAGTGGGGTGGTACAGCTGTGGGGAAAGATGTGCCCAACCATCTGCCGTGCCTTAGCCCACGTGGCACACGTGGAGTGTGGCACAGCTGACCACAGTTAAGCCCTGCATCCTCTGGGGTTCCACTGCTCCATGTCTACACCTGGGCACTTAACATTATTAACACTTTAAGTTTTTTTTTTCTAATTTTCCATATCAGCAGCACGTGTTCCCCACATGCCCTGGCCTGGGCTGTGTGCCTGTTGCGCTGGGTAAGCTGCTCTGCTGCATCCACAGGCTCTGTCCACCATGGAAATTGGGTGTTTCTCCTGGCTATTTAAATTATCTCTAGTTTCCATTTACCCACCCAGCTTCTTGCCCTCCTGATGTCACCGGCTCATATGTATAACCTCAAGATAATTTCCGCCTCCAGGTCATGAGGGTTGCAACCAGGGTCCAAAAAAGTGTGTTAGTTCCTCTGCAGCGGCTGCATTTTTCACATGCTAATTTTACTCACAGGAGTTGGATTTTTTTTTTTTCATTTTTTATTATTTCTTATTTGTCTCTTCCAGATGTTTTCAGGCAGTTTTTTTTTTTTGTTGTTAAACTAATTCCATTCATGTTTTAAAAATTTATGAAAGCGCTAATAAAAATGTCAAAGTGGTAAAAATGTTAGCTTTTGCTCTGCTTTGATTAAATTTTGCAAACTGTTTTTGAATATTAAAAAGCAATATTTTTTTTATTCTCTCTCCCTCTCTCTGTTTCTCTCCAGAAGTGATTTGAGAGGCTTGTTGCATGGATATCACTCAGCAGCCTCATTTGCACTCCAGAACCTTGGTGCCATGGATCTCTATTAAATAACATAGACAAATTATTCTTTAAAGACACCAAACAAATTGTCACTTCTCCTCTTACATTAAACTGGAAGGAAGAAAGGGAATGGAGAAGGAGGGGGGTGAACACAAAGGATTTTATCGCTTTTATTCAGTGGGCAGCTTTTTTAATTTCATGTATATTTTTTAATAATTGAGAAATCCATCGCAACTGGATTTGTTTAAACTTTTTATTAACAGGTCCATGTAAATTTTTGATTGCTGATTATTCAAATAATTGAACATTCTTCTGATGAAGGAATGTTTTTATTTCCCTATCAGCATAAATTGGCTACAAAGAGGAAAATGAAGCAGGGCTTGCTACTGTGCTGTATCCCATAGGAATGGATCTGGGGATAGCTTCCAGCTCCTCGGTCTGCTGGAGGAGGGCAGTGCTCCTCAGCCTCACCAGAGGAGGAGGTGCTTCATGCAGAAGTCCCTGTTGTCTGTCTGATGGTGTCCTCCAGAAGGATGGTGGGGTGGAAAGGCTGGGACAGGTCTTGTGGAGGGCTCAGCCCCAGGGATGTCCTTGCTAAACAGACCTGAGCCCGTTGCAGGTGCATCTCCGTGTTCCCTGGGTAGCCCATGCAGGCTGTGCGAGACCATCTTCCTTAGGTTCAGCTTAGGCAGGGCTGGGTGCAGCTGCAGTGCTGGGCACAGAGACCTCCTTGCTGCTGTCCTGGCTGTGATGAGCATCAGCACCATCCTGCTCTGTGCCTGAGGCGTTGGATGTGCTCTGTGCTGCAGCACCACCTTCCCACTTTAGCAGAGCTTTGTGTTGGGCTTGTTTTTGTTTGGGACTATCAGGCCCCTCTTTTTACAGCCGCCTTGCTAAATGGGATCATTTCTACCTTCATTTTTTTGTTTATTTTAAATGAACAGCTGCTTTTCTTTTTGCCCTATTCAGGAAATCATCGAATTCCCTATCCTGAAGCTGAATGGCAGGACGATGGAGATCGAATCCACCTTTCACATGTATGTTCAGCCTGTGGTGCATCCCCAGCTTACGCCCTTCTGTACAGAGGTAAAGTGCAAAGGTTCCCTGGTGCTCCAAGAGTCTTCCTGGGAAGCAGGTTTCCATTGCACCAGGGACTGGGGTCGCCTCTTCACGGTTCAGCTGCAGTGCAGTGTGTCATGCCAGCCTTGAGTTAAGGACAAGGGGAATAATTATTTGTTATTGCAGTAGCATGTAAAGACCTCACTTTGGATTCATGAATAACTCTAGCTGTGCTCTGCTAACTAATGTAGTTGTATTTACAATTAACAAACATCTAACGGGGTGACCGCAAAATAAAATCTGATGCTCAAAATCTTGTAACCTCTCTGTGAGCTCTTGTGATTTTGCTGTGCTTCTCTGTGGTGGGGAAGGTCAAAGAGAGCATGATCTGAGGGAAGGAAGTGCCGTACAGTTGCGTAGTTCAGAGGCTCTAAATGACTCTCCCGTGGGCCTGCCATGTTGGGGTTTGATGAGTCCTTCAGAGTGGAAGGATGTCTGTATTTTTAAGACTTTCTTTTTGATGTCGTGCTTGTGGGGTGCTTGAAATGATTGCTGGAGAAGTAGCCTCTTTTGGTTACTCTCACTGCTGAGTACAGCTGCTCTCAAGCTGAGGCCACCCTTTCCACAGATACAGAATGAAGGTGGGCAGTGCGATCCCTGAGGGTTCGAAGGAATTGGGAGGCAGGGGTTGGTTTGGGTTTTGTTGTTGTTTTTTCTTTGGGTTTTTTTCATTCAACACAAAAAGTTGAATGTTTTCCCAAGTGTGTTCTTTCTCCTTGTTGTAACCATCAAAACAAACTTTGAGTTCCTCTTGCTTTGGGCTTTTTTTCTTGCCACTCCACTGGTTCAGCATTTGCCAGCTTGGTGACTAAAGTACTAAGTATGGGAATCAGGGCATCCAAGTTCTTTGTTCTGTCCCTATCTTGCCTAGGGTCATAGCACCATAGTGTGGTTTCCCCTACCTCTCTGGCTGCAGGTTTAAGCCCTTGGAGTGCTTGTCCCACATGTACTAACCTGATGAAAAATGACTCCTCTGTTTTAGGTGGAGTCCCCTCCAGGACCAACCAGCCCCTTCCATATTTTCACGTTGTAAAAACAAATACTTATTTTTATTCTCTTGTAACTGAAAACCATCTGAAGGTATTTTATTTAAACTTAAAAAAAAAAAAAAGACTAAGCACCGAAAACGTTATTCCCATGAGAGGGGCTTTCAGAAAGCTGTAAATGTGTGAGAACAGAGGCTTATAATGGAAACCGTGTTGCAACCTTAGTGCTAGAAGGCTGGACAACTACTTTGGCTGTCCTTATCCCCATGAGACTTGCTGGACATATGCTTGTACAAATGTGATAAATCTTACAGCTTGCACCTGATCTGGGCTAAAAACGATGCCATCTCCTGAAAGAGTAGAGCCCAAAATGTCCATTTTGCAAGTCCTCTAAATTCTCATTAACTCCCACCAAAATTCCTTTTTCTGGAAATCCCTCTATTGCATCCTTCCCCCTGTTGCTAAAGACTACAGCTCTGTTCTTGCACAAGAGTCTGCATGACTCGTATGGTGTGGTTGTGTGAGCTGAATGGAGCCTCCAGCCTGCTGCGGCCCGGGGACATTCAGAGCTTCTCTGGGTGATGAGCTTGTGACCAAGAGATTCAGCTCATCTAATGCTCCCACACCACAGTGTTCTCTGTCTTCTCTTGCTTATGGGAGTCTGGAGCTGCTGTCTGTGTCTCTGCAGGTTTGTGTCTCCTGTGTGGAGCCCTAAAGCAAGCAGAGCTCTGTGTGTGCATGTGTGTGTGATGGCCCTGTGTTTTCAGGAGTCCCCAGGATGGGCAGGGGTGTCCCAGCTCAGCGTTGTGCTTCAGACTCTGCCACTGACCTTTGTCTGGCATCCAGAGTTGGATGAAAACAGGCAGTGCTGATGCCAGCAGGCAAAATGGTTGCAGAACCCCCACCTGTGTGTGTCAGTGGTGCAAAAAGGTCCCACTTGCCAGGTTTGGCAAGTCCTTTGTCATTAATAGTGTGGGTTAGGGAGCTAGTTTTAATCCTAGCCTGGAATTCACTGGCTCCTGGGCATCTTCCCACTGCACCCCTTGCTGCTTAGTGCCCAGCATGGCCCCTGTCCCTCCCAGCTTGGCAGTCCACTGACCTGTTGCAGGGGCTGCGAAGAGGTCCAGGAGTGGGATCATGTAACTGGGCTTTTCACTACGCCCCCTGTATTTGGGGCTGAGTTTGAAGCCCTGTCCTGAAGGCCGCAGGTGAACTGGTTGTACTTGAGGACCTTACTAAACAGTGGGGTTGGTGGCTGCTGCTAGGCAGGTGTAGGGGTCAGCCCTGTGCCACTGGTGTGGGTTCCCTTGAGACCCCAGGGGCACATCCAGGATGTGTTGCTGTGAAGCTGCTGCCTGAACAGCTCCAACACTTGCCATTGACTTTCTGCTGGTTTATGTTTTCTGAAAAATACTCATTTTGCTAAATGCCAGTAAAGGGCTTTGTCTAGGCACCTCACTTACAAAGGGTGAGATTTATTGGCCTCTTTGTCTACAAAGAAAGACCAGGCCTGATTATCAGATTGTACACCAGAGGCAAGTGCTTAGGTAATCAGCAAACTGTCTTGGAGTAGAAATACGATGGTCTCCCAGATAAACTCTCTAGGAAAAGCAGTGCTGTTAACATTACACGGGAGCCTGTCTGCCGTGCTGCTGATTTCCCCTCTCCCCTCTGCTTGCTGCCTTCCCTGGGAAGCAGTAGAACTGCTCAGTATAGACTCTGTGTGGGAGGGTTTCTGGAGTTGCTTGACATTACTCCTTGGGTCTGGAGTACTTCTCCAATTCCTCTTCCTTCTAGTTCATGCTGGGAGCTAAAGGAAAGGTTCTCTCTACACAGAAGGTGCTTGTACAGGCTTTTTCATGGTACTTTGCTCTCTTTTTACGATTAATTTTTATTGATTTTTTTCCCCTGAAGGAATAGACAATAAAAATACAAAAAGATAAATGCCTTATAGCTTGTTTGTGTTCCCAAGTACTGTGTGCTTCTTGAGATCACCAGTGAAAGTTCACAATTGTGCAGTTTTATGTTTTTATACTTTTTCAAAGCTGCAAGACCAGATAATGCTGCAGAGATCCAAAGCACTAGGTTGGGTGTGACAGGTGGACATGACTGATAACAGAAAGGATCAGAAAGGGTGAGAGAATATAAATCTGGTCCCATTTGAGCACTCTCTGACTTGTATTGAAATGTACCCATGGAGCAGGTATATCCCTTTGTATTCATGTGTATGATTTCTGCAGCACAAATATTGTGTGTGTGTGTGATGGGCAGTATGTTCTTGTACAGATAAATTGCTACTTTTCGCCTCATAATGGCTTGATGAACTTGAGAAACCCTCATAGAAAAGCTCTGCATTCTTAAAATACTTTCCCTAAAAGATATATATTACCATTCTGTGGAAGTCACTATGAGAAAATAATCTTTTTACGTACAGCTTATTCAGTGAGTCAGGTATTTGGTATTCATTAAGTGTAATTACAGTTTAATTGCAGTTTAATATCTTTTCTTTTTCCATCCTCCGAGTTCAATGCTGTAAGCCAAGCAGCCAAAGAAACTGAGAGGTAAAAACCATTCAGCTTCCTTCAGTTGCCACATATTTAATAAAGCCAAGCCCTGTGGTTTGTGAGAGGGCTTATTTTTATGAGTAGGTTGAGCTGGTCTGCATGGAAGAGTTACTGCTGGGCGGTGGTGAGGCTGTCAGCACCTCTCGACTGGGTGCTGTGGCTTCAGGAGCCCTGGATGCGTGTGCGAGCAGCAGGGCGTGCTCCTAGGTTTGTGTTTGACCTCATTTTATGAAAATGTGTGAGTTGTGTAGCTTCAGGAAAGTGCCGTATGAAGTGAAATCCCACAGTGTGCACTTGTTTTAATAATGATTTTTTTAATTACTTGGATGCATTGATGGCAAGCT
>JAWWES010000006.1:10222266-10276369 GCA_035583135.1 Lophotriccus pileatus
TATGAAGTGAAATCCCACAGTGTGCACTTGTTTTAATAATGATTTTTTTAATTACTTGGATGCATTGATGGCAAGCTACTGACGTCCGATATTCGATATGTTAAAAGACAGTTTTGTCACTTGGAAGGCAGACAGAAAAATTATCTCTTTTCCATGTGCCTCAAGCCCTTCTGGGCAGACACAGGCAGAGGCCCATGAGACTTCATCTTTTTATGTCTGTGTCTCAGCTTTAAACAGCCAAGCAGTCCAGGAGCAGTCAGCAGGACTATCTGTTAGCAGGATCTGTTCCTAAGGAACCTCCTGAAAAACAGAGTGGGCAGGGCTCTGGAAGAAAGTGCTTTTCTTCAGGTTTCATTCCATTGTTCTAAGTACAATTTTGAAATGCAGAGGAATGCTGTGATGGACTATGGGAAAAAACACATGCTGGCTGCCCAGCACAGGGGCGGGATGACTGGGTCCACTCTGGGTCTTACCTACCAACAGTTGTCTCTTCAGTTCATCTAACACTGAAATTTTGGTGTAACTGCGATAGCAGGGGAATGACCAGAGACCTTGGTAGTTACTGCTTCCTGTGTACATCAAGGCAACACCAAAACTGGTGAAATGCATGTTGAAAAGGGCATCATGCATGACACTGCTCCCCAAGTGGATCCTGCGCTGCTGAGAGTTTGCTGTTTTGTGGCGTGGGTAGGAGCCCTGTTACATTTCTGTGTTTAGGATGAAGCTGTGCCCTTGCCTGTGGCTGGGGAGCTGCCAGGGTCACTCTGCTGTGGCTGGCCCCTCAGCAGCATCCATATGGGTCACAGGAGCATGTTTTGGTTGCAGAAAGATGGACAGGAGAGTAGACCTTTCTAATGATCTTTTGAGTGCTGCTCTGATGCCTGCTTTCTGTTTGTCTCTCGTTTCAGCTGACTGGGATTATTCAAGGCATGGTGGATGGGCAGCCGAGCCTCCAGCAAGTGCTTGAGGTGAGCAGAGTAACCTTTAGTTCTCGAACTCTGACCTCTGGTCCTGTCGTCCCCTCTTCATCTCTTTCCCTGCACCCTCCCCTTGCTGAGAATCGAACCGCGTAATTTGACTATGATTACAGCTTCATTAGAATAACATTTGCTGTCACATTGGTGACACGCTGCTGAGAGTATTGAACCATTGATCTGTCATCTCCAGCTGTTCATGTCAAGGGTGCTGACAAGATATCCAAACTCCTGCCAGTAGATAGGAGAAGAGGCGATTCTTTCTTGAGCCAGTTTTAAAGCACCAAGACATTGCTTGAGACCACTGCTCCTGGAGCTGCTGCCTTGGTTTCTTTTCCCCTTCCCCAGCACTTTATTAAATTAATTTTTCTACCTATTTAAATGCTCAATAATACATGTAGTATAGAAAGAAAATGCCTCTAAAATCTAATCTGGAGGATGTTCGAATGCAGAGATAGCCCTAATAATACGATCTGCTTAATGTTGAATTCCTAGAGCATTTAAGGCTTAATTAGCTTGGAAGTATTCCTCCATTAATAGCTTTTGTTGGTAGTCAGATAGTGAAGGAAACCTCCTCAAGCAGAGCCCACTTGGGCTGCAGGTTGGTGTTCGATGCATTGTCTCTGTCAGGATTTCCACTGCTGTGTTACCTAATTGTTCCTAATCAGAATAATTGCAACAATTGCTTATCTGAGGGAAATCAAATTAAAGGCTTTAAAATCCTCCACGGAGACAGCACCTCGTGGGCGCTCACATCAGGGAGCGTCGAAGGGTTACTGCTGTCCCCAGCTTTGTGTGAGGCTGGCTGGAAGATGCTGTCAGCCCAAGGGAGGCAGAAGCGTGGCTGAGAGGCTGGGTGCTGCTGTCGGGGGGGGGAGCTTTACTCAGAGGGCTGTTGTACGATCGGTCACAGGAAGAAGCATCGACCCCTGCCAGGAAAGGCCGCGGCAATGACGCGAGACTGAAGGCAGTGCTCTGCAAAGGTGACATCTTGCGTCCATGCAAACCCTCAGCTCTCCCTGTGCTCCCCAGGGAGCATTTGTAGCAGCCGTGCGTGTCCATAAGCGTATGGATGCCCGTGCCTCCTTCCCCAGGAGGGAGAGCCCTCTTTGCCTGGATGGGTGAATATAGATCACTACTGGAGTATTCCAGAAAATGGTTTGTTCTGTTTCTATAGAAGCTCCTTACAGTGTGGAAACGCTTATTTAGGAGTTTTTTTTTTATTTGGACCGAAAAGGTGTTCCTGCAGCAGCATATTTCTAGCTGAAAATGAGATTCAGGTCAGGCAGCTTCTGGGGCATGCTGGTTTATTCAGGAGTGAAAGGTGTCGGGTGAGGGAAAAGAGGACGGATTTCTCTTGCTGAACCTTTGGAAGCTGCTAGTGAGGCTGTATAATAGCAGCTGATTGCCTGCCACCACAAGATTTTGGGCACATCATTTGCTAGCTTTAGCTGGACTAAGTGTCTACGCTGGAGTTTTAGTCTAGGTTAGTTCCTTCTGCTTAGTTCCCAAAGTGGATTGCATCCTCCAGATTAATATGACCCATTTCTGAAGAGGATCCAGAAGATCTGTTCCTATGGGAAGTTGATCAGGAATAGTGGATTCACTTTAAATCCACACTACCGTGAACAAGCATCTCCTCAGAACTGGAATGAGAAAAGAGGGATCCAGACTGGAAAGGAGGAGGACATGTGGCTTTGCTTGTTACTGACACACAGTGCCTGAGTGTGCCCACTCTTCCATTTTTCCCCCTTTTCCGTATCCCCTTGGAGCTGGATGAGTCAGAGTACATGAAAAATGCTGCAGGAGAGGGATACCATCTCAGGATACTTGTGTATTTGTCCTCAGTGGAGGGGACACAAGTTGTGCTCACTGGGAGCCCTTTTGGTGCAGGGAGAGGAGAAGTGGAGGAGAAATGCCAGGTAACAGCGCAGTTGTATCATCCCATTAACGCTGCACAACTTCCATCCCTCCATGAGCAGAGCTGCTGCGGTGTCTGATAAGATCATCTCTGCTCTGGTTGCCTGATGTCTCCTATCAGAAATCTTCAAAGGTCCAAACGTGCTGTTGTTGAGATGGCAAGCAAAGAGAGAAGAGAGAGAGGGAGAGGGTGGATAAGATCACAATTTTCTTCTCTCTTGATTGCAAGCAGCTTATCTGAGTTTAACTGTTGTGGCTCGGCCTGTCTCCGCAAAACTCATCCCCTTTTCTTGCCTTCCTTTCAGAGGGTTGACGAGTGGATGGCAAAGGAAGGCCTCTTAGATCCCAGCGTCAAGTCGATTTTTGTGACCTGTGGAGACTGGGATTTGAAAGTGATGTGAGTATGGAAGGGGAGGGAGATTTTTCTGGGCTTTGTTGCTCCATGCTTGCCTGTAGCGCCTATGTCTTTGTCCTTGCAAGCCTGCAACTGTCCCCAGTCATTGTTTCTTAGGGAAATTGTTGTTTGCCATGCATAACTGGCAGTGGAGAGTTATTTCAGAAGGTGGGTGCTGGGCATAGTGCAAGATCACTGCCTAGGTTATTCCCTGTAGTGAATGAATCCTTTCAGAACCCCAAGAAAGGTTTAGACTGGAGTTTTGTGATGCTTTCCTTTTTATCCCATATACTTTCCAAAGGGATGGATATTTCTGAGTGCATACGTGGAATGCTGTTTTTGTACACCCAAATCAAGTGATGGTCCTTACCTGACGCATGCAAGGCTTCCTCTCTGTCATCTTGGCACAGTAACTCGATGTGAATCACAGAGTAGTCTTTGGGACAGAATACAAGACAGGTCTGGCATGATTCATTGGTGTTCTTACTGTGAAGGTCATCTTCACCAGCTGGGTGACTGTATCTGGTGGGGATCTGCACTGGGATCTGCAAATGTTGGTGTATGTGCATGTTTTGTCAGGAAAATCGCTAGACCACCAACCTAAAAACGTTATTACAAGAACAGAGTTAAGTGTCTAAAAATTACATTACTTTAATCTGCAAAGTGTTTGCAGATCAGTGTCATATTGTGCTGAATTCCCTTGGATTCCTATAATCTTGCTTCAGCTTTTCATTTCCCCGCAGTGCTGGATAAAGACTGCTGTTGTTATCACACCAGTAAAGCATGGGCTTGACACATCCAGTGCTAAACTGACAGCCACGACTCGTTAGTAGTATGACTTGGTTTCCACTGTGACATTGGCTTTCCCAAGTCGGAAGCCTAAACAAACTGCACACAGCCTAGGAGCAATCAGCTCCAGTTCTTCCCTGCAGAGTGGTCTTTGTAGAGTGGCAGCTCCTTGCCTTCTCTTGCTGTGATTAGTGAGGCATGAGATGCGAGGACCAAAGCTCAGCACAGGCGTTAGCGGAGATGCGAAACTGGCCATGCTCCTGTCAGGGGGTGGTATGTGAGCTTTTGAGTCAAAGTCTGGGTCTCTGCTCAGGCTGTGTCCAGAGCTGGTATGTATTGCAGGTTCCTGTGTTAGCTGCTTAAATGAAGAATGAGGCTTATTTTTCTTTATATATAATGTTTAAACTTCTATTAGAGACCGACACAAACAGCTGCTGTGCTAAACTTATGTTTCTCATCTATCCTGTTTTCTCTGTTCTTTACGCCTGTATTGCTGTTCTGAGAGCCCAGTTTGCCACTTTTGGTGATGGTTGTAAGAAACAGTTATCTTTGCTTCAGGTCCATCTTTCCATCTCTTTCCCAGTGGGCTGACGAGGTTACCAGGTACCGGCATCCTAACTTGGTGTCTGTATGGAGTGAGCACCATTTCTGGTGAGCCGTAGGAGTTGTGGGGTGAGCTGGCTCAGCAGGACATGCAGTTCTGGAGCAGAGATACACAGCTCACCATTTGTAGTGGTCTCTCGCATGGATTGTCCCTCACTAGTCAGCTGGAAAAGAAGACTCCACTTCTGGCCATGAGGTTGTAGCGAGTGGTTCATTTCTCCCGCTTCCTTTTAAAAAATTTTTTTAAACCATTAACTTCAGAATTCAATCCTGAAGCATCTCCAGGGCAAAGCAGAAAATACATTTCGTGTTTCCAACCACATGGATAGCAGGAGTCTGGCTGCAGCTGCTTGGTGAGTAGCACATCACGCCGCTCCGTCGCCGATTGGGTGCTGCAGCGTGTAGCGTCACATCTGATTAGCACTGTGCCAGTGGATGAGGCTCGAGTGAGGACTCCCTGCCAGCTCTGACTTGTCTCATTTCCCGTTACTTTTATCCGTCACCACAAATGCCGAGTCTCCCTCCTGAACTAATTAAGTTTGCGTGTGTTTAGACACATTGCCAAATAGGGTTTAGCAAAGCAGAACTGAGCATCTCTTTTTAAAGAGAGAAAGCAGAGAGCTGAAACAAGGTCTGCTCAGACAGGGAGATAGAGCCTCAGAGATGTGGAACATCTAGGAGGTGTTCCAGGGAATCACCCCATGCTTGCCTACAAGACTTGTGGTGTAGCTGGTGCCCTTTGCTGCTGTGTTGAGACCACACGCTGGGCACAGAAGGCTCTGGGGCAGTAGGAGGGGAGATGGTGCTGCTTGTCCACATTTGGAGAAGTGTGTTGGTGAAAGCGTTGTGTGGTAGAAACCCGACTGGGTTCCAGAGGAATTCAGGACCATGAGGTGAGTGCAGTGCTTCCTGGCTTAAGGAGCCACCACTTGTGGCAGGTCTGCTCCTAACTCTGCTCTTTCTTTTCCCAGCTTCCTTAGTAATGGCAGCTGCTTGCATAGCTGCCTGCAGAGCAAGTTACAGTCCTCTTACCTGTGTCTTGAGTGGTGTGAAGTTCCTGTCCTCCACTGTCCTTGGCTGTAAATCATGCAGCCTTGTTCCAGCAATGACCTGGGCATTTGGCTTGACTCCTTTCTGCATCTGCTGTTGAAGGGTTGAGGCATGATGTCTTCTGGACTGGCCTGTCTGCTGTGAGGGCGTCCAATAGGTGCCACTGGTAGGTGCCAGGGCGCTGGAAGGCCCAGTAGGATGAACAGGCTGGATGCAGGGAAGTGGCTGGAACAAAAAGGAGGAATCTACAAGCCTGTCAGTGGTCAATCTGGGCACAAGATGGGGAAATAGCCCTATCTAAGCCAGGAGTTGCAGTATGTCAAAGAAAAGCAGCGGAGGAATAGTGACTGTCAAGGTATTGCTCTCTGCTGGTGGTGTCTGGCACTAGCTGAGTCTTCAGGATTCAAGCTGGAAACTTAGGTGCTGAAGGATCAGTGAAGCCTCTGCTTGGCTCAGGGAGCTTCAGGGAATGAGGCACTGTGTGGCTACAAACTTGGTTGCTCTTGAACATTGGAGCTTTCCTGGAAGACCACAGAACTGTTTGTCTGGCTTCCCTCAGGCAACAGGGAGCAGTAGTCACAAGGAGCTGGGTGCCCAGAGCAGGACACCAAGCATCTGGGAAGGGCCTGTGGAGGTTTAGCATGAATTTAGATTCTTGGCCATGCTACCAAAGGCTTTGTTGTGGGTGTGGTGGACCACCAGAAGGAGAGTCCCTGTTGGAGGGATTGGTTACTGCTGGATAGAGCCCATTGTGTGAGACGGCTCCAAAATGGGAACGCTGATCCTCTACGGGCTGTGCTTGGATCAACCCGCTTTCAGTGCTTGGTGTGTGTGAACCAGGCTGGAGGTGGGGAGACGGCAGCTCTCCTGCCAGCCCTCCCCTTCCTTCTTGTTAAGATGCAATTTCTTTAATGAGGAAAACCTCTTGAGTAGGAACATCACCTTTCTTGAAGGCTTGTCCTGACAAGGCAGTTCAAGCCGACAGAGTCGCATATCAACTTCAGCAAATATCAGTCACTCATTACAGAGACTCTTCTTCCCCCCACCTCCCAGCAACACCCCTCGTTCCCAGACAAGGGAATGAATCACACTCCTGCTCTTGAATACATCATGACAAGTCGTGGTTCTAATGAGAGAGGGCCATTCATTCTGGGTGGAAAGTTCCCTGTGTCGACTCAGAAATGTTATTAATTAAAGAGAGCTACCTGAAGCAAAAGATGAAAGGAGCACCAGACCTGCCAAGCTAAAATATGAGTGGGGATACAGCCTCGTTAGGCACACGGTCCTCGGGCCTCTGCGTGCTCAGCAGGAGGATTCCTTTAGCCTGTTGCAAGGAGCTATCCTCCAAGTTTAACAGCTCCAGGGATGGATTCAGATACCTGGTGTAGTCTGCTTTAGTGCTTGGGCCTCATCCTGCACCTAGGTTGGAACTGCCAGTAGTCATTAAGCAAATGGTGTTGATGTGGCATTGGGTGGTGAGGGTAATGTGCCTCTGAAGGGCCGAGGGAGCCGCTGACTACAGGAGATGGTCTTGTTGCAAAAGAGGGTTCTTAGTGTCTGCCAGGGTTGAGCCCTTGTAATGTAAACTCTTAATAGTGGTCTGTCTTCCCTGAAATGTCAAGTTGCCTCTCTCTGTGTATGGAACCTGTTTGTGGGCTCTTAAACACAATGTGAATTAATGTTGGCAATCAAAGAGGCATTTTTACCGTGTGTTCATAGATACAGAGCTGAGATACACCGAGGTTTAAGTGATATGCCTGTGGCTGTGCAGGCAGCCAGAGGCAGAGCTGAAGCCTCATGTGCCAAAACTCAGACCTGCACCATAATGTCAAGAGCATCAGTTGATCCTTCTCCCCAGTTTCGGATCATTCTGCAAATGCACTGAGCATAGCTGAAAGTACATATACGCTTTGGTCTATGTAAGTCTGACATGAAGATCCTTGTAGTACACTTAGTGTGGCTGGTCAGAACATGCTAATTTATGTCTTCACAGGAAGCTACTGCTCAGAAGTTTTTTATTTTCTTAAATAAGTGTTAAAAGCCAAGTACTCTCTAATATAGTGATAAAACACAGTGAAGTGTCTTGAAATGTTTATAGCCCTTGGTGCTCTTCCTAGGTTGGATATTAGTAAATTCTAAGCAGTAAATTATACCATTGCTTAATTTTACTGTTTAATTCTTTCTGTGCAAGTTACACAGGCTGGGAGGATGCTTGCCTTCCCAGACCTGCTCTGAGTATGGCAATGGGCTGCTCTTTCCAGCCTTCTGTCCTGGAGGTTTGGTTTGAGATCAGCCTTAGGACATGAATGAAGAAGGATTGATGGTGCTAGTGTCCCTTGTGCATGGTGTTCTTTATCATGGGACCAGGAGGGGGTTGGTAGCCTCTGCTGGGGAGAAATTGCTGATGGCCACTGACTGGAGAGACCACTTAGGTAGCTGTGAGGAAAGGCAGGGGAAGGTGTAGGGTGGGCTTGTTGGGTGGCAGCAAGGCAGGAGGTGTGTTCAGAGGGTGGTTTTCAGAGTAACAAGAAAAATCTGGTAACTGAAAGTTATTACAGTAACCTGTGTTTAAAACTAATAAAACAATTCCTTTCCAACTAAAATCTTTGGATTAGCTTGGTGGTGTTGCTTTTAGTGGGGCTTGTTTTGCTGACCAAGCCTATGGTGTATCTCTTTACGTGGTTACATTGGCTGCAGGAAGAGGGTGGCGGGAACTACAGTGCAGGGATGGGACTGAGTATCAAGGGTCAGGAACCTTTTGAGTCAGCTTTGCTGATGGAGTCATTCATGTAATTACATCCTAAAGTGCTCTGCCGGAGCTAAGCAAGGGAGCCTTGTGAGCATGCTCTTCTCTAGCACTTACAGGGAGGAGCACTGACCCCATTCACTTCTGTGACCCTGCAGTCCAGCTTTTTGTTTTTAAAGGAAATGATACCACTTATGCAAAATAAATTTTGGATTTTAAGATTCCCCCTCTGTACGCTCTTATTTAAAATGAATCCATCAGATGTGGCTTTTGTTGTCCTTACATACCAGTTTCCCTTTTCTTGTCTGTGTTTTGAAATCATTGGTTGCAAGTTGCGTTGTCCGAGATGTGTCGTTTTGGGAATTGCCTTTGGGTTAAGCTTTGGACATGAAATCTTTGCATAGGAATCATCATGCAATGGACTGTCACCTTCAGGTCTGCTACTTGTCTGGCATGTCATAGCAAAGACATTTGTCACAGTCAGAGCTGCACTGGCCACAGATTTATTGAGCTGTGATGCCCGGTGCACTCTGGGGAGCAGGAGCTGCCTGGGAATTAAGACCAAACAAGTTGGAAAGAGCATGAAAGATGGTGAAGAAGCTTGGAATAAATTTGGAGTGTAGGGGAGAATGAGATAGGCATTGCATCAAGTGCTTTATTTCCAGCACTGAACCTTTGGGATGGGGTAATGAATGGAGAAGGCGGATTTTCCATCCGTGAGTAACTTAAGCTGTGTTTGAAAACAGTCACACTGAACTGGATGCAAGTCATTGGTCTCAGTGTCATATGCTCATAGAGTAAGGAACCGTAATTCCCTCTGCACCAGGAATCACTAAGGTGAATTCTGTGTCCAATGTTGCAGAGAATTCAGGCAAAAGGTTTCAAAATCGATGGATACTTGATAGAAAAAACACCCTGGCCTCTGTCTGTATGAGAGCTCTCTAACAGCAATTCAGCATCGTGGTGATCCTGTGCCCTGGGGAACTGAAAGGCTGGTTGGCTTGGGGACTGCACAGGATAACCACTGGAGGGTTGTTTGCCATCTGAATTTTGTTGTCTGTGGCTCGTGTGAAAAACAGGATTAGCTTCACAATGTGTTCATTTTCTCTTAAAACAGCTTAATTTTTCTAGTGTTAGACAGCCATAGCATTTCATGCTGGAGCTGAAATGTCAGCTGTCTCTCTTTGGATCCCTGCTCTTCTTACTTCCCAGCCAAAGCGAAGCAGTTGTGTGTTGGCATCAGTGCTGCCCTTCCAGTGGCTTGACTGGAAGTGATGCACTTATGTCTTCTGTGCCTAGAGAGCTCTGCTTGAAGAATACTGCCAGCTTGGGAGCAGCATCCTTCCTCTTTCACTTGCTCTACTGTGCGAGTCCATAGCTTTCTTCAAAGTGTTTTATTTTGTTTGCATGTTTATTTCCTGTTGGGAGCCATTTTCCTGGATGGGTTCAGTCCCTTTCCTCCTGGAGCTCCTGGCTGGCAAAGACCTACTGGGCCATCTTGAGGTCATCCCTGGTATTTTCCCTCCAGCGTATTCTCACGTGCCTTGTCCAGCGACTCTCTGTATCTTCAGGAGTGGATGTCTGGGTGTGTGCAGGACTCGGGAGGACACTGCAGCTGCAGACTAACTTTTTGAGCTGAGTCAATTCCATGTTGGAATCATCTTTTTTCTGTGTGCTGCCCTCAGCAGCCTGGCACCCCCAAGATGGGTGTCATGTGCTCAGAGATTGCTGTGGACCAGGTATTAGCAGTGATGTGAGACGTGGAGGTTGTACTAGAAGAAAGCAGAATAAAGAAGTCTGTGGGAAGAAGACTGAGGAAGCAGGATGATGTCCTGACAGGGTTGTGTATGGGAAGCTCATACTGCCCAGTACTTCATCCTGCCTTGGTCCCACCAGCTTTGCCTCCCTTGGAGCAGGGTTTACTCCTCTCCTCTGCCCAGCACCAACACTCTGGGACACCCTTTGTTTTTTCCTCTGTAGGTGCCTCTTGGTCATCTCTAATTTCCCTGCTTCAGTTTTTCCATCTGGGTGTTGAGCCAGGTCTTGGTGTTGACTGTCAGCCAGCGTGTCAGAGGTGCCTGGACAGGAACAGTTCCTTGTTCCTGCCTGGAATCTTGTCTATCCCTGCAAACTGAGCGGACGTAGGAGCCTGGTGGGAGGTTGCCAAGACCTCTCCTCCAGCACACCATGCTTCCAGCTCTGAAGAGAACCTTTCCATTTTATGGACCATTTAGCTTCCCAATGGTGATCCTAATTCTTCACAGCATATATGTGCCATTTCTTGGTTATTAAAAGGACCCCTGAAAAGTAGCTGCCCTCTAAGTCAGTGCTCTTCCATGCAGTTAATTGCAGGAAGGTTTTGCTTAGACTGTGAGGCTTAATACTTCCATGTTCTCCCTGTGATAAGAGGGTGAATTAATACCCAGGTCTCCCCATGGCTACAGGGACTGACCCTTGTGCACTGTCACTAAGTAGGCAGGGGAAACATTCTTCTGCTGGGAGTAGTTCAGAGTTGGAAATACTCTGGAGGAAGTCCAATTGGTTTCAGCACAGAGCTCAAGGATGCTTTAAAGGTTGTCTGGCCAGGTGTCCTTCACCTCTGTATCCTTACATTGTGTGACACTTCAGGTGGCAAAATAGCCTCCATTCCTTGGGGGCCAAAGCAAGCGCCTTGGAAAAGACGTGATTACCTTGGACTGACAAGTCAGCTGAAGGATGGATGGCTGCGATTGCACAGGAGGTGTGGGATGCATGAGTGGATGGATTGGAGGTGGTTCAAGGGGAGGTTCTTGTCAAGTCACTGTACTGCATATGAGAAAACAGCAAGCCATTCGACTGTATATTTCAGGTGTGAGGAAGCTGCTGGGGTCCCCTGGCACTGTGAAATGCCAAGTGAAATGTTACTGCCATGCAGAGCGCAGCAGTATGTTGTAATTAATGAATCTCTTATAGGAAGAGCACATGTGAGCAGTCTGAAGGGTTAATTTGTGAGGGTGATAGGCTTAGGCAGGCTTAGGTTTGTCATCAGGATTGCTGTGTTTAGGAATCGTCCTCTAATGACAAGACCACATGAAAAGAAATTGGGTCTTGCAAGGAGAGCACTAAAAGTCATCAATTGCCACAGTTGTTTTGCATTTGCTGCAGGCCTGAAGCAAATTGCTGGCTTAAGGAGCTCTAAGCACCTGGGTCTTGCACTGGATTTACAGGTAAGGTGAAATTGAGAAGGGGCTAAGTAATTAATTCCTCTTCCTGTGGCCGGGATGGGGGATGATTCTGACTTGCCACTTCTCCTCAGAAGTTGCTTCAGAAGCTGGTAAGGACTCTGGTTGTGAAACCCAGGAAGCAAAGAGGATCCCTGGGTGCCTGACAATTCCTTTTCTCTGTTGGTTCTTTCTTGCAGGCAGCCTCGGGCTGCCTGTCTCTTTGTTAAGAGAGTGACAGCAATGTGACACCGTGAAAATAATTACTAACAAATCACGGTGGTGACTGCAAACAGCTCGCTGTCTTCAGAGGCATGTCAGGGAGCATTAGAGCAGGGCCGTGGGAGCGGCAGAGCGGATAGGGGCTCCTTCTCTGCTCTAGGCTGAGGGAAGATCTTTGGAGACCTTTGGCGCCTGCCACCCCCACATCATTCCCTTCTCGTTGGCTCTTTTTTCCTTTCCTCCCTTCCCTGCCTTTGCCATCAGTAATTAAGCCCATTAATTGCACAGTGAGTTTAGGAAAGCTGCTAATGGTAAGACAGGGCTTCTGCCTTCCCTGGATTCAGCAACCAACCACAGAACAGCGGAAAAATTTCTGGAGAGGTATCAGGGTCAGAAGCACATCCAAGCTGCGTTTCTTATCTTGCAGCCCTTGTGTGTTGCCCTGGGCAGTAATGTTTATTAGCAGTGTGCCCCTGGGAATTCATGGGCTGCTAGTACAGTCAGAGAAAAGCTCATGTCCTTGTCCTCGGGAGCCTCCAGTCCCGGCGAACCTGAGAGAGGAGGTTTGTATTTGTGGAGAGCATCACAGCAAATGTGCTGTCACCTGGCATGTCCAGCAAGAAAAGTGGGCAGAGGAGTGAGGATGTTCCAGGATACTGTAGAGATGGTGCCAATCAGTGTGAGTGGAGCTGCAGGTGAAGATGATCCTTCAGAGAACAAGCAGTGAACAGGTCATGGGTGAGGAAGGTGGTTGGTACCAAACAGAGCAGCTGGGGGAGTTTCTGCAGGGATGAGGCCCTTGTGGTTGTGTTGGAGTGGGGACCCTTCTGCAGGGCTACACAGACAGAGTCTGAGTGAAGCTCTCTCTAAAGCCTCCTCTTGTTATATTGATATAAAGCTCCCTCCGAAGGGAGAGTGTAGCAGAGATGGTGGAAGGAAACTGTAAGGAAGCTGCTGGCTGAAGCGTCCTTCAGCAGCGTGGATAATCAAACCCCTGGGCAAGCCTTGAGAGGGGAGCTCGCAGCCTCCCCTCCCCTCCTTTTTCCTGGTTGGAGAACGGGCCGTGCTGTCTGACAGGTCTGCAGGGGGAAGCAGGAGGTGCAGATGGGATCCTGCTCCCCGGCGCCTGCTCTGCTGCGCAGCCTTCATTCCCATCCCCTTAGTTACTAAAGCGATTTCCCTGACTGTCACATCTGTAAATAATGTTGCTGGTGTATCTAGCTGGATGCAGAGTGGCGATGGAGGGGGGAGGGCTGGCGCTGAGGGTGGCCGTAACAGCCCCTCTCCTGGACTCATACAATATTTATGCAGGGCTGGGAGTCGGCGGCACTGACCTCCGGGTCGTGCTGTTAAACAGCTCCCGCAGCCCCTGCATCCTAATTGCTGCACTTGTCCTTTGCTCTGGAGGATTCGGCACTCCTTCTCTCCGGCGAAGCAGATACTAATGGCAGCCTGTGCTTGGAGGTGGGGAGAGGTCTCTTCCCCACAAGGAAAAAGACAAACTTGTTTTCCCCCTGTGCGTGTGTAATTTGCAGCTGCACGGAAACCTGTGCTCAGACCCTGTTACACAATGTGCTGCTCCCCTCACCCCTGCCAGCGTGGAGGCTGTGCTGAGAGCCCACGAAGCTGCTGTGTGTGTAATTTTGGGTTGTGTATTGTCAGAGGGGACGGGAAGGTGGGTTACCCCATCCCACTGGCTCCTTACGGGACTTAGCTCTTCCCTTTAGTGGAGAGAGGGAAGGAGAAGCAATCCCAGAAGTCAGTTGAGAGAGTAAAACTGGATGATGTGGTGCCAGAGGAGGGCAGAGGCGGTGCCAGGAAAGAAGAGGGGGTCAAACAGCGTCATAAGACAGAATGGCATCTTTTCTTGTAGATAAAAATTATCTGCTTCGTTGAGTGGAAAGAGGTGATGCAGAAGGCTGGAGAATCCCTCTGTGGGTGAGGGGCTCTTCCCCTTGCAAGTGGTACAGCTGTGGCTGGAGGGAGAGAGGTTTTTCACCTTGCAGACAGGGGTTTTCAGCTGATTCAAGTGGTTCAAGAAAGCCCAAAAGATAGAACTTCTGGTTGCTAGAGCTGCCATGATTTTTCCCCATGCCATTTGGCTGGGCTCCGTCCTACCTGGGGCTTCACATTGGGTGTCTGCGAGTCCAGTGACCTGACTGATCACCCACGTCCCTTATGCTGCCTTCCTGGGCTGGCGGGTCCCCTCTGTGACTGGAAAAGTGCTGTTTAGACTGGAGACTAATGGCCTTTAAGTGACATGATTGTATTATGTTAAGCGTCTATAGGCTTTACCATTAGGCACTAAACAGTTTATGACTCATAGCAGAGAAGCCCTTGTCCTGAAGAGTTGATACGCTAAATGGTCTGGACAGGCAAGGCGTGGAAGAGGCAAGGTTTCCTCCTGCCTGTCGCAGAGCAGCTCTAAGGAAGGACTGGGGCAGGACAGGTCTCCTCAGTTCTGGAGCAGCACCTTGCTCTAGGTCGTGCGTGTTCAGGTTTCCTGAGGAGAAATGCTTCTGCAATGGGAATTGTGCAGTAGGAGGAGAATCGTGTTTAATTTTAGCTAAGTTTGAGTGCGTGTTTTGGTTTTGAGGGGGCTTAGACATGATGTGTTGTGGGTGCATCTGTTTCATCCAATGTATTCCCTTATTCAGTGTGTAATTAGTGTTCTGCAGCAGGAGTCTGAATGCTCCCTCTTAAAGCAGAGAACTAGGCGATTACTAAATTAGTGTCTGTATGAAAGACTTATTAAGAGACCATATAGACAGAGAAAGGACACGCTCTGTGTAATCAGGCTCCACTACAGCATGAATCACAGAATAATTTAAATAGAGATCTCTAATCCAGCCACCTGCTCAAAGCAGAACTAACTTCAAACTTGGATCAGGGTCTCCTCCAGATGAGTTTGAATGTCTCCAGGGGAAGAGATTTCACCACCAGTCTGTTCCAGTTCTTTATTACCTGCATGGTGAAGAGTTTTTCCTGATGACAAATTGGAAGTTCACCTGCTGCAGCCTGTGGTTACGATGCGTGACATTCACTGAGAACATGCCTGTATGGTAGATGTACACAGTATCCAGTTTTGTATACTCCTCTTCATAAGGTGCTGTATAATGCCATGTTTAGTAAGCAGACAGACTGTCACACCAAGCTTATGTGTAGAAATCTGGTTTTAAGGGTTTTTCATAGTGTCATGTTCCCAAGGCCAGAGGGGCGACCTCAGCCTTGGAGACGTTCCAGTTTCTCTTTCCTTGGGAGCAGTGTCATGCATCTCTGATATCAAAGGGAAGTCCACCCAGTTGTTCTCCCTGTCTGGAAGGGCTGGTGAGAGCATTTGCTCTTCCCCTCCACAAATCTGGAGTAGTGCGAAGCTTCTGCCTGCTGCACTCCTAACCTCAGCTGAACTGTGGAGCCGGCAAGCTCTGGTTTCCTGCATGGCAATTAAGTACTTATTTAAAAATATAAAAGCTCAATTCTGATCCTACTCTCCCTGGCTGTTTACTAACTCCAGGTAGAGTTACTCCACATTTACTCCCACGTGCCTAGCAGCAGAATCAGGCCCAGTAAATAGAGCTATGAATCTTTTTAAGAGAAGCTGTTAAGCGGTAGCACATAGATTTATTGTAGCATCATGTGTGTGCAATTGTTGATGAACATCTTCTGTTTGGAGGCTGAATACCTGCTGTGTTACAGCCTTGCTTTTAATGTTGAGATAGCATCTCTGCCAGCATCTAGCTGACGCACAGACAGATACCCATAAAAGGGCCGGATCTCGCATGGTGTTAAATGCCTTCATGTTTCATTAAGGTTGATGGCAGTGGAAGGCACACAGTGCTTTGCAGGACAAACGAGTCACGAACGAGCCACTTGCCCCGTGTGCTTTCCGTGGCAGAATTATGTTCCCAGTGTATACATTGCTCTGGTTGCAGTCTGGGATAACAGCCTTTTCAGTTCACTGGCTAGCTGCTTGGAAAGCGGGGATGTTGAAGTCCTCCCAAATTTCTTAGTACCCAGCAAAAATTTAGAGAATAGGGATCAGGCTGTTAGCATGTGATGGGTGTTCAGAGGTTTCAGCCAATGCTGCTGAGTCCTGAGAATTAAGGCTTGCAGCTTGCCTTTTAGGCTTCCTAGGCAGAAGTATGCCTGTTAGAGAGAGAATGCAGCACTGTCCAGAATGGGCATCACAGAAAAAAAAAGAACATCTGAAAGTGCCAGGTATTAGCTTGGCTGCTTAGCCTGGGTTTTTGGCCTCATTACACTAATCCAATTAAAGATTGATGGGAAAAGATAACATACACTCCAGTGAAGGGGGTTGTGTGGCAACTTTCCTTCCTGGGTGGTTGGAGTGGCCCAAGTTATGTTGTGCATCACCACACCTCCCCAGGCCCTGCAGACCCACTGGATCCTCCGTGTGCCGTGGTGTGTGCTCTTCTCCTGCATCGTGTCTCTCTTGTTACTAATGGAGCATGGATGCATTTTAGCTGCTGGTCAGCCCTCATTAATATCCAGAGATGACAGGTTGACATTTGTAAAGAAGACTTGCAGTGACCTTCATGTTGTGCATCGGTGCGGTTGCCATACAGTGCCCTGTGCTGGATGCTTCTTCCTGCTGCCTCAGGAATGCATTTGTGTTAGCAAAGGGACAGACTGCTCTGTAACCCTTTGCTGCTGCTGGGAATGCAGGCAATGTGTCTGGATGTCTCTGCATCCCTCTGTCCATCCCAGGACTCTTCCCTTTAAAGCCTCCATCTATCCCAGTCAGTGGTACTGGGGAATTTTGGGGTGGCACTTCTGGCTCCTTGTGGAGGTTTATTATTTGGATACCGGGACCTTAATGGAAGACAGCTTCATGCCAGTGATGATGTCCCGTCTGCTTCCCTTTCCTGGCTCTTGTCTGGGAATGCAGCAGAAGAAAGGGCTGCGCTGCCCAGGCATCCTGAGTGCTGTCAGTTGCCTGTCTCTCCCCCGACCCACGCCATCCCAGCTCGAGGACTGCTGCAGCCTGCTTGGCAATGACATTTATTAACAGAGGGGGCTTTGAAAAGAGGCAGGCTGCTCCTGCAAAGGCTCCTCGCTGTAGCTCCGTCTCCTCTCACCAGCCCGTCTGAGGCAATGGCTGCTGGTGTTGAAATTCATTAGTGTTTCCTGACAGGCGATGGAGGCTTGCTCTGTCTGTTCCCACTTCCTTGCTCTCATGTCCCTGCTTCATGCATGCTGATATTTAAAGCTGATGTGTGGCTCGTAGGCTTGTTGCACTGTGACAAGTTTGGGGGTGGCTGAAAGAACTGAGAGGGTGGAAGGAAAGCGGAGAGGGAGGGAGATGGGACCTGTCTCAGGGTTTCTGGGGCTTTTCAGACCCTCTCCAGATGTATTGTCTTTCCACAGCTACTGCTTGTGAATTTTAAGTACAGCCATGCAGGGGTGGTTTGTCCTGCACTGATGAGGGGCAGAGAGAAACAGCACAATGGGCATGGGGTGCAGTCACCTGGCAAGGGCTCATCTGGGGGAAAGGAAGAGCAGGTGGGCTCCTCTGGCCCCTTGGTGGGTCTGTGGGGCTGAGGAGTGTGTCAGTGGAGAGCCAGAGATCTGGCAGGGGGTTTGTCCTTAGCTTTGGACAGAAGCATGTGTGGAGACTTGGCCTCTTTGCTCTGAGTGACTCCAGCGCTGAGAGACATCTGCCTGCCAAAGCCTTTGGTTACGCAGGAAAGTTGTCCCAGTCTAACTTGAATTACTGGGATGAGGGAGTTGGGGTATGGGCTTTTTTTTTTTGAGGTGTGTATCAGCATGCTTAGGTTTTCACAGGGTGCAGTGTGGCATGGGCAGTTCTTTGTGGCTGGGAGGCTCTGCTCATGTGTGGGTGCTGTAGCATCACACTGTAAGAGGCCTCCTGGTCTGGCAGGGTGGTTTTAGCCACCTAAGGTTGCCTTTTTGGGAGGGTGTGGGTTTACCTAAGCTACTTTAAATTCCTAGCTTGACCCCAGCTCTTGTGAAGTTAAGTGCAGAGAGATGCAGCTTTGCCTGTTATGGTGCTGTTTCTCTGCTAAAACATCTCAGGTGCCTTAGGACAGGATGTTATCCCCTTGCTATCTTACTGTGTTGAGAGAGGACACCCAAGCTTTCCTCTTCTCCTGGCAGACATCCCACTCTAAATCAGAGCAGCACCTCTGGGCTGTGTGGTCCAGAATGATGCTTTGACCAGCATTACTTTGAACTAAGGTGTCAGGCTGAGGGTGGTTTTACAGCTCCTTTTGGCTGTCATCTAGGTGCTGTTGACAGCATCCTTCTTCAGTGAAGGATTTCCAGGGCAGGAGCCTGCCCAGCCCTCTCCTTTGTAGCCCAGTGCACTGGAGTTGGCTGGGACACAATTAAAATGTTCTGCATCTCTTACAATACAAGGTCTCCAGGGCATGGATTTTTTTGGAAGGTTGAGATCAGGTCTATAAACCCCAAGATTTAATGTCTCTTTATCTTCCCATAGAGGGACTTGTTCTTTTAACTGCCTCAATATCGATACACCCAGTGTGTAGCAAGTGGCCCAATTTCTTTGTCTCCTGACATCCTGAACCCAGAAGCAGATGGACATTAACCAGCTCTGATTAGTTGGGAGAATCAAGCATTAATTTTTTATACACCAGGACCACCTGAGTGACGGAAATCAATTACAGCTGCCCCTCCCCCTTCCATATTAATGTGGTGGCTCCGAGCAGAGATGGAGGGACCTGTTGAAATGAGAAACCCCTATTTCTTAGTTTGACCCTCTAGATAATTAGGGTTAAATTGATATGCTATCGCACTGGTGACACATTTTATCTGCCTCTGTTTGTACAAGAGGATACAATAGTGGAGGAAGGACCAATTTGTGCCCTGCTCTAGCTAACCAGACCGAGATAAAAGGTGTCACTAGTACGATAACGTTCTTGCCTCATGCTCCTTTATTGTTGCTCAATTTGCCTTTTTTTTTTTTTTAATCCTGTTCTTTTTCTTTCAATACCCTTGGTCATATTTTAACTCCATGCCATCGCATAATGACGCCCTGCTAAATGTGTGTGGAGATAGGCAACTCTGGCTGACAGCCTTCCCTGATAACCGAATTCCAGCCCATCCATCACTAGGCTGCTCTCCTTAACTTAAGGAAAGTGATAACTAAAGCAGGGCCGTTTATCACCGCCGAGCTGTGCGTTTCTTGCTGCCTTGGAGAGAGCTGGCTTCAACGGGAGAAATGCAGCCATGTCACCTCGCCTCCCATTTGCATCCCGTTCATCTCCAGGCCCCATTTACCCTGCAGGGTGGAGGAGCAGGGCTGGGTGGAAATCGGAGCCTGAGGTGATGAAAGCTCTCTGAAAATGGTGCAGAGTTGCTACTGCTGACCACAGTCTGAGAAGGACTTGGAGTTGCTGGGCTGGTGGAGGAGAGCGTGCCAGCTGGTGTCACTTGCTTTTCTGCCCAAAGGGGATCTGCATTTTGGGAGCAGGCAGGGGTTGTGCTCTCCCATCTCTGCTGCTGGGAGGACAGAGTGCACCAGAGAATGGAAAATCCCACAGCCATCCTCAAGCTTCTGGCTGTCAAGTGCAGTCGTACTTGAAGCCATGGCTGTTGGGCTGACAGGGTGGATTTGAAAGCCAGCTTCCTTCCCAAGGTGTGAGCGTGTCAGTGTTTGGGGAGGCAGTGACACCTCGTTCAAAAACTGGAAGGATCATGGGACGTTGAATGCAGTGAAATGTACCATCATTTCACTTCTTCCTTACCTGAGGGAGGGCCAAATCCTGAGCTCTCTGCTCAAGCAAAGCTGCCCCCAGTGTGCAAGGTTGGCTCTGGCAAGAGCAAGAAGCCATCCTGAGCATAAGAGCTTGTTTATCAAATGAGCTCAAGTAAATGGTGGCACTGATAAATGGATTTACTTCTTTACAGGCCATGGCACTTCTTTTTCCCAGGACAGCCGCAGGTGTGCCTTATTCCCTCCAGCCTGGAGAAGATGATGGAGAAACTCCTGCCTGCTCACCAGGCTGAAGAGTGGGGCGGACCACTGTAGCTTGGACGACTTTGTAGCTGGGGAAGACATTGCAGGAGTGTTTTCCTTCCCGTAGCTACCTGGGAACCTGGTTTTTGTGCAGTGAAAGCCCCCCATTCCCTGACTGGAAGTGCTGCATATGCAGACAAGACCAGACTCACATAGCAATCCTTTGCTTAACCTTGTTAAGTGGCTGTGTCCTCACTGGCCTGGAGCCACCAGGCCTGCATCTTCCAGCTCAGGGAGGAGACTGATGCTTTGGTCCGTGCTGCTGACAGCCCATCCAGGTTATGGTGTGAGTGTAGGTCTTTTAGTGCTTTAAAAACTTGGTGTAGCCCCTCTGGTGCTGAGGTGAAATAAGGGGAGCACAAGCATGGAGGGGGAGGGGGAATGTCCTGAGGTCACACGGCTTCACAGGCGGTTTCTGGGGTTGTTACTTGTTTGCAAAAATGCATCATTTATTTAGTTGACATATTTATTTGGAGCATTTATTTTCTCCAATTAAAGACCCACTGTCCAGCGCCCAGGGCATACTGCCATCAGTCTCAGGGTGGAAATAGAACCAGACTGTCCAGTTTGCTGGGCCTTTCGGTCCCACAGGGATGGCAGTGTTTTAGATGTCATCCATTGCACTGGGTGGTTAGCTGTCAATTCCTGTGGCTAACAAGAACAATGCTGCACTTACTTCTCCTGGGCCCTATCCAGGTATTAGGTGAATTGATAATTATTCCTCGAACTGGAGCTACACTGAGACCTGTATTAATGAAAGCCTCTTGGGTTGGGAGGAGAAACTCAGTTTTAAGTAACATACCTTTTTATAGCTTCTGTCATCATCCTCTCTAGCTAAATGTGAGGAGTCTAAGAGAGGTTGAACTAATCACATGTCTGTATTTAGACCAGTTGTTTGTTTTGGATGGTTCCTTGTGATCTTTTTTGATTTGGGCACCAGTAGAAAGCAGCTTTCCTGGAGAAAGGGTTTCTTAACATGCTGGTGAGAGTCTGTTTGAGTATGGGATGTCTTGGACATAGGTGTAAGGCTGTAAAATGAATGGAACCAGGCTGCTATTTATGTGATGGCTGTTCCATTGTCAGGAGTGACTCCAGGTGGTTCATTTCAGTACTTACATCAGATGAGCTGTGCCCAGAGATGAGACTGTGCTGTCAGGTCACATTGCTTACCCTGCAAATTGCCACAGACCTGCTGCTTGCAAGCTCATTCTTTTGACAGGCTTCCTGCTTTCAAAGAGCTTCCTCTGTACCTTCTTATTCAAATTTGTTTGTATGACTTAAATTATTCCTCCTGAATGATGACACTTGCATCTTTTCAGGACCAGGCATATAGTTTTGGCACAGGGAGTCTATTCATTTCTTAGCCTAAGCAGGGCAAAGGTGGTACACGGATGGATCCCAGTGTGTGCTGGCTCTGTTGGCCACATATTCCCAGGAGATTCCCCTGGATATGATTGCCAGCTTCCTTCATTTTCTTCCCATAGAAATGGAGCCATAAGCAAGACCAGACCACTCTGGTATTACCCTGAATCTCACATTATCTGCGAGTGCACTATCTGTGCTGCTCCATCATCTCCTTACTTGGGAAATGTCTAGAGAGGTGTTGCCCTGTTCACCAAAGGGTTGGGAGTTGGACTGAGCACTCAGTTGTTGCCTGGTGTGCTGATGGTGCACCCTAGCTCAGGGTGGTGTATCTACCCTGTATCCACTTCTGACCAGAGAGTGTTCCTGAATTTCAGTCTTGAGTCTGAAGTCTAGTCTGGACTATTCACTCTTTCCTCTGTGGAGATGGGAGAAGACTTTACCCTGGACGTGGTGGTCTGTTTTGGGATGTTTGAGCAGCTGGTGCTGACAGTCATAGCTCTTCCCTCCTCCTCTACAGCCTCCCCCCACAGCCCCCACGTGCCTGAGGAAGTTGGGAGATTCCACCCCCCCCCTCTGTTTGCAAAAGCCGATTTCTGGGGTTGTGACTTTTAACATGCACAAACAGCTCTAATTTAGTCATTTATTTAGTTGACATATTTATTTGGGATGTTCCTTTGCTTCAGTTAAAGATCCTGTGACCAGTGCCCCAGGCGTGCTCAGCAGTACGTGAATGAACAAGATCCATCAATTACTCTTGATCAGATCAAACTGGCCGGGAAAAACTCGCATAACTCATGTCCCTGCACGGGCTCGGCTGGAGCCACACAGTTTGCATCTCAGCCTTCCCCCACTGAGGGGCATGCTGTAGCTCCCATGCAAACACACTGGGATCAGACAGCTTTCCTGGGGTCCTGCTGTCCCTTCAAGCAATCCACCTCCCTTACAGGTGCTGTTTTGTTTTGAGCTCTACTCCATTGGCCTGATGTAGGAAGGGAGAGGGTAAATGCATGTACTGGCAGCTCTGGCTGCTGTGATCAAACCCCTAGTGAGACAGTTTGCAGCAACCCTGCCTCTTCAGAGTTGTGACTGCTCTCTTCTTCCAAGCACCTGCTTGGAAAACAACCTCTGCCTTCTTAACCCTAAAACATTGGTCCTACAGCATTGCTACCCAAAATTGAATGTTTTGTTGCCTTCTTCATGTCTCCTTCAGTGTTTTAACCATAAAGACCAAATGCAGAAGCACCAGGGCATGACAGGTGAATTGTCAGTCCTGTCTGCCCTGTAAACTGCTAAGCAGAATGGTTTTTCAGGGATTTGTGATGGGTTCACTTAGCTAAGGACAGCGTGGATACTCCAGTCATATTTGCGTGTTAGCCACTGTGGAGAAGAGCTGAGCACTGCACTTGCTGTCCGAAATGTTTAGTCCAAAAGGTTTCAGCAGCCTAGATGTGGCTGTATGTATATTAGTCTTAAGCAAAGCTGTGCCTCTCATGAGATTTTTTTGCCAAGAGCTGTGGTCCTTCTGATGTGCAGCATGTTACAGCAGACTTGAGGGTCTCTTCCATCTCTGAGCAAAATGCACTTAAGAAAACAGAGTTTGTGTTGTCAGGACACTGATTGAATCAAACTTGCTCTCTTCTCTCTTACAGGTTACCAGGACAATGCCAGTACTTAGGGCTGCCGGTTGCTGATTACTTCAAACAGTGGATTAATCTGAAAAAGGTACTTCTGTGCAAACTGCCATAGTCCCTGTCTCCCCCTCTCCCTCCTCCCCTTGTCCTTCACTTTTCCTCTTTAAGGAGGTGTCTAATAACTACTGCTGTTTTGCATTGAAATGAGTTATTTCCTCAGAAGCTGGGCTGAGCGAGTCCTCCAGCTCCCTATTGTATCCCCTCTAATAGAGTCTTACTGTACTTGATGGGATGTGTTCTGCAGCTGGGGAAAATCCCATTGTGGCAGGCGCAGTGCGATGTCTCTGCATAATAGTGGGACACTGCGAGGCCCCTTTCCAGTGAAGGTTGTGTTGCCACCAGTGCTGCTGACTCTGTTTTGTTTTGCAGCTGTATGGGGCTCCTAGGAGCACGGTTCCCTTCAGATCAAATTCTGGTTAATAAATGTGGAAATACCCCAATATAAAAATCAGCATTTCCCTTTGTGGCGTGGGGAAAGGGAGATGCCTCAGCAGCACATCCACCTAAGAGACCAGTGACCGCTTTATTAAGCAAAATGTCTTGGACTCAGAACTGTCTGGTGCCTTGTCTTGCTCCTTGCCTTCACTGAGTGGTTAAGGGACAGCGTGTTGTGCATCCACAAGGTCTCCTCTGGCACAGCTGCTCCATCTGCACAGAAAAATGTGGTGGTGCCATAAGACACAAACCAAAGCGAGAAGAAAAGAACAAGTCTGATGACAAGCAGTAGCAGGGTGAGGGAGGAGGCTGCTCAAGAGAAAACTGGGGTGGCCCTCCTGGTTAAACGTTTGGATAAGATTCCCTTCCCCCATCCAATTTAGTGCTTTATTTGGGTTTCTGTGCCTTTTCATGGTAATTAGGGGTCTCAGTAAGCGGAATTTGCTTATAAACAGCTTGTTGTTCTTGTGGGCTTTTCTTTTGTTCTTTTATTTATTTATTGTTTTAAATGGAAGCGTGAGTGACAGGCTGAGCGGCCGCAGAAGGACAATTTGCATGATCTGTTCCGTCAAATAGGGTAGAACATGAACTTAACAAGGGATGCTGGCAGCACATTCCTGGCTGAACTTGTCAAAGGGTCTTGTATTTCCCTGCTGTCAGAGCAAATCTTTTGGCTGATTGCTGGTCCTTGGTAAATGAAATCTGAAAGCACATTGGGGCATTCTGCAGTTCAGTGACCATTAATGATCGCCATTTGAAGTTCACTAAACTTCCGGTGAATGGATAGCAGCTACATAACCAGGAGGTTGATGGCTGCAGAATAATAATACTTTTTAAAAAAACCCCTATGTACTGTGATGTTTGCTAAGAAGTAGGTTGATCCAGCTCCTCCTCTGGGCCTCTGGATGAATGGCTTACGGCTCTTTCCCATAGTTCAAGGCTTCCTGGATTTAGCGTGTTAGGAGCTGGGATTCTCCATAATGTGGATGTCCAGGCAAGTGGCTGTTCTTCAGGATGGGCATTCGTGTATTGCACATCGGCAAATACAGTGACACTAAGCTGAGGGCTGCTGAGCATCTGTGAGGTCCCAAGCACAGAGCTAAAGGCAGGAGCAGGAGAGAAGCTGTTGCAGCAAAGTGTTCCCCTTTCCGGCTCTCTGAAGGTGTCACATATCGAGCATGTAGGATGGGGGCACATGGGTGGGGTTGTCCTCCCCTGTACATGTGTAACTTGGAAAGGAAAGCTTCAACCTCCTTCAGATCATGTGAGGAAGGGATGTGTGAGAGGAATGTTCATCTTCCTCCAATCCCTCTAATCTTTTTCAAAAATGAAGTTTTTCTGACACTTCAGTATCCGATGCCCTCTGACACAGTGTGGATCCAGGGACCGACCCCACATCCCTCTGGGAAGTGACCCGTGTTGCAGAGGAGAGCAGGGACATCTCCTGTCTTGTGGCTAAGAGCTTCTTCTCCTGGGACTTGCTCTTAGCCTGGAGTGAGGATCTTTGCATGCCACTCACTGCTTTCAGGTGCTTGTGGGGCAACTGCCTGTGTGGTTTCACAAGAGAGGATTTCCAGCTTAGATAACTAATTCTGTCCAAGTAAACAGACCCAATGGAGTCTCAGTTTCTATTGAGTGAGCTCCCAGTGTGAGACAAATAAGAGTAGACAGGTAACTAGCCCCCCTGTACGTCCCTGCATAGCTCAGGTGGCCCCTTTTCCCCTCCCTCTGGCATGTTCCTGACTTAGAATTACCTCTTAGGCTTAGTCTGCCTCTGACCTGATCCATGAAGTGAAGGTGTTGGGGGGTGGGCAGGTTGGGGGGTGGAGTGTGAAACTAATGATTTCTAGGTCATGGATAATGCAGAGACTTGAATGTTTCAGATGTCAAGAAACCAGGCACATGTGGCAGCAGTATTCTGCAGAATGGCCCCACCTGCATTTTCTGTCCCTTCTTTGGCAGTGATAGCAAGAGGACCTTTCTGAATTAGAGAGCTCCTTCTGCAACTACCAGGCAATGCAAGAGGGGGATTACACACAGACACATTTGTGTACTCATGTGTAGTGCAGTAGCAGACTCCCTCTGCCCATGCAGGGGCTCTTTGTCTCTGTTTTATATCATTTTAAGAAACAGTCCTTGTCTGTACTCCCTCTGCCAGAGCATGGGATGCTCCAGAGCTCAGCAGTCCTTCTTCCCTCTCTGGTGAGACAGTCTCTCTCTCATGGTTCACTGGCCAATAAGCTCCTTCCCTTGTCTCTGCTGTGCTGCAGGAGTAGTTGAGGCAAGAACCCTGTGCCTCCAGGCAGCTTTCACAATTTCCAAGACTTGCCTCTCGGGCAAGCTGAAGACAGGAATTGCCCCCGTGAGCTGCCACGCTTGTTTTGCCTCAGGCAGACCTTGTTGGATTGATCTGGCCATGCAGGTGGTGGCGAGCTCCACACCTGATCACAATGGTAGCCACAGTGTCTTGGGATCTGTGAAAAAGCTTCTGTGGAAGAACAGAGGGGAAAAAAGCTGCCTGTGCACTTGACTGTGTTTGCTGAAGTTTTACCTTGCCCAATGCCCCCCCCCCGCCTGCTAATGCATCCCTTCCATCAAGCCTGATCGGTGTTTGCTGACATTTTTAATGTCACTGAGCGATCTTGTATCTCTAGTGAACTGTCAGTGTGGAGCTGACTCGGGGCAGGGAGTTTATCATGTTCTTCACTTCGATTAGCTCAGCCTTGTGGGAGGGCAGCAGAAAGCAGAGGAGGCTTTCTCTGAACGCTGCAACATTTCAGATATCCCCCTAAACCATCTCAATGGAGAGCCACCATCCCATCTGCCAGTTCTCCTCAGGTACCTGTCATGTCGATTCGCAGGAGCCCCGGGCTTAGGACCGAGGTGCACAACCTGAGCTACATCACTGGAGCTGGATGCTAAGGGTGGAAATAACAAAGAGTGCTTCGTGTCAGGAGAGAGGGGCACTAGTGGAGTAATACGTGCAGAAAGCAGGAGGCCGTGGGTCAAAATTTATGCAGGAAGGAAAGCTGCTGCAGCTAACAAGCTACAACCAAGCTGCTGCCCCAAGAGTACCCTCAGGTAGCCTGGATAAATTCATTAGTGCTTTTTCTAACACAAGCTCTCATTTGTGCTCCCTCTGCTCTTTTGGGAGCCTCTGTGGTTTGTTGTTCCAGGTCCTGCTTGAGTTAGCAGCATGGTTGGTCCCGTGATGAATCCTCACCGCCAGGACTGGAGCCAGTGCTGTGTTAGGGTGAGGACGTGGTGCCTGCAGTTGCAGGGTGGCCAAGAGCCTGAGAATGGGAAACCCAGCAGGCAGCAGGAATGTCAGCACCACCAGGCTGGGAGCACATCACGGACAGGAGAGTGGTTTGGTGGAGGGAGGAGGAGGAAGAGGAAGAAGGAGAGTGAAGACATTTTTCTAACAATGAGCTTCTGCAAGAAAAACATTAGAAGGATGATGAGGGTGTGGAAATGGCCAAACTAAAGGTCTAACCCAGACTACCTCCATGCCAGAGGCCAGTAGCTGATGCTTGCAGGTGTAACAGGGAGAGTGTGGCTCCAGTGAGCTTTCTCTGATTCCCAGCAATTGTCTCCTCAAGGACTGAGAGCTGGCAGCTGTCCCTGAACCACTGTGTTTAGCACCCACTGTTTTTACCACATCTGCCTACCAGAAACTTGTACATCCTTTTCTGAATCTGCTCATGCTCTCAGTTTCTTCAGCATCCTGCAGCAATGACTTTTGCTATTTAATTATGCATCAATTATACTCTGTTTACTCAGATGTCGTGTGAAGATGCAGGTCCCTTTGTTTCTTTTAAACCTACTGTCAGATCATTTTCTTGGGCCTACGTCTTGCACTGTGTGATGGAACAAGTGTTTCTAGTTCTTCTCCATGCCACTCACTCATGATTTGAGACCTCTGCCATGTTCTTGTTTAATTGTCCCCTCCAGCACAGCAAAACTTGTTGGAGGGCTGGCACAGAGGCACTTGCAAGCTCTGTGACTCTAGAATTGGCTTGTGGAAGTTATTAACACTGTTTATCCTATCCTGATCTTCCCTTTTTTCTCTAGATGTTATACCGTTAAAAGATGAGTGGTTTATGTATCCACTAAGGGTTTGTTTTATTCCTGTTTCTTCAAATGATATTTTATTAAAAAAAAAAAAAAAAAGACAATCTTCATACCCATCACAGAACTGTCCCTTTCTCAGGATGGCTGTCCTGGCATGTTTGACCATCTTTGATTTCTGCTCACAGGATGCAGCATATCTTTAGATACAGGAATAGTTGTTGCTTTAGGAGTGACAGAACAGTGGTCCTAATTTGACATCCTCCTGAAACCCAGGAGAGTTTTTATGAAAGGCAGGAGTGGAATGATGTGTGTGAAGAACTGCAACTTTCCTTCTCTGGGCATGATGAAACAGAGTTGACAGAGCCTTGGGGAGCACAACGTGACCATGCTGGGGTGCAATGGCTTTGTGCAGAGCTGGCCTTTTCCAGGGCCAGTCTTTATTGATTTGTAGATATTCCAGGTTGGAAGCAAACTGTTAATACACATGCACAAATGTTTTAAGGTCACCTACTTGCATTGTGAAATCTGACAGAGGAAGCATGTAATAGGATGTTTTTGTTAATATTTGGCTACTAGAAATAAACATCTTAAACAAACAAAGATTTGCTAACAGCTTTCTGTCTCTCCTCTGAATTAACAATTCCTTCTGCCTTTGGGGTGGGAGGAGGAGCTTCTCAGACACTTGGTGCTGAATTGTCTTGAGGATGAAGATTACTGAAATGGGTCCAGCTGAGAAATAGTTTATGTTTTAACCCATATGCCTGGAAGTTGCTTTTGTGAGGTCTAACTTCTTGAGGACTTAACAGTGATCGTTATCAATTGCCTGTTTATTGAGTTACTGGCTGCAGGGAATAAAATGCCTAGTAAGGTTAGAAATGCCAGAGGAGGACTCCTCAGGCAGAGTGCTTCATGGGCAAAGCATCAAGCACACGTGTAGATGTTGCCTCTGAGCTGTGAAGATCTGCTCTTACACCCACAGTGCCTGCCCAGTGCTTTGCTGGTTTGCAGCAGAGGTGCATGTTCTGAGACTCTGTCACACCTTCCTTCAAGGGGACCTGGCCTTGCCTGGCTCCTCACCCCTTCTACGGAACTCTTGGCCTTGGAAAGTCTCTCAGAAGGCAGCAATGGGAGAGGTTGTGAAAGGCAATGCAAGGAAAAGAACAACTCCAGGATTAAGGGGAGTAAGAGTATCTCTTTCATGGAGAAAGAGGAAAGAAAAGTGTCTGTGCAATAGCACTGGTTCGAAGGAAATGGAAGGAATTGCTTATAACAGCCAAATGACTGTGTTTAATAAATAGTTTGCTCTGTGTTTTCAGAAAGGCAGATGTTGCCATATTGCTGAGCAAGAGGTTTGCTGTTACAGTGCAGTTTTCCAATCAAGTTAAGTGGTGACTTTTGGTTGGCATTTTGCATCGCGGGTTTACAGGAGTTTTAAAGAGCTGGCTGAGGTGCCCTGGACTATTAATAAGTCTTTGAACATGGGGGAAGTTCTAGAGGACTGGAAGAAAGCTAATGTTGTACCAGTAATTTAGAAGGGCAAATGGGATGACCGATGAAGTAATTATAGCCCTATCATCTTGACATTAATTCTGGGCAAAGTAATGAAAAGCCAGATATCATAGTTGATTAATAAAGAATGAAAAGAGGGTAATATAATGCCAATCAATGTGGATTTATGGAAACTAGATCTTTTTCAAACTAACTTGATATTTTTTTTATGAGAATACATGTTTGGTTGATAAAGGTAACCATGTCAATGTAATATACTTCTGGAAGGCATTTGACTTGGTACCTTATGACATTTTGATTAAGAAACAAGAGTGATACAAAATCAACATGGCACACATTACATTGATTAAGAAAGAGCAAACTGACAGCTCCTAGCATTTAATTGTAAATGGATAATCATCATGGAGTGCATGTCTTCCTAGTGGGGTCCCACAGGGATCTATTTCTCAGACCTCTTGTATTTAACACTTTTATCAATGCCCTGAAAGACAACATAAAAATAATTTTCGATAGCGTGTGCAGATAGTGCATCCACCAGGCAGCTGCTGTTGGATTTATAAACAGGTAGTGGTGAGTAGGAGCAGAGGGGCTGGATCATTTCTTCCTTTGGGACTGGTTTGATCAGTATGGGATGCTGGGTCCCATCACAGCATCAGAAAGAATTCTGGAAACTTGACGATCGCACAAGAACTGCAAGACCCGTGGGAACAACTCGCCATGCAGTAAAGACCCTGGGAGCCATTTAGGGTGCCAGAGAGAAGGGTAAGGGAGACTTGGCTGTACTCCCTAAATATTTAAAGGGAGAGCCAAGCCGTGCCAAGAGGTTCCTTCCCTCTAGCAGACAAAAGCATAAGCAGTTCCAGTTCATGGAAGCCAAAGCAAGGTAACTGAGGTGCAGATCTTTATGGTGTGGAGTAATTAACCATTGGAACAACTTACCAAGGGCTGTGGTGGATTCTCCAGCTTGGGAGGGAAGGCTTTTTCCTACAAGCATCGTCTCTGGTTCAGCCAGGAGTTTGGGGCAGTCTCGTGGCCTCGGTCAGGCTGGCCGTTGGCAGCGGTTTCTTATGCCGTGATGATCTTTGTCCGTCTCGGCACAGCTCTGGCCGCTCTGTTCCCTTGCAGTGAGAGCGCTCCCGAGGGCTCCTGACTTGGGGAGGAATACCACGAGGCTGGGGATGGAGGGGATGGCATCCTGGGGAGCACGGCACCTCTGGAACGGGCAGGGGAGCCCTCCTGCTCCGGGGCTGGAGCGCGGCAGCCATCCACGACTTCTCCTTTAAATCTGTCGTGCAGCTGTCTGAACTCTGAAATTTCTTTCACTCTCTCCCTCGCCTTGTTAACATGTGTTGCCTTTGGGGTAATCAGGGAAAAAATATTATGTCCTTTTACAATTACCAGGTTTTGGAATATTAAAATGTCTCTCTGCATCGGCAGTGTTATTTTGATTGGTATTCTAACCTTTGACTAGCCCATAAAGCGAGCCGCTCTTCAAGCCAATATTGCAGGACTGAAATTTAATTCCGAAATGATTCCAGATAATAGGGAGACAGATAATATATGCATGAAGGATATTATGTTTGGACTAAATGCAGCAGGGCCAGGGCTTGGGAGTTGAATAATAGCCCAGAGTGAGTTATAATCTGTGGGACAGAAATACCTTACTGTCAGGGCCAGGAGAGGAACTCTTAAATCAAAGGGAGGGAGATGAGGAGGGAGTCGAGGATAGTCATCTCAAAGGGAAAGGGCATCCAGGAGAGGCCTTAAAGGAGCAGCCCTCTCTGTCCTTCTGCAGAGGAACCTGTCCTTCCTTTCTTATTTAACAAGGAGTGCTGAGTAAAAACACATTTCTAAGGAAAACCAATGGGCAGGAAGGTCTGGAAGTTCTTGGCAGTCTTTTCCCTTTTCTCCTCCTGGGAGAAACCTTAACCTGCTGGGCAAAGCATTGGGAGTTTTCTGTACCTAGACTTCACAGAACATTGCTGATGGCCGTGCTTCCAGCTGTCCTGGGAGGCTGGGAAGGAGGGGAACTGAGCAAGTGGAGATGGAGAATGATCTCTGCTGCTGGGGTGACACAAACCCATGTCGATATAACAGGCTTTGGCTCAGTGGCACAAGCTTATAGTTTCAAAGTAATGATCCCAGCCTCGCATTTCATTTCCTTTTCTTGCAGTCTCGGGAGCTGGTTGTGCTACAGCTGAGAGGGGCTCTAGATGAAGCCTGGAGGCTTCACTGGTTTTGGATGAGTGATAACATACATGCCCGTCCCAGAAGGGCAGAAATGAGCAGTGTCCCTTCTCACCTAGATCAAATGGGTTTGTGTGTTTCCCTTTGATTTTTGTTGATTTTATATTTTAACAGCATCCTAAAAGCACAGGAGCAGTTTTCTGTAGAACGTGTGTCTGTACGAATTGTTCAGAGCAGACAGAACAATGTGATCCCCAGAGGGTTAATGTCAGATTTTGGCTTTGGTTCACCACAGAGTAGCTAAGTTTCCTGGCTTGCAAAATAAAAAAAAGTTTAGTGATTCCTTTGGTCATAAAACCCACAACTGTGGGAAAAAGCACCCTTCTTTCTGCCAAACTCTTGCCAAGCAGAAGACTGTGGGCTGGGCACATTCACCCTGTTCCTTGCTCACTGGCATTTCAGCTCTGCTGTGTGGGCAAAGACAGCCTCTGACAAGGTCCTGTTAGGTGGAACCATTTAGAGCTGCTCCAGGACAAAGGGGATATGCAAGTATTTTGGTCCTATTAACAACAAGCTCTTCCTGTAACTTCCTTCCATCCTCCTGTCCTTCCCGTAGTTATCCTGCACGTGTTCAGCTCATGGATCTCACAGACAGGTCAACTTCTTTACCATCAGGGATTCTCCTATGCTGTCTTTTGCTAATCCATACTAATTGTGCTAGGTGCGTGTTAAAACCTCACTTCCTTTCCTAGGCAGACTGTTTTGCAGCCTTTGGAAACCTTTCCAAAGGTTTTAGCCTTTGGAACAAACCAGTTTTGCCTACTTCATTCAGGGAGAACCTGGCACAGGTGGAAAAACCCAGGAGGGAACAGAAGAAGGGTCAGAGAACAGGAAGATGTAACCTCCAGAAGAAGATTGAAGTATTTGGGATATTCAGCCTAGGGAAGACTAAGCAGAAATAATTTTTGAGGACTGAAAATGCTCAGGGGAAAGGAAAAGTTTATTTTGACTGGTTGTGGTGGGATGGTTCTTGGTCATGTCCTTACCTGCTGCATGGGGATCAGTAAACAGTCTCCATGAATGGGAGCAGGGATATGGGACCTTTAGCTCTTGGGAGTTTAGAATAGTCTTGTGGGGATGGTTTGGGTAGAGCTGGTCCTGCCTTGAAGCACTTCTCCCTTCCAGCCTGCCCTGTATGCTGTGACTTCCTTTGCCCCTGTACTTGGACACAGGCTGCCTGCTTTCCTTGGAACTCATCACTGAAACTCAGAGAGGTGGCTTTGAGTGCCGCAGGAGTCTCCACTCCTGTCTGCCCACATCCCAAATGTTTGTACTGGGAAAGTCCCATGATAGACTTTATTATTTGGCAGGGCCTTTGGGCTCCAGCAAGGACCAGGGACTCCTGGTGCCACATGTGATAGAGGGGGCTTTTGAATAAGGCTGGAAGGTGTTGGTTCAAGAGGAGCACAATTATCTTCCTTGTCCCCATGCAGCCTGAAGCTACTGGACAAAGCAGAGAGTAGAATTTGTTGCCTTTGGGCTTTTTTTAACCAGGGCAAAAGCTTTGCCTTCTAGATGAAATTCTGAGCAGCAGTTTGCACACCGAGCACATTGCAATGGTTGATTTACCAAAAGCATCCTCGTCTATGCACGTGGTTGGAGGCAGGTTGGCATTTGTGGTTCTTCCTCATGCACGTCGCTGTGGCTGCAGGCAAAAGGCAGAGAAGCAGCTGCTCAGACCTTGCGTGCTGCTCTTCCTGCTGAGTGCCATATTGCTCAGCTGCACCTCGCTGTGCCCGTGCTGGGGGACTTGGAACATCTGTCCCGTGCACCAAGGAGCCTCCTGGTTCCCATCTGGCTGTCTGTGCACTGCTGCTGAGGTTAAACATACTGCTTAGACCTTTGCTCTGTGAGTCGGGTTGCTGCTTGCAGGTGGAGGAAGGAGCCACACTGGCAGTCCTGGTCCTGCCTGTTTATGGGGGAGTGTGGTGTAGGTGCCAAAGACAGAGTTTGGGAGAGAGCTTGCATCCAGACTTGCCCTGTAATATGCCCTTAGCATGGCAGTGTAGGAGCAAGCCAGGGTAACCACAAGGATGGTCAAATTAGGCCCTCAATCTCCCAGTGAGCTGGACGTCAGTCTGGCACAGGTCTGGCATTTCACCTGCATACAGGGACACCTGTGGGGCACTTGCACTGTTGGCAGAAGCTGGAGGCCTCCAGTCTCAGCTGCCTGTTTATGTGAAGGTCTGGGACAACCTGCATTTCCCTGTGTCTCAACTGCTGAGGTCTGCTGGAGGGGCTGGAGCCTTCTTTGTGCCCTGGTATTGTGAAAGGGAAGCCTGACCCTGGGCCTGAAACAGCTCCTTGCAGTCAATACCAGAGCAAGGCAACAGGAGAAGGGATTAGAGACAGGGCATGTTTTACAATAATCCTGCAACGTGTGCTGCATTCCAGGCCAGGAGGAGCTGGGAGTTGAAGGCACAGTGTGTGAGTCCCTTTCCTAGAGTCCCATGGGACAGGCAAGGGGCAAAGCATCCCTGCATCCCAGCCCTTCAGCTAGAGCCCTTCAGCTGGAGCTTCGTTTGGGTACCAGCATAGCTGCCTAGTGCGTGGGAAAGGAGCTGTGTCACCTTTTCTCTGCATTTAAAAGACAGGAGCTCCATGTAGGAGCATGAAAAGGGACCTGTGCAATTCTCCAGGAAGGTAAGGGGTTAATCAGATTTTCTAGCCTTGGGGATTATGACATTAACTCGTTTAGTCCTCATTGTCCTACCAAGGCAGCATGGCTACAAAAGGGAGGTGACAGCTTGCCATCTCCACCAGCAACAGCAGGCTGGTTTATAGTAGCCACTGGCTTACCTGTAAGTGAAAAGAACTTTTGGGGTTTTTTTCATATGAAATGGTCCTGTGCTGAGTGTGATGCACTGTTTTGCTCAGAGCTTTGGGACTTTGCTCCTGCTGCCTTGGCTGGGAAAGTGTGGGTGTGCAGCCTTTGCCCTATTGCACAGAGGCATACTTGGGCTTGGCTTTTGCTTCTCATGGGGTCGGTATGAAGTGGCAAGAGATGATGAGCAGGGAGATGGGAGATACGGTAGTGGAATTTGTATATTAATAATTTGCAGTACTTCACACTCATTAAATTAATTAATTAAATCCCTCAGAGCCCCAAGGCTACTAAGCAAGTTGATTTCAGAGTTAGGATTAAAAGTCTCCTGTCACCCTTCCCCCATGCTGTCACAGCACTTCTGGCTCCATCCTGGCTTTTGCTCTCTCCACTTGCAGGTTTCCTTGCTTGAACTCTTTGCCTGCAGCCCGAGGATTGGATCTGTCAGAGTGGCTTTATAAGAACTGGCTGGAAAGTCTACAGATATGGTCTGCTTTTGTTTAGAAAACAACCTGTCCTTTGCCCTCGTCTGGGCATAAACTTCTCCTATTTTGTGGGCTGCTGGGGAGGGCATTTCTCATCACTCCAAAGCATGTGCCCAGCCAGGGTCTATCTCACAGTGGCTGGTTTTCCCAGTTGCCTGGGCATTGTCTCCTGCAGACCATGACCATCCTCTCCTTGGTTGCTCTGGCATGAATGACAGTGCCATCTTTATAGGGCAGCAAAGCTCCTGAGCAAATTGCTGTCCTGAAGTGATGGTCTGGTGGGTGTCAGTAGGTAGTGGGAGGCAGGATGCTTTTATTTACTGGCAGCATGCATCTTGCCTTTCTTGTGTTCAATCTTGTGTTACAGAAGCTCATAATGACGTTGTTTGATGTTTTCTTGGACATCCTATCCACAGGGGAATGTGCAGGTCTCACTCATGGCTGATGGATCAGCTCCACACCCCTTGCCTTTCTTTGAGCCAGGATACTCTGGCATTCCTGCACTTCACTCAGAATACCTTAAAGCCACTGACTTCCATGAAGCCATGCAGGATGGAGTGTAACTGAGCTGTTGTCTCTCCTGCAAGCAGTGGTTGACACCCTCAATGGGTTTAAGTGGCGTGGAGATGGAACCTCAGCATGCTGTTCTATCAGCACTGCTCCTGCATGCATCCTGCAGATGCGTTTTTAAACAAACTGTAGTTATTTAGTGTATGGTTTTGTGCCAACTTCAGGAAAGCCTGTTCTCCGTGCTCTCCCAGTGCGGTAACCTCCGTCAGCCTGGCTCTGATTGATGCTATTAATATTTTAGAGATCATTTAGGATCTCTGCTTTGGCTGTGCTCCTCACTCAGGAAGAGCTGTCCTGTGTGGATGCCTGCAGCTGCCAGGGGATGTGCTTGCTGCCTGACAGCATGTTTTGGAGGAGGCAGGCCTGCAGGTTAGCAGGACCACCAGGACTAATGGTAGCACAAAATCTTCAAAGAGCTAATTGCTAGCCTCCAGCAGGTCCAGGCTGGGCCTTTCTTTCTGTAGGTGAGGGTCTGGGACATTCTCTTCTGTTCTTGCCTTTTGGCACCGACTGCATTTGGCCAAGGACCTTGCTCTGGAGAGGGGTCCCCATGCCTCTGCTCAGCCCTTTCAGTTACTGGATCTGGCCATGGTGGAACAGCAAAACCAGTTGGGTCTCCCTTTGCCATGGTGCATGCTTTGGCCACATGGAGTTGGTTCTGCTGCACCATTTCTTGCCTGTGGGGGCAGTCAGTGCCAATCAGGAGGTGACTGACGTCCTCCACTGGTGCTCTGCCACACACAGTTTCCAGCTGTCTGCCAGGAGCTGCACATGGACTCATCCTGCATTTCCTTGCCTTGCACCTTGCTCTCGGTCTGCTCTAAGCAGTGGAGCTGCATGGCCATTCCTGTTGGTGTGGGAGAGCTCTGGTGATACATTCCTTGCTCAGCCTTCCCCATGGGGCCCAGCTAAATCCTGCTGCGGGAATGGGGCTGACGTGCTGTGGAGACAGGGGCTCCGACAGATCCAGGAGACAGTGAAGCCATGTGACTGAATACCAGACTGTGTTTGCTCTGCCTAATTATCAAAAGTATGAGTTTGTTCTGCTAGGTGCACATTATGCCTTTATTGTGGTGTAATTATGCCAGCTGCCTATGTTTAGTGTCATAAAAAGGAATAAAATGCCCATTACCCGCCTAAAGAATTCTTCTTGTGGGTTTTTTTTATTTTTATTGCTCTGGAGTACACAGTGGGGATATCTTTGATCGGCAATTCTCCATGCAAAATAGCTAGTGAAATACTGTGCCTTTCGGAGAGCTCCTCCAGCCAGCAGCCTGCAAAGGCAGCTGGCCCACCAGCCTCACCTGGCTCTGCCTCTGCTGCTTGCTGCCAGCCCGATCTGGTGGTCAAGATGCTGAAGCCACCCCAGTGCCTTCCTCTGTGGGAGCTCAACTGCTTTCCAGCACCGTTTCCCTGACGCCACCCAGCTCCCAAAGCTCTCTCCAGCCAACACAGCAGGAGAGGTGCAGGATGCTTTCCAAACCTGGGAAAAGATGCAGAGCCTCTCCCCCTGCTGAGCTTTTCAGGACGACACAACGCTGCCCGGGTCTGGCTGAGGTATTTTTTGGGCAGAATGATGCCCAGGGGAGGCACTGAAGGCTGTCAAGGGAGCAGCGCAGAGCAATGTGCGGGTGAGAGCCACGTGCTCCTTCACCCTGCCTTGTCTGGAGTGCTGAAAACCCAAGGCAGATGGCATGAGCCTGTCAGGGATGCTAAGCCTCAGCCCCCAGCCAGCCCACGGCCCCCGCAGTTGGGTTTTGGCTGCTTTGGGGTTTCTTGTGGCATCTAAATATCTAAGGCCGTGTTTCCGTGGTGCTGAGAGATGCCTCGAAGGAGCCACGTCCTCCAAGAGCTGAGGTTCTGTGCAAACATCAATTACTGAAACATATACCCTGCCAGGAAAGAATAGCGGGGGGCTTGCTTTGTGTGTGTAAATCCTAGGGGCATTTTGGTGATATTAAGTAATTTCTGATGGAAAAAAAAGAATACAGAAACCCACATATCGAAATCCCACATCTTTAGAGGTTGTTAAAAGCTGCCTCTCCGCCTTTCCTTTTTCTAGTCGTTTCAGTCTCTAATTGGAAACTGACTTTTATTAGTGTCATTAGGAGTGGTTAGTGCTGGCTATAGATAGCTCTTAAATGTATGGTTTCGGCGGATGGTAAATCTGTTGGATTAGTTGGTTTATTTTTCAACTCGGTGATATTTTCAGCAGGTCCCCGGCCCCCCCAGCCCGGCTGTGCCACAGATACCTCGCACAACGTCCCTTTTAACTCCCTCCACTTATTTTTTACGTCAGGTGTTCCTTGAAGTGGCCTTCACAGCTCTCCACCCTTTCAGCCGACGACTACGTCAGGGGAAGATGGACTTGTGCCTCCCCGCAGCTTCATTGCATATGCACACGCCGTCTGCCCCGGCGGCACGATTGCCTTGGTGAAGAATCCAAGGGGCTGCTGATAGCAATCATTGATTAAGAGGGTAATTGTCCTGAAAATTCAGATTGATCAAAAGGCAGAAATGATAACTTGTGTAACTGTGTTTAAAACCACGTCCTGTCAATAGGGGAGACTGAGACGTGGCGAGCAGAAAGCAGAGAGAATTGGATGTGCGCGCGGTGAGTGTGCCTGTGGTTCGGGGAGGAGGGGGAGCCATTCTTCCTTGGGGTCCATAGCAGGATGTTTCTTGTCACTGACGCTGGGCTATTGGAGATTCAATCACTTTTATCTTCCCCTCTCTCTCAATCCAAATGCCTTTTCATATTAGAAAATTAGAATCAGCTCTGCTCATGCAAGATTTATTAGCTCTGCTGAGCAATACCACAGAAGAGTAAATGATGTCGCATTTCAGGGGCTTTTTACACATTATGACCAAACTTGCAACTTCTTAAGTATTTTTCCATTGAGCCACTGCAGGATGTGAAAGGGATGGGGAGACAAACTTCTCTCTGGAAATAGTTCTGCACCAGTCCAGATGTCTTTTCTTTATTATTGGAATGATTGGATTTGGTTTCTAATACAGATCTTTTCTTTGGGCTCAGTTTCTGTGCTTATTGCTCTGGAGATCAAACTTTAAAAATTGAGCCTGTTTATCACCTTTTTTTCTTGGTCTCCTTTGTTGAAACACTCTTCAATGCTAAAATGTGTGTCTTTGGGGCTCTGCTGCTGGCTGGCACTCATTTACATCGGAAGGAAGCAAATCTTGTTTCCTGCTCAGTTTTTTTCCCTTGTGTTTTGCGCTGGGTGGCTGCTTTTTTAAATGCCTTCTGACCTTGTGTTGTATACAGCTCATGTTTTGTGTAGTGATGGTCCTTTGGTCTTCAGGCAGTAGATGCTAAAGCTCTTTAAGGACATGAATGAATTTAGGCTCATAACGCTCAATAGGTATTATTGTGGGGATACTGAGGCATGGGGGGGTGGTCGGATGGTTATCCTGTGAATCCATATTAGAGATTGAAACAGAAATTAGGTCTCATCTCTCCTGCCTCTGGACTTCAGCCACAAGGCTTGTTTGTGAGGCTTTTCACTTTCAAATTGCTTTGAGGGCATTAAATCCATGCAGCATCCTCATGGGCTGGCTGCACAGGAGGGGCACTCAGCTGCAGGAGTCAGAATGACCAGTTGTTGGGAGCTTCTGCCTGAGCTTCTCTTCAGTTTTTCTCCCCATCTCAAAAATTAAAGTATTTGATTCACAGTATTTCACTGATGCTACACAAATCCCTGGTGCTTTGCAGCTCTCCACTCCTCTGACAATGGGAATTGTTTATGTAGCCCCCATACAAAAATGGCTGTTTTCAAGGTAAACACCATTTTTCTGCTAGTTCTGGTTTGGAATATTTCCAAAAGGGAGCAAATTTTTCTCCAGCTATCATCATTTGGGAAAGTAGACAGCATCACACGGGGATGCTGATACAACTACGCAGTGTCTCACACTAAAACTAGCATTAAAAAACAGAAGCTGGAATCAAGTTGGAGAAGGGAATAGTTCGTTCATAGCTTCATCTGCTGTCATCATGCCAGTCTTTGTCTGTTTGGGTCTGACTTTTCCTTGACAGGGCTGAGCTGCTGGGAGGATTGCAGTGCAGACAGGGTGGAGCAGAGGTTGGGGCAGCCCCATTTTTAAGTTCCTTTGTCTCACCTATCATAGCCAGCACAGGGCATCTGCGTGGTCATCATTGTGGGCTCCAAATGCTCGGCATCATCCTCCGCTTGGCAGGTTTAAAGGGACTTTGTTAACAAGCAGTGCTAATTACATTTTAAATAACACCATAATTGGACCTGACCAAGTGCCAATCTAACTTGGTGCAAAGTTCTGTTGTTCATCTTTGCAAAAGTGTTTCTGAATAGCCGCTTAAAACTGTGGCTGGCTGGCAGGGAGGTTTCTCGTCAAGTGCCGGTGCTTGGGAGGCAGATGCACTTGACAAGCAGAAGGACTTGACTTTTTCCCCTTCCATGTACAAGCACTATGTATTATTCAAGGTCTTCTTAAGTCAATGCTGGGTTATTAATCGGTCGCTTCTCTGCATGTTAAATTTGCCTGCTAATTTCGAGGCTCTGGAAGAGGACTGAGGGTATGAGTTTGCACAGTATTTTCTTTCCCTCCATGAGTCTCTGAACACCCCTGTGTGCAGTCTGGGGCTGCTGCACCCCCTTCCCTTGGGTTCAGATGTTGTAGTGGTGCCTGCACACCAGCTGCATGGGCGGGTGAGGTCCAGGTTATTGACTTAATGTTCCCATTTCCAGATAGTCACTGATGGTGGGGAGAGCAGGGGTAGGGCCAGAGCAATAAAAGCCTTGCTGAAGCTTGAGGGACCAGACAAGACCCCCACAAACCACCTCCTAAGGACTAGGAGTGCTAGAATCTCAGTTGTCACTAGAGAAAAATAGAGTGGTGTCCAGGTGTGGGGCAGGCGTTGTATACAGCCCAGGAGGGGTTTGATCCATGACATAGGTGCTGTCTGCCTCCCCTTGGCTCCTGCTCTGTTTGCAGGCTGATGTAATGAGTTATTTGTAGCTGATTTGGAGACAGCCTCTGTGTCTTGGGACTCTTTCTGTCCTATCCCCCAGCCAGACTTCCATGCTCCGGTCTCCTCTCTCCACGAGCTCTGGCAGCGCTGACTGTGGTAGGCAAGGCACGTGGGCCAGCCTCGCCTGCACGTTCCAGGAATCACGTCAGCTGTCATTACTTACATTACCTTGATTGGAAACAGTCAGTTATGTCACCGTCCATCATCGTGTCTCTCCCAGGGGACGCTGAGGAAGGAGGAGAGGAGCAGGAATTATAAAGCGCTTCTGCGGTGCTCCGCCAATCCCACTGCTCCGTTCGCTGAACATCTGTCATCAGGCAGCTGAAGAGAAGGTGCTTTGTCTGATGGATCTTCCTGTTGTAGCTCCCCAGGGAGGAGCCTTCTGCAACATTGGGACTGCCCCAGGGGAAGAGCACTGGGGACTTTTGTGGAGTTTAACATGAAGGGAATGATGCTGCTGCCTGGATAGCTCTGTGGGGTGTCACAGCTGGGGTTGCAGGATGGGCTGTCCTGGCTGAGGGCTGCTTTGACCCAGGTAGAGTTACCAAAACTGTCTCCAGTACGAGTGAGTCAGAGCTTGGACTTGCCTGCTGTCCCCAAGTGTGACTGCAGAGGATTGCTGGCCATATCTCAGGTGGGAGCCCATCCTCCCTTTGGCTGGGAGCTCCAAATTCCCCTAATGAGAATGAGATCTCGCTTTTGATGAAGGAAGCTTCTTATTTCTAATGGAAAATTATCTGGAAAGTTTCCAGCCTTCTCTGCCCCAGTTGATTTGGGAGTTTGGCTCCAGTTCCAGCTGTGGATCTCTTTGACTCTGGTCCCCCTGACAGACTGGGGGACAGCATGTGGCAGGAGCTGTGTCCATCTTTGGTGGCAGAGCCACGGTGCCTTGTGTGGTGGGGAGGGTAGTTCATCTGTCCAGGCAGTTTGTCTGTCCAGAAAAACTTTCCAGCAGCCTCCTGTGAATAAACTTGTAACTGAACTCAGAATGGGTTTGAGAGGGTAAGAAGAAACAGGAGCTCCATGACCGTAGCCAGGAGGTGCTCCAGGACTGTAAGGCCAGGTTTCCCAAGGTCTGTGTGACAAGGACTGTCAAGGCTGAAAGCAAGACCAGTTTGAGAAGCACGTGTAGCCCAGCAGGACACAATGGGAGGTGAGGAAGGCAGTAGTGCCTGCTTCCTTGTGTTTCATGCTGTGTGTGTTTGGTCCTGGCACTCTGAGAGGAACTCTACCTGTCAACCACAGGGCTCACATCTTAACTTCTGTTAGCTGGGCAGAGAGCAAGGGTGGTTTGACAACAGCTGGACCTCAGTGAGCCCCAGTATGTGCGTGTTCAACCCAGCTTGGGACCTGGCAGTGCCTCTCCAGAAATCAAGCAGCTGGAGAGGGAGGAAAGCCAGGATAGGAGAGGTCTGCAGCCAGAGTCTGAAGAAGGGAAGAAAAAGGAGTTTCATGGTTCTGTGTGTTTCTTCTTGGAGCAGCTCCATCAAAGGCAAGAAGATGGTTCAAACAGAGATCTTAAAACACACGGAGGACCTGGCTGCCACCAGCAGTGGCACATGGGTCCTGCACAGGGGGTGTGTGAATAGGTCATGGGTGGCTGAAGCAGCCTGGTCTCAGCCTGTGCAAACCATCTTGTGCAAGTACAGCCAGCAAGGTCTGACTTGTAATCCATTCTGTCATTTAAAGAACTTGCATTGTACTGAAGTGATGCTTTCTGTGTGCCAGGGGCATTGCTGCAGTTACTCTTAGCTGAGTTTGAAGAGCTCTTGTTGTCCCCAGCTTCAGGTGCAGGTGGTGTTGTGCTGGTTGGCCCAGGTGCATGGAGCTTGCTAGGCAAAGAAAAGATTGAAAAGGAGTGTTGTTCTAGAGGAAAGGTGGGTTTGCATAGTGGGTGGATAGCTGGTGAAGTAAATACGTGCTATAAACATGTTCAGAGCATCTCCGTGTGAAGAACCCAGCACAGCCTTTCTGAGTGAATAGAAAGAGAGCCCAGGTTCAGTTCATATGTCTGTTTTCATTTCTTTTCTTCTTCTGGTCAACTGTGGCTGTAGATAAGAGTTTTCTATTTGAAGTTCAGAAGGGAAGGGAAATCCATTGTTAGAAGGGGAGACTTTCTTTTTCCTTGATATCTATCTCCAGCGACACAGCGGAGAAGGAAAAGATTTGCTATGATAAAGGTAGCTTTAAGGAGGAAAAAAAAAAAAGTCACATTGAGTGTTGCTTTTCTCTGTACTTCAAAGCCTGGGGTAATATGGAACAGTGTAAAAGAAGAGAGAGAAAAAAAAAAAAACCCAAACCTAGCCCAGCCTTTGCATGGGGGCTGAGAGTGCCATAATAGAGCACCATCCTGGCCAGAAATCCAGCTCTCTTCCCAACCTGTTCATCTGGGCTTGACCTGGTGGTGTTCGGTGTGCACAGCACCTGCCAGGAGTCCATGGGGATGGGCTGCAAGGGGGCTGGATGCTCCTCGTGGGGGGAGCAGAGGAAACATTTTACAGGTGTGCATCCTGTGGAAGGACTGAGCCAAGGGAAGTCGCTCACTGGAAAGAAAATCAGGCAAGTCTGGAAGCAGTATGGGGAAAATGTGCCAATAAACATTTAATTATTAAAATAACTTAAGAGAGCGCACGGAGTGTTCAATACGGCGTGGCAGAGTGAAGAAGCCAAACAACACAGCTGTGGTGAGGGTTTTGGGTGGGAAATGGCCAAATGTCTCTGTCCAGACACCTCAGAGCCAGTGGCTTTCTGGGATCCTGGGCTGTAGGATCAGCTTTTCCTGGGGCTCAGTTATTTCTGAACAAACCAGAGCAGAGGAGTGCTGGGGAGGGGGTGCCTGTGAGTGCCACCCCCTTTGCTTGGAGCAGGCATGTGTAGCTCTATGAGCATACAGGGAGCCTGCAGCTCCACAGTCATCAGTGAGACTCTGATGGCCCGAATGTGGGTTTGGGCTGTACAACACAGGCAGAGATAGGAGCTCCCAGAGAGGTGCAGCCTGGGGAGCTGGGGCTTGTGACACCCCTGTTGCAGTTCTGCTGTGTCCATATAGGCTTCCCCTTTCCTTTGCTGCTGCTCTGCCAGCCTATCTTGGGCTTGCTGAGCTGCTGGGACACCCCTGGAGCAGACATCAGCTGAGACATCCTCTTCCCCTCCAAGAAGCTGGTGCCTTAAGTAAAGGAGAGAGCAGGTGCGTGCTGGAGGCTTTGCCTCTGTGGGAGTCTGGGGAGGAGCAGGATGAGAAACCAACAAACTCATTTTCAGCGCTGACCTGAGCGGAGGCTGGAAGTGAAAAGATTTCCAGCAAACCTGGGCTGGTCAGGGTTGCTAACGAGCCTTTCCTTTGAGCAATGTTTTACATTCTTTAAGGATCGCAGGGAGCTCTTGGGGAGAATCTGCTAAAGTAAATGGCAGAGTCAAGTGTGCAGGCTCCTTTCTTTCCCTTTTCTTTTCCCTTTTTTTTCGTTTCCCCTTTCTTGGTTCTCTTTATTATGTGGAGTTGCTCTGGCTCTTTCTCTCACTTCTGTTTCTCCTTTTGTTCTCTCTTTGTCTATTTATCACACTGTGAAGGTTGAAAGAGATGTTATTAATCTGGGAGAATGAAGGCAGGATTAGTGGTATGAATCGGATTTTGAGAGCTGTAATGATGGAAAGACTCGCTCTGCTGGCGGGCTGCGTGAGTTTGATAAATGGGGAGCACTCCAAACTGACTCGCGCCTTCCTCCGCACTGCTCGCTTTGCCCGCTGGGGCGTGCCATGCTCTCAGATCTGCCAGCCATCCCACACCGCTCCTACCTGAACCAGAGCAAAAAGCCAAGGGTAAATCAGAGACAAATATCTCCCATTGCACTTAAAGAGATCATTTCTTTCAACATCTTTTTCAAACAGAGTCCTGTCAAGTTCTTGGACAGCCTTGTGTGGAGGTAGGATCCTTCCTTGGAGTGTGGCTGCGGCCGCGCGTTATTGTCTCCTGCCGTGAGGAGTTAGCGTGGCTGCAGCAGAGCTCCCGTCCTGGAAGGCACAAAGAACCAGCATCATCTCCTTAGGGCTGCGCCCTGCTGTGTTTGCCTCCTGAGGACTGCACGTGGGGGTATTTCATCACAAGTTGCTTTGGGGTCTTTGCCCTGAAATCTCCTGAATGAGGGATCCTGCCCTTGCATAAGATGAGTCAGGTCCCCTGTTATCGACCTTGGGGTGGGGCAAAGCAAGCTCTGGAACTGTCAGGCAGAGTAATTGCCCCCAGCTGCGGGGCAATGCAGGAGTCTCTGGACCAGCATCTTTAGTGAGTAGGATTCTGTCCTGGTTTCTGTCCTGGCATCACCCCACTGCATGCTCACACGCTTGAACCCTTCCTCATCGCCACCCTTGGGTGTGTTGTGCCCCATGTTGCACCCTGCAGAGCCAGAAAAGCTAGGGGCAGACTCATAGGTGTACATTACATTGCACTTTGAGGCAAGGACAGAGCTCACTGCCCTGAAGTTATGCCACCAGGCATTCATACATGGGGACTGTGCCCTTGTCCCAGGGTCCTTTATGGGAGTCCTTACCTCAGCCTCTGCTATGGCCTCTGCTGTGGACATTTTGTGTTTGCTGCTTGGTTATGGCTAGGTTTGGGTCTTGTGGTCCAGCCAGAGAGCATGGATTTGCTGAAGTGAGAGGTGGTTGTGTGAAGGCCAGTGTGCAGTGTGTTCAGAAGGTTTGGGTCCTTCAGTGCCAGCTGTGAGGATGGACTTGGCCCTACAGCCCATCCAGAGGAGCAGTGAGTGCCTGGTGGTGGGTGCAGGACCACTCACCACTGCAAAGTTTGCATCTTGCCTGGGTTAAACGGGGGATGGTTGCTCAGTAGAGGAGGGGGAGCAGTGGTGTGTGGGAGGGACCCTGCTTCGAGGAGGGAGTCAGACCACTGGGCAGCCCAGCGTTGTCAATGTCCCTTTAACTACAAGGTAATGGACTCCCCCGCGCTTGGGCTGAGCTCTGCTCCTGCCTTGGCAGGAACAGTAATGATTGTCAAGGTAGAGCTAATGAGACGTGCACATCTTTAAAGGATTGTGGCTTCCAAGACAAAATTAAAAGGAAAAAAAAAAAGAAAAGGGATGGGGGAAGGAGAGAAAGTCCAACTGCAGTGCCTTGGCCAGCAAGGCGTCCATCCATCTGTCCTGCCTGCCCTTGGCAGGATCACCCCTAAATGACTAGCAGGGCCTCTTTGCTTGCTGCCACAACTCCCATTTGGCCCTGGGAGCCCCTTCACCTCCTTGTGACCTCCCTCCAACCCCTCCACAGGCTCTGGTCCTCAGGGTGAGGGAGCAGGGCATTGCTGAGTGTGACACCTTGTCAGGGCAGGCAGCAGGAGGACAACTGCTGTGTGGCACGGCTGTGGGGACAACAGTGCTGGAAAGTGGAATAGGAGGGAGGCATACAAGGAGATGAAGGACACAGGAATGTCCTGTCCTGGGTTAGTTGAAGATGTGGGAGTGGTGGTGCTATCAATCCTAGGTGTCTCCCCCCTCTCTCCATCCTTTTCTGCCAGGTCCAGGATGATGCTTTTTGATTTAGCCAATGATTTGGCATTTCCAAGCATACATAAAGGTACTGTCTGGATGCCAGGGAATTTGTGGTCCCCCAAATGTCTGTCCCACTGGGGGTGGGGGAGATGTCTCTCCTCTGATGTTGGGAAATGCCCCATGGCCACTCTTGACACGGGAAAGACTTTGCGGATCAGACTGAGACAGAATGTGACCCTTTGGGAAGAGCTGGCAGGGGAGCTGGGACATTCTGTGTGGTGTGACTGCCTGCACATACTTTTCCTCCTGTTCTCAGTATTTCAACTTCACAGGTTGAATTGGTTCAGAGCAGCCAAACTAAATGAGGAGAAAAATGATCAGTCAAATATTTCTTAAATCCTGTCTTTAAGAGCTAAGTGCTTGGCTGGAACTTTAAGGCGGGTAATGAGGCTCTCTTCAGATCAGCTTGTGATGTGGAAACTGCTAGATTGACCAGGCTGCAACTGGAAGAAAGCTCTGTCACAGCCAGGGACGGTGCAGCACGGGACTCCCCACGCCCTCTGCGCCAGCCTGCTGCCACCACAGCTCCCTGCTGCCTGCAGCCAGCTTCACCCTCATCCTGCAAGGAGGAAAATACAGCTTGGAGCTGGGGGGAGCAGCCTGCTTGCACAAAGCTGGGTGACTCCCTGCCACACAAGGGAATATGTAAGTCAGTGCTTTGGAGACCAGCCCCGGTTTGCTCCAGGCATGCGGGTGAGAGCTTGGGTGGAGGTGGTGAGCCAGAGGACCACTGTCCCTCAGGACTCTGATCAGTTCTCAGTTTTAAGCTGACAGATCTGTTTTGTTGCAAAAATCAGAGTGACTTCAAGCCTTGCAGTAGCTCTGTGAAGGTGGAGTGCTCTAAAGCACGTCAAGTTGGTGCAAGGGGATAAGGGAAATGATGTCATTCTTCCAACAGCCCGGTAAGGATGTGTTGGTAGGATCGTCCTGCCTTTTCAAGACGCCATCCTTCCCTCTGCAGTGGGGCACCAGCAGTGCTTGTCTGCTCAGGACAACACCTTCACAAGGCACTTACCAGAGCAGAGGAGCTGGTTTACTGCAGGAAGAGTGGCAGTGCAGGAGCAGCAGAAGAGAAGGGAGCGGTGCTGGGCAAGATGGGATGTACAAGTGTCTCTCCACATTTCCAAAATACTCTCTTCTCCTTTAGTCTGGGACTGGGAAAGAATCTGGTCTTACCAGGCTGCTCTGCATGATGATGCCAGTGCCAAACTCCCGTGCCCTTGCTCCTTGTCATGCCATGCCCACCTGGCAGCACCTCGCCATCCTGCTCTCCAGTGGGCCACTGCCAGGCACGATATGGGGACCCTCTGAGCTTTCTGCTTTGTATCCAGGATTTTTAGGCCTTCTGTTGTTAATTATTGAGATGTAATAATGTGATTAGTGCACTATTAAAAAAATCGCTGATATGATTACCATGGATTTAATATCACATGATATATCATTACATTGTTACATGGTGACAGATGTAATTGAAATACACTTATTGGAGCCTGGGGTCGTGTTTCATTCAATCACAGCAGCACCTCTGGGGGGCAGAGCAGAAATGGCTGGAAAAAAAAATAAAAAGGCATCAGGATTAGAATTTGTAATGAAAACAAAGAAACTTGCGGCCTGTTCAAGTCTGGGGCAGCTGCTGCTTTGGCATTTGCTCCATAGGAATTTAGAAAGGTTGAAGTTTGCAGTGCTCTCTTGTGGATTGCCTGGAGGTCAGTTGAGTTGAACCTGTTTGCTCAGGAGACAAGCAGGAGGATGCGTGGTATGGACCTGTACCCAGAAGGCTTCCAGCCATCCTGCAGCATCTGGTCCTGGTACTGTGGACACTGTACCATGGACCTGCTGCTCCCTCTTGGCTCCTCTCCTTCTTAAACAGGCAGGTGGACCCAAAGATGGTATCCACTGTGCTGTGGGAAAGTCAGCCAGTTGTTCCCCACCTTCTGCCTAGTGCTGCATTTTTTGGAGTCAGGGATCACTCAGTTGTCTGTGTGTGGCTCGGGCTGTACCACAGAGGAAAGGTAGGCAGTGCTGAGCTCACCTGCAGAACTGTAACCTGGGTCGTGTTTCCATCCATGTCACTGAGAAGAGGTGACATCTGTCTGTGCCACGTTATCCTTGGGAGGATCTGCACAGGGGCTTTGGGGTGAGGAGAGGAGCAGTTATCATGTGCCCTCTGCAGAGGCAGACAGCTAAACCAGAGCCTGGGCAGGGAAGGGACTCAGCCCTCACTGCCCACCAGGCTCTGGCAAGTCCTGGGGTAGAGAAATGTACATGAAGAGATACACAAAGTCCCTACGTGCTGGTGGCACAAACCTGCTACTGGTCCTTCTCAGCATGGTGTGGGATATGAATTTGGCGGTAAACAGAGGTCTCCTTTTCCTCCATCTCCTCCCCTTCCCGGGAAACAACAGTCATCCACCCTCCTAATCCCACACAAGGCAAACAATAGTTGGGGGTGTTGCCCTGGACAGGATGGGGCTGTGGCGAGACCTCAGAGATACAGCACGACATCTTAATGCACACTAATTGCTCTGATCATCACCATATGCTAAGTAAAGGGGGCCAGCAGGGGGATGTGGCCTTACAGAGCTGTGATTAGGACTCAGGTACACCTGTCCCCAACCCTGCTGTGGGTCTCAGGGTTATTTTATCTTTGTGAGACACTGTGTAGGTAACTTCAAAAATGAAGGTGCCGTGTTTAACCTCATCCTTGTCCAAAACCAAAGGAAGGAGGAAGAATTTGTGAATGGAGAGGAGGCGACTTTTCCAACCAAGAGGAGGCTGGCAGTGTGCTGAGCTCGAGACATCTGGATGTTTGCATAATGATGCACCAGCATCTGGCCCTGCGTCGCTGGCTCGGCACTCACACGTTCAGCGCGGCATCACCCCCTGCTCCAACGCGTCTGTCCCCAAAAACAAACCTCGCCAGCGCTTGAGGGATCATTTCTATGTTGGGCTTTCAATTCTACGTTCTCCCCCCAAAGAGTGCTCCTGCTCCTCTTTTGGGGAGCCAGCACGCCCGTTATAAGCCCTTGTTTTGCTGTGGAAATTATTTTCCAGCCGGTGTGGGAGCTCTCTGGCTGGGAAGGCGCTGGCAAGCATCTTTCTTTTGAGGTTAAAAACATAATTTCAGTCTGACCTCTGAGTTTCGGAGCTTTTGTTGGTTTTCTCCACCCCCAGATGGTTTCTGTGTGTGATTTTAAAATAGCCTTCTTCTCTTGGTTGAAGCTAGCTGATGCGTCCACTTCTCATTCGAGGATTGTTGTGTTTTATTAATGCTGTTATTATTCCATTACTGTCATTGTGCTCTTTTATAGCAAATAGCTTAATTTAGTTGAGATACACAGATGCTGAGAGTTTAGGTTAAATCTTCAGCACTTGGTATGCTGGGCACTGAGCAGATATTCCGTAAGCACTTTGGTATAAACCTTTAACTTAAAAACAAATAGGCTGCTGGGGCAGTGCTGGGTGGCAAGAGTTTGGGAGAGGGGAGAAGGGGTGAGGAAGTATTTGTTTAGCACAATAAGGAGGACCTCATAGTTAAATGTGACTATAAATGCTGAGGAATAAAACTCCCACTGAGGATTTCACCCCCAAGATGGGCTGTGATGGATCCCTCTTCCCCAATGCTGGGGAACTACACCAGCAGCATTTCTAGGTTGCTTTGAGTTGTGGTGTAGGGGCAGAATGTGCTGTCATTTCTGCAGCTGAAGCTGCCTGGCTCCTGGGAGAGGTGGGGACTGGGCATGGTGCCACCCTGGAGTGGAAGATACAGTACCAGTGAAACCCAGTGAATCTGTGCAGGGCCAAGAGTTGGACTCAGTGATCCTTGTGGGTCCCTTCCAACTTGGCATATTCTGTGATTCTGGTTGAAATAAAACGTGGCTGCTGGAAAGTTGTACTGTGCTGCAAGTAGTTCTAACAGCAGAGGAGAGAAGCTGAGAAATAGCACTGGTGCCCAGATGACTTAGGGGCCAAGAGATTTGCTGTTAGAAATTATTTGGGTGCTTAAGCCTCCTGGGAAGCTTGTGCAATCCAGGCTCTGAAGTACCTTAGCTTTTGAAATTTTACCACTTACTGTTGACAGATGTTCATCTGAAATGGATGCTTCTTGCTCAGTGCCTCTGGGCATTCATTAATACTAGTGATAACAATTTCAGATTGTCTCCTACACCTCTTTCCCTGCCTCCATCCCTTAAAAATTACAAAGGTAATGCTTGTTAGTGTCATGTTATTTGTGCACTTAACTCTTACTGCCTCAGTAAAACCTGCTGATTTTGGTGCTATCAGTGCCAAAAGTACTTCACGTGGGACAGGGAAAGCCAAGAAGAGAGTAAAGTAAAATGGAGCAGGCATGTGCAGCACAGGTTGGGGGGGCTGTTGATGGCAGTGTTGGCTCAAGTTGTCCTCTCCACCTGGCCATGGCAGGGAGGGTGCCATGTCCCTGCCAGGTTGCCCTTTGGGAGCAGCTCTGTGCCTTCCCCTTCTACCACCCATAGCTCTAGGACACCCCAGTCATCATGAAAAGGGCTCTCCCCACCTCTTGAGCCCCTCAGGGGCAGCCTCTTCGGGGTGCAGCTGTCAAAGTCTTGCTCCCCCCCTTTTTCCTGTGGCCAAGCAAAGGGAGCAGCTCCCTGTGGTGGGGGACAGGTCGTGGAGAAGAAGCGCGCTGCCCCACACTGCCCATCCCTGCTGTGCACTCCTGATAGCCTGGGGGCCCGTGGGGATTTGTTGAGGTCATTTTTCCTCCCTGCTCTGAGGTGGCCTTGTGGCTCTGTCTGGCTTTCGAGGCGACCGCGTAGCTAACAACAGGCACGGAGCATCCTCTGTGGAGGAGGCCCAGCGCCCGGTGCTGCTGGAGCTCTGCTTTTACCACTTATGAGAAACGAGTTAACCTCCCTTTGATCTCAGTTCACGGCTAACCCTTTAACAAAGTCCGGGATGTGCAAGGAAATCAATACTCAAGGCATTGAATTTAACACCAGCCATCAACTCAAGCGTAACACACACACTGACTGACTGCGATTACAAGGAGCGGGCTGGTTTGAAGCTTGTTTGCCAGCTCTCTGGGGTGGTGCGGGGCAGCAGCAGGGAGGGCAGGCGTGCTTGCATGGCTTGCTGTCGCTTGGGGAGGGAGTAAGAGGGACTTGGTGCGCTCTGCCATGTCCTCCTGATCAGCTCTGCCTTCTGGTGCCCCTTGTCTCTCTCCTTACGCCTCTGATTTGCAACCCTGGCAGCTGTTCCCTGACACAGGAGCAGAGAGCTTGGATGCTGTGCGTGATCACTGAATGCCTGTTTGTATACACACGTAATTGCACTTTTCTGGTGAGGAGCGACGGGACCCAAGGCAGGGCAGGTTCTGCTGAGCCAGACAAAAAAAAAGGCACTGCAAGTTAAAAATCTGAAAAATAAAATGCTGCGGGCGGTAAAGGTTGAGTGTCTGGTCAAGGAGGCAGCTATGTCATTCCTCCAGCTCTGCTCCTCCCCATGGACATCTAATTAGATTAGTGGAGAGCTAATTGGGACACCTTGTTCCATACCAGCAGCTCACTCTTTGCTGGCATGCTGGCAGGAAGCAGTGGGCAGACTGCCTGGCACGGCTCCACATCTGGGAAAGCCAGGTGATCCACAGCCAAGTGCTTTCTGGATAGCCCATGGACTTCCTCTTCACATCTCAGCCCTCCAGCCCTCAGCTGCAGACCAGCTCTTCTCTGTGGGCATTTGTTCTCACTTTCTCTTTGTGTTTCCACCAGCCACGGGCAGGGCCAAGGATGCTGAGGGGCTGCAATGAGTGTTGCATGACCCCACAGCTCTGTCCTTGCCCTGTGGCTGCATGGGGACCATCCCTCTGGCTACCCAGTCTCAATAATTACTCTTTGGGGCATACACTCCTGACCTGTTCCTTAGGTCTCGTACCTTCATCAGGCAGCAACTAGACAAATCCAAATAGTGTTTCCCAGGTGTACTGGCAAGGGAGAGCCAGCCAAGCCACAGAATCTGAGCCTCAGCAGTGGCAAGCAATGATGTTTCCTTCCACAGGGAGCAGGGCCCAGGAGCATCCATGTGTCTGAGTGTCACAGCCCTCCCCAGCACCTTACTACGGGCAGAATTGCAGACATGATTAAAAGCCATAGCCAGAAGGTGGTCACTCTCTGTGTCCTTGCAGAAACCCAGCCTGGCTGGTGGTTGGTGAGCCTGGCAGCACTAAAGAGCCTTGCATGTGCCTTTTGCTCCCTTGGGAGATGCGAGTTGAGGCCTCAGGGGCCCATTTCTGTCAAGTGTGTCATGATCTCCTCTGTCACATTCTCAGTGCTGTAACACAGTGCTGGTGCTCCCTTTCCAGGCCAGGTAGCCAGTCCTGCCCCAACTCCTGCCTGGCCGTAGCTGCTGTGGTTCATCCACCCCGTGCCTCCTTTAATAAGGTCTCCTCAGGACCTTGCCACGTCCTCCTTTCAGGTCCCTTTATTCTCTGCTTTCCTGACCTGTCTCCAAATTGATTCTCTCATGGTGTGCTGTCCAACCCCTCAGACCATTTCCTTCTGTTTGTTCTTCCACTGAAGTTGGGGAGCCTCAATTTTGCTGCTGCTACCCCACAGACTCTGCTCTCTGGGCTGCCTGCATTGCCTGCTTGCCTGGTGTTTGCATCCATCCCAGCTCTCAGAGGCGCCTCTGCTTTAACCTCCTTAGTCTTAACCCTGACCTGAGTCAACAATCATGGGGAAGAGCTGCTGCTTAGATGATCCAGTATAAACTCTACCTTTGATTAGACAAGTATCATTCCTAGGCACTGGCGCAGCAGCACCTTGTTAGCTTTCCTTGGTGTTCCCTCAGTGCAGCCATGAGAGCCTCCAACACGGGCAGGGGACGTGGCTGCTGCCCTCATAATCTTTATTGATCTTTTTCCTGATGCCTCGTGCATTGTATTCTCTTTCTTTTCTATTGCTCTTCCAGCTGCCTCTCCTCTGAGTGGCTTTGCATCTTGTGGGAGTGCAGAGAAACTCTGTTTTATTCGATTCTTGCAGTAGCACTCAGAGGCCCCGACTGCTCTGTTAGATTGATGCTGTGCCAAATACAAAAGGTTGGGTTTTGCTCCTGGAAGTCTGATGTCTGGGAGGAGGAGGAGGAGGTAAGAAGAAGCAGAGCCTGTATCTCCTTGCTCTTCTGGTCTGTTGTATATGGGCCAGTTTCTCTCCAGTGTGCCAGAGATGAGTTTTAGACAAGGTCATGTCTCTGTCCCAAGAAGGCCTGGTGAATAGGAGTGGAAGGAGTTGTAGGATGTGAACTGAGGGACACGTGTGTGATAAGACATGCAGGCAGGTGCATAGAAGTGGTAAGAAGGTCCTGCAGGATCACTCTCTGATTTCTTTCCCACCCCCCAGGGCCTGGGTTTTAGGAACAGGTTATGAAACTGAGATGTGAACCTGCTGGTCACCCAGAACTCCTCCCTTGCTGCCATCCTGCAAGCAACCTTGGCAATGATAGGTAGTGAAAGCCAGAAGGTTGAATTTCCTTGTGTGGCACCTGCAGCATGAATGGACATGCAGTTGTACATCACCTCCCCTGTGCTTTTCTCTTGGTAACCTGTCTGTGGGTCTCTACCCTCCGTGGTCCCATCCTCCCCGTCTGGCATGTTTGTGCATAGCAGCTGAGCCATCACCAGAGGTGTCCCTGCCAAAAATGTCCAGAGCACCATATGCTGAAACATGCTGTGCGTGGTGCAAAGGAGCAGTGTGTCTGCTCTGGACAAATGGCTTTGTTTTGCACTGGAGAAACTGGAGTCAAAATGTCGCAGCAGTGTTTTGCACAGGAATAGATTTTTCGTTTCCAAAGGGTGACAGTTCTGTCACTGGGTTTTACTTTGTGGTTCCGAAGCAGAACTGTTCCCACACAGTGAAACAAGACAATATTTTGGCTTTCCCATCCTGGTTTGGGATAAAAGGCAGTGTCAGAGCATTGGTCTTTCAGTGGGGTGGACGCCGTTTCCCAGCCCGTTACAGCAAGAGCACGCTCCCTGCCAGGAGGCGAGGATGAGTCCCAGGGATGTGCTGCTTCTGCTTTCAGCACGTTTGATCCAGCCCGGCTCTTTCAAGGTGTGTGGAAATGAGCTACAATCTCATCATTCCTGCGGAGGCTTCTCAGAGGAGATAGCAGAAGGGTCACAGCGCCTCTGGAAATCTCCCTTCAGGTGATGTGCCGTCGCATTTCACAGCAGACAGACAGAATAACCTTTAGGGCATGGTAAGAGGCAGCGTTTTGAACTCTGAGCAGGGGAGCTCGGGAGCTCATTTCTCTGACACATCATCTGTGTCCCTGCCAGTTCCTGCATCCCCCTGAAATACCTTTGTCCTAATCCATCACTTCCTTAGCTGGAATTTAAAAAAAAAAAAAAATGTGGGTAGTTGGTCGCTCG
>JAWWES010000006.1:10276469-10289057 GCA_035583135.1 Lophotriccus pileatus
AAATACCTTTGTCCTAATCCATCACTTCCTTAGCTGGAATTTAAAAAAAAAAAAAAATGTGGGTAGTTGGTCGCTCGCGTGCCGGCCACACAAAAACCAGTCTCTGCTGCAGGAATGCACCCAGACCCTCCTGCCTTGAGCATTTCTGCCTTAATTTGAGCCACTCTCAGCCTATGTGGAGATGGGGGGCTGCCCCACCAAGCCAGCTCCCGGCAGCAGAACAGCTCCCTGCCCTTTCTCACCGTTCCCTGCATTGCAGCCCTCATATGTTACATTTTTTAACCCCAGATTTATCTGCCATGGTCGTGGGGAGATGAGCAGGCTGGAGCCAGGTGAGCTGGGGCATGTGCAGGCTGGCACAGGCTGCCCTTACAAGCCAGAGGCTGTGTAGCACTGGGAGGAAATTGCTGGCTCTCCCTCCTCCTCTCTCTGGAGTAAATAATGGTACTTTTTATTTAGCTATTATTTCCCAGTGGCAGATATCTCCTTGGCTGTCTGTTTAACTATCTTTATCTCGCCCTCCTTCTCTGTTTGATATAGTTATAGATAAACAGATAGCTACCTTATTAAATAACAGGTTTTAAGAGACCGGTGGTATGGTTAACATAATGCAGCAGCTGTTGATTTGTCTTTCACTGTTGGTTTGTTGTTTGGGTTTTTTTTTTCTTAAGGAAATGCTTTAAATAAGGGATACTTCATCTATTAAAAAAAAATACACTTGTAGCAGCTGCTAAGCCCATCCATAAGCCTGCTTTACGTTGTATTTGTGATGGGACTGACAGTGCATGGAGGAGCCTGATTATACACAATTCCATTTTAGCAAGCCCTGCGATGTAATTTCACAGGGCGATCAGTGTTTGAATGTAATAGCAGCCTGTGCTAAGGTGTCAGAATATTAAAGGCGCTAATGGAAAAGCTCCCTGGTACACAAGGGGGACAGCATTACAGGAGACGTCGCAGATGGCTGGGCACTAAACTAATGGGGCAGGATCCAAGAAGGGAAAAAAAACCTAGAGAAGGGAGAGCTCACGGGAGCACGGGCACCTGCTTCCCTCTCACACGGAAATTAAACAGCGAGCGAGGGAGAGGCGAGCGTGTGTGTGTGTGTGTGTAAAGATAGAAATTGGGGGGGGGAATACCCCCTTTGGAAGGGCTTGATGGTTTTGACAGTGAGCCTGGTGCTGGCTTTGCTTGGGAAAGGCTTGGGGGTAGAGTAAAGGGGTGTGTGTTAGAGGGACTGTGGGGCATGTCTGAGCATCACAGCCATCATTTGTGACTCTGGATAGAGGAGGGTGGTGGAGAGGTACTGTTATCCGCCCTCTTGTAATACTGCAAAACTGCAGCTCTCTTTGGTGGTTGTTCACCTCCAGCTAAATCCAAGGAGGGCAAGATGTATCCACCTTGCTGCTGCCCTGACAGCGAGGCACATCTGCTGGGACCCTGTCATGCTGATTTCTGTCCTCATGTATACAGGGGCTGATGGTATGTTTGATTACAGGGCAGTACCAACAACTGCCTGTTTTTCAGAACTATTGAAGGCATCTTGTCCTTGCCCCTGAACCCCCAGATTCCCCAGGAGCAGCCAGACTCGGACTGATCCGGTTCCTGTCTGTATGGAGATGCTGTGATGAATCATCCATGAAGTGTGTTTCTGGGTTTTCCTTCGTATCATACCCAGCTTCCTGCTCTGATGGCCACAAAGCTGTAGTGGAGAAAGGCTTAGCACTGCTTTCCTGCTTGAATTGGTTGGGGTGATCGGGGGATAGCACTGCAGAACATGAGCCCGTCCTTCCAGGGCTGAGAGGGTAAATCAGCCATGTGTAGGTACTCCCTGGAAGCTGTCTGCCATGTCATCATGTGTCTCTGCCTTCCAGGCACTAATCGGGAGCTGCTTGTGTATCTTAGCGTGGGGAGCCAAGATACATTGGGAGCCGATTGCATACATCAGCATAACTCAGCTTGGGTCTGTCACCCTGCAGTGCAGCCAGGAATGCCGGGACACCATGAGAAGGAAGCCTGCCCACTTGTCCCAGACTGGGAATGACACTGGGCATGTGTCCTCCAGATCCTTGTATCTGCAGCAGCCCCTGTGTTCCTGCTGCAGTGCTCTGCTCCCAGGTCCAGACCTCCTGGTCCTGCAAGCAGCCCCCATCCTTGAGCTGCTTTCTTGGTGGTTTATGGCTCTGCTTGTCCCCTCTCCAGGGCCAGCACTGACTTATACATGCTCCATCTCTGTTTCCCAGCCCTTCAGGGACCCAGACCTGTAGCTTTGTTTCACTCGTGACCAAACCCAGGGCTTTGACCCAGGTCTCCCCGGCATTAACCTAGTGTGTAGCCAGCTGCAGAGCACACAGCAGTCAAGAACATTTTATCCAGGATAATCCCTAGCCTGGGAGCAAGGCAGAGACTGTTCTTGTTCAAACACAGGGAAATGTGAAGCCTAAACCGCTTGGCTCTTTGACACCCTGGAGTCAGGCACACTGGTCCCTTGCATCCTAAGCCAGGGCACGTGCTAATCCCATGCAGTGGCAGGGCTGCCTCTCCGCTGCCTGACGGGGCTGCAGCATCCAAATGCACCCTGGAGAGGGGATGTTGGTGGCTGCAGGGTCCATCCTTTCCCTCCTGAAGTTCAGAGGAGTTTTGGCAGTGAATCTGTATAGCTGTGGCTGTGTTGAGGTATTGCTGAACGTGGGCAGACTCAGGCTGCTCAGACGTGTGTCTGCGTGGGAATGGCCCAGGCATTAGATCACTGCGTGCCTCAGTTTCCCTTTTGCAGAGGTCCAATGAAGGGAGGGAGCTCTGATGGCATGGGCTGCTTGTTTTAATAAGGAGAAAGCATGTACAGTTATATTGCATCCTCTGCACCTTATTTGACATCTTAATGCGTTCTCTTAAGCTTGATCTGTCCTCCTCCCATCGTCTAGGGGCACCTTACTTCAGTAAAGCACTTCCCAAAGGTGGGCAGAGCCAGGCAGCTCCTGTGTGCCCAGTGCTCACTTTTCCTGAAATAGACCATTCATCTTTTTATTTGTTTAATTTACTCCCCGACGTGAGGCATAAAGATGTTGCTGTTCTAACAAGCAGCTTTGCAAATGGACTGAAGTGGACACCAGCTGGGTTTGCCAAAGGCTTCCTGCACGCAGGACACGGGAGAAGCTGGCTGTGTGGGATTGTTCTCTGAAAAGCTTTTGAGTGTCATTGTTTGAAGAGGGCAGAGCATCAGGCAAGGCCCTAGCACCTTTTCAGCAACATGGAAGGATTTTGTCCAGATCTCATCCTTCCAGTGGCAGGAATTTCCAGTTTTTCCCTACTCCCACCCAAGTGGGGCCAAAGCCATGTGTGGTGTCCCCTTGTTCAATGTGTGAGCTGCTGACTTTCCCCCTGCAGCTCTCAGAGGGTTTGTGCTCTGGAGAGGGGCTGTTCCCTGGGAAAGGGCACTGGACACTTCTTCCCCACGGTCCTCTCATGTCCAAGCCCCAGCCAAACCACCTCCTGCAGTGGCACTGCAGGTATATTTGGCAGAAGACAAACAGCCTTCATTCTTGTCACTCCCACCCGTTAATGATAAGCACGGATGTTTAATCCAAGGCTTCACAGGTGCCATGCTGGGCAAAAGTTGTTTCTGTGCACCCGATACCACTCCTGAGTGTTTGGGGAGCTCGGTGTGCTGAGACAAACTAATTAAACCTGAGTGCTATTAATGTGGTACCTGGTCACTCTGGAGGTCCCTCTTTGCCACCGCGTTTGTAAAAATTAAATGCCTCTTATTAGCGGTGCAGCAGAGATCTGTAACACGCACGGACAGAAAGGCAGGGATGGATGGAGTTGGTGTCAGGGCAGCAATTGCTTATCATGCCTTATCTGGGAATATGAAACTGTATTGCATGACATCCAGAGGCAGGCTGAATAGATATGCCAATTCATCTCGAGCCCGGGCTTTGACAAGCTAGACTGCCCTTGTTGAAAGGCATCAGTCAAACAAGAGCTGCTGGCTGCTTTTCCCTTTCTTATACTTTCTCTCGCTCCCGCGCTCCCTCTCCCTCTCTCGCCACCTCCCCTCCCTCCGCCTTTTTTTTCTAAGCTTTTTCCACACAAAATTGAAAAGCTTTGGAAATAATAATAATAAAAGCCCCCCAAACTAATACCGTTTTAAGTACACCCCCCCCTCCCTCCCCAAATGGGATTGATAAGGAACCCCAGTGTATGAAGGCATGTTTAGATAACATTGAGAATATTATAGCGAGTGAGAGAAAGTAGGGGGAAAAGCTTCCTGCCGCGTCTAAGCCGGGAAAGGCGACGGCACCCTGGCTAATACGAGTGTTTAATATTTGATGTGTTGGGATAAAGCAGGATCACCTTCGAATTGAATTGAGTGTCAGAATGAGAATCTATTACTGAAATTCTTGTGTGATTTGACAGCAAAGCAGACGATGTTATTCTTCACTAGTTACCGCAATCTTCTCCCCTACATCACTTAAATATTTTTTTCTTTGCTTGAGTAAACACACATTATCCTTTTTTTTCCACTTCCCTTTCCTTTTTTCTCTCCCTCTTTTATACTTATTTTTTATTTATTTTTTTCTTAAATCAAACCTGCCTTTCACAGGGCTGATGGAGTAGATTGTTATTTCTTTATTTGTCCTATTAAATGGAATTCCTGATCATTTAATCCTGCTTTTGTAAGTGATTTAAAAATACTTGAAAAGCTGTGAATGTGGCAGCACTTCTGACTAAACTGCTTAAAAGGGACACGTTACACCTGGGTTTATCTCCTGCCTCCTGACAGCCAGCCGGGGTAGCAGACTCCAGCGCTGCCGGAGCCATCCCAGGCTCCATGCCTCCATCCTGCTGGGTGAGCTTTCCTCCGTGCCTTCCCTGCAACAGAGGAGCTCTGCTGTTGTCAGCTGGGGCTTGGCAAGCTGCTTATTCATTCCCTGCCTCTTCTTTAATTGCATTCAGCCCTGTCCAGGAGTCTTGCCGCTGTATGACTTGGTGGTGGGGTCAGCCCCTCCAGTGGTGTTACGTTTGTCTTATGTCCTGCTGGAAAATTTGCATGGCAAAAAATCCCAACAAGAAATGGCCACTTCCCATCCCAGGAGTGGCATGCAATTAAAATGGGATGTCAGGGGAACACCCTGGGTGCTATTCAGGGATGGCCTCCAAGATACTCCCAGCCCCAAAATCTTACATTCACTAAAAACATTTCAAGCTGTGTTTAAAAGTTCACTTAGTCATAGACATGACCTCTTTTTTTCTTCCCACCATATGAGAAAATATAAAACTTTGACACCTCATTGTGGCAGCAGCAGGATGAGTGGAGTTAAAGGCAAATGCTTATTTTGGGCAGACACAGCACACAGTTGTCATGACTAGAGGAGGAAGATGCTTTTGCTGTTCCAAAGACATTTTCTCCATTGTGAAAATGTCAGGGGGTTCAACTTTGATCAGCAGGCAGCTGTGCCCAGCCTGATACTGGGGGAGCACAGCTGGCACCTGCTGCTTGCCCAGGCCAAGGACAGCTGGGAGATGTCACAGCCACTTTCTGTCTGTTTAAACCCATGTTTTTCTCAGGTGTCTTTTTGAAATTCTGAATGGAAACTTTGAGCAAAAAATACCTCTTATTCCTTACTGTCCACCCTTTAGCATCTTCTCAAACTGCTGAGCCCCCTTTGCTCCTGGGAGAATTTTTTCCAAAGGAAATATTTTCTCCCTGCCTGAAAGTGTCTGTATTAATATTAAAATTACAATTAGCAGATGAAACGTGTAAAACCTCTTGGTAGGAGCTGTAAAATAAAATGACAGTTGCCCAGCTGGTGCAGGTAGGAGGAGAGACTGTGCTGGTCCTGACAGTTCTTGCTGCCGTGGTTTGTGAACATGCTCGTGCCATTGCAAAGCACAAAGCCCTGCTTCCCTCCTGCCCTTCAGCTAAAGCACCCAGGGCGATGCAATGCCTGCAGCTGCAGTGGAGGGCAGAGGGGCCAGGGGCTGGCCAGCAGGTCACAGCATCAACACGTGCAGAAAAGACAGAGCTGGCTGTGTCAGCATTGGCACATTGCCCGAGCAGAGCTCCAGCAGCTCCGTGAGGACCAGCCCTGTCTCTTCCTGTGCATGCAAGAAGGATTTGTGGGGCTCCTCGTGTAAGTGAGCATCCTGACCTCTGCACAGGTGACCTGTTTGCATGGTGTAGGATGTTAAATTTTGCCTTAACGTGACTGCCGAACACCAGTTTTTGTGAAGTGTGCCGGGCACTTCCCCATAAATAAATGATGGAGCATTATTCAGTCCACTTAGATCAATACATCAGCTTGACAAGTTCCAGTTCCTGGAATTTTCTGACACCCTGGAACATCTTCTCTGCAGCTGTGCTGCTTATAATCCATGATGTGCAGCTCAAGCAAACTCCAGGGAGCAGCACATCAGGTCCCAGCCATGTTGGTGCTGCCGCCTTGCCGGCCCCGGCGTTCCTGGGGATGGGTGCTGATGTGCACTGGGATTGCAGCAAGGGCAGGCAGGCCAAACTCAGTGCCAGACTGCACAAATCCTGTGCTGCATGGGACTGCCCAATCCCCCTGGCATACCCTCCATGCACTCCTGCCCCAGCACAGACGATGGTCTCAGACCCTTTTTGCTCTATTATAAATATAACCTGAGATGCCATGATTCTACGCACATTTCATCTCCATGCTGTACCCCTTGTTTTATTCTCACTGTTTTTTGGATTTTCTGCAGGATATGTGAGGTACAGGTTACCTAAGGACCTACCTCCCCATACCAGCACTTTTAAGAAGGTGTGGATTATCTGTGGTGCTGGCTCTGTGCGTGGAAACACAGTATGTTACTAATCTCCTGCTGCTGTTAGCTCACATTTATCACAGGAGTATCTGCTTACCTTTGATTCAAGATCCCTCCATCAGGGACCCAGGGCAGTATTTGTCTGTGAACTGCTGCGTATGCCTATGGGATTGTATAAGTAAATAAATATAATTAATAATCATCTGACTTCAGAGCAGCATTGGCAGGGAGGTAAATGTAACCTTCATAGAATTACAAACAAAATAAAGAGAAAAAGGAAAACCTTTCTAGGAGCTTGTATGAATGAAGTAATTGTATCCAAGCTGCTTGGAAACTATTCTGCCAGCATTGTTTGGGTGGCTTTTGGAAGATCAGAAGCACTGAGTTTCTCTCTAAATCAGGATTCTGGCCAAAAACATTTTAAAAATAGCTTTTTTAAAAGATGTCTGAGTTTTCTATTAATTAAAATGTAGATAAAAATTAAAAAGCCCCTGGGTCCTGGTCCTGCTTCAGCATCTGACCTAAAAGGGAGCAACCCAGTCCCTGCAACACCAGGACTGAACTGGAGGGAGGGACAAAATAGTGCGGTTTCTTCTCAGAGAGGGTTTCATGGCATTTTTTTGAAATCCTTAGGCTTGCGAGCAAACCAGGGGTGTCTCAGACTTTTTCACAGCTTGCCAAAGGGATAAATGCTGAGGGGACAAGGGGTCTGTGCCAGTGCCAGCAGCTGTGTGGGGCTGGAGCAGCGGTGGTGTCGCGGTGGCTGCAGTGAGCCCGTGGCCAGCCCCGTGGGCTGGGGACCCCGATGTCGAGGAGCCAGTGGTGCTTTCTGCCTTGCTTTAACAGTCAGAAGAAGAACTTTCCTGTTTAAAGATTAAACGTTGTCTTTAAATATTAAACAGCAAAGCTCCTCGCTCTTGATTGTGTGGCTGCTGCCGGCAGGCGGCTCAGAATTGCCACTTTTAATTAAAAAACTTTATTTTCCAGCGCAGCCTCGCAATGGCTCCTCCTCCTGGCCGGTGCTGGCTGACCTCTTCCCTGCCTGGCCTTCATCCCTTCATCATTGCTGCCTGCACTTCCCTCTGCCTGCAGCAGTGATGGTCCCTGCCAGCCCCGGAGTGTGAGCGGCCTTGTCTGGGACTGATCAATGCCCCTGGCACTTCCTTCCAAAACCCCAGGAAAAACAATTAAAACCCGATCGATCCTGCAGGCAGCTTTGAATATGCATAAGTGCACACTTGACCTTCAGTGGTCAGGCCAACTTCCACCCTGGCTGCTTAGCTAGTTTGCTCAGGTATTGTGGCTGTTCCGAATGACCTTGATCAGGAGAGCAAAGCAAAGCTGTACAGAGACGGGCCCGGTGCTGATCCGGGCCGGGGCACGTGCCGCCAGCTCCCTGCTGGTGCTGCTGCTGCTGCAGAGCCAGGGGAGGCACTGGCACCCAGCTGCCAGGAGCTTTTCAGAGCTGTCCCCATGGCTTTCCAGAGATCCTGCCAGCCTCCCGCTGTGCTCCCTCAGTTGCTCCTGGCCAGGCTCCAAGGGATACGTCTGGGCTGGGAAGGCAGCCTCTGATATGGTAGCTCCCTGTGCAGGGAAATCCCTAGTATTTCCCCATCCAGGGACATTCCTTCCTCAGGGATGGCCCGCACTGCTGTCATCCTGCTGGTGCTGAGCACAAGAACCTTCCTGTGCTGTGCCTGGGTTTGCTCTGTGGGATGGACCCCAGGAGAGGGAGCCACATGTGGAACCATTTCCACCATCATCCAGGGCCACCAGTGGATGGGTGGCAGGGTCCCATCCTGCACCCCGACCTCCAGCTCCCCCCCACCGTGGCCGGCCAGCCTGCATCCCGACCGTGGCAGTGAACATGCCAGAGTGTGTTTGTCGAAGGCAAAAGAAACCTCCCCGTTGTGTACACAAAGTATAATTTCAGTGAATTATGCATAGACTTAATTAGGAGTTTTAATTGCTAATCATCTCCCAACAGGATTAGCAATGCTGTCTATTAATTATCTGTGGAGCCCTCTGTTTTGCTAAGGCAAGAGGAACAAAGCAGCATGAATGGTTACGTGGGCCACTAATAAATTAACTCCCCCAAGCCCTGTGGCTCTCGGTGGGGGCTGCCGGCAGCAGGGGCTGTTCAGGGGCTGGACCTGCCCGTGCTGGGCAGAGCAGCAGGTAGCAGGGAAGAGGGGCTGGCAGGAGGTCCCAGTGGCAGTCAGGTGGCTGGTGGGGGGCACCACTCAGCTCTGCTTGCCCAGTTTGGCTCCATTCCTGCTGCAGAGAGCATCTCCATGGCGTTTGCAGCCTGCGGAGGGTGTCAGCAATGCCCCGCCACACTGTGGCTGCAGTTAGCGGTGATCCCCCCTGCAGGAGGGAGATAGGGGCTGCTGGATTGACCTGATCTCGTCTGGGGACAATGGCCCTCACGGTAGCAGAGATAGTGCCAGCGTGAGCGACGCTAAGCCCACGCACCCTTCTTACTGCTCACAATGCGTTGCTGAGCTTAATTCCTCAAGATGAAGAAGATATGTGGCTGTCAGGCTGTAATTACAGCCGTGCGTGTCACAGGGGGGCCTGGCTGCTTTTATGTTTGCGTTGTCCAGTGGGTTTTTGTGCTGCTCAGGCTCCCAGCTGCCTTGCTCCTGCTGGAAACCCTACCAGGGGATGCGATGGGGATGGAGCAGGCTCCCTCTGGCCAGACTGCAGGCTCTGTTCAGTGGGGTGAGCAGTGCTGTCCCACAGTGGGATTTCACCCAGTGTTGGAGAGCCCTGAAGCAACTGGAGTCTGGGGGTGGAAAGGAGAGGGAGCCTGGAGGGCTGTGCTTTCCAGAGGGAGGGGAAGGGGCCTGCTGGCCAGGCCAGCCTGGGCTTGGGTGCCCCTTTCCAAATCCCCCTGACTCCTGCTGCTGACCCCACCTTTAGTAAGGCAGGGACGTTGTTGGAGCAACCAAGAGACCTGGGTGATGAGCTCACAGCCCCTGGCTTGCCCCAGCACGACAAAGGTAGCCTTGAGTGATGCAAATCGCTCCCTTGTGAGTGTTGTCACCTGTACAGGGCACAACCAGAGGTTCTGGACACCCCTTCTCTGAGGAGCACCACGCTGGGACAGGGCAGGGTGAGGGTGCTTTGTGCGGGCAACTCCAGGAGAGCTGCCGTGAGGTCTGTACTGTGGTGTGTGGGTCTGCACTGATGAACACAAACCTACACTAGCCCCGGGAGCAGCCAGACTTGGGCAGGTACAAATCATGCCTACACATGGGCTGTGCTGTCTGACACTCTGCTTCTCTCTTGCAGGCATACAGCTTTGCCATGGGGAGTTGGCCAAAGAACGGGCTCTTAGACATGAACAAAGGACTGAACCTACAGCACATAGGGAGGCCTCACAGCGGGATAGGTGAGTGTTGCTGCCCTGGGCCGTTCCCATCCCCGCGGCCTCAGCTCCAAGACCTTGTCCAGCCAAAGGACTGCAGGGTCTCCAGCTGGTAAAAGGAATGCAGATGTGCCAGGGCAGGATGGGCACAAGGATGACCTCCCTGTCTCTGGCGTATCCCAATGTGCCAAACATACCTGCAGGTCCCTCTGGCTGGGGAGCTGCTTCCCGCTTTGACTGCTCTAGCGGTGCTTGGGTTGGGGTTGGATGTGGGGCAGCACCAGGTGCCTGGAGCACAGGGCAAGGGTCCCCAGGCTAGGCGGGATGCTCGTCCTGCTGGATCAGTCCTCGAGTTTCTCTGGATGCTGTGTTTGTCCTTGGGAAGGAGTCTCTGCCAGGCAGCACAGCCTTGGGAGCTGGCTGGAAACGCACTGCAGGGTGAAAGATGCGTGGTCCCAGCTGGAGAACTGAATCATCATCCTGTTTGCTCACATGTGTGATGAGTTTCGTGGTCCTGCAGCCTGCTCCAAGATAAACAACTGATAAACAGTGCTTCAGGATGAACAGTGGCAGAGTTCTGTGTATGCCCCAGCCCCTCTGCACCAGGGATACAAGTGATATGAGGGAGACCTGGCCCAGGACACTGAGGCCATATATCTGCTTGCTGCTTAGCCCTGGGGATTTAGAGCTGGGACAACAGCAGGCTGTGGTACAGGCAGGAGCTCAGATTTACTGGGCTCTAGACAGGGCTGTGACTCAGGGCTGCATCACTCTTGTCTGTCTTGTTTCTCTGCGGGGCAGTGGATCACCTCTTGGAGACCTGTGGTCAGGTGTTCCCTCTGCCTCCCAGTCCTTCATCCTCAGTGACATTTGAGCATTAAAGTTTGCAAGGAGGTAAGATTTACTTGGAAAAGTCACCAGCTACCCGGGCCTTGAAGAGGCTGTTTAATATTGTTTCAAGACTCTAACCATTAAACTCTCTAATCAATCCAAGTTAAGGAGATGAATTATTTAAAGCTCACCAGCTTTTAATTAGCAAGCTCCTTTTGAACTATGGATCTGGTTGCATTATTGACAGAGGTAGCATTAAAATTTGCTTCCTTGCCTGGGAGCAGATTTGCCTTGCTTGTGTGCCATGCTGGGGGATCACAGGGAGGGAGCAGAGACTGCAAGAGTTGTGTGTGCATGTCCTGCTCTGGGGTCTTAGGCTTTTCCTAGGGTCTCCCAGGGGATGCAGACTTGGTTTCTGCTTCATTGTTCCTCATTTTATTTGTCATGAGCTCTCTGTTGCTGTCATCCCTTACTCCAACAAAGCATCCAGATCTCTGGAGTATCATCTGTCTGCCATTGGTTTCTGCCCATGTTTGTCTCAGTGCTGTTGTCTTGCACAGGTGTGACTCCTCTGCCTGATGGAGTTCAGAGAGATGCTGTTCATGTCCCTCCCCATTCCAGTCCTTTAGGAGGGTTTTGCTTCTTCATTTTTGCCAAACTCCCTCTGTGAGGGAGCACTCCCAGGTCTCCCTGGTACAGAGTGAGCTGTGGGTGAAATGCCCATGGAGAAGCAAGGCCCAGCAACCAAGCTCCATTCTTGCAGCACTTCATCCCAGTGGCAAACCTGCCTTTCCCACACTGTTTGGAAAGGGTTTACGTGGCTGTTGTGAAGGATGCCAGGCCAGCAGGGTGGCAGTCTCCATCTCCCTGGTACTGCCAATGGTGCACATGTGCCCTGTGTGTTACAGCCTACTGGCTGCTCCATTTGAGCTGGCTCCACAGCAGATCTTTCTGGGATGTCTACAATCCTCTGACTGCCTGCAGAGGTGGCAGCCACTGGCACCCTCTGCCCACAGTGAGACAGGAGCTGCCTGTGGTTCTGGGGATGGTTCCCATGTGGTCTAGAGCCTCCTTTCTCTTTGTCCTCAGTCCTGGGGTGCAGCAGGGTTGAGCAACATTGGGGAGCTGAAAGGAGGATTTCCAAGGGCATCTAAGGTGGGTATAACCAGGGTCAGCCTCTGATTTTCATGGTTCTCGTGAGTCACTGGTGTCCAGAAATCTGCAAACCAAAGAGGGATGAGAAGGGAGCAGCATGGAGATTTGTTAGCCAGTCTCACCAGTTTCACAAATACCATGGCATCTAAGAGAGTGTCTGTTCAGCTCCTTTCCCAGGAGCATGGGGAACCTCTCCAGCATGGGGAGCAGTCCAGGGGGATGCAGACATTCCTGTGAAGTCTCAGCTTGCTTATGCAGGAATGTGCAAGGATATTTCCCTTCAAGTCTGACAGAAAAATTGCAGGGGATGGCCACTTGTTTTTGCAAACAATTTGCAAGGAATTTTGCTGTCTTGCCTGTTTGGTTGTGTATTGCTTTGTTTTCAAACCACTCTCTGATTCACTGTCTCGGCAGATACTGGCTACAAATCCCTGCAC
>JAWWES010000006.1:10289157-10316943 GCA_035583135.1 Lophotriccus pileatus
AGGGTTGAGCAACATTGGGCAGCTGAAAGGAGGATTTCCAAGGGCATCTAAGGTGGGTATAACCAGGGTCAGCCTCTGATTTTCATGGTCTTCGTGGGTCACTGGTGTTCAGAAATCTGCAAACCAAAGAGGGACGAGGAGGGAGCAGCAAGGAGATTTGTTAGCCAGTCTCACCAGTTTCACAAATACCATGGCATGTAAGAGAGTGTCTGTGCAGCTCCTTTCCCAAGAGCATGGGGAACCTCTCCAGCATGAGGAGCAGTCCAGGGGGATGCAGACATTCCTGTGAAGTCTCAGCTTCCTTATGCAGGAATGTGCAACACAGATATTTCCCTTCAAATCTGACAGAAAAATTGCAGGGGATGGCCACTTGTTTTTGCAAACAATTTGCAAGGAATTTTGCTGTCTTGCCTGATTGGTTGTGTATTGCTTTGTTTTCAAACCACTCTCTGATTCACTGTCTCGGCAGATACTGGCTACAAATCCCTGCACTTGGCATGCTCTGGGACCAGTCCCACTCCATGCTTCACTTTCTCCATCATGTTCAAAATCTGGGGAGTTCAGGGTGCTTGACACCCTGCAGGGCTAGAGCCAGATTCTGGATGGGAAACACCTTTAGCATCTGGTGCATATGGGGAGGAGGGTCTCGTGCTGGAGCATCCCCACATCCCTGGGATGTACAGCTGCACACAGAGCAAGTTGCTGCACAGAGCTCATGCTGTAGCTTTCACCTGGTCTCTGCTCATGAGCAAGTGAGCTGCAGATCTTGTCGAGGTGTTGGAAAAGTGATTTGTGTCCCCAAATACACTGAAATCTATCTGCCTGCCCTGCAAATACAGCAGCCTTGGGTAGGGATGGGTGTACGTCTGGTGCCATTGTGTTCTTGGGAGGGAAAAGGTAAAGGAAGGGGAGAAATGTCAATATTTCAGCTTCCTGAGAAGCTCTGGGCAGAATAAGGAGATGGAAAAGTCAGAGAAGTCCTCTTCCTGAGAGTGAGGATACCTGAGAGATCAGAAAGGAGCAAAAGGGGCATGAAGCTATTCTTTCATACCTTTTCTCAGGTTGATATTTCAGCTCAAAGGTTTCCTTCTGGGCTGAATGCCACCCTGAGGGCCAGAGAGGACATTTTTCTGCAACTTCCATCTCATTCTCTAACACAGATTGGTTGTGTGTCAGCTGCAGGGTGAGCTGTAGAATCTTGGTTTTGTCTGCTGCTTTTTTGACCCTCAACAAAATGAAGTAGAGTCTTGCCAAGAAGTTACTCAATCTCACATATATGTGGACATTGCCATTCTTAAAACATGTGTTTGAGGTGATGGTTGCCAAAAATGAGCTTGTAATGGGGGTCTTGGCACTCGCACACAGAGACCAGCATTCACAGGCTCCACAGCAGTGGAGCTGGGTACTTGTGTTAGGGTCTCTCTACTGATAGTCAGAGGTTGAGATCAAGTTTTACTGAACAGCACCTATGAAACCAAGTATAGCTTTCCTTACCACTGTCCAGTTGTTCTGGTTATTCCTTTACTCATCAAATACTCTATTTTTGCTACATTTATTTTGATCGATTATGTAACATAATATGCCTTTAGTCTTAGTTTTTAGGTATTTTTTACATTAGCAAAATGGTGAATCACTTATTTGCTCTCGAAGAGGTGGTGATTAAATTATTACTCATGATTGCTCTTTTGGATGAAAACTGTAATGCCATGCTGAAGTACCCCAGCAGTTGTTAGAATTGATTTTATTAGTAAAATCCTCTTTCCCTTGCAAATACACAATACAGAACGAAAAGTAAATTTCAGAATACTTTTTAGGTTAAAACACCTGGTGCATGAAACCAAAGCAAAAAGTGATCAGTGAGTTGAAGAAGTGTTTCTGGAAACTACCGTTTCAAAACTTTAGAATGAGTACATCTCATCCTCTCCCACTTTAGTTGTTTGTTTTGTTTGTTTCCCTGATTATGAAAAGATAAAAGGCACACCTTCTTTTTTATTGTCAGTCCTTTGTTGTTTCTTGGCTCTGAATAAGCCAGTTCTTGAACTGCAAATACACCAGAAACAGGAAGAAGTTTCCAAATCTGCAGAAGTAGCTGCTCCTGCTGGGAAAGTTTGTTTCTCATCTGTCAGCTCTGCTTCCACCTGCAGTGCATTGACTGTCTTCAAAACATGACATTACCCCTTATTACTGATCTTTTTTGAATCTAATTGAATTTGAGCCTTTAAAGTTTAGGCTTTAGCACACACATTATTGTGATTTTAGACTTCGTTGTAAATGTCTGGTTTGTTTGCAGTTCTTTTTCCTTTTAGGGGAAAAAGGGTAACCAGGCTTCTGTATGTTGCCTAATTGTTGTCTCTTGCTAATGAACCTGCAGTACCCACCCCAGGTGACCAGGAGATCTGGTCCTACAGTAGCACCTGTCATGATGTGGTGGCCTCACTGGGCTGTTTTACACCAGCTGGCATAATCCTGTGAGCTGTGAGCCTCTGTGCAGGACTCACCATTTTCCCTGTGCCCATGGCTCCCCTGGCAGGGGCTGTGCCGTGCTCCATCCGTGGGGATCTCTGCCGTGCCAAATGGAAAAGCCCCACCTGCCTGGGCAGGTCAGCAGCCCACACGGTGAGTGACCCAGCAAGGCACCGTGCCTTCCTGGCTCCATCTCCCTCTTTTCATTTACTGATTGGAAATCTCGGAAGGTTAGGATGTGATATTGTTCCTGATCCAGAGCATTAATTAGGCCTCGGAAAGAAGAAGAGGAATTGCGTGTTTTTAACAGTGAGGTTAATGGGATGCTCGCAGAGTAGACAGTTTTAATGAGCTTCAACTCGATGTGCAGTGAGTTTACTCTTTGTGTTAAAAGGGTCACACTGCAGTAGTTTGATGTGGATTGTCTCCTGGCCCCCGGTGTCATAGGTGAGCGTCTGTCAGAGTCCAGTCAGAGCACATTTACTTAGTGACACGATTCTAATTAACTACCTCGAGCTGCCACCGCCACGGGGAGCCGGGCCAGCGCCTGCCGGGGTGCCTCCTGCCTGGTGGAGCCACCCCTTTCCCCGTCACTGTGCCCGGCGGCGCCGGGCTGCTCCACGGAGAGGGCGCTGGCAGGTGATGGGCCACCCGCCCTAATGGGGGCTCTGGCTGTCAGAGGGGGGCTGATGAGGCTTTGCCTCACCCTGGGTGGTGCTGGGAGTGTGTGGTCCTGGCAGCTTGCTGGCTTTATTTTGGTCTCCTCTCACTCTTCCTAGTTTTCCTTTCCCCTCTCTCATTTTCCTGCCTCTCTCAGGGGTGCGGCGTCTGTGGGATCCTCACTCACCCTTGGTGCCCACCTGCCTCCTCTGCATCAGGGCAGGGGGAACAAGGAGATGGACAGCATTTTGTGAAACTCATCTTCATGTTTTTGACCACTTTCCACTGGACAAAAAAGACCCAGGCAGAGCCAGTCCCATCCTCCCTGGCCCTCCCAGGGTATTGGAGAATGCTGTATTCCCCCAGAGCAGGCATATCCCGTTCTTTTTCAGCTCTTCCTTTCTCAGTGGAGGTGGCACACAGCTGGTGCCAAGCCTGGGAGGCAGTGCCATTTGCACCACACCATCCTTTTGCCAAGGGATACCGAGAGGGCCGACTCCTGCAGAGGGGCAGGGGCTCGTTCCTGCAGAGTGGGACACAGGGCTGCCTTGGAGCACTGCCCTGCACACAGCAGCCCCAGCCCAAGGCAGAAGGGGAAGGACTCTGAATTAAATAATTAAAAGGGACTCAAGTAAAAATCAACAGAAATGTCACCAAATGAGCAGTGTCATTTTGAATTAGTGCTCGTAAAGGTCAGGCGGCTCCAGAACAGGTGGAGCGGCTGCGTGCCGGGTGTCGCGGCCAGGCAGCGTGTCCCGGCGCCCAGGCGGGGTGCAGGGTCTGGCACAGCCTCTCTGGGGCATCTGCTGCACCACGGGCACGGGCACAGGGTGGCAGGCAGGGGGTCCTGCTGTGAGCACACTGGGTCCAGCATCCCTGAGGAGGGGTGGGGAGGGAGGGCCGGCCGGGGTGGCCAGTTAGAGGATGAGCAACTGTCAGAGTCCAGTCAGAGCACATTAACGCGGTGACATGATTCTAATTAACTACCCTGAGAGGTGTCACAGCTGGAAAAGCAGTGAGCAGAGACAAGCTTTTAAAAAAAGAAAAAAGCAATGTGACAGTCTTTTTTTTTTTTCCCTCTTCCTTTTTCTTTTCTTTCCCCCCTTTTTTTTTTTTTTTTTACTCTTGTATGCTCTCTCCCCTCCATGTGGGAGTGGATCTAAAGATAATTAGGATGTCTGGCTGCCTGGGAACCTGAGCCGGGGCTCTTTTGCTTTCAGTCATTTAAGTTTTCGACATCTCTCTGAAGGGACTTGGTGGCGCAGTGGATTACTGCGCGCCAGAGTGACAGAACACTCTTCTAATCGTAAACCCTTTTTAGAAAGGATTCTGCTCTCCCTTTTTCCCCTGGAGCAGCAGGGGGTATGTTCTGATCACTGCAGCTCTGTTCCCATACATGCTACAATGGGAAACTCAAGGTCTTTCAGCTGTTTCCTGCAGTTAACAAAGGAGGCACAGAAGAAAGAAAGAAAGGATGATTGAGTGTTTGTGTTGACTGCACTCGCCCCTCCGTCCTACCCTGCCAAAAGTTGGTCCAGCGCCCATCCAACCCCACTGTCTGCCAGGGGTGTGATGGATTCATCACACCTTGCCCTTGGCTGAGGGCTCGCCATCCCTGGAGAGCAACCTTTGGAGAGAGTTTGATGGCTGCAGGGACTTCAGCTGCCTGAGAAAAGTCAGGGTGCTGTCATGTGCTCCTCCCAGACCCCAGGCAAGCAGCGGCAGTGCCTGCTCCCTGGGGATGTGTGGAAGGTACGCCTGAGCCCCTCTCTTCTGGCTGGAAGCAGTTATGTTTGCAGCACCGGTGTTAGACTGAAGATTTAAGAGGGATTTCTGGATTGTTTGCTGTGCCACAATGCCTGGGAGGCCCAGCTGCAGCTTGGGGAAGGTCTGTCTTAAACCTCAGATCTGGCTGATCCCCAGCAGGACAGCATTGCCATCATCCTGGAACTGCCCTTTGGCCTGGGGGCTGCTCTGGTTCCCTCTTCTGGCTTGTGGTTTTAGGATCAGCAGTGGGGACTGTCTCCATTGGTGAGCTCTGCTGTCCTTCCCACCCTCCCTCCTCAGCCCAACACCTGACCCAGTTTCTGTCCCCAGTGACAGATGAGAAACCTCTTATATGTGTTTTGATACCACTCTATCAGAGGGAGAAGCAAATGGTTTGTATTATGTGTGCTCTGTCTTAGAGATCAGCCGCTCCCCAAACCAGGAGTGTGCAGACCTGAACTGATCTGTGCTAGAGAGACCCCAGAACTGCATCAGACCCATTGCACTGTAAGCTATTTGTCCAGTCCTGAGACTTGCAAAATGTTGCCCCCACCCCACACACTACAGGAACAGCCCTTGCCCCTGTAACAGCAGCACTTCCCAAGCAGTGAGGTGTGTGTTAGGTAAGAAGCCTTGAAAGATCATTAACTTTCTGCAGAGCTCTTTTCTGCAAAAAGTAGCAATCTAAAACACTGAGTGACATTTTGATTTCCCGTAGATTCTTTTGGTGCCTTGGTGTCTCTCTGCAATATGTCCCAGACAAGGCCAAATTGGTAGCGTGTCTTCCCTTAGCTGTGAGGAGGAGAAGAATGTTAATGAAGATAAATATTGTGTTAATGAACACAAACATCTCAATTAAGGGCATGGATTGCCTGCCCTGCTCTGCGCAGGACAGGGGTGGAAGGTGTCTTTTAACATCATGCTGTCCTGCAACAGCAGTGTGTCCCCAAATCCGCCCTTACATGCCTGCATCCCGGGGGATCACAAGGATGCTGCTGTCCCTCTCAGGGTAGCCCTTGTCTCTGGAGTTTGGGCATCCATGTGTTCCCATCTCCATACTCCCTGGAATGCATGTGGCTGGTGGCTGTGAGCATTGTGGTCCCCCTCTGCAGGGAGGAGAGACTCCTGGCTAAGTTTTAGTGAGGATCCACCTTTAAGGAGAGTGGTGGCAGAGGTACGGAGGGAAGGCTGTGTCAGCAAGGGACGCCAGGTTTAAAGCTGCCCCGCTTCACCTAATGAGAACTGATTGCAAGGTGCAGGAGAGCAGGGGGTACCAGTCAGCCAGAGAGACTCCACTGCAATTTAACAAGTTTTCATTCCCCTGAGTTCCCTGATAAGACCCCCCTCTAAGTCTGTACAGGAATTCATAAGAATAGGATAATTAGGATGTTTCAAAGCTGCGACCCTCAGAGGAGTCCTTGGATTAATCTGTTTTTTCCCTTAAAGACATCTGTAACTACAATCTTTGTTTCTCTTCTCTTCTTCTCCCCCCCTCCTCCTTCCTTTCCCCCCTTGTCTGTCTCTGTATCTCCTGTCAAACCGTGGCAGACGTAAATGACAAAGAAATCAGAAAGAGAGATCAATGCAGTCCAAATTAGCACTTGGAGATAGACTGTGCTGGAGATGTCAGAGCCTGACCCCAGTTGATCTGCCAGCCTCCACTGGTGATATTATGCAAATTGCATCCATCTGGCAGAGCCCAGTAAAGGACTAATGGGGCATGGAGGGGGCCGGGATCAGGCGCCTTTGGGAAGGGGAGAGAGATGGGGGTCTTCGGGCAGGGGTCCGTGATCGACAGGGGAGATAAGGCACTGCCTTGGCTTCCTTTGCGCTTCTGGGCGGATTAAAAACCAAACTCCAGATAAGAGATAACCAAACTTCATTTCGCTTTTCATTTTATTCCCTATTGCTACCCCCACACAACCTACTACCAAAAAGGAGGAGGGGGGGGAAAGGTGGTTCTTGGCGCTCTTGTTTCCTGCACGTCATTACCACTAATGGCAGTTTGAGGGGAGAGACAAAGTCGGGGAAAGAAAGCAAAAAGAAAAAAAAAAAGCTGGCTGCTTAAAAGACTGTTGTAATAGGAGCATGGATAATAGAAATCTCAAATTACGATGATCGCCTTGTTAAGAAGTTTGAAAATACGGCCAGATTGTCTTTAATGAGAGAAATATGGCTGTTAGTTAGTGAAGGAGGAGGGAATGGACCTTGTTTCAAGATCTGTAGCTCACCCATCAAAGAGGCACTGTCTGTTTCATTTCAAAATCCTGCTCCTCTGCCTGATATTAAAAATAGTTGTTAAAGGCTTTGACTAGCAAGACAATTCTCTTTGACTTCCTACTCTCCCTCCACCTCCCCCAAAAGACTTCGCCAGGGTAACTTCTGCTTTAAAAAATGGCCAAGCAAAGAAAGAAAGAGGAAAGTTTTGGGCTGCAGGGTGATACTGCCCCTGTCACCCTGGGGTGCCCAGAGCCTTGAGCCTGAGCACTTCCAGCACCGTGGCTGTTCCCACTGCGGCAGAGGAGAGCCCTTTCCGTGCCATGAGCCTGCTGAGCCGGAATGAGCACTGAGGTGTGGCACCATCACTGCTTTCCTCTTGGCGGCCCTGACCCAGGCACGGGACAGCAGTGGCTTTTTTGGCAACCGAACCCCCATGAAGCATCTTGGTGCTGCTTTCCTTTACTCTCCCTGGAGCCTGGGAAGTGGCACCGGGCCAGGGCTGAGGATGCAGAGAAGGGTTCTAACAGAAGCCAGGTCTGGCAGCTGCCCACCACCCCCACCTCTTGTGAAGAGCAAAGGGGCACCTCTGTGCTGGCAGGCTGTGACCCATAACTCCTGCCTTGCACGGAGCTGACAGTCCCCAGAAACCAAAGGATCACATTAATTGCTTTCAGGATCGTGGCCCCATGTCCTGAGTGGCCCGTTTTAAAATAACAAACTCGGAGTATATTAATAGCTGGTATCGCTTAGCAGAGGATCTAGGGATGAGGCCTGGATGGGGAAGATGCTGCTGTGTGGGGAAGATGGGCACTGAGGCATCAAGAATCTGTCCAGTGCTGTGTACTTCCCTGTCCTTACACAAATCAGTGTAATTCCCCTGCTCCCAAGTTCCTGACATGTTAAAATCGCAGGGCAAAGGGCACTGGCAGGTGGGAAGGGCTGCACCAGCCAAACCGTTGCCCTTTCCCAGCACGGCCTTGATCCTTTCATGGGTCTGCAGTGGGATCAGAGGGGATCTACTCTCCTCTTTATCCTCCATAGCATCTCCCAGCTGTGCCATTAACCACAAAGGTCTGGCTTGTTCCTGGTCCTGTAGCAGAGACCCACAGCCGGCTGCGCTGGAATGGCAATGTTTCCATCTGTTCCTGAGAATCCTGAGCAATCCTGCTCCAGCTTGGAACCTGCATTCTTCAAACCCAGCAAGAGCCCAAGCAGCTTCTCCCAGTCTGGTCTCCAAACTGGGTGCTGCCAGTGTGCAGGACCTGCAGAGGAGGCAGGAGGTCATGGAGTGGGTGCACTGATCCAACACTTTTGGCACCAAGGTTCCATGGCCAGCGCTGTGGTCTGACATGTCTGCCCTACTTGCCCAGAGGTCTCTCAAGAGATGTCATGAAGCAGTGGCTCAGGAGCCTATATCAGTTTTTAGCCAGGTGGTGGTCCAGGGGTGCAGCAGGATCATCTGGCTGGGTGGGCTGCAGAGCTATCCTGCCTCATCCCCCCCTGGCACAGAGCTGATCTTTAACCGTGAAAAAAAACCCATCCAGTGATGCTGTGCAAAGCCCCAGTGATGGAGAGCGCCCAGCAGCCCTGGGTCACTTTTCCTGCTGTAATTAGCCTCACTGTTAATTACAGGCAGCCTGTGATGTGCTGGGATAGCGGCCACCCTGCCAGAGGAGCTGCCTCTGCACAGACCCTCCTGCAGCGCACCAGCCCTGCATTGCCCCTGCTCTCCTGCCCGCCCTCAGCAGCAGGCACGGCACTGGCACTGCTGGTTGCCTTTGCTTCCCAAGTCATGCATCTCCCTGCCTGCTGCCACCTCTCAGCCTGGCCCCAGCAGACAGGGGACCTGTGCCCTGGCACTGCCACCTCAGGACCCTTTCCCTGGGGGCTCTGTGGATGGAGTGAGCCTGCAGAGGGGTCAGGGCCTGGTCCCTTCTCCCATTCAGCCACTTCACCCCTAAGGATGAATGAAGGGGCGCCTGCCCCTTTCTCTGCCTGCCTCTGTGTTTCCAGGTGCATGCCCAGGAGTCTCGGGGCTTGGCAGCTAGGTTATCTTCAGCACCCACAAAGCCCCCTGCTCGTGTTCTCCCCCTCCAAAAGTACAACAGCCGAAGGAGGGAAAGAAAAGGAGAGGCGCCAGCTTTGCCTCTGCGCTCCCATCCAGAGCAGTCTCCTAATGAGAAGAATATGGCTGCTAGTTAGCAGAGGGGTGTGTCCTGTAGGCTAAAATGAGATAGTTACACTGCACTGATTGAAGGTTGAGGTTAGAGGGCAGCACAATTATGTTCAGGAGATTCAAGGGCTCTGTTTGATGCGGCAGTTCTAAGCTCCCAGCCAGTGTCAGTAGTTTAGCTCAGGGTTTCTTTTTTTTTTTTTTTTTTTTTTTTTTTTTTTTTTTTTTTTTTTTTTTGTGAGCTAAAGACAGGAAGGATAAAAACTATGGGAATGAGTTGTTACTATTATTATAAAGTGGTGTGAATTTTCTTTTTTTTTTTAAACCACCAGTGCACCCCCATTTTGCTTAACTGTTTCCTGATCATTATTTTTTAGGCTGCTTGGAGGGAAGAAGAGAGCATCCCCTTCCCCCTGGAGAGCAGCTCTGAATTTTCTCCTAGAGAGGGAAGGTGATTTTTTTGTGTCCACTTCTGCTCAGTTCACCGATGATGGTAGATCAGGAAAGCAATTAGCAGTTCAAATTATGCCAAGGCCAAATTCTTTGTCTCAAAATCATGGGTTAAGAGTTGCAAAAGAACCTTAATTGTCTGGTGCTGAACTAGATGCTTTTTTTCTGAAAGCATTTCCAGTGCTTAGGGCTGTTTGTGCTGGGAGTTTCTTGTGTTTCAAAAGCCATTCAGTCTTCTCCCAGAGCCTGCAGCAGTGTCCAAGCACCCGTGGCCTCTCCAGGCTCTCTGTCATCAGCCAGATAGCTGCCTTGCAGGCAGCCATGCATCCATCCCATGACGATCCTGGTTGCGCTCTCTTCTAACCCCTCTGTAGCATTCTGGTCGATGTCCTCAGTGCAGTGAGGTGAGCACCAAAGGGACTGCTTGCTTGCAACAGCAGCACATGGCAGCCCTGTGCAAGGAGGCTGTTGGTTCCTCAGAGGCTGAACACAATGTCCTGGCCCACCCGTGTCATCTGCTCCACTCGTAAGGATGAAGGAAGGGGTGCCTGCCCCTTTCTCTCCGTGCCTGCTTCCCAGGACCCGCTGTGTCCCAAGCCCACACTTTGCGTTGCCTTTTGATCTGAGTGACAGCCTGCTTTATTTACTCTAATGGTTCTCAGTTTTAAATGTTAATTCCTCCCTGAAGAAAATGTCTTTTCAGGATGAGTTGCCCATCAGCAGGGACACGGAGGGTGCACTGGCATCCCTGGCCTCTGTGCAGCCCCAGTGGGCGAGAACCTGGTAGGTGCAGAGGGCTGTGATGCCCAGGGAGCCCCTCAGCCCCTGCCAGCACCGTGGCTGGGCTGTCCCGGGGATGGCGCAGCAGCGGGCAGATCCAGCCGGGACGGATGCATCCCTGGTGTCACGGCTCGTCCCTGTGCAGTCCATTTGGCACAGCTCCACACGCCACTGCCACAGCCCCCCGTCATCCCAGCTGCAATTAGGGGCTGATGGATGGTCCCCGGGCCGGGGTCTTGGTATGGCCCCCCAACGGGGCTGCGGCACACGCAGAGGCGGGCAGGGGCCCGCTGGGCTGCCGCCATCCAACAACAATTTCTAATCTTGATTGGAGAGGAGGGCGGTGTGCTGGGGGTGGGGGGGGAGAATCAGAGATAAATGTTAGCTCATTTCTTAAGTAATTAGTTACCTCCTCATCCCCGTGTTGTAATTGTGAACAAGCTGTAATGTTTAATTAGTGTGTAAATGAAACCCCAATTTCATAATGGCTGCAGTGACAGCGCTAAGTGAGACAGGCACAGAAGGGGCCGCATTGTTTCAGCAGGAGATGAAGCTGTCGCCCAGCAAGCCAAGCGTCTCTGGGAGAAAATGGAAATGATAAACGAAGTGAGGCTAATTAGCAAAATCCTACAGGCCCCACTGATGGTTCTCATCAAGGGGAGGTAATGAAGCGGGCGGGCCAAGCTGAGGGGGGATTAATTGGAGCTGATTGCTGCACATACAGGCACTGTAGAGCAGCGGATGCAGGGATGCAAACTTTCCTGCTTTTCTTTTCTTGCCTTTCCCCAGGACCTGGCTGGGGGTAGAGCCTGCAGGGAGCAGGGAACAGCCCTGGGAGCTGGTCCTGGAGCCGGCAGGACCTCTGTCTGAGCAGAGGCACATGGGCACCCACCCCGCAGAAAGCATGGTGTGAAGGCTCTGAAACATCCGAGAGCTGCTGCAGGGCTGGTTTATAGCCCAAGAAGGGTTATAGCCCTTCATTAGCTCCTTTCAAGTCCCTCCTCCAGTGCTGACTGTATTTTGAGCACAGACATTCAGAGACTAAATAAAGCACCTCTGTGTGATGGGTGCTGGGGAAGGGGTGAGTCCTCCCTGCTCTTCCTCTGGGTGGGGGTCTCTGCAGACCCGATACCTGTGACAGCACGGCCTGGTGGCCAAGCTGGAGCTCGCTGTGGTGGGGGAACCTGGGGCACTGTGGAGTTGAACTTTATCTTTTCAAGCTGTGTGAGAAATGCCCTTTCTGCAGCTGCTGGCACACAACCACAACCCTGATCACACTGCATTACTTACTGACATTTCAGGGAGTGTGTGGAGCCCCGCTGCTGGTGGGCTTGGCCCCAAATGTCCCATCCCTGCTGCAGATGGGGTCCAGTGGGCCAGGCTGTCCCCCAACCTGCTCTTTACCTGCTTCCAACTCAGAAGTGAGCAAAAGCCTTGCCAAGCAGAAGAGAGAACAGCAATACCTGTCTGTCTGGGCTTGCATCTGTCTGGCTGTCCAAGCAGGTTGTTTCTGGCTGCACGTGGAACTGTGGGACTGTGAGCAGGTCTTTTCAGTGTCTCAGCCTCCTTTTCTGTGAAAAAATGAGAGGGTGAGCTGTCTGCTTGGCACATGCCCATCCCTGGGATGTCCCGTGCCTGCCCAGAGTCACTGCATCCCTTCCTCCTGGCATCTCCAGGCCCTCTGCTGCCTCTCCTGCTGAGTAATGAGAGATTTCCCTGGGCCTGCAAGGGTTCTAAAGAGGGGCTGAGCAATATTATTTATTCAGTTGTTTACAGAAGCGTTTGATCGGGAATAGTTCTTCACTGCCAGCCTGTTGTGTATTATTCATTGCAATAATCTCTGCAGATTGTGATAAACTGTAACTGCGTCGGGGCAGCGCGGAGCTGGGCTGTACTGCCACCGCTGCCTGCTCCGGCCTCTAAAATATCGGCAGCTGCAATCATAAATCTCAATTTACAAGTGGGACTATTGCACGGGGAGTTATAGTTATACTAATGATTACTTCTCTGTCTTATTTTTCATGTTGCAACAGAGCAATAAATTTTTAAGAACAGGCTGGGCAAAGCGTCAGTGAAGGCTGTGCGTCCTCTCGCCACGCTGCCGGCAGAGAGGGGCATTCCTGGTGTCCTGCAGTCGGCTCACTGCCCCACCTCTCAAGGAGGTGACTTGAAGAGGGGGTTTTGTGTCCCCACATTGGGAGAGGTACTGTGGAAACTGCCTGCAAGCACAGTGGGACAGTGGGCTGCAGCATAACTTCGGGGTCAGCTCTGACTCTCTGTACCATCAGGAGAGCTCAGCTCCCTGCATTGGTTTCCCTGCTGGGAATGAGGACTGAGCCCTGCCTCTGTCACTAACCTAGTCTTTCTCAGCCAGGCTTAGGATATCCTGGGGTTGATGGGGCCAAGGGATGGGAATCCGATGACCAAGAGTGGAGTTGGTATTTGAAGGGTGTATCTTGACCATGTGGCTCACTATCCTCTCAAAACTGGGTCTTTCCCAGATCCAGAGAGGTGGAAGATGCCTTTCTGCAGACAGTGTGCCTGCAACATGGAAATGGGGTGATGGCTTTGATGACCCCACCTGAAGGAAAGCCCCCCATCCTGGAGGATAGCCAGGGTCAGCAGGAAACACCCCGGGCTAGAGGAACCCTGCTCTCATCCCCACCTCAGGGCAGCGACTCAAGAGCACCTGGTGGCATTCCCCCTGGAGGAGTCTGCACGGGGGCACCCCCCAAAGACCAGATCTCTTGCCCAGAAGGTATCAGTGGGACACGGAGTTCAGCGAGCATTTCCCAAGTGTTTATCACAGCTCCGAGGTCTGTGATGTGAGGCCTCTGATGGATGCCTCCATTCACAGGCTTGACATTATGATGTACAGGGAGCCTAGAGACATATAGATTTTCAAAGTGGCCACTTTGAGCATAATTATAAATATCCAGCCTCTTTACATAGTGAATTGCTGCCAGGAAAAGAAGAACCCCAGGAGGGCTGAAATTCTGGCATCCAGACTTTCTTGAGAGAGGAGCCTCAATGCAGGTTTTCCACCCATTTTGGGGTGCCAGGAAAGTGTGGGTTTTTCCCATCCTGAACCGCCCTGGCAGCTCCTCCCCCCATTCCTCGTGGTGCTGGCAGTGTCTCTCTGCAAGGGACATCTCCAAGGCACTGTCTTGGACCCTCACCTCCCCTGCTTGTCTGCACCAGCGCACTGTAATCTGATTTTAACTGCTTCCGAGTGGCTGGCTCCCCTTCCAGATCACGGCACAGAGTACCAGGGGCATAAGAGAGCTGGGAGCAGGTGCTCCTGGTCTCTGTGCCTGATCCATGGCCCCAGAGACACAGGGAAGGAGAGATCTTCCCCTAGCTCGTGGCCAGCTCATCTCCTTCCACTTGCGTTTTGAAGCATCCCAGCCCACACAGGGTTGGGGCTCAGTGCAGAGGGACCAGTTTTCAAGTGGACAGAAGAAGATCCCTCCAGAGGGATGGGTGTTTGATGCAAACCCAGCAGCTGAGACCTGGGCACAGTCAGGAGCACCACACACCTGGCATCAATTCCATATGCCCTGCTTGGATCCACAGGCTTCTAGAAAAAAGGCACCTGTCCTGGAGGAAATCATCTGGAAGTCCCCTTATCATGCTTTTTTCTTGTCATTTGGATGGTATCAGAGCATCACCACTTCCATTTCCATGCTGGAGCTGCGATGAGTGTGCCATGGGAAAGGTGTCTGCAGGCAGTGGTGTGTCCATCCCTGTGCATGAGGATCTAGGCTCAGACAGGCACTGGTCATTGCCTTCCCCATCCTGGGACTGGGGCACGCTGGAATATTGCAGGAAAAATGAAGGGAATGTTTGAGGATTTGTGTTCTGTTTGCAAGCAGGGTCTGGAGGAGAGAAGGTCGAAGAAGAAAATTGGAGCTGAATTTAAATCAATGGCAGGTAGAGATTAGAGCTGTGCCCCAATTAACTGCAGCGAGCCAAGGGGAGACTGGGGGAGGGCTCTAGCTCTCCAGGTTAGGACCCCCTGGCAGACCCCAGTTCTGCTCCATGGAGATGTGAATTCCCCAGACAAACAGAGACTATGGCCAGGGGCCTGGGATGGGGATTTGTGACAAGGACTTGCTGGCGAGCAAGGGCTGGAGTAGCCAGAGGCTGCGAATGGGGTAGCAGGAGACCCTAAGTGGTTTGGTGTTGGATTGAATCCCACTCCCTCCTTCCTTCTCTGCACATCTTGCCTAGCTCAGTCTGCCTCTCTATCCACATCCTAGCTCTTTGTCCTTGTTTCCTTGACCCAGTCCCTTCCCCCATGTCTCAGGTATCACCCCAGCTGCCCCTGCCACCAGCCCCACTCACTCCCCGTCACGGTTTCCTCCTGCTTGCCTGCCCCTGACTCCAGCTCTTGTTGGTGCAAGTGTTTCAATAGGGCAGTTTCCTCCCTCGCACTTCCTGGGGAAGTCATTGAGCACCCGGAGGGCTGGGTCCCACTTCCCACACAGGTGTCTGGAGTGGGTGCCAGGAGGGTTGCAGCAGCTGGGAGCAGGAGGCCAGCACTGGGATTGGGTGTCAGTGCACGTGCAGCCGCCTAGGGCTGCAGGCAGGGCTGGCTTTGCCCGGAGTTGGCTTAATTCTTAGGGGAAATCCAAAACATTCCCTGGCCCCAAAATCACCTTCCCAACAGACTACAAGGCTTTGTTCCAAAACATCTGGGCACACACAAAAAAAGCTTGCAATAGCAAGTAACTGAAATGTAACGGAAATAGCGACATATTTGTCATTCTTGTCGGTGGCAGTGTATTAATGATTCAGGCTGGAATTTCCTGGGAAGAAAATTCAGTGTGAGTTGGACATCCAGCATGGAATATCTCAGTTGAATCACTAAACTTTGGGGAAAATCAGGGTAGGTTGTGTCAGAGCAAGGGGAAGCCACCAGCCCCTCCTTGTTTCCAACACACCCCCCACCATGTGCTCCTGAGGCTGAGGCAACCTGGAACCTGACTTCCACGTCTCCAGGCCCACAGGGATTGTGCTTTGCTCTCTCCAGCAACCCTCTGCACTGCAGCATGTTGCCCATCACCCAAGGAACATTAATTAACATTGCTGGAAGATCTTAGGAAAGGTGCAATTTGAATGATCTGGCACCGCAGTCATTCAGATGCTGAGTTAATTCAATCCTTGCACACGGTGCTCCTACAGATTGTTGGCTTTAAACAAACAGCGGTGACAGATTTGTTGCTGCGGAAATGTGGTCATTAAGTCGGGAGCGTGTGTTTGACCTGAAAGCGATTGAGTGATGGATGCAAGTCATTTTAAAGCTGTAGCAGCCAAAAAAGGATGCTCCTTTTGGAGAGCAATATTGCATCTAAGGAGTGTAAATAATTTAAACAAACAAGTAAAGTAAGGTGAAAGCACTGCTGTATTATGGCACTAAATGCAAAGCGGGGCAGTGCTGCGAGCTCTGTGGCAGAGGAGAGCTCCTTTGCACAGCGCTGGTGCAAAGAAGTGTGAGGTCCCAGCTTTGGGATCTGGGGATAAATGATACCAACCGAGCTCCCATCACTTGATAGTCACCTGTGGGAGCTGTGCACATGCTGCTGTCTGAGTGTGGACACTGTGGGATCCCCAAGCAACGGGGGGCCAAAGTGGATCAGTATAGGTCACCCTGCTGTCCTGGCAGAGCAGGACTCAGGTGTCCTGCAGTATGGGACTCTGCCACTCCAGCTACTCCTCTCGTCAAGCTGAAATAGCCCAGTACTCCCTTGGCATCCAGACACCCATGTCAGGATGGTCTTGTCCAGCTGGGTGTGATCTGGTGAACCAGGAGCTTGGGATGCTGTTGTTGTTGGGCTGCTGCCCTTGCCAGCCTTGCCTTGAGCCATACTCTTACTGCTCTGAAGATCCTCTCACCAATGAGTGTGAGCAGGGAGGGAGCATTAGAGCTGCACCGATCGCATCACATGGGGCTGTGCATTCCGCCGCCGGATTTGGCGTGCCGGTAATGAGGCTGGTAGTTACTGTGCATTGCAAGCAGCCATTGCTTAAGCCTCAATATCTCGGCCATTTAATTTAATGGGGTTTTTTAAATACCAAAAGCAATTAAGTTCACATTGTGAGGTAATCGCCTACAAAATTTCATTTCGAAGATGCTCAGATTGTTTGTGAGAGAATTGCTGGAAAGAGACCCAAATACGCCACCACGTCTGTCTGTTTGTCCTTCTCTGCCTTCCCTCTTTCCCAGCCAGAGTCAGGCTTCCCAGAAGGAAGCAATCACGTTCTTAGTTCCCTGCTTCTCTGGTAGGTTTTTCCATGGTGCGAATTTTAGATGTATAAATTAAATGCCAGTGATTGGTGATGTTTACAGTGCTTAGCTGGTACCACGGGAGTGGAGAACAGGGATTTAAGGTCTGGCTGATGGGCAAGAGCCAGATTGCTGTTGCTGGGGAATGGGTGAGCACACAGCAGTGTACCCAGGCCAGGAGGAGATGGTGAGAGCTCTGCCCATAAGCTTGTGTTGCCACTGCCTTGAGGCTGCACATCTGTGCTGCTGTACCTGGAGGTGTAAGTGGTGCCTGAGCACGAACACCCAAACCTTGCACAAACAAGCCCTTTTGCTTTGGAAAAATGTCCCGGGTGAGCTTGTTTGCAGCGTGTCCACCGTATCCCATGGTGGCTCACCCCATGTGCCTGCCTTCCCCATCCTCCTCCTGCCTCAGCAGGCCCAGGCCACAGCATCCATCCCCGGCAGTGCCTGCAGGGGCCAGCTTGCCTGTAGGCTGCGCGGCTTTATCAGATCAGAGAAGAGCCGGAGGTCTTTGCCGGAGATTACTTGTTCTCCTAAACAGCCGTGTTACTGAATATGGAATAATCCCCCTCAACAGCCAGCTGGGGATTTTGTTTCCTTCACTGTGGCTATCGTGTTAACACTCTCTCCTTAAAGCACCTTTCCCGGCTGAGTCCCCGGTGCTGCCCGTCACCCCACCGGGGTGCGTTTGGCTGAGCCGTGCGTGGCTGCTGTCCCATTTTGGCGGCACCGTTGCCTTCTCCAGCCCCTCTCTGCCGTCCTGCCCGTCCCATTTCCCTGTCCGGCAGCGGGGAGGTGATTTATGGAGTCCTGTGCGCACCCGGTGAGTCCGGCTCTCTGCGTTTCAGGGAGATCCATCGCACAGGGAGGGGAGGTCACTGCGTTGCAGGTTTGCTAACCTTGCCCGCTTATTAAAAATGGTAAAAGCCTCCCTCAGGACTCGTGAAGTATAGATCCAAAGAGCTCCATATGCTGTTCCCCTTAATGAGATGTCTGCCTGAAGAGCAATAGCAAAGCACACCATCCAGTGCAGGGTCCCTATAGCTAGATGGCCTGGCTGTAAACAGAGCCGTCCGTCTTAATGGGCTATCGTGTAAAAACTTCTCCCAGTCAATAAATCAAAGGGGCTCCATTTATATCATGTGCTGCCTTCGCTATTAGGCTGCTTCTGGATGGCATGTTCTGATACAGAGCTCCCTGGGACCGCCAGGCAAGGCCAGAGGCTCTAATGGGCATTTAATTTAGACTTTCCCTTGCTGATACCTGTGCGGAGCTCAGCAGCTGGGACTCAGCAGGGGATGCCCCGTGGTTCAGGATGGCCCTGCTGTGCAGAAAACGGCACCCATGGATCGGGACCTGGCTGGTATTGCCTCCCCTGCCTTTCTGTGTAGGAGCCTCTGGTGTGCAGGGAAACCCCCCCCTCCCTGGGAATGGGGGTGTGGGGCTGGCGAGCACCTCTGCTCGTTCGGGAACGGCAACCACAGCCTGGCACAGTTATTTATTTTTCATTCCCTCCCTTGTGCTGCTCAGATGCCACCGGAGGGAAGTTCCGCTCCAGCCACCATCCCAGGCAGAGATATTAGTCCTCATTACTAATTAAAGGAAGCAGGAGTAATTGACGGATGGTGGATGGCGGGGGAGCCGGTGTGATGAACGGCCGCTGTCCCTGTGCCGGGGACGCATGCTGAGCGCTACCTGTTAGCTACAAATAAACAAACCTGATAAATAATAAATAGTTTGAGAAGAGTGGGCAAGCATTATTTAAATTAATAGGGATTAGAGGGAGAGGTCTGAAAGAGCATTCCTCCGGATGAGCTATCCCTGGACGGACAGGGACTCATTTGTTGCAGACTGAAGTAAACAAGGAGAAGGAGAGGATTCATCACAGCACAGCCTTGCAGCACTTCTCAGGCTTCTTGCAGTGCTTCTTGGTAACAGCAATGCCATACTTTTCCTGCCACTCCTGCACCAGGACTCCCTCTGTCCCTGCTGCCTCATTGGTATCACCACTCTGTCACACCTCTGGTGCCAGGGTGGGACATTGGGTGATGTGAGTGAGCCAGGAGGAGCAGTGGGAAGCAGCTCCAGCTGCTGGTGGTGTCCCACGCCACAACAGGGCACCCTTCAAGTTTTCCCAGCCAGCCTGATGGCCACCTGCAGTCTTGCCTGCACTCAGGTGCTCCTTGTTAGCCACGGTTTGGTCCCAGGCAGCAAATCCAGCTGCTCAGGAGGTCTTTCCTCACATCCTGATATTTGGATACCCCCCTGCCTGCTCAGGGCAGGAGGCTAGGGCTGGTGGAGGGAGGGGGGACGCTGGTGAAGTGGGGGAGAGGGGAGGGCGGACTCTCTGCTCGCTATCACATCTACTCCATCTTATCGCCACGGTAATTTGATGATAAAAAATAATCCGAGGCTGGAAAGGAAACATGTGTAGTGGAGTAAAGATTGAATGTAGGTGGATTGTGCCCTGGGGCGGCAGCTAGGAGATAGAAGGAAATGTCCTTCTGTTTGACATACTGCCGAGACACAGCCCCGCGCCCCCCGCCTCGCTGAGCCCTGCCCGGGGCGTGGGGAGCCTGCTGGCCCGTGGGCCCCGTGGCAGGCAGGAGGGTGCCTGTTGCGGCCCCCCAACACCTCCTGCACCCCCCCTGGCACCCCGTGGGGTGCTGCCCCCCACCCTCCTGCCCCACGGCTCGCTCCCAGCACACTTCTGATTATTTTTTTCCCCCCCTTTGGTTATGCTTCACAACTCATTTTATCAGCTGTCAGTAGCCAAATGTCTTTTTTAAGGAGTGGGTTATAGCCACTAATGTACTGAATGCTATTGCACTGGCTGCAGTTAGTGTTCCACGGCTAAATTACTATAATTAATGTTCCACTAGAACTGTTTGTAACAGGCGGCTGCGAGAGCCCCGGGTCTGGGCTTTCACAGCCACTGAATTATCTCTGCTCCCCGGAGAAGGCACCTCTCACAAGGGGAGGGACGAGGTCAGCACTGGGACAGGCAGGCACTAGGCGGGTCAGACTCCAGCAGGCAGGGACCCGGGAGCTGTTCCCTGAGCACAGGCTCCCCGTGTCCCTCCGTCTCAGCTGCTGGGTGTGCTCTGGATGGTGGTGATGCTCCAGCTGGGATGTGTCAGGGCACTGCAGCATCACCAGGGCTGCTTCGCTCATTGCCCTCTGCCATTGCCTTACGAAGGTGGAACACTGTCCCAGAGGAGAGCTCCCCAGAACTCGCTAAGGGTGGTCGGCAGAGATGTTTCCCTGTGCCAGGCATGGCATCCCAGCCCACAGCATGGCCCAGAGTCCACAGACAAAATAATCCCTGCCCTGCCTTCTTCCCCGTTGCCTCCCAGTGAAGCCGGAGGTGCGGGGGGGGGCGGGGGGAAATGTACTCCGCGGGCACACACACCCCTTGTTTCGCTAAATGCATTGTTCAATACCTGCAACAAACAGATTAGCTGGGGCTTTATCAGGGACAAGAGAAGGGAGAGCGGTGTGATAATGGTTTTCAGCAAATCCTCGGGCTGTCACAGATTAGAGCCGCGGCAGGAGCATTATCAGCCCTTTCCTTCTCTCCCCATCGCCTCCCCCTTTGTCTCTTCTCACCATCGGATTTCTCCAGCCAATCTATCCCTGCGAGAGCCGGGCAGATACAAGAAGAAGTCAGTTTCCATCTGATCTGCGATTGGTTTTTCCCGGCAGCCGATCTGTGTCGCAGCATTGATCCACGGGCCCCCCAGCGCTTGTCACCTTGCGTGTCTGGAGAGGAAGGTGGCAGAGGGCAGGGGGGCCGGGGTGGGGATGCTTTAGACTTGCCACGTGCCACTGATCTGCAGGCAGGAGTGTAGCCAGGCCGCCCTGCCAGGCAGGAGGGGTGCAAGCCACCTGCCCCCATGACAGGAGTTTAAATGGCTGTGACCTTCTTATTAGAGGAGCGGAATGGCTTTGGAGGGCCAGCGGGAGGAGGGGACCAAGCCCCAGTCCCTGGGGCAGGTGGTCGGGAGCTGCCTGGCCCTTACTGTCCCACCAAGGGACAGCTCGGTGAGACTGGCAGCAGGGTGCTGGGAGCCTGCCAGGCACCCTCCTCTCTCAGAGGCGTCACCCACTGCACCCATATCCCGACTTCTGCTCTCTGGCTGTCTGTGCCACACTGCAGTGTGGCCAGGTATGAGTGGGGACCCCCGTCTTGGCTCTGCAGCTTGCCCAAGCCTGTGGGAGAGGAGCTGTCAGGTGGGAGCTGGTGGGTTAACCCCACTGGGTGGGCAGATTTCTCAGGAGACTCTAAGCTGGCAGAAGTTGCTTTTTCCTTATGGAGGTGGGAGGCAAGGCTGTCCTTCATCCTAATGACTACAGCCCAGGGCTGCCCGCTGCCAGGAGTTTGTTGAGACACCTGGAGTTGCTCAGGAGCCACTGCCCAATGAGCAGGGTGGTGATTCTGTACCAGGCAGGGCCCAGCATCCTTGGGGACAAGCTAGAAAGTCCTGTGTGTGCCACCTGCCACCCCCCTGTACCCCTCTGATAGGCTCCTGCCAGGGTAGATCTTGGTAGCTCTGCCTTGTCTCACATTCCCTGGCTCACCCAAGGGATGGTGTGCAGGTGGGTGGGAGGGCAAGAGGAGATATAACAAGTAATGGCCCCGAGTGTGGAAACAGTGTTAATAAAGTGTATTTCACTTTTAATTTTGGCATATAATGTAATGATCTTTTTTAAGGCCCTATCATATTATCTGCATGACTAGATTATTGAGTCTTCATCATCTCCAGATAAATTTATGACCAGGATGATGCTTGGAATTTATTATCAGTCAATAGAGCTCAATACTGTAACAAGGCGTGTAATAAGATATACATATTTAATGATCCGGAGTAAAACAGCCCCGCTAATGGGCAGGATGAGACGGAGGCTGGAGCGTTAATTTCCATCCCCTGCCCCTTTTCCACGGGAGCCTGCACCATTCAGGTGGGAAGCAGCCCCAGGGTCCTGCGACACAGGCTGGGAGCAGGGACTGGCTCGGGGGGGGACGCAGGGAAGCACAGCCCTCATGGCGCTGCGGCCGCGAGCACGTGCCTGCTGCATGGACACACTGGGGGAAGGCACGTGTGCCAGCCCATCCCTGCAGAGGTGTGCAGGTCTGCCTCACACAGCACACGGGTCTCTGATGTGGCTTTGCAGGCCTGGCTGACATCCTCCCCTGCGCCGTGCGTGGACCAGCGTGTGTCCACCTCGCGGGTGGCTCTGTTCAGCCTGGCTGGACAAGCCTGGCACAAAGCCGCCACTCCCGCAGCTGCTGAGATAGCTGGAAAAGCCACACAGTGCTTTTCATGTTCCACAGGCAAGCCTGAAATCCTATCTCTGGGATGGTGCAAGACTCTCTGGCTCAAGAAGGGGAGCCAAGTTGCAGAGCTGGGGCAGATAGACAGTCTCTGGCCCCACCATGCGAGGATGCCTCCGGCGCAAAAAGGCCCGTGGTGAAGACAGTCTTACACGGCCCCACAGAGTCCTCCACGCTCCTCACCTGGCTGTGTCCCTGACAGGAGAACAGGCAGCACCAGGGCAGTCACACCGCAGAGGGGTGGCAGGTCTGCAGAAGTGCCCTGGCTCTGTGAGCAGCTGCCCGCAGACAAAGCCGTGTTGAACAGGGGCCCGTCTCCCTCGCCAGGTTATATTTTGAGCTGCCAGCGCTGATTTTTCCATCCCTTTGGGATGTTATTAAATTAGTTTCCTAGGACTTTTAATAAGCACTTTTGATACCTTTGAAGCGTGTGGCTTTGTGGGAAGATTACAGTCCCGCATCCATCTCGCTGGGAGAGAAACAATGGCAGCAGGTCTGGCGTTTGATCTCGCCTCCAGAAGGCGAGAGAGGGTTTGGGTTAGACAAAGAGGTGAGCTGCTGATTTGGAGCTAATGTTTAAAAATAGGTAGGTCTCCCTCCAAGATAGAGAGACCTGCCCTTCTCTGTGTAATCGCCTGCCTCTGCCTCGCCGGACTTGCAGAAACAGCTCGCTTTATTTGAAGGCTTCGAGTGCGGCGTCGCAGTTTGATTCTGGGTCCTTTTAAAGCAATAACTAGGCCATCTGACCAAGCTTTAAAGAGCAGGAGAACTTTCCATTAGGACTCACGACACACTCTCGGCAGCGCTGGAATTGCATTCTTGCCTTTTATTTCCTTTCTCTGACATCTCATGTCACTCAGGCAGGAGAAACTCAGCTTTATAAACTCTCATTTCTCCCTTGAAATTTCTCCCTAATTAGGGTCCCAATCCCACTGGTGGGACTGAGTGTCAGGAACTGGATGTGGAGCAGAGCCAACAGCAGTGGTGGGGGGCAAACTGAATTACTCCCTGCAGCCTGGGGACCTCCTGGTCCCAGTGGCATCAGTCAGGGGCAGGGAGGCAGCGTGTCCCACATCTGTCCCCACAGCTCCCACACAGCAGAAACAGAGCCATCATCCCTGCCATGCCAAGTATCTGCATGACTGGTCCCAGTGCTGGCTCTGGCAGGGACCACTGGCTGAGTTACAACACCATGAGCACCTGGCTCCGGCCAGGCATGCCTTCACTGCAGGGAGAAAAGGTGTCAGGGGAGCCAAATTCCCTTTATCTGTGGATAACTACTGCTGCCTTTAACAGCCTGGAATAAACTAGCCATAAATATCATGATCATAAGTGCTTAGATATGGCAACTTTACACTGAACAGAGGTTTTAACCTTCCCTGTGGAGGATATCCAGCTCTACATCACTGACTGTTTCCATCCAGCTGCACGGCCAAAGACAAGCTCTCGATGAGCTGCTCAGAGCGGCCGAAGCAGCTGCCAACCAGCTCTCAGCCCAGTCTAGCCCCAGTCCTTACCTCAGTTTTGGGATAGGACCTCGGGCTCTCAGGGTATGAGTCCTGTTGCTCTCTCCCCTTGACCACCAGCCTCTGCTCCTCTAAGGGAGCGCCGGCATTGGAGCCTGTGGTTTACTGGGCTCCTGTGGGGACCCACCTTCTGTTCCCATTTCCACCCACAAGGAGGGTCCCGAAGCACCAACTGCTGCAGGAGCTTGCCACCATCACCTTGTCCCTGTGCAAGGCCAGGGGTCTCATACCAGCAAGGGAGCAGTTTGCATCCTCCCTGCACCTCTCCAGTGCCCCACCGTGACTTTATTTGGCACGGCGACTTTGAGGGGAACTGTAAAACACTCAGGGGACTTAAATAATACACGACAGTGTACGGTATAAATTACAGGAAGGCAGCGGTGGAGCGACATTGTATGCTGAATAAATTAAAGGATGCGTGACTTACAGGCGAGATTGATCTGCCGAGCATTTTGTTTAGTGACGTGCTTGTCATAAGGGAGAGCTAATTAGAGGTGCGGAGGCGCGCGGCTCCGGCGCTGGGGAGTACGGAGCAAACTGGGCTCAGGAATGTCAGTGGGGTCCCCACACCTCCAGGATTTGCTCTTTCTGAGGTCGGCCACATGCCAGGCCCCGTTAGCTGGGTGTTTGCTGCGTCCCCAGGGCCATCCAGCACCGTCACAGCCCAGGGAAAGGACTGTGCTGCTGCAGGGAGCTGCCGGAGTCTGGAAGTGGACTGTGGGACACAGCTGGCTGGCAGCTCTGGAGTCTGCCCTGAGCAAGGGCTGGTGTTGGGGCTGCCTCAGTGGCAGACTTAAGGGGGAATGGAGGTATCCCAGCCTGAGCCCATTCCCAATGGTGCAGAGTGCTGCAGGAGCACATCCTTTGCTCCTGTGGCTGGTCAGAGCTGGTGCTGCCTCTCCCATTTCCGAGTCCAGCACTGCTCACAAGGTGACACAGGGATTTTGCTGGCGCTGGGTACCCAGGGCTGGCTGAGCAACACAGGGGCTGGTCTGGGGCCTGAACAGGTTGGAAGTCAGGTAGGGGTCTTGTGGTCATGGCAGGAGAATGCCATGAATCACCAAGAGAGGAAGCAGCCTTCTTCAGGACACAGTTTGGACTGGGTAATTTTGGGGAAGATGTGCTTTTACCCATAGGGATGTGGGAGTCAGGTGAGAGGCTTGGATGCAGCTGGGTGACTTTAATGGCCAAACTTGGGGCTGAGTTTGAAGGCTTGTCCCGCTGGGCTCCTCCTGCTGGCGGCAGAGCAGGGATGGCTCCCGTACGGCGTCACCCCTGCCAGGAGGTCTGTCCCTCCCGCCTGCACAGCCCAGCGATGCCATGCAGGCCGTGGGAAGCTGTCTCCGGAGCGGGCTGGCCGTCGGGATGCGCTCCCCTCCGGCTCGGCCGGCTCAGCGGTTGTCTGTCACTCGGCGGGATTATGAGTAGTGAGTGTAATGCATCGGCGTATGAATAGGGTTGTCTGGCTGATGGTGATGTATCGTTTTTCATTACTGCCTCTCAAGCCCTCCCTGCTCCACGTGTGGAAATTCTATTTATTCCCTAATTTGTAAAAATTCCCTCCTTATCTGATACCAATCAGGGAGGGGTAATTGGCTCTCCAGGGCTAGCGGCTGGGGTCCTGATGAAGAGATATGTGTGTCTGCTCCGGCTGTCCAGGCACCCTGCCCTGCTGCACCAGCGACATGGGCCACAATTAATAATGATTTGCAAATGGCAGACAAGCAATAACGCAGAAAGATGTCCAGCCAGCCTCCTGCCCGCCCCTTAATTTCCTTCTGTAATATAAATGGCACAAGAACGAAAATCCAGCGCTATAAATTCTGAAATTAGTTATTCACCGTAATAAATGGTTCCCTTTTTGGTGCACGGTCCTCCCTATCCTTCTCCCCTGATCCCCCCACTCCCTCCTTCCCTCCCAGCCCCCTCGCCCGCTACCTACTTCATTTGAGCCCTAATATGCAAATACTGTAATTTAACGGGATGGTGAAGTTGATTTTCATGTTAACTTAATTACTTTGATTTATGAAGGGCTGGGATGCAGACACGGCTCCATCTTTACCCACCTCCCACCCTTGCCCCTCTGCGGTCCCACTGACCCACTGCCTCTCTTTCCCTTTCCTTCCCTTGGCTCAGTCCTCTCTTCCTCTTCTTCCCAAGTTTAGTGTTTTATTATCTGCCTTTAAGTGGACATAAGTCCTCGCGACAATCGCATGATGCGGAGGACAAATTCCCCGTCCTGCCTTGTTTAATCGTGCCTGGATAATGGATGTATAATTGACTCATTTGAATGCTTTTGCCTACAGGAGTGCAGAGCATTAAATGTTTGATTGCCTTAATTTCCAAACAGATCATTATCCCCTTCTTACCCGCTCTTAATAAACACTTTATGAGGATTTTTTTTGTAAAGGAAAAAAAATCTCCACTCCTCATACTTCTCTGAAGTGATAAACTCTAATTAAGTCTAATATTTAAAAATATGGTAATGGTGACTTGTTTGAATAAGTGGCCTGCATTTCCATAATTTCATTATTACGTAAAACACGCTAATTATTTGAAGTGTGCTTATTACTAAAAGAGAAATCTGCCTCTAATAAAGATGAAATTGGCTTTTTTCCCTGGATTGCCGTGCCCGCCGCTCCCCTTCTCTCCCGGCCGGTGCGCGGCCGTGGCCGCAGCCGCGAGCGAGGCGATGGCGGCGCTCGCTTTGTTTGCTCGGGGATGCCAGCCTGCAAGGATTCTGGGTGTGCAGGGGCAGTGCAGGGCTGAAGGACAAACACAGGGCTCTGAGCGCGCTGTGCCACGCTCAGCCCCGGCATCATCAGTGCCCTTCAGGCTCTTAGGCCCCAGGAGCTGTTGGGAATGTTGTAAGAGAGCTTGGCCCCTGCTTCCCATTCCCTCCAACAGGGATCTCCCAGATCTCAGGGTTCCCACACGCAGTATCGCCTGTGCCAGGCCATCCAGCAGCCTGTGGGGCTGGAGGGTGTCTCAGCAGATGGGTGTCGTGCACTGTGGAGTCCCAGCCACTCCACTCTGCCCTGGGAGGCGGCCAGCATGGTGGGTGCACCATGGGAAGAGTGGCCCTCAGTGCAGAGGACAGGAGGAAGCATCCTGTCAATCCTGTCACCCACAGGGTGACAGTGGCCAGCACGGGTGGGAGGAAGCAGGTGCTCAGGGCAGCAGATTCACCACCCCTTTGCTGCACTTGTCACCTCCTTACAGACCTGAGAACTGTCAGAGACAGGCCCTCCCTGCTTCAGTGTCCCTGCTGGGATACAGTGGATTTGGAGGTCTCGCTGACCCCGGTGTGTAGGGGTGGGACAGGCATCCCATTCCCGCTGGGACACAGCAACAAGTTGATGGGCGGTGAGTATGAATTGTGTCCAACCCCTTTTCAGAGCCCATGCGGACGCTCTGCGGTGGGGCAGGCAGGGAGGCACTGGGATGAAGTCAATATAAAACTAATTTTCTTTTCTTCATGAAGAAATGAGGTGTGTGGCAGTAACGTAATTGCAGATAATGAGGTAAGTTATTCTTAATATTCTGCACGTCGCTGTCAGCTCCACCTAATATACCTGCCGGCTGTGCGGGGCACACGGAGCCCCTCCCCCAGGATTATGAGGCCATTAATTTGGGAGCAGCTCGGCAGGACCATCCCCAGTGTCCCTGTGGATCCCTGTAAGCTGGGAGCTCTGGGCTCTGACACATACTTGCCACCACTATGGCTGGCATCCTGGTGGGGATAGATTTAGATCAGACACAACTCCCTCCTGGCTCCAGTATGGGCAGGGTGAGGAGCTGCAAGAGCCTTGGCTCCGCATGCTGGGAAGACACTGTCGCTTCTCACCCCCGACGGCTGTGCCCTGCTGGGGACATTCCTGCTCCTGGGGAGCAGCACAGCCCCCTGTGTGGACAGGGCACCCAGCACTCCCTTTGGTGATGGCTGGGGGCGGCAGCAGCAGTGCTGGGCTGCAGGGGGTCCGTACGGCTCCCGCTGGTCACAAGGCCACCTGCTGTCACCCGGGGAGGTGAAGGGCGGCGGCGGCCTGGTGGGCCTGTTTCCGCTTTGCAGGGAGCTGTTATACAAAGGCAGCGGTGATATTATTCATTAACAGTAATC
>JAWWES010000006.1:10317043-10355410 GCA_035583135.1 Lophotriccus pileatus
CCAGTATGGGCAGGGTGAGGAGCTGCAAGAGCCTTGGCTCCGCATGCTGGGAAGACACTGTCGCTTCTCGCCCCGACGGCTGTCCCCTGCTGGGGACATTCCTACTCCTGGGGAGCAGCACAGCCCCCTGTGGGGACAGGGCACCCAGCACTCCCTTTGGTGATGGCTGGGGGCGGCAGCAGCAGTGCTGGGCTGTGGGGGGTCCGTACGGCTCCCGCTGGTCACAAGGCCACCTGCTGTCACCCGGGGAGGCGAAGGGCGGCGGTGGCCTGGTGGGCCTGTTTCCGCTTTGCAGGGAGCTGTTATACAAAGGCAGCGGTGATATTATTCATTAACAGTAATCTGCCATTAGAACATTGACAAATGGCCCCTCGGCGCCTGAGCATCAGTTCTTGTACAGCCCATAAAGCATGGGGACAGTTTAAATATGGACCTGCTCAGCTTGGGCCGGGGGTGATCCGTCTTCCCGGCCGCAGCACAGGTGCAGTGGGGCTGCCACCAAATGAGCCCGTCTGGGGGGGCCCTGCAGTCCCCCCATCACCCGCAGCCCGCCGGGGCAGCTGCCGGGATGGAAGAGCTCACTCCTTGCACCGTGAGCGTCTCGGCCCAGCGCACGGCAGTTGTGGCAGCACTCGGCCCCCTGAGCCGCCGTGCCGGAGCTGTCTGGGTGGTTTGGTCCCGTGGGAGAAGTGGGAGAAATGCCAGCAGGGTGCCATGCATGGGGCGGCAGCCACTGCCCTTCTTCCCAGTGCCTGGAGTGGGTGTGGAGAGGATGATCTCCCTGGAGTCAGCATCACTGCTCCTGGCAGTTCGATCCCGCAGCACAGACTCTTGCTGAAGGAATCCTTGAGCTCATCCTGGGTTCACAGCAGTGTGGCTATGAAGTGGCTGGAGGGAGGGCACTCGCTGGGCAGGAAGCCCAGCAGCACAGGCTGAGGGGTTTCTGGCTCTGTCCCGGCAGAGGAGTGTGATGGGAATGTCTGTCCCTCCAAGGACAAGGGCAGCCAGCGATGCTGAACGGTGGCAAACTTCAGCCCTAAAGAGAGCATCCCACTGCCCCATGCACGTGCACTTGCTGCTGTCCTTGTCTGTCACTGCAGCAAGAGCTTGACAATCTGTGGAGAGGGCCAGGGCATGGGTTTTGAGGCAGTGTGATGTTGCAGAGGTTTAAAACCTGGTGGGCGAAGCCAGCCAGGACAAGGAGAGGCTGGGGTGTTATGTCACCCCACACTATGCTGGCAGCTGGGCCAAAGGAGGGTCCCAGAGGCAGCCAGGGCCCAGCACCTCAGAGCAAACTCAGCCCTGGCCATCCTGGGACATGGGACGATGCTTGGAAGCAGCACAGCAAGGTGAGGGGCAGGGAGGCAGGGCAGAGCCACCACTCCGATTACAGTAGGCAGGATAACCCCGTGCTGACCCCTTTCACACACACCGCACAACACCCCTAAATCAATTGCATCTTATTATTACAATATCAATATACAATATTCCTACAATAACACCATTGATTTTCTACTCAGAGGCTGCACCTAAGTCTGTTTTAAAGAGGAGGGAGTTAATAGTGCCCTCATTAAAAATCTATAGATTACCCCCCACCCCAAAAAAAGAAAAAGCAGTTTATATTCATTAGGGCTATTGAATATAAAGTAATATGTTTGTGTAGGACATTGGAGTAATGTGATAATCCGTCCGCATATCAGGGAGAAATCCACTTAGCAACCCTGTCAGCTTGACAAGAAAAATGTGCCCATAAAGTCGGGAATACATTGAGGGAGCGAGTGGGAGGAGAGCGGGGGCGCGCGTGCACGCGCGAGCCTGTGCGGCCCCTGCAGAGCTGCGCCGGCCAGAGGTGTGGGACCACCTCCACCCCAGCCCCCTGCTCCGGCCTGGGACACGGGGGGGCACCCCTGCAGCCCCCAGGGGTGTCTGGGACTGGATGTGCCGGGATGGGCATCGGGAGGGGGTTCTGCTCCCTGCCAGCCTCTGCGGCCCCAGGCAGGGTCACCCAGCTGGGACAGGGCTGGTGGGTGCCAGTCTGGGTGCTGGGAGCTGGGCTGGGGGGGCCACAGGGTGGGCAGGGCTGCCCGTGCCCTCCCGCCTGCCTCGGACCCCACTCGTCCCCCCCGCCCGGTGGTCACCTTTGCGATGGATTAAGCACTGAAAAGCAGCCGAGCAATCCCGTTTGCGCTCTCTTAGGCTGTCAATTGCCATTTTTGTAATAGAAATTCCTTTCACAAGGTAACGACGGCCAGATTTAGAGGATTTCATATTGCTAATAATTCCCCAAACAGCCATCTGACTGTGTTGTTTTAAAAGCCGCTTAGTTTTTTGCTTTGGAGTTTATGAAAATCTCCCACTCTAATATCCCGAGAGCCAGCCTATAATTGTGTTATTAAATCAATCGGAGCGGATTACATTGTAAAATCAATAGATGGCTGTAATTGCATATTAGAAAGTTGTTCTGCTGTTGTTGATTTTTTTTTACATGGATAATTATAATAAGCGTGTTTACCTTAGCACTGATTTGGAAGGAGTCTCACTAAATGACTTACGACGAGCTTGGCGCACCCGCTGCCCGGGGCCGTGGCACGGCTGGGGACGGTGCTGCTGGCACAGCCCTGTGGCTGGCACTGACCCAACAGGGTCCCACGGGCACCCAGCGCCAGAGCACACTGGGGCTTCGGGGAGGCAGCTGAGGGGGCTCAGGAAGCAGCCAACAGTCCCAGAGGGTCTCCCCAGGGACCAGCTTGGGAGTCCCAGGAGGTGCCGTGGGGTCTCGCTGCCACTCTGGCAGCTCCCCAGGTCTCTGTGCAGTTCCCCCTCCAGCAACATGGAGCAATAGTCAAGCCCCAGCAGCCCGCTCCAGCTCGGGGTGATGCTGTGGGCAGGAAGGTGGGCAGTGGGATGTCTGAGCCTGGGTTTTCACATCCAAACTATTCCCTTGCCACCCACCTGCCATAGCTCACAGGCCAGGATTTGCTTTTCTGTTACGTCTTGGGGGCTACCAGGCTGGGTGGGACAGTTGCACTCCCCCTGCTTCGGTTTCCCCAGCTTTTGAGCCACTGTTACCCTGTAGGTCCCACTGACAGCTGGCTCCAAGGGGTTCAGCTGTCTGGGAGGGCAAGAAGGATGGAGCAGGGGGTTCTGTGGACAGTGAGGGGCTCCCTTGTGCAGGAAAAGTGCCAGCAGTGAGAGCTGGTGCTGTGGCTTGGCCGGGCAGGACACCTGTCACCTCCAGGGCCCTTCTGCAGCCGTAGGTGCCACCTTGGGCAGTGGGGAGGACAAAGGCACAGAGATACAGGCTCATCTCTGCCCCTGTGCCAGCCAGTGTCCTCATTCACAGCTCCTGTCCCCTGCCTGGCACACCAGCGAGGGAAAGGCATGCCATGAGAGGGGCTGAGGGGACACTTGGGAGGCACGTGGCTCTGATGGGGACATTACCTCTTCCACTGCCAACCATCAGCCAGGACGGTCCCCGACAGCTCAGGGCAGCCTCTCAGGGAGCTGTGCCTGGGGGAAGCCCCTGCACCTCCAAGTGACACTGGGGGACAGGTGATGGCTTTGCCAGTGGGTCACTGTGTGTAACAGGGCAGGGCAGCACTGCTGGTCCGTCAGGGAGAGTCCAGGAGGCTGGGCAGCCCTGTCCCTGCAGGCAGGCTCCTGGCAGCAGGGCAGAGCTGCCCGGCTGCGGGGGGCCCTCAATCCGGCACGCGGCACTGTCAGCAGGCAGCCTGCTGTCTCCTAGACAGTGAAATATGGCCACAATTAGCCCGGATACAGTTCAATTATGATAAACAGCGTTTGCACCCTTTAAGCCGTGATTAAAAGGCCTCCTCCCGTTGATAGAGAGACCTAATTTCACATTATTATTGCTGTAGCTTGATTATAAAGCACTCCCTGGATTTACAGTTGGGAGATGGATGTGGAGGCTTCTTTATCATTTACACATCAGTAATGATGCAGCCTTTCCTCCACCACAACATCCATCCAGCAGTGGCGGGGAGAGGGGGGCCTTGCCTGTGCCCCCCCCTGCTGGGGCACCCTCTCCCTGTGTCAGCCGGGCCCCGCTGCCACACGCAAGTGGGCAAAGTCACCCTTACGGTAACAGCTTGATAAATGGGCGGGCGGTAATGAAATGGAGACATCAAGGCGTGGGGCGAGGAAGAAAGAGTGGTAATCGGAACGAGTGGAGCTGTCCCGAAACGGAGGGGAGCGGGAAGAAGGATCGCCTCTGCGCCGTGTGCTGTCAAGGGAGAAATTACACATTTACTCTTGCTTTTTCTTAAGGAGACGGCCCTCATAGATCAAAACATGGATTTACAAGCCAATTTTCAACATGAAATATAGACACTAGGAATCAATTTAAGCCCGGCTTCTATTTTAGCAAACGGTGCCTGAGTTTAGTCCCAGGTAAATAACACCAGCCGGAGCCTTCCCCCTTCCCTGCTTGCTGCTTTGCCTCGGCCTGACACTGGGAGTGCCTGTGGCTTGCTTGTCCCGACCACCTGCCACTTGTCACCCTGTGGTCGGTGGGCACGGGACAGCACCAAGGGCTGGCTCTGGTGGGAGCAGGGGTGACCCTGACCTCCAGGTCCCGGACATGGATCCATCTCAGCACAGCTCTGGGTCGTGCCGGGGTGTAGGTGGACAGTGCTGGTGAGCTGGAGACTCTGCAATCAACCCACATCACTGCAAGGTCCTTGGGACAGAGTGCCTGGACTGGTGGGGACACAGCCCCAGTGTGGGATTCAGGGATCGATCCAACAACTCCTGCTCGGGTTGTGTCTCTAACCCAGTAACTGTGTGCTTTCTCTGCAGATGACTGTAAGAACATCGCCAACATCATGAAGACACTGGCCCATAGAGGCTTCATCTTCAAGCAGACCTCCAAACCCTTTTGATCCCCAAGGCAAGCCAGGCAAGGGCTGCATGCGCCCGGCGCCGGCGAGGCGGGGAGGACGGGCTCCAGCATTAAAAAAAAACCGGCAACCGAGGCCAGAGGAACCGACACAAAAAAAATCTCAATTTCAGCTGTTAACTCCAGTAGAGGTTGTATATATGGGAAGGCAAATCTGTGTAGACCTGATGTGACTCCCTCTCTGGGCTGCTCCGGACATTATGCCATGCTAGCGGACAGCCGCGTAGGGCGCTTGCACCACATTTTAGACTCGTAGTTTGTTCTTTTTCTTTGGCTCCTGATTTCCGTCCCTCCCTCCATATCCCACCCACCCCGTCCTCCCTCTCCCGCCCCGTAGCCAGAGCATCCCCCATCTCCACCCCGGCATGGGCCGTACCCACCTTTCCTTCTTCTTTCTCTTCTCTGGTTTTATGTTTTCAGGCCTCGATGGCTGCTGCAGCAAGGCCGGTGTGTGCCTGCACCCGGGCAGCGCTCACGGAGGCTCAGCGTGTCGAGACGGCCCCTCGCCCTCTCCGCCAGCCCCCCCCGCCTCTCCCCTGAGCGCCTTTTCCCCTTTTTGAGTCAACACTAACCCCTCTCTGACTCCTGTATGTGACAAACGCGATCCGTCTCTTTATGTTCAAGGTGAAGTGCCTGTATTCTCCGCTGCAGAGCCCTTGGCAGCCCCACCGCGGGCTGCGGGGCCCCAGAGGGCTCCCTTCAGTGGGGTGGGGGCCCGGCGGGCGGGCGGGCGGGCGGCAGGAGGGAGGTGACAGTGTCCGCATGGAGCCCCCGTCCAGTGCCCGTTCCGTCTGCTCGTGCCTCTTGCGGGGCTGGGTGGGATGCCCGGCCCCGCGCCGTCCCCGCCCATCAGTTCCAGCTCCATCGGGGACCGGCCCCGCCACAGCCCCGCGTCCGTTGCCGGCGGTGGACGTGCCCGCAAGCGCTGGCCCCGGCCCGCGGGTACCGGGGGGGGAGCTGCGAATCCCAGCCCTGAGCGCGCATCCCCCCCGACCTCCCTCGGTTCCCGAGCTCAGGCTCGGCCCTCCCCCCACCCCCTAACGTGCTGTGCCCCTCGCAGGTCCCTGCGGACGCTCAGCAGCAGCTGGCTTGTTGCCTGAGAGAGTTGCCGAGCACATCCCCTCCGGCTGGGTGGGCTCCCGGCCGGCCAGGGCGGTTTGGGGGGGCGGCCACGGGGCGGGCTAAGGGCGCACGTCCCCTCGGAGTCACCCAGCCCCGGGGCCCTGCTGAATGGAGCCCTCGTCCGGGCGCTGACCTGCAGGGAGGCTGCAGCCCCGGGCCCGTGCGTGCATGGCCTGGAGCGAAGCCGGTGACGGCAGCCAGAAGGGCAATACAGGCACTGAACTTGGCGGTACATGACTGCATGGTGTGTGGTGTTCCAGTTAAACCAACCGATAATGCAACCCCAGCATTTTCATTGTCTAGTTATTCCAATCCTTGCTGTAAATGTGCCACATGAATAAAGTTTGGGGGTAAAGGAGCCCGGGCTGTGCCCATGCACGTGTGAGTTTGTATGGGGGGCAGAGGCAGGGGTGTGCCGCCCGGGCAGGTGGGAGCAGGGGTATGGCACGTCCATGCTCCCCAGAAAGACAAGGTTTGTGACTGTGAAAGGGCAGTCGAGGTTCCCTTGTGCTGGGAACACTGCCCTGCTCTCCAGCATGGGCACTGTGGGTGGGCAGTGGCCCCACCACCACCTTGGCTTTGCTTGTGACAGCCCCAAGGCAGTTCTGCCCTGAGGCTGCCACCAGCCTGTCACAGCTGGGCCACACCCCCAGTGCAGTGTGACAGCCTCTACCATGTCCCCCTGCCATCTGTGCCGCCACCCTGCAGCCTGGCAAACCATTCCCACACAGCCACTGCTGCACTTGGAGCATCTCAGCTACAGGCTCCCACCCTGCCCCAGCCGGCAGAGCCAGCACTCCCAGGGAGTGCGGGAGCCATGCCCAGCTGGGCAAGAACAGCCACCATTTCCAGGTGCCCAAGAGACCTCCCCAGCACCAGGGTACCACCGGGTGACAGGTCACAGGTATCCAGCTGGCACCAAGTGGGCAGCTCCCAGAGGGAAGGGGCAGCCACTTGTTCCATGCAAAGGTCACGGGGGCTTTACTGGCTCCCTCTGCAGCCCCTGATCAGCTTTATCGACCCATTTTCGATGGAGTCGTCTAATTAGTTTTTTATGAAAACTAAGAACTTGGCCTTTGGCCTTTACTCCTGCAGGCAAGAATGTGACTCAAAGGACATTGTCACGGTGGATCGATGGCAGAGTCACACTTGAAAGGCAGGTGGAGGGGACACGGGGTGGGCAGCAGAGCAGAGCAGGACACGCAGCCAGGGCTGTGCCAGAGCTCCCACCGCGATGCCTCAGCCCCTCCAAAGCCCTGCAGAACGTGAGGCACAGTGACCAGGGGCCCCCCTCTCACCACAGTGAAGCCTTGGGCAGGGCAGCAGGTTTCCAGCAGGGGCTGCTGCAGCAACTCCAGCTGTCACCTGGTGACTGAGGCAGACGAGCTCAGGGATGAGCCACCAGCAGCCAGGGCTCCCAACAGGTCAGCAGTGCCCAACCTGCCTGAGGTGGAGGTGAGATGGCTCCGTGCAGGCTCACCAGGACTAAGGATGGCTCTGCTCTAGTATAAGTGACGGGCTCTGTATTTACAGAGCACATAAAAAGTCCCCCAGAGCAAACCACAGCCTGCACTGGTGGCCACAGGACAGCTGTGGGTGGCCTTGGGCAGAGCCCTGGTGCAGCCCTGTGGCCACCCTCCAGCACCTGCTGCAGGTGCCCAGGGCTCACACCACTCTGGAGGTCATCGGATGGGGTTGGGGCCATGGTGCTGAGCCCATTTTTCCCTGGAGCACTGCAGTGTTAGTCCCAGCAAGGCCCCCATCCTGCCCCATGCCTGCAGGCAGCCAGCACTGCCCCTGCACACAGCTCCGCACCTCCTCCTCACCCTGCACAGGGGATGGGTGACAAGGGGCTGGGATGGCTCCCTCACAGGGGATGTCACCTCTCTGACATGGACAGGGCTTTGGGATGGTTGGGAGAAAGGGGCTGAGCTCTGCAACAACTCAGTGGCCCCTGACCAAGCAAGCTGGCAAGCACCAAGCCCTGCAGAGCAGAGCCTTGAGAGAGGGGCAGAACAGCTCTGTGCTATGGCCAGCTGTGCCAGGGATGCTCTGCATGGGACGGCACAGGCTGGAAACCCTCCTCTGCCATCCAGACCTGCCGTGACGCAGCCCAGGAGGCTGTCAGAGAACCACTGCACCAGCACGGTGACTCTGGTGAGTCCCTGCCATGCCCAGCCCTGTCCCCAAAGCCTGCAGAGCCACTGGCCCGGCCAGCAAACACAGAGGGATGGACAAGCACCGACCCGCTCTCCACAACGAGCCAGGCCTGCCCATCCCTGCTCCTCCTGCCCCGCCGGTCCCGCACGCGTTGGCTCCCGGCGGCAGCGCACGTCGTGGGAGGCCCTGCTGCCTCCCCCGGCGGGAAGCGGCCCCCAGTTCCCGCCGGGCAGACGGCAAACAGAGCATGGAATTTGCACGGCTAAAAGTTAAATACAACACACACACGGATTTCGTCAGAGGCCCTGGCACCGCTGCCTTCGCGGGATCCGATTAACAGGGAAATAAAAGGGCCAGAGAACCCACACAGCAGAGTGAGCAGATGCCCTATAAAAATCAAATACAGGGTAATCAAGGGGACCGAAAGGTACATTTAAAAAAACAAAACCCCACCCTGGAAACAAAGGAGCTGGGCTTTGTGGCTTTCCTGGGAGGGCTGCGGAATTAATGGGGAAGAGCACATGTGTTTGATAATCTTTATATGGCAAAAGACCCATCTTTCAAATATGTCACAAATTCATATTAATCACCTTCCTATTGCCTTCCGTGGCACAGCTATTCCAGTTGCCTCGGGCAAAATTGGGAACTGTCTGGTTAAAAAAAATGTTTTACATTATAATTTACAAGAGCTTACAAGTCTAGTTTCTTTTAATGGAAAGAACGATTAAAAAAAAGAGAGGAATATATATACACCCTGGTATATATACACTATATATATTAAAATATATATATATAAAAGACAGATATTGTAACTCCATCTGGAAAGAGAGAACGTTTGATCTTAACAATGTAACTTCTAGCTTTCAAACAGGCTCAGAAAACAAGAAGTCAGCAGGAGTTCAGATAAAGGAAGCTTAAAAGTCAAATAATTCTGACTCTGAACCCGAGACTTCTTAGACTCAAGGTCCTTTCCTTTACCCATTAATGGGCTGACTTGTGAGCTCAGGAACAAAGTGCTGCAATGTGAGGATTTCTGAGAGTCACTCATTACAGATCACTGAGTGGAGTCTGAGTTGCGGAAATCAAAGGATCCAATCTGGAGTAACTGGCTGAACTTCTGCTTGGAACTAATTTGTTCCGAGTTCGGCTCACCTTTCACCTCCCGAAGGCCCCGAGTAAAGTCCCTACCGGGGTCAGCCTCAAACAGCACCGGGGGGATCCCGGCTCCGCTTTAATGGTCAGCAACGGGCACTGCAGCCCCTGGGAGAGGGTGGACAGGCAGCCAGGGCAGGGAGAAGTGGTGGACACAGTGGGGCAGGACAGTGCTGGGCTTCCCCTGCCCCACGGGCTCTCCCTGCTGAGACAAGCAGATGCCTCTCCCAAGCTGGGCTAACACACCCTGCTGACATGTCCCCCCCGTCCCCACTGCTGGCCAAGGGGGGTGGTGGCAGACGGTTGTTGACAGTTCTCAAAAGAGCCCGGTGTGCCTTTGCCCATCCATTCCAATTCCTGGAAATGAATCCAGGCATGTCAGACAGGGCTCAGGAGTCAAGAGTCAGTCCTATTCCCAGCTTTGCCACTCACTCCCTCCAACACCTGGAGCAAGATACTCCTCTCCAGGGGAACAAACCTGGCTTCAGGGGAGCAGCTGGTTTGGAGGCTGAACTAATCCACACTTAATCCAACATGTAGAGTGCCATGGACAGGCAGTGCTAGACAGCACAGAGGGATTCTCCAACTCAGAGGAATTTGAAGCGGGGAGATTAAATGATTCCCCCAAAGGCCCCGGCAGCTCAGTGGCTTGAACTCGGGAGCTCAAGGCTGGCGTGGCAGGGTTAAAGCTGCCTCCACAAGGGGAAGGGCAGGTGTCACCTGGCCACAGGAGCACGGCCACCACGGCTGTGCTTGCCCTCCCGAGCTGCTTGTTCCCACCCCCACGCCCCCAGGGCGGGGGCAAAGCGCTGTGCTCGCTGCCCAGCGCCGTGTCCCGGCCCCGCCGCCTCCCGCGCTGTCCCCACCACACCAGCACCGGGGGCACCTCGGGGCAATCACTGTGAGGGGTGGGGACTCCTGCATGCACCCCACCAGTCAAACAGCCAGCCCCTGCCCCAGCCAGCCCCCTTCTCAGCCCTGACCCAGCCCACCGACCTTCCAGAGGCCAATTTTCAGCCGTGATGCTGCGTGAGAGGCACCACAACGGCTCCTGCTGGCTCTGGGCATGGCAGGGAGCACCACCAGGACATGACCTCCACTCAGCTCAGCCTATCCTTGGAAAAGCCGGCTGTGGGCTGCAGGTTGCTGATCTCTCCCACCACCACACTGCCCAGCAACCGCAGGAAAGGTTCAGGGCAAGCACAGTGACAGGCCCTGCCTCACCCTCCGAAGATACCTGAGCCAGGCAGAACATGGTACAGCAGCCCCATTCTCCTCCTCTCCAAAATATCCCTCCAGCTGGGATGTAATTTCTGCCTCCCCCCCTCAAAAGGTAGCAAAAAATGGTCACAGTGTGAATGTGCTTGACCTTTTGTCTTGGACTAATCTAATTGTGTCGTCTTTGTGTAATCAGCCGGTAAAGGTCAGTGCTGTATTTAACATGGGGGCCCTTTAGGTACTGAATTTGCCTTGCAGTGAATTAACTTGATTATATTTCTTTCAAATATGTCAAAGACCAGGTCAGTTTAACCCTCTCTGTGCTGCCTGGGCCCACCCCTTTGTTTCCAATTCTAGGAGGTGGCACCGGGGAACAATGTGGTTAGAAACACATGCGTGGGCTCCCTCGTCCTGCAGCCACGGCCGCCACCACCACCACCACCTCTTCCACCTTCCCAACAAGCCAAGTCCCAAGGGAGAGCAAGTGTGCTGTAAATCAGCCCGAAAAGTTTGCAATCCAGGACACTCCAGACCACGGGGAGAGAGGGAGGGAGGGAGGGGTGAGATTCCAGATTGAATGCAGTAGGGGAAAAAAAAAATAATTCAGAAGACTCCTTTACAAACATGAACCTGTCTCAGTGGAACTCTTCCTTACGACTCCATATTGTCACAATCAAATAGGACATTACTCAAGTCCAGGTTAACGTGTCGCCTCTGCCGTTGACAGATAAGGTGTTCTCAATATCCTGCAATACATTATACATTTTAGAAAGTAAGGGTCTGTGCCGCTACCAGGGGCAGTGTGTCTGAGACGTTGGGGATGCCACGGTGTGGAGATGGGCAGCTTTCATCAGGCAGTTCAGCTCAGCTGTGCCAGGGGACTGCACAGAGGGGAAAGCAGCCTCAGCTGATCCCCAGGCATACCCTTGGCCCTGAGGCAGTGGTGAGGGGCTGGGCAGTCTGCCCGCCTGGAGGCGGGGAGGAGAGGCCGGTGGTTCACATCCTGCAGAGGTACATTGCCACAGGGCTCGCACTGAAAGAACCCCTAGGTCTGGCTTTTCTTTCTTGGCACTGGAAGTAGGGCGTGAAAACACCCCTTTGCTCTTCAAACACCTCTCTCCTTCCCAAGCCTCCTGCTCCAGGCAAGGCTACTGCTTGACCCCAGGATCTCGGGCAGGTCATGGCTCATCACTTCAAGACTGCTTTCCCCACTCGCTTCCCTCAGCTGAGCAACCCTTGCGGGGCTGTGTCTAGACGGAAAATGCCTCAGGCCTGCAGCTGTACTGTTGCTGCCCTAGAGCAAGCTCTCATCACCCAAAGCCCCGCTGCTTTGGTCCACGGTGGCACCCACGTCACGCCATCTGCCTGCATGCAGGATGTAGAAAGCCCTGCTGACCCCACCTGTAGCACCAAGAACACTGTCCAGCACAGGAGACAATCCCAGAGAGCAGCACTGGGACTTGGGGGGGAACAGGCGTGTTCTGCTCCCTTGGACGCGCATGCCTGGAGGGAGAGCAGGGCAGCATCCCCAGCGCTCGTCAGGGCATCTGCGTCGGAGACCTGAGTGCTCCCTGTTCTGCCCCCCCGACCTTCCTCCTCACCGAGTTGGGGGTCAGTGGCGCTCCTACTACATCAATGATCTGGTCCTTGGTATCTCCCTTGCCCTCCTCGATGCCGAGCCCCGTCTGGCCATCCGGATGGGCCCCTTCCACGCTGAGGGGGCCGATGCTGCCGGCTTTGGCCAGGGCCTCGTAGCGGTGCCGCAACATCTGCAGCTCGTACTCGCAGTTGGCAAAGGCTTGTTTCAGCTCGTAGAGCAGCACCAGGTCGCTCCGCAGCTCGTTGAACATCTGCACGATCTCCTCTGTGGGCATAGGGTTGAGATCTAGGGAGAAAAAGGGGTTCTGTTCAACACTCAGGCCTACGACCCCGCAGTAGAAGATCCCCAGGAAGGTCCTGGCTGCCCTTTCGCTCCCACAAATATATGCCAGGAGCTTCCCTGCCATCACATGCGTCAGCAGCCATCCCTAAGGGTTGCAGACCTGAATTTTCAGGCTGTCCTTTGGTTCTGGCCAAGGACTAAGGGTGGACCTGCAAGACCAGGATTCAGCGAGTCTTGAAGGATGATGGCAGATACAGACAAGACCAAATGACTGAACCTTGCTACCCACCAGGTTACATGAAGGGAGCTCTGTCTTACAGAGATACTGTATCCATGCAGTCGAAGAGCATTGAAGAACTCCTGCTGTTCCCTACACCTTCATCAAAAAAGGCTGGACAGGCTGAATTCCCTGCCTCTCCTGTCCTCCTCCCAGGCTAGGACCAAGGCAGAGAACTGCTCTACTGCTGTGTCACAGACTGTTTGTAGCAGGAGCTGGCAGATCACCACCCCACACCTTGCATTCTGCTGCACCCCACCATGCACACACACAGGGCCAGGAAGAGCTGCAAGTTCTGGAGAAGAAAAGGATGAAGCTCTGCACGTTTGCCCTGACATAACACCAGTGGGCCCTGCCTGTGTTCACCCTCACAAAGCCCAGGTGTGGCTCTGCACTCTAAGGCACAGCAGGGCTGGAGCACCAGGAAGCCCTCAAGATATGTGTGTTCTGTAAGGCAGGAGTGGGGAATCAGGAACCCCTCCTTATCCTCATGGAAAGTGAGCTCTCAGAAGGCACTCACATCCTTCCCCAAGGCTTCCCTCACAAGCACAAACAGTAACTCCCTTAGTTTTACAGCAGAAACCGTCCTGGCTGAGCCACTTTGATCAGCCACAGGAGGCCTTCAGAACTGCACACAGTCTCCTAAACAACATACAGAGCCATAAACCAGCTGACCCAAAAAACTAACAAGACTTAACAGAAGGCAGTGCTGGGAGCAGGCTCAGTAATCTCTTGTAAATCACTAATAAGCTTTTATTTTTCTTCTTTTTTTTTTTTTTTTCTTTTCCCCCTCTTTTCCTACTTTTAAAAATCCCCCCCAGCCACAGCGGAGGGGGAGACAGGGAAAGGATCATCAGGTGTCTAATCAAGAGGGACTGCATGCTGGGACCTGTAATACCTGAAAACTGTACCCACTGCATGGAGAGCAGCCACTGGCCACGGGCTGCACTTCTTCCCCTCTAGCTACGAGCAGGTATTGTACGTGTTAAGTGAACCCTTCTCTCTGCTGCTAAGACACTCGAGTTCAAGAGTGAGGGATGTGTGTTTACTCGCCTTTCAGCAGAGATGCTCCAGATTTTCACACAGCATGCAACCTATAAAGGGGGGATGAACAGTCCCAGATGCATTTTGGACTTGCCACCGTGAGCAGTAAATTAAGAGGAAACGAAGCTTAAAAGCAAGACAGGGCAGCCCTGAACAATGCATGTGCCATGGTCACTAACACACTTAGAAGTACCTCTCCTGGCAAGGCTGAGATTTGCCTTCCTAATACTGTGCTGCCTCTCTGGATGGTTAAAAAGGCCCAAACAAGAGAGAAACAAAGGCTCTTTTAAAAGATTTTTCTACTGGGAGGAAAAAAAAAACCCTGTGCATCTTGTTCTGGCTTTTACCCTCTCTCTTTTTTTTTTTTTTTTAAAACACATAAAATAGTTTAAAAACCATTCACATACTGTTATTCAAGAAACTGGCTGTATTACTAGGGGAAAAAATAGCCCATCTCGAGAACAAAGGCTAGCTCTGTGTGTCTCTTTCTCTCTCGTGTGCCCCCTTTACTCACCTACTCCGAGTTCCATCAGCATCTGCTCCAGGGCTTTAATCTTCTTCTGTCCCACCGAGCTTGGCAGTTTCATCTGGAACACAAAGGTAACAGAGCCACACAGCTCAGAGATAGCCCTCACTCACAGCCGTCTAGTTCAAAAGGCAAGAGAGCTTTTCTTTTTATAGTGCAGGGGGAACAAAAAAAGAAAGGGAGAGAAAGGAAAATCAAGTGGTAAGAGAGGGAGACAGGGGCTGAAAGTTTTCAGACTAGGTCCGAGGGCAGGTATTGAAAAGCCCGGTCGTGAGGGCTTTTATTTTCTCTCTCGTGTGTGTGCAAGACACGCTGTTTTACAGTTTCCATGTGTCACTGAATTAACAACAAAAGTTCTTCTTGGCTTCAAACCCTCTCCTGCGGTGCCCAGCCCATCAAAGGGCTCATTTACACAGCAGCTAATGTGCAATGCTGCCCTACTTTATTCGCTTTAGCCGGCCTGATTAGACTCATGCGCTAACAGACTCACTTCTCCTTTTACCTGCTGAGCCCCAGACCTGTGGGATTCATTTACAGAGCAGGCTTTGTAACAAAGGGGAGAGACAGAGAGAGCACAGTTACTTGACTGGCGGAAGTGTGCACACACATTTACATCGGAGCTAAGGGGCCAGGTGAGAGAGGAAGCATCAGATGTGAGCTATGAAAGAGATTCGGAGCTGGCCAGGAGAGGAAGAATGCATACACTTAGCAGGGTCCTTCCTCTGCATTCATTTGGGCTCTAGCAGGAGTGCTAGCTGCTCAGACCAAGCATTTATTAGATTACCAGCAGCCCAAATGCAGCTGGCACAATATGGCAGAGAGAACAGGTTTCCAAGCCCTGCGGATACACATCCAAGAAAAAAATGAAAGCATTTCAGCTACGCTTGCAGACACCCCGTGAAAGAAATGATTCTCAGCACCACACTGCCAAACATCTTACTGCACCCAGGCATAGGCTGCCCCTCCACATCCAACCCTGGATGCCCATCACCACCCCAAGCTGCCCAGCAGGGCATTGAACAGCCATGAGGCACGAGCATCCTGCAGCCATCCTGCACTCCACTTACTCCTCAGTGGCCCAAACCTCGGCCAAACCAACCCAACATGGCTGGGAATGACCTAAAGAAAGAGACATTCTTCACTCCACCCTAAAACTGGCCTCTCAGCTGAGCTCACTGAGGGATCCCGTGGTCACCTCACTTCCCATTAGTCACATGCTGAAGTCACCAAAAACAGACGGCCCAATGCCAGTTTCCCAAAATAGACCCATCTTTTCCAGTGTTCTCTGCCCCACACAGGAATGAAAATGAGAGGCACCAACTGGAACTTCTTAACTTGGGGGACACAAAGAGTTAACAGAGCCCATTGAAGAGCTCTGGACACACAATACTTGTGTGATTATCACAGCCCTGAGAGTCTGTCTTCACTCCTGCCTCAACACCAATATCATGGGCTTTCTAGCCAAAGGCAGGATTCCCTTCTGTTTAACACCAGCTGGCAGAAGCACACTGGACACCAATCCAGCTTCAGGAACAAAGGACAAGAAATAGGAAAAGTTCATCCTTGGCTAGGCTAGGTGGACAGACAGGAGGTCTTGGTTTGCTGGTTAGAGGAAGAGCACAAGCTTTTCTCCTGGGAGGCCTCCATTAGCTCAAGGAACTACAGGCAACACAAATGATTAACCTGGCAGAGCCTTCAACTGTGATGTTTTGCACGTCTGGTTCATGTCCCACAGGAGTCTGGTCAATGAATACTGAGCCAAAGTGTTCACTGACACTCCTGAAGATTAGAGGATGGAGCAGGGAGAGGCAGGACAAATTAATTTAACTTCAAAGAAAGGAACACTAGAGATGCTCAGGAGGAGTGGGGCTGGGAGTTCAGTTTAAAAACACATCAATTAAGCTTCCTTTTAATTCAGGCAGGAGGATCTGGCCTGCAAACAGGAAGGCTTCATTGGTTTCTCAAAGCAAGAGTATATTTTAATTTTACCATCATTAAGAAAATGTTATGATTTATGTGGCTGCTGTCGGCCTAATATCTTTAGAATTTAGCTGGCTAAGCCAATTCATCTCTAAGACTGATGAAGGCTGATTGCTCTCTATGCAAAATGTATTAAAACTAAATGAGCAGTCTATTACTCAAACGCTGCTGATAATCTGTTAGCCAGGGTCCGTTAGCTGGGCTGCCTCGTTGCAAGAGAAGCCTTCATGCCCTGCACAGCTCTGATAAGCCCAAGCTTACTTCAGAAAGCCCTTCTGTGTTTTGGTCTTTTAAGCAGATGTGCAGAGAAGCACCAGGGTGCTCCCAAAGAACGAGGCAACCCGCCAGGACCACAAGTCCCAGCCAGGGGCCCAGAGAACAGCTCTCTGGCTCGAGATGGGATGTGTGGTTTCTGTGGGCCATACCTACACATTACCAAAAATGCCACTCTGGGCAATATTCCTGCTTACACCACAGCTCCTGGGATTTTCTTGGTGTTGTCATGGATCGAGTCCTCTGCAGGGCCTGAGGAAAATTATGTTCCTCGGAGAACTCCAGTGAGCAACCACAGCTTCCGAGGTGAATGGCATTTGCCCTTTTCTTTCCTTCCTCACAGTAGACTATTATTGTTATTTATTATCTTTAAAGTCCCCATATAATAATAATACCTGGGAAACGGATTGCTCCCGTCAGAAAACTGATTAGCCGGGATTTTTGAGGTTACTATATTTTGGATGCTCTTCTCCTTTGACAGCCTCTCCCTACAGCCCTCTTTGCGACACCAGCCCGTGCTTATAATTACACAAACGGAGCTTTTGATTTAAGGACTGTAATCCTTTGTCCCTGCTATAAACAACGTGCATTAAACACATGAACTGCGTGTACCAGGAGAAAAATAAATAAAGAGCTACAGAAAATTGTGTGAGTCAACACCACAAAGCCACAGTGCCAGAGCCTACCTGTGCAGGGAGGAGCCTGGGATAAGGGGAATCTGCTGGCGTGCACTTGGCCTGGGAGGCATGGAATGCACCCCTACTGACCTGCCCTGCTCTGCCCTGAGGGAGGAGGAATTGCTTGGCAGTTGGGCCATGAAGCTTAAACAGACCCAGAACCCTCCACACTGAGAGACCAGGGGTGGGCCCTGAGCAATTCCATTCCTGCAGAGGGTCTCACCACAGAGTACCCTTGAGGTCTTGCATGATACAGGGTTTTTATTTAATGTTCAAGGCATTCCGCCAACAAAACCTTGCTAATTCACACTAATGACTAGGAGACCTACTGCAAATTAATAGCTAATTGGCAAAATTCATTAAATGAACAAACAGGATAAGAAATAACTGAAGATACAGCCTCCCCAAACAGACTCGGTTCATTTATTTTTGTGTGCCATTCAGTTTTCATGATTTATGCTAATACTTTTAAGCACAGTTGTAAATGTATTTGAATCTATTTTAGTAGAGTAACGAAGTCTAAGTAGCAGCAGAGCTTGCAACACAGTCCCCTGGTATGTCTTACAGCATCACCACCTTTTGTTTGGTGTATCACCAAAATACAAGGTTTTTTAAATTAATCAGTGGTTATTTGAATATTTCAACATCCCCCCCACTCCGATGCTGCACTTCATTTTAATTCAATTTTGAGACAACCTTTTCCTTAAAATCAACCTTCCTTAACCCTAAACAATATGATTGTCCTAAAACTGATAATCTTAAAATCTCCACACATCAGACCTGTGTCTGTACAGCTGTAAACCTGTGGTTTTATGCACCAGCACCAGTATTGTTCAGCATTACAATACAGCTCACTGACATTGAAAACCACCTTCTTAGTGGATTTCAGCAGCAAAAAAACCTTTCTCATTAGGCACTTTTTTCAGAGGTATCTTTAGAGTACTGAATCGTTTAGTGGGTTTCCAGGAAGAAGTGCTAAAGTTTCAGATGAATAATGGTTTTTTGCATTTTCTGCCTGAAGGTCAAACTTTCCTGGGCTGCGTGGCTCTACTCTGCTAAATACACCAATCTTTTTAAAAGACAACACTTCTATAATAACTTATGTAAATGGTTATTTCAGGTGTTTTTTGGACTGAAGTTAAACATCCCTCACAAATTCCCAAATCAATTGTGCAGAAATATAAATTCTGTACTTGAATCGTCCTGGTAAACTAAACCAGTTTTACAGAAATATACCTAGTGAAAGCTTTGTCAAGGTGAGGGAGGCCAAGAGACTCCAGAGAAGCACAGCACAGGCAGGCATATGGCAAAGTAGCAGCTCACTGATCCTGTAAACATTAATGCCTCGTTATTCATCTGTAGCACTGGTTCAAGAGGTAAAGCTAAGAGAGACTTCCTAAAGGAACCAAAGGTCCTGGAGCATCAATGTCTCAGCATAATGGGTTTTCACCAGTCCAGGCAAGAAGGTATTCAAGGTTTTTAATACTCTCCCACCCGTTTTTCCCTAGGAAGGGGGTACAGATTGCTTTGACACTGCACAAGTGGCCTAAAATTAGAGTTACTTGGAATCCACAAAGTGATGGCTGAAAAGCTGGACACACAGATTGTGACAAGAAACAAGACACCTGAGAAAACAAGAAGAATTCACACCTTGCCAGGACTGCCCGCCATTTAGAAAATGGTCACCTTCCTGCAAGCAAAGTATCATCTGCCACTTACAAATCCTCAGATCCCTTGCCCTTAAATACCTTTTGCTTTAAAAATAGCACAAGCCTGTAAAACAAATGCAAAAGGACTACAGAAAGTGTTTGAGTAAGGAAAAAAAATAAGAAAATACGTGGTGCAGAAGAAAGAGCTGCACAGGACTTTTTTTTACCCGGGGCTGTTTTATGCTAAAAGCACATTACCAGAATGACACTCCAGAATTTTGCTTTAGGCAGATCTGCAGATTCCCCCTGCAGTCCTACCCCTGCCTCTCACTACAGGCATGGAGACCAAGCTCAGACCTGTAGAGGTGGCTGCAGAAAACCTGACTGGCTGCAGCCCCTAAGCTGCATCTGACTGAAACAATTCCAGAGCTCAGGAGCGTGGGCTGTGATCGCAGGGAGGGCCCTAAGACAGGCCACAGGAGGGGAAACTCCAAGGATACTCTCCCATAGTACAAGAACCTTCTGTGAACTTCCAGATCAGACACAAGAAACTGCAGCAAAACATGCATCTATATCTTAAATAATTTAAGTGAATCTACACTTACACAAACACAAACAACCACAGCGACTAATTACAGTCCAATCATTATATTGGTTACCCTAATGAAAGAAAAAAGTGATATAGATGGAGCTCTGCACAAGTTACATACAATAAAATTAGCTAATGAATGGCACTCAGGACTGTGTCGCTACAGGCACACAAAGGTAGTAAAAGCTTCTCAAATTGGGCCAGGACTGACAAACAAAGGCCTCATCCTGCATGGACACTGTTTGGTACTGGATGATTCAATGGAAGCAGCAACACAGTGCCCTTTCCAGAACTACAGCTTATTTTAAAGACCCCATTCCTGTACTCTCAGTGCTCTCTTTACACCTGACAACCTACTAAGGCTTTGGTCCAGATCCTCTCCCACTCCAATGACCACCACAAAAAAGGTGACAAATGCATTTTCTTTCAGCAAGTTAACATTAGGTGCCTTTCATTAGGCACCTAATAAACATTAGTTTAGCTAAGACCAAGAATGGAGGGAGAGAGGTGCTGAATTCACCTTCTGTACTTCATTCAAGATTTTGTATCCTTCGCAGTTCCCTTTAAAAATAAATGCACTGATATTTTTCGCTTTATTTCATTCTCTACAGGCAGGAGTTTGATTAGGAAATGCACCAGCACTCTCTTGGCCCTAATTAAAGGGCATATAATACAACAAATAGATGGCAATGCCACAACATGAATTCGATCCAGCCTGCATCATTTGTTCATAACTTTTACTCACAGAAATGAGAACACTACTTCCCTTCCACACCTCTGTCAGGCTCCCCATGGAAATTACACTCGCCCACTCTCTCGTAGAGCGCAAAACATACAACTTGGCTAATGAAAAATTGCCAACAGAAGCAACAAGCACATCTCAGCTAACTAATCCTTGGGATGTCCAGACCTGGAAACATAAACTTCCCTAACTAATAAGGGTGTGCTGATCTCCATCAGATTGATGTCAGGATGCCTTGGAGTGCAATCAATACAAAACAAATAAATAATTAATTGCTCCAAGTAATTAGATTTATCAAATCCAAATAAAAATAACTGATATTTTATGGAGCTGCTTCCAAAGCTGAACCTCTGAAGGGACAGCATTGATCACAGGAGGACAGACAGATGTTTCCCCTGTTCACAGCCGATGAGGTCTGGGTTTGCATTAATGACAGGGAAGGAACAGAGCCAAGAGCCTCCGCTGCAGAGTAGACAGGCAGCGTGCTTGGCCATTTAATTACAGGTCAGAGCAAATACAGAGAATAAACATGCCTAAACACATACACACAACCCCATCTTCCTCTAGAAATATCATTCACCTTGGAGTTGCAGCAAGTACTTAGTTCTCACCCTGAGAAAATAAATAAAATTAAAAAAAAAAGGAAAACTCACACACATGCTTTCCCCCCCACAACCACAGTAAATTCTGATTCATTAATCAGTGCTAAAAAAGTGCTCAGCAGGCTACTAAATATTTAAAAGCTGGTGAATGTGAATATTTGAATCAATGGATACTAAAGCTGTACTTGTAATTTTCCTTCCTCTGCTTCTTTCTTAATTTGTTCAACTGGCAAATTGTCTACAAGATCCCAGTTAGCAGATGGAGTCAGGCCTGCTGGCTGGAAGCCTTTTCTGAGGGGAGGAGGCCAGCTTTGAATGACTAAGCTGGAACATCCCTCAGTCCTTTCTGCAGACTGAGAACTCTACAGATTCCTTTTCATCATGGAGTTTTGTTTCATTTCCAGATGAGATGTCACTCAATTAATTCTCTTCCAGTTCTTTTGTTTCCAAACCCATGACAACACAGCAAGGACACAGACGTATCCCTCAACATGCAGGAGTGGAGACAAACATCCACCCCTTTCCAAGCATCGCCTTCCTTCTTAAAAGCACTGCTGCAACAATTCAACAGCAGCACTGAAATCATAAGTTAAAATTCAGAGATAGGGCCAAGAGAGAAGAACAACTCAAAACACGGTGAGGAGATGTCAAGGATGCCAAAGTCATGCACCTTGAACACAATGAAGTCAAGGACAAAGATTAAACTTAAAAAGGAAAGCTGAACATGACATGCTACAGAACCACTGCAGTGAAACCAAAACAAACTCAGCTCTGCCCTACAGAAGCAACAAGATGCCCAGATCAAAAATGTGTGGTTACTGTTGGTATGTCTGGGTCCTGGAAAAGATTCAAGTTCAACAGCTCCCATTTTCCTTTCCTTCAGGCAGATCCTCAGCAAAGCATTCCTTCCTCATAGCTCTCTGCTTTCCCTTCAGTCTCTTCCTCACCTTTCCCTGTTCAAATTCCCTGCCACCTTTCATGTCCTCTGGCTCTTTGGCTGTCTGCCCTCCCAGCTGAGCAGGCCTGGTACAACAGGACATTTTCCAGGAGTAATGCTTAGGATTAATAACACATTTCTGGTGTTATTTTCATAACACTGTTTTACTAACAGGAAAGGCAAAGGAGCTCTTGAAAGGCTTACCCCCTTCCAAAACATCTGCTGCTGCCTCCTGTTCTCAGTGGCACCAAGGCAATACGCTGCCTTGAATTAGGAGGAAGCTTTTCATAATGCCCAGCTTCCCACTGCCTTAGAGAAACTTGCAGCCTGTGCTGTCAGGAGGCAGAGGGGAAATCCCATGCAGAGCAAGGGCACAGGGGCTGTGGCCTTCTTTGCTTGTGGCCACAGTCCCACGGAGAACAATGGGAGACTGAAGCCACTCTGACAGAAGGCAGCTTGTCGAGCTCACTGCAGAAGATTACTCTTCAGCGTCTGCTGAAGGAGAAACTTTGGGTTATAAAGAATAATGGCTGTAAGTGACCATTAATCCTAGGGGGGAAAAAAATAGTCTTCAGGTTCTGCCTGTCCATAAGATTTTGTAAGCTGTAACGACAGGGGGAATTTGAAAAGCCAGGGCTATTGTCAAAAAAACTACTGGGAACAAATTAAGTTGAATATGGATTCCTAACTTTTTCTTCAAGGACTCATTTCTATAAATTAATTTTAACTCAAGATTTCAGACTAATTGTAAATCCTCAGGAAAAAAAAATTCTCTAATCAAAGAGTAAGTGCTATTATCCTGGGGATGATATGGTACATTTTTCACACATGACAGAGGTTGAGCCCTGATCTCAGTGCAAAATCCAACTTTGCCTAACCAGAAAGGTGTAAAGCACAGTAGCAAAGTACAAAATAAAGGAGGACAATAGAAGCCTTTAGGTGAGGAACTCTTTAGGTCCTCAGGCAAAAGAACTAACTGGAGGATGTCATAAGCTTTTAGAAATCATTTTCCAATGTGCTGAGGGCAAAACACCTTACGCTGCACGTTACCAGAGTACGAGTTTCCAGCAATTCATCCCAATTCCTCACTTAGCCCCAGTCAGCTCCCACCCTGATCAATTCCACACCACTGGAGTGCAGAGGGTTTGCCACAGAAATCCCCCAAATAATTTGGATTAGCGTGGATTCTCAACTCTACACCATTTAGCACTTCAGCACCTCTTACCAGCTCAAAAGTCCTGTCCTGACCTCACATAATTAATTCTCCCCATCATGCATCTGTGAAGCAAGTGAGTCTAACAGCCCCCATTTTAGAAACAGTGAAGACTTGGATAAGGAAGCCAGGTGACTGGCTAGAAGACCCAAATGAATCCATTCTGCTGGGTTAGAGGTGGGTTTCACATTTTCAAACAGCAAAGCGTTGTTTTTTCACCTAGATCAGTGATTTACCACCTTTTTTTATTCACAAACCACCAGTACTTCTAATAACAGCATTTATCTCCTCAAAAATTTCAAGCAGAGCATAAGAAGTTGCTCTAGGTCATTCCAGGAGCTTGGATACTGCAGGCTAAAAGTCGCTGAATCAGACTGTCATGCCTCAGCTTATCACTGCATTTTGTGAGCATTAAAGGGAACAGATAAAAGCATGTTGCACCCATTTTCATGAAGGCTGGGATTCGAATTGCCTGTTTGGCACACAAAAAGGCTGCTGGCTTTGCCAGATGGTTCCATCACTGATAGGTTATTGCTCAGCTTCTCTTCCAGAGGGGGGTAAAAAAAAAAAAAAAAGAAAAGATTAACCACCACTTATTAGTTTTCAAAATCCAAATCAATCTCCATAAATTACTCTATTTATCTTAGTGCTGGAGAACACATCTGCCACATCTCCATAAATCTCAACACGTGCACTGCAGTCTTGCTTGCCTCTTGACTGTGATTTCCTCCAGGCTGTAGCCCCCCACTCAGACAGGTAGCCTGCAGATGGTGGCACTTGTTCACTCCAGGGTTCCTCAGCAGTGATGTGCTGAGGCACCCTGCCTCTGACGTGCACATGCACCTCTGTGTTGAAGCAGCATGATCCCAAACACATTTCTGTTAACAGCCCCAGGCTGTTCCCAGCAAGATCTGAAACTATTCTGACAACAGAAGAACATTCCATAAAAACAGTCTTTTAAATTACTATGCCAAGTGAGGGTGCCAGGCAAGGAACCTACTTATCCAACTTTGCTATAGTAAAGCAACTAAAAATGACCAATTGTAGTGGGTACACAGGATTTCGCTGTCAAAACCCCTCGGAAAACATTCAGTCAGCCAAGCAGGTTTAACTTCCTCAATATCCCAAAACTTGTGACTAAGAGGGAGGTGTCAGGTCTTTTCTCAGGAACATCTCTGCAACAGAATGAACAAAGGGGCTTTTCCAAAACATATTTTTTAAGGTAATGGAAACAGAAAGGCTAAAAATCATATGCCTTTATGTGCCTGTGTTTTTTTTCAGGGCACAACCTGAACATCCAGTTCTTAGAGATGATCTTAACTAGATGATCTTTAAGGTCCTTTCCAACTCAAACCACTCCAAAAGCACTTCTCAGCTATTAACATATGTGTTTTATGAGGCCTATTAGTTTTGGCTGTGGGCTCTGTTTGGACCCACTGGGGTCTGTCACACGTGTCAGACGGCAGAGCAGGCAAACGAGCAAGTTCAGGTGCCTCTGCAAGGCGACGAGCTGCCTTTGGCAGCGCCAGCATTCCAGGTTTCTGAGGCTCCACATTTGTGGAATTCCTTTCTTATTTTAGAGGCAAGAACTTGACTTTCTTTAGCTATAAAAGGAGAACGGACAAGGAGAGAGACAGGCAGACTGAAAGACATTAACAGAGATCCCAGGGGACCAGGACAGCAGCCTACCCTCTGGCTTCGCAGCGTGACACCTGCAGATTTGAAGTCAGGAAACTTGATGCCAGCAGTCTCGGGAACAGCCTGAAAGAGATCGAAACAGGATGTGTTAAGGGAGGAAACACGAGATTTCGTACAGAGACTATCTGAAGGGGAAACACTGTTTCCTATGACGGAGAACCACCTGCCACGGCCACATGTCGGAGCTGAGGCAAGAGGAAAATCCCAGGCAATGGGATTCAGTGGGAAAATCCCAAGCGATTCACTGAGAGAAATACTCCGGTTCAAGGTGTCTTTGGAAAGCTCGAGCATTTTTTGGTCAGTTGGTTGGAATGCACTGCTCTGCACAGACACTTACACCCATCCACACAGAAACCCTGACTCTAAATGGCATTCATGCATATTTGTCCAATATTATCCTCATCTAACTTAAACCCATTTCACTGATCAAAACAGTCCAGGACTTCCCTAAATCTTGGCTTTTGACTGCAAATTCTCTAAGGAATGAGCTGAGAAACCTCTGATCTGTACAGACATGAGCCCACTAATGAGGATGCAAGGACTGCCCCCCTCCAGGGAAGCCTGCTGTTCATACATGTTTTGCCATTTGTCCGCTCATTAGACAGTTTTCCTTCTTACTCACTTCATATTTTAAGCATAGCAGCAAAATGCAGCAAACTTCCAATGCTGTTGCTGCTAACACTACAGCATTTAGCTGCATTTCAACAAAATGGAAAGAAATAAAAAGTCTTAAAAGTCTGTGCTGCTGAGCAAAGCACAAGGTGAGCAAACCTTTAAACTATTAAACCAGGCTATCTGCAGGGCCCTGTGCACTGAATGGTGTGGGGTCCCCTGAATGGGCAAACAATACTCATGATTCAACTTAAGAATATCCACAACCTCTGCAAAACACATGCACAGCCATGTTTTTCCAAAAGGAAGAGTCACCTCAAATCTCCCAATTTCTTTGGAAACATCATTTGCCCTTGCTGCTCCCACATTTCCCTGCAGAGAGGCCCTACAGTTTGCTCTTCGTTTGTTCCAGACAGGGCTGAGACAAGCAGGGATGCTGAAGGGCAGTGACTTGATTTCTAAAGTCCCCTGCCAATGACTCTCACATCTCTATCCACTATCTCTATGTCCTGGTCTTGAGGTGGCCAGGCATTAAGATTATTTCAGTTATCAGTTGTCAGTCCAATAAACTGAGGCCCAGGAAGAGATTCCTAAATATGACCATGAAGGAAAAGGTGTTTTCTACCAACAGGGCCCATGAACTTGTAGAGATCACTTTGATCTGTGGCAGGATATAGCCTCCCTGCTCGCATTATTAGAGACAAGCAAGGCTGCAATCAAAAACCAATCCTCTCTGCTGCCTTTGGATGAAGGCTGGCTGTCAGACTCCCCGAACTCTGCCCCTCAGCCTGTTGCTGAACACCCTGACAGAAGCAGTGAGGGTAAATCAGCATCGCTGCCTCAGCTGAGCCAACTCCGACCGCGCTCGGCACGTAAGCAATTAAATGGGTTCTTTTGCCTCGTGTGCCTGTACAGCCTGTACATGCTGTAAACGCTTCAACCTCAATTGACTCTTTGGTAAATGATTTTCCTTTGTTGAAATGATGCTGATGCAGCTCCCGATTCAAATTCTTAGTTAAAATGCAATTTTTTTCTCAACATTTCCCGGCTATAGTTGGTAATTGACTCCTAATGGACTCTGTCATGGTTGAAATGATGCTAGTGCAACAACAGAAACTGCTTCTCTGCCCACCCTGGCGTGCCTACACACTACATGCCTGCAGACGGGCACCAGCCAACATTTAGGGGTGGACTCCCTTGCCTTGGCATCCTCAGCATCCTTCCAGCCCCATTCTCTAGCCCTCTTTTATCAGTACCACCAAAGATGAATTGCTTTCTTTAGAAGGAGAGATGCCAGCCATGGCTGAGCTTTCCCAGATAAAGCCTCAAGGGAATTCTATGCACGAGGTGCCCAATGATACTATATTCATCACATAGCAGGGACACACAGAGGACACAACACACTGAAAGTGTGTTTTGAGGAGGTGGTGGCCATTAGGCACAGTTCAAGAAAAAAACTGTCTAGCATTGACTACTTCTTTTCCCTCCCTGTACAGAACCTTTTGGAGAAAAATGACACAAGTGCTCTCTGTTCACAAGGTGGACGGCCAGGAATTCCCAGGGACTCACTGGAAACATCTGAGATTTTTTTAACAGCCCTTTCTTGCTGAAGGTGCTGAATTTAGATCAGTCCATACTGTCCTCCTCTTTCCAGAAAGGGAAACTGAGGTAGCATCAAATGTGAACTGAAACCTGTGCTCTGGGCTCCTTAGACTTCAGCTCAGCTCAGGGAAAAGTACTAATAGGTCCCAGAATACAAGAGTCCCACAGCAGGACTGCTCTGATCACAGCTGAGGATCAGGAGAGAGACATGTACTGAACTTGGGGAGATGCTGCTGAGACTCAGGAGATGGGGGGGAAAGGAAAACTTGGACTAGAAAAAGAAGACAGGTGAAAGACAATGCTTATGAGGGCCAACCCTACAGAGCAGTAACAGAACACACTTGGGAGAAGCAGTGAGATAGATGTTTCTCCTTGCCATGATGCATGAATGGCTGGCATCATTTCATCTTGTTTCTCAGGGAGGGAAAGAGAAACAGGACTTAAAGCAGCATTTTTCAAAGGGGAGAGAGTCAGAGAGCACACCAGAGGACACTGACAATGGTTGTCTTACACTGATCTGCCTTCCAAAGACATAACCAAAAAAACATCTGCCAGAAGGCAGTCAGCAGTTGTTCCCCCTGCCCAAAAGAGGCCTGATCCCTGTGGGGTTGCTGAAGAAAACACATTACCCAGAGTATAAACAGGGGAAATTAAATAAAACAGGGAAAAAGAGAGGAGTGTTTACAGGCTTCTCTGTCTCCTTCTTCTGTGGCAGCTTCTTCTTGGGAGCCTTGCGCTCAGCACGCCTCTGCTCAGTGGTGGTGTCAGCAGCCGTGATGAGCTTCTGCAGGTCTTGGGTTCTCTTTTCTCTCTCTTTCTTCCTGGTTTCAATTTTGCGGAGCTCCTGGATGAGGTATTCTTCTTCTGCCACCTGCAGACCAGAGCACGACAAGGCAATCAGAGAGCAGAGGAAGCCTGGCAAGTCAAGGGGGCCATCTACCGATAACAGCTCTGCCCCAGGCCAGCCTGGGAATGATTTTATGCTCCTGCTTAACATCTTGGATCTGTAGAGCACGTTACGCTCCATAACCTTAGGCTGCATCCATGGCAATGCCACTCTACAATCTGGCAGATGCTGTATCACAACACCCATGATGCACCCTACATCAGCATCCATAAATGACTAATCCCATCTCCAAAGAGACCAAGAGCACAGACAGATGGGTAAAAAAGTCCAAATACGCCGTAGCTGCAAAATGCAGTGTTATGAAAAGCTGGCTCCCCTCCCCAGACACAGCAAACTGAACCTAGAGCAGCTCTGCCTAGTCCTGACACCTGCCAACGAGGAAAGCACAAGCAGAGTAATTACACGCATGAACTTGTCCACAGAGGGAACTACTGACTGAAAAGGACGTTCTCCCCCAGCCTTTGGGGAACACACAAGTTTCTTAACCTCTAAACTGTGGGACCATTACATAGCTTCAACAAAGAGGAGAACTAAACACACAGATTTACTGTTCTTGATGTTTTCTGGCAAGATTTTTTTCTGTCAAGGAAATGATTCTCTCCTCATGGGATTCTGGGACTCATAAGGGCATTGATCTGAGAATTTGTTTCTATCCAGAGGACTAGCCCAGTAAGTGTCACTGACAAGGTTCTGGCAGTTACCAGAGACCATAACTTCTTTGCTGTCCAGCCTCTTTTCCTTTCCCACCCTCATCATGGCCAATATCATGCACCTACTGACTCAACCTACGAATCTTTTGGAGGAGTGATGCTCTCTTGCCCAAGTTACCTGCTCCGGTGTCCTATTGTAAAGCCTTTCCAGTTGTTCCTTCCTTCGTCTCTCATGGCCAGCATCAAAGACTGGGATTTTCAGGTCTGTGCCTGGAGCTGCACGAATATTAGCCAGCTTGGCACAGATGTGGTAATATCGTTCCTTCAGGTCCTCCACTGATCTTTTCTGTGGAAGACATCACAGGAGGACAACATTATGGAAGCACCAAGAGAAACCTTGTGCAGCAGCCACTCAAGGACCACTGGCTGAAGGATGTCAGATACAGTACAAGACAGTGTCTGGGAGCAAGACCAGTAAAAAGCTTTGCCAGGAGGAATGACAAGGAAGGAGGAGTTTCTCCATGAGCTGTGTGAATTAAGTGTTATGGGTTCACAGCTACTGCTTTAAAAATACCAATCAAAGGGTCCAACAATTCCACTGAGGGTTTAGAGACAACACAGCAGTGGAACACCCCCAGATAAAAGGATGCAAAGAGAATTGAGAGGAGAAAACCTTTGAGCAGGAAACCGCAACAAATGCACAGGAGGTCTCTGAGCTGTTCCAGACAATGGTCATTCAAGCCACAAGCAAGAAAGTATCAGCTGCAACAATTCACTGCCCATCATCACACAGAGTCTGAGCTGTGTTCCATTACCACAGGCACCAAGGGTGTTTGGGCTGCCCAGCTGGGCAGACTCCTGTTATTTTGCTTTGCTACAGGCTCCTCATGTGAGCATTTCAGAGGGCAAGAAAAAGCTCCAGCATCTGGAGCTGTTCTGTAGGAGTCACATCTTTCCCTATGTCACCAGGAATCATGGAACCAGCAGTTACAGGACATTTATGATCATGACATCAGGGTTGCATTTTCAGACCACTGATGGTCCTTGTTTCACAGAAGAGATGGTGGAAACCAGCACCGGGTCAGACCATAAATCAGGAGCAGTACCAGGGAAAAGTCCCAATCCCCAGGGTTCGTTAGCAGACTCTTCTCCCATGGCTTAGGCTGGAATCCAAAACACCTAGCCTACTCTGCTAAACAAACTCCCCAGCTGCCTTACCTTCAAGGAACAACAAGCTGTTCTCCTGGCAGGTGCAAACCTTCTAACTTTCTAATAAAACACAACAGGGAGCGAGCACAAGTCACAGTGGATTTAATTACAAAGAAAGCAAGCAGCAACGCCCTGTGCTGGAAATTCAATATTCCCTGCTGCCAATAATTCATTATTTTCCCCTAATGAAGTTGATACAAAGGGTAATTTGGTCTTTTAAGTGCAGAAAGGCCTGCACATGCCACAGCAGGAGGTTTCTAGCAGCACCTCGGCCCCCAGGACTCACCTTGAACTGCTGGTGGTCGTAGCGGTCGTGAATGACCACGAAGCGCAGATCAAAGCGCCGAGCCAGGTCGAAGAGGTGGTCTGTCTCAGCTTTGGTCCACGCATCGTCGTGGAGATACATCTGGTACTCCTGCTCCGAGTAGACAGGCACCTGCACCGTCTGTGTAGGGAAAAGAAAACCACGGTAGCTCTCCTGCAGCACTGCCCTCCTCGCTGCCAGCAGGTAAGGGCCAGGATACCTGAGCCAAGAACACCAGCACAGCACTGATGGGGGGCTGCCATGACCCTGAGCAATGAGTCCTGGTAGGAAACATGATGAGCAGGCAGAGGACTTGATCTGGAGCAAATGTGTGATCCCAGGGCCACAAACACGACATTCTGGGGAGCCAACCAGGAACTACCTCCTGGAAGGCTGAAACCTATTTCAGGTTGCTGACACAGGCAGAGGTCAGCAACCCACATCCTGACTATAGGTTTCAAAATTACCAGGCCAACATGATAGAGAAACCAAGGTTCAGCCAGCCTCCCTGCATTCCTGCCATACAGCAACACCAATACCTTGGCATAAACTGCTTTGACAGTTTAACTGCTTTATTTGGGTTGGGACATACTCACTCGTACAGGACAAACAGGAAAGGCAAGGAGCAGTAGTCCCCAGCCTTTCACACACCTTCTGCTTTGATACTCAACCTGCTCCTTTCATGTTTTGTGCAGACAGCACCATGAAGATCTGAAGTGCTGAGTACTGTGCAACTCAGAGCCATAAACGTGGCAAACAACTTTGTCCCTCTCTTCCTCATCCACCGTTTCTCCAGCAGAGCCAAACGACAGTCCAACTCTCACAGTGTCCCAAGGTGCCAAAAAGGCCAAGCCCACACCACCATCCTCAGCCTGGAACTGCTCTGCAAGAGCTCTATCCAGAACATAAGTATCACATGAGTACTAAAGGAACACTAAAAATACATACAATATTAGGGGAAACCCTAGCATATGGTAAAGCAAAAGTGTAAACAAGCCTGTGCTTTCCCTTCTTGCCCCTCCCACCACTCCTGTGGTAAAACTTTGCTCAGCCTGAGGAGATTCTGCCTCCACAAGAAAACATGGTGTGCATGTGAACAGCACATGTGCTTCAACACCTCCACGGCCCCATGGCCTACACCAGGCAAGTTACCCTCATGAACAGCTCCGAGGAGCATTTCTGAGCCTCCAAATAACACTCTCTTTAGGCCTACTGCTGTTCTTCCCTCACTTAGACACAAGATGCCTAAAGCATATCCCTTGGGGATGCACTACACCTCAACCTTCAAGTACCACTTCCACCAGCAGCAGTGCCAATCTACTAGACAGGGTAAGGATGTTTCCTGCACACCATGAAACAAAGTAATTTCTTGAGTAGGGCACACACACACAAAAAGAGTCAGCAGGGCCCTCTGCAGCGGTTGGAAGGGAAGGTGGCAGACACCTCATCAGACAAGAGAGTGCAACAAGAGCAAAGACACTTCCAAAACACTTCCTCAGCCCCCACTCATGGCTGCTTAGGTGAGAACCACTGAGAAGTGAAAAGGTGGGAACAGATGGAAAGCTTGAGCCCACCATGGGATGACTACACATTCGAATGCAACGTGACCATGAGAAGGCAAATACGACTCCCAGAGAGGGATTTCCAGCAGAAACCGGCAGTGTTTCAGTTGCACAACAGGAATACTGGTAGGAACACCAACTACAACACTACTGATCCCTGGTCAGGAAAGATGAACTGAAATGGAAACAAGTAGACAGAAGAGCAATGAGGATGAGTAATGGGATGGAGAGCTTGTCTTCCCACAGCAGACTGGAAGAGAGAAAGCAGCCTAGCAAAGGAAGTCTGGAAGGGAATCTTCAGACTTCAAGTGTGCTAGATGAAATGAAAGGAACACCCATGGGCAGAAAAGAACAACTGAAATAAGAACAAAGGAAACTGACTTGCAAAGAAATGCCAATTTAACATGGAAAATTTAACCTGGAAATGAAATGGAGCAGAGACAGTCTGGAACAGCTTCCCAAAGAAGTGCAAGGGGCAGGAAAAGCCAAGTGCTTTTCAAAAGGAACTTGATCGGTTTATGAAAAGGACTGGATGGTGGCAGGACCCGAAAGAGCCAAGAGGAGGATTCAATGGCCCAGAAAACCTCTCTCAGTCCAACATTCTACACTATAAACTCACACAATGATGAGCATTAAATTAGCTGAAACTGCTCAGGATCCCGGAGCCATGAGACAGTTCCGTAAAAAAACATCAGCACAATGCCTAGTAGTGGAGAAAAGACAAAGTGAACAGTAAGAACCATGAGGGAATTAGAGAAACACAGCCCACGTACAAACCCACCATGCTTTCGTAAGTGAAACACTCACTCCTAGTCCACCCATTTCAAGAGAAAGGATATTTGAGAACAAGGGTGAGACAGTGCACAGGAGGGCATGTCAAATTACAGAAAACACAGGACACAGCAAGGACCATTTACTACATTATGTAACACGAGATCTCACAGGCACTAAATGAAACCTCAGAGCAGCAGTCTGAAATGAGCAAAGAAAGCACCACTGCACACCACACAAAATTAACCTGGAGAACTCATTACCATGGGATATTCACAGAGCAGCTTTCTGCCCCGAACATACCTAGCAAGAATTATTAAATACAAATTCCAAGTTAAGAAATCCTTAAGCCAAAGACCAGCAGAAGCTAGGAAAAAATATATTTACCCCATTCTCATGCTCTTTCTCTAAGGCTTTACTGAGGGTAGCCAGAAAAAGAGTATCAGCTGAGAGAAGGCTTTGCTCTAACACCAGAAAAGCTGCTTTTATACTTCTATTTCACACCCTGAAACAAGGCTCAGTGTACTCTGTGAAACCCAAGCTTACATTTTGGATCTCACAGTGAAGAGGAGGGATTTGGTTTGGAGACTGGAAGCACAGAGAAAAGGGAAAGCAACTGAGCAGTGACCCAGGAGCTGGGTTAAGGAGCTTGAGCGACCAACAGGACAGACTACACAGGAAAATAGCCTCATGCCAAGGGGAGCAACAGATTCAGGCAAAGTTATCAAGTGTGAGAGAAGGAACCCACTAAGGAGTCTGGAAAACTAAATAAAATTCTCCTAACAAAGCAAGTATCTGCAGAACTCTTCATCTTGCCTTCGACCTTCTTAACTACAGAACCACAAGGGTAACAACTTGCTCCTAACACCATGTAACTGTGCAGATGGCAGAGGTCTGTACCACTAATCTAAAGGTTACAGCCTTGCTGAAGGCTCTTCTGTCTGTCAATTCACAGTACCTGATAAAGTTAAGGAAACGAGAATCATGTAATTACAACACCCATGTGTGGCCTCCTCTGATAAACTCGGTTGAACTCAGCCAAAACCAGTTGCAGCAGCAGAGTCTTGGAGACAATTAGCCTCACAAAGTTTCACTCAGCTAGGTAGGTGCCTTGACTAAGTGAGTCATACTTCAGACTTCCACCCCAGACATCAGAGAAGAGATACCACAGGAGGCTCTTACCAATGTCCCAGCAAGAGCAAAAGCATCAGTCAGAGCCTGAGCCTTCTAACATATAAGGTCAACCAACCACTTAACTCTGCAGGAAGCCAAGCTTTGTTAGAGCTGATGCTCTGTGGGTTACAAACTTAAAATATTGTATACGGTTACACACAAGCAGAGCTTTTGTGGAATCGTGTTAGCACATGCTTTTTTTTTTTACCCTTTCAGATTTGCATCATGAAGGGAGTTAAATTACATTATGGAGGCACCCTAACTCCGCTCCTTCCTAACTTTGGAGGTCCTGGCTTTGAAGTATAAATCTTGATGTACTTTTCTTTGTGCATACACATGAAAGGTCCAGCCACTCAAAGCAGATACATCTGGGACAAAAGACAGCAGGAGATTACAACAACACATTGTGACAATTTAATATAAGACGCAAAGAACAGGGTACTGCACCACACTGATACCACAAGAGCAATTTCAGAGGGAACGCAACATAATTCAGCATCTGTGCTGGAATCTGGCCAAAAGGTTGCAAGCCAGCTTTTTGGCCATGAAGCTCAAGCAATTTTTTTCATACTGGGAAAAATAACAAGACTTATGACTTTAATGTCTCACTCAGAATAGAATATCTTTGACTACCCTGAGCCTGTAATCAGGGGGAAGATGTTGGTCAGGAACTGAGAGAGATGGCAGAGTGCCTCCTCACCAAACCAGTGACTGCACACCTGAAACACAGGGGGCTCCAGCAAGCTCTGATCACACACAATGTGTCCCAGACACATTTGGAGTCTGTGGTCACATGGCTGCAGGCCACGCTGCAACTTAAAATGCAATTACCAAACCTCACTCAGCCTTCACTTGTTGAAAGAACCAACTTCCTCTCTGGACAGTCAAGAAGCTGACTGAAGGGTGTTTTCCAGCTGCTATTTATATGCTTTTGTTTGAAAGTGCTCCCACTTACTTTATTGAACCTGGCAAAAGGGTAGTCCTTCCCTTCCTCTGCTGCTCTCCTCCAGTGGTAGAACATCGCTCCGTCTTTCCTCGCTGGGTTGGTGAAAGGCATCCACTTCCAAGGCCGGACTTTCTTGGACCCCAGTTTTGCTTTGACTGTTCGATAACCCTGAGTTGTATCACTTGGCAGCAGCGGAGGTGCATCCCTGTGGTGGAGAAAAGTGTTGGCTGACGAGGAGCAAGGAGCGGCCCAGGACAAACCCAAAGAGGTTTCAGAGTGGAATCTGTCACCGCAATGTTTAAGGTGGGAAAACCCAAGTTTAGGCTTTATTTCCAAGCTCTGCACTTTCCAGACTGCAGTGCTTCCCTCATCAGAGGACAGAATACACAGATGGGTTTGAACAGAACCATCTGAAAAGTAAGCTATGCAAGAGACCTCTGAGGCAAGAGCACAATCCATAACAAATAATAAATACAGGCTGCAGAACTCTTTTTGCAGAAATAAAAGTGCATGATGTTCCCAGTTGAGATTAAGAGAGAATTAGATACAGAAGGTAAGAACACTGGCTTGTCTGCACTAGACTATTGTGCTTGTATCTAATTCATTTCCTACATCAAGCAAACCCTTCAAATTTAGAAAAGAGAAGACAGACACCGCCCATGACTGCCTAAGGGAAGGGCATAAGGATGGGCCAAGCACAATCTGGGAAGTGAGACTGCGCCTGGTTTCAAGAGGACACTGCCCTGCCACCAAAAGCCCAAGCCACCCCACAGCTTGCACAGATGACCATAAGCTCTTACTTCTTGTCAGAATAGAGAAGTGCATAAACTTCTCGGTGCATTCCTTCTGGCCTCTTAAACGTCAACGTCTCTGAAGATTTCTTGGATTTTTTCTGAAACAAAAGAACTCCATTTTAGATTCAGAAGTAGCAATTCCTGAAGGAACATTAAACTACATAACCTGGTGTCCTGTGATGGTTTTCAATTTTATCTGGGTTTAGACACCTTGAATGTCTCCAGGAAAGTGCCTGTTCCTGGTGGAAGGCACTGACAGACAAAATGTGCCCACTTTCAGTGATAGCACTCACCAGTACTCAGACACTTGCTGTTGCTGATAACACACTGAAATTCCAGGCTGAATATCTGGCTGTAGTTTTCAGGGCCTGGTGCACTAAGTCTTTTCTTACTTGGTAAGCACTAGGTCCTCACACAGAGGTATTAATGCATTTAATTAAGTGATTCTCTACCTTTTAAAGAAGATAATAAGAAATGTCTTCCCACCCCCTCTTAGTCTTTGTCATTTTGTTCTGCAGCAACTTCAGCTTTTACCAGCTGTGAGCAAGCCCTTTCAGCAGCCCCTTGGCAAAACTACCTGTACCACCTACAAAAACTCTCTGGTCCCAACTCTGCTGTCCCATTTATACAGCAAACTATTTTTTTTTTACATAGTTTCTTCGTACAAGGAATTCAGGGTAGACAACTCAATCCAGCCCCTACCTTGTCAGAATTGATGGTTTCTAAGATACACTTCAAGTCACACCACACATACAACTGTATGAGAGAATCAGCTTGGGATTCAGGTAGATACAGTAACAGCCACACGACGTTACACTTTATTTAAGTGGGACAAATTTACTGAGCATTTGATCTAACTGCACATTCTTTATAATTTAATAATAAATAATCATGTCACTACTGTTACATACTTGTTTACCATATCGCTATCAACTTTTAAATCAGAATATTTTTCTGATAAAACTAACACTGTATCATAAATTGTGTTAAATCCACACAGTCACCTTTCACCAAGCAAATTCAAGATCCCATTGAAAAAAATAATAACCTGTCAGCTTAAACTACAACTACTTTCCATAAAACTTCATGACAGTCGTGCATTATACCAGCACCTTTTCATCCCTAATCAAACACCTCCCTCCTGAGGTGTCCATCACTTTGCCCAGGAGTGATGTAAGGCCAAACCCAGGCAGTTACCCACGGGTCACCAAACCCCCTGTTTGAAGACAGGCTTCTGGAATCCCCCCAAAGTTCCCAGATTTATTAAAAGTTAATATCAGCAGGCCAGAGATCAGCTCACCCAGCTCTTTAGGAGCTAAGAACAAATTACTTGGTCCTGCTGATTTAAATCTTTTTATGCCTAGTAATTTTTATTTAACATTCTCAGTCACTAATGGACTGGAAAGTACTTCACGGTTCTCTCCTGATTTCAAGACATCAATCTGCTTCTTTTCTAATTGAGAGCAGATCTATTTCCTGAGCAAGTGCTGCACTGTTATCAGCAACTTTGCCCTCTCCATGTGATAACAGCTCATACCTTGGGTTTGGCTTAGTTTCTGTGCTTTGCAGAAATTCAGAATGTTTCAGTCACAGCCTCAAGTGGCCTCTTGCACCCCTCCCAAAATCTCTCACTGCACCTTCCCTTCTCTCTCTCTCCATTACAGTAAATTTGAGAGAGAGAACTCTGCTCCAAAAAGAGAGGCACCAAACACATTTAAATCAAAGAACCCACAACCCCGAGCACTCGGTGGCAACACCCCAGGCTGAATCCAGCCAACGAGCTGCTCACCACCACGGCCGATAACATTTTACATTTCAGCCTTTAAATGACTGAAACTCGTGGATTTTCCATAATCCCACTGATCCTGCGTGTCCTGCCCCTAAAAAGGCAGCCATGAAATGCTTTAGGGATGGGGTGGTTGCCTAAGTTTAGCTTTGTTTTGATTTTTTTTTTTCCCAAACAAACACACAGACTTGACTTCAAACCAGACCATCTCTGTACCAGAGGGTTCCTGGGCTCACTTCCAAACACCTCCACAGCTCATAACCACTCGGGAATGGACCTTCCCAACACCTTGCAAAACATGGGACACCCAAGACCTTGCCTGGATTTAAAATACAGAGGGCAACAAGATAACATAGCACATTACCAGCCTCACCACACAGAACTCATCACAGGACATCTCACATCCTTAACAGAGCTCACCAACTTGCCCACATTCCCAGGCAAAGCATCCCAGGTGTCCCAAAGCCCAGCCACACACCTTCCCCACCCAGGGAATGCTCCCTCGGTTGGAAGACATTTGCTATTAACTCCGACAATGTTTTCTTTCTTCTAAAACAGGACTGTGTTATATTATCTCCACCTGCTTAGGGGGGCTGGATGGTAAACACACTTCACAAAATGGGAACTTCAGAGACAGCTGAAAATGTCCTGGGGCCAGGCCCAGCTTACCAGGACACCACTTACACAGCTCCAGCTTAAATCCCACACCAAGTGCCACAGCACAGTTAACTAAGAGCACCGGGAACCCAGGAGTGGGGCCTCCAGGCATTTCTGACACTCCTAGAAAGCACAGCTATAAACGGACCACAGTAGGAACACGCTTTATTCCATCTTTTTCCCCCGATATTCACCCCAAACACCACCTGCAAGGTCGATCAGTGACCAGAAAACAAGCAGCAGCCCCTCGGGGCACTGCAGTTCACCTTATCCGAGTTGATGATGTCCTTCTTGTTGATGGTGCCCGTGTTCTCCGACTCCACGCCTCCCAGCTCCAGGATGTCCCGTACATCTGCCCCCGTCGCCATCTCTCCGCCTGCCCTCTGGCCTTCTCTGCGCCGTCCTGTCCGTCCCCTCCAGCTCTGGGAGGGCGGGAAACCGGGGGTCCGGGGTTAACTCCGGCGGGGGCGCCGCGGGCACACACAGACACGCGCGTGTGCGTGTGCATACCCGCACCCGCACGTCTATCCGCTCACACGCACGCCCACATGTGCGCACACACACTCACTCGCGCGGCTCCGCACAGACACACACCCCCCTTCAGCCGCCTCCCATCCCCCCGCCAGGCCCAACAACGGGGCCTTGCACCCGGCGGGTCCCGGGGGCTGAGCGCGCCGCGCTCGCGGCCCGCGGCGCCGCGGCGGGGCCCCGGGGATGGGGGGGGCCGGGTGAGCC
>JAWWES010000006.1:10355420-10421136 GCA_035583135.1 Lophotriccus pileatus
CCGCGGCCGCGCCGCCCCGAGCGGGCCCCGAGCGGGCCCCGCGCACCCACCGGCGCCGGCTCCGCGGCCACCGGGACGTGCGACCGCCGCGGCGGCCCGGCCAGCGCCACTTCCGCTCCCGCCAACGGCCGCCCGGAAGTGCCCGGAGCGCTTTGAGGGCCGCACCGCGCGGGGGCGGGGGCGGGCGCGGCAGGGCCGCGGGTTCGAGGCCCGCTCCCGCCGGGTCGCGGCCGCCCCGGACCGGGGCTGCCCGCGCCGCCTCCCCCGCAGGGCACCGCGACCCACCGGGGACCCGCCAGCTCTGGCTCCGCTCGGTGCGCAGAGCCCGCTGCGGGTGGGTGGTCTCTCCCGCGCCAGGAGGTGGCAGCACAGCCGCGTCCCAACGGCGGCCCGCGGGGAGGGGGCGGCCCGTGTGCGCTCCTCGCCTCACCACACCCCGGGCCGGGGGTGCCCGTGGGCTCGGGGCCTCTGTGACGGGGGCTGGGCTGAGCCTAACCTTCCGCAGAGCTGGCCAGGCGTTTTCCCGTCTCCTTTCCCGTCTCCTCTCCCTGCCCGCCGTGCCCGGTGCCAGCCCCGCACGGCGCGCTCGGGATGCTCGTCCCGGCTTCGTGTTCCAGGCCGTGCGATCCTCGCCCTCCCCCCCCACGCTCACCTGGGGCAGCCAGGAGTGAAAGTTTTATTAATAAAACAGTCCCGTTTCCTCTTCGCTGTGGGGGGAAAGAGATAGGGGAACCGCAAGGGGGGAGGAAACAGCGGTGAAGGGCCAGGAGGGACTTCGGAGTCACCTTCAGGGTTGCCTGGCAGGAGTTGGCCTTGAGCAGGTCATTTCAGCACAGGGCAGAGACGCACGGATCTGCCAGCCGCCTTGGATAGCCCAGGAGAGGAGATATGTCCGGGGGAATCTCTTCTCCTGTGCACCACTGGGGTGAGCTGAACCCCTCTGTGATGGGGTCACTCTTGCGTGGAGTCCCCCCCAGTGCCAGACAGGCTGTGCTGAAGTTCCCACCATTCCCACCCTGCTGACAATCCCTTCCCACAGGGACTGGCGTGTCACCTCTGCTTCAGGGCCCGGTCAGTGCCAGTGTGCCACAGTGGGAACTGGTGGCACCCCCAGAGTACCATCTGTTGTCCCCAGTCTTTTAACTCCTTTTCTGCCGCCTTCCACACTGCCAGGGACGTCCTTTAGCACTTGGCCCTTCCACAGGGACAGAGCTGATCCCGAGATTTCTCCTGTACTGCCTATTTGCTCTCAGCTCTGCTTCATCCACCCTCCCTCACCACTTTGTATGGCCATTCCTAACAATTTCTAGCACATATCCTCCTTGCCACAGCTGAAGTGGAGGTGGGGTCCACACTCCCCCAAGGTGGGCTTGCAAAGGGAGACAGGGTTTTCCCAGCATTTGTAGTCTCAACCCCAGCTCTGCCTGCCTGGCAAACCTGGCGCTGCTTCTCCAAGGAGAGTTTTGTAAGACCAGAAGAGGGAACCGCTCTTTGCCGCTTGCTGGCAGGTCGTTCACAGTCTATTCATGTTGTTAAACAGCACTTACAGAAAACAAAACCAGTCCCAACAATAAAACACAGGAACAGATGGCCATTCGGTGTCTCTTTTTTGATTGTATCCCCTCCTTGTAGGCCAGACCTGCTCAAACCCGATCTCAGCAGGACTCAAACCTCTGCCCCAGCACACAGTGATCAACTCTCTCCTCTTCCACAAACAGCCTGCAGCACTTTTGAGCTCATCTCCCCAGGTTAGCAGCTTTTTGGTGTCATGAATGGTGGAGATTGTGGGCACTGTGAGCTTGGGTGGCACTGCGGGGCTGTGTCCCACCAGGAGCTGTATGGACCTACAGGTGAAACACATTAGCTGGGTGCTTCTGCTAACTTGGTCATCAGCAGAGTGATTAGCACTGCTTCAAGGGGACCTGGAGTTGTTGCCTCTGGCCACTGCATCCCAGAGCTCTGCCTTCAGAGAGCAAAGAGACAGGGCTGGAGACCTCAGTCAGCCTGCACATACCTGGTCCATCCTTGTGAGTCCTGCACTGAGACATGTGCACCTTCCTGGAGCACCAGGGTCCTGCCTAGCCAGGGCACAGGGAGAGCCCAGAGAGAGTGGGTCAGGGAAAACCAGCAATGCTGAGGAGCCCAGTGGTTCTGTACCCTGGGGTTTTGGCATCACTCTCCTGTCACTGCAACACCATCACCCACCTCCAGCTGCCCTGGGTGCCAAGCCGGGGCGATCTCAGTGCCACCCAGCAGCTGGGGGAGAGATGTCCCTCCACCTTCAGCCCTGGCAGGAAGGCAGCACTGGCCCCTTCCAGGCCAGCTCCTCGCCCACCTCGGGGTGCTGGGGAAGGACACACCTCGTGCCCTTTACCCGTGCCCCGGCTGCCATGCACGACCAAGGGTGGCCCCAGGCCAGAGGTGTGCGTGCCTCCAGACCAGGGCTCAGGGTGTGCATGTCTCCCAGCCTGGCACCAGCGGAGGAGGACAAGTGCAAACACTGCGGCCAGCGGGGCGGGAGGAGGTTATCTGGGGCCCGGCAGTGGAAAAACTCTCGGTGTGTGACTAAGGCCCAACAGCACCAGGTGTGGGTCCCGGCAGGGCGAGCGAGCCGGGGAGTTATCGCTTCCCCGTGGGTTCAGGTGCCTGAAGCCAAATGTTTCCTAAGGGTGCGGTGACACAGCCACAGCCCCGTTATCGTGGCGCCTGGCCCACCCCAAGCCGCACAAACGCAGGGGCAGGCGGCCAGACCTTCCCCCCCCCCCCGTGGCAGGGGTGGGACCCTTCCCACTGCCCCTCCAATGGGAGACATGAGAATACTTCATCAGGGATGCCTTGGCCCTGGGGAACCTCATATTGTGTGAGGAATGGTCTGTGTCATCCCCTCCAAGCATCCCCAAACCATCCTGCCCACTCTGGAGCACCCAGGCTCCATCCTATAGCATGTTGCCCCAACTCCAGCTCCGTGCTGTCCCTGTGGACCGCAGCATCTCCAGGGTCAAACCCTGGGTAAAGGAGCCCTCTCAGATTTGCAATGCTCCTTCCTTCTCCCTACAGACCTACAACCCTCGGACAGCTCTGTGGGACCTGTTGGTTGCAGCATGGGGGATCCCCACGAGCTGGGTCATCCCCAGAGGACCGAAACCCACTCGAGCTCCTTTCTCCCACCTTCCAGCTTTGAAACCCCCACGGCCCCAGCCTGGCTGGCAGGTGACTGCATGGTGCCAGGCCATGCTGGGGCCATGACTCACCCTCCTGCTGGAAGGTGTTTCTCCATGCCTTGCTGCTTCCTTTCCCCACTTGCCTCCTCTCTGTGCCAGGTCACACCCCAAAAACCATGGGGCTATACCTCAAGAGTTACAAAGGGCTCAGGGACCTCTGCACAGTTTCCAGGGTCCTTTTTGCCCAGGAGGTGACCAAGGTGGGAAAGGGAGGGAGAGAGATATGGCCCAGGGCTTTCCAGCTGACTGTGGGTACACGTGCAGGGATTGCACCCCAGCCGTGCCTCCCTCGGTGCTGCTGAAGGTGTTTTCCTGCTGCCCTCATCACTTTGCAGGGCAGGTTTTGCTGGGGACAGGACTGGGCTCCCTCCTCCAATGCAGAGTGTATCTTGGCCCAGGCAATTGGAAGAGGGTGTTTTTTATTAACAACAAATTAACCATAATTGCCTTTTCCACTGCAGCCACTCCTCCCCCAGGTGAGGTTCCCAGCCCTGCCAGTCCATTTGACTGCCGTGCCCCATCCTGTGCCTGATGGAGTGCCTTGCCCCAGGCCCAGAAGCACCTCTGCTTGGAGAAGAAGCCAAAGCACCTTCCCCTGCTCTCTCCTCCATGTAAAGCAGCGGCAGCAGAGCCGGACCTCACTCCTGCCCTGGCACAGCGATGATGAAAGGCGAGGAAGAACTGGTTTGTGCTCTGATCTCAGAGCCGAGCCTCAAAACAGCCGCGAACCGTCACTCCAGTTCCCAAGATGCTCTGGGAGGACAGCAGAGCCAGCCTTTCCAGTGGGACAGGATGGCTGGAGAAATTCATCGTTCCCCTGGAAATAAAAATAATAATCATAATAAAAACACAAAGCCAGAGATTACTTATACGCACACAAACACGCAGGCACGCACTCTCCCCATCTGGCTTTGCCAGCCTGACTCATCGCTAATTCAAACAGCCCACACCTTTCCCTCTCCCTCCATGTGACGTTTTGAACGAGTCTCTGGGGAAGAGGCAGAAGTTTTGTCCCAGCGACAGCACCGGTACTGTACTTGTCATTGGGTCCTGGGAGTCCCAGGAACAAGACATACCCAGTGCCTCATCGCAGGCCACATGTGTCCCAGCACTGTCACCCCCACACAGGCACCTCTGAGAAAGTGGGGCAAGCAGAGGGTGGAGGCAGCAGTGGAAAGGACAAGTGATTGAGCCTGATGGATCTGTGACACCTGTGCACGCAGCCCCACGGTCCCAATCTCAGGCCTGCAGGCAAAACATGACATCCTGAGCTGCTGCCACCCTTCCTGGAGTCACCCACGCTTTTGTACCTGCTCAAGGGCAGACCACAAGGCCAGGTGCCAGTCCCAGGACAGAGCCCAACACCAGAACACTAACCACCCCTCGGGGGGGCATCAGCCCTGCTCTGCCATTCCCATCTCAGCAGGGCAGAGTGGGATCAGCCCAGCCCATGTTGGCAGCACAGCTACATCCCACTTCCACTTACAGGGTAAGGAGCCCCAGGGCATCCCCCAGCCCTGGCCAGCTGGTGGGTTGAGGCAGCAGGCACAGAAGGAAGGAGCCACCACCACCACCACCCTGGGCCAGGGCACCACACAGCCTGCCTTAAAGTGTGCTCCCTGCACTGCCAGCATGGTGTCAGGTCTGGACAAGTCCCGGTCTTCAGAGGGATGCGTGCATCACGGGTAATCAGCTGTGGGAGGGAGGGATGGAGCCAGACCTGCTTGCTGAGCTCGGGACCTGCCAGCACGCTTGTGCTGAGTCACCACCTATTAACGCAGGGAAACCTCAGCACCTGAACCCCACCAAGCTGCCGGGCCATCCCCAGGGCGGCAGGGACAGCACACAGGACCAGGCAGCTGACACCGACCTCCCTCCCCGTTGTGACCACAGAACTCCCGCTGCAGGGGACAGCGGGACAGGACAGCTCAGGAAGAAGACAGGACCAGCAAGGCTCCCGGTAGAGTTTCGGCTGCCATTCCCCTTGGAGGTGACTCACCGCAGGACCAGTCACACCATCCCGGTGCCGCAATTGCCCCATCTGCAGATTAGGGAAACTGAGGCACAGGGAAGTGGGGTGACTCAAGAGTTGTTGCACAGGAGATGCTGCTCAGATGCCGAGGCTTGGGCGTTCCCCATTGATCCTCCACAGCTAACTTAAGCAGAAATGAACATCGATGTAAATATTTACTGACAAACAAGCCCAGCCTCACCCTCTCCTCTTAGAAGAAACCTTTAAAGTAAACTCTCCTGGCTCTTTCATGTTTACATCTTGTTTATTTATTATACAGCAGATCACAATATTTCAACAGTTTGCATATAAAGAAAAGTAACATTTCGGAGTGCAAGAGACCTAACGTGCCCAAGCAAAGAAATGTTAATTAACAATATACACAGACAGGAACAGTGCACTTCCCAAAGCTGAGACTCATCTGTGTTCCCAGCTAGAAGAAAAAAAATATATTAAAAAACAGAAACATTATATATTACTGCTTTGTTTAATTTACAACTTGCTTTGCAGAAGCTGCACATAAAAAGACTCATTTTCTTTTGAGTTTTCTTCTTTTTCCCCTCTACAAAAGTTTCAAGTATAGCAGAGACCTGGGCATTCATAGCTGGACTCACTGTCCTTTACACACTAAATTTAAAAAGCAGCATGGGGAAGGCAGCTGCAGCAGTACCTGGTGTCATCCTGAGGGGAAGAACAAGACAAATTAAAGCGAACAAGAGCCAGGAGAGACCATTTTAGGCTCCTGAATGGAAAACTGTGGGAATGGCCGGGACTGGACTGCCTGGCGAGGTCCCAAGCTGGTGATCGAAGCATCCCCGCTCCCTGTGCAAGGTGATGCTGTGCTGCCGACCCCTGCAAACCTTTATGGCCACGAGTCAGTCAAGTCCCAGCCTCACCCCATACACTCCAGGCTTCTGGGTCAGGAAGGTTTGTTCTGATGGCCACAACCGAGAAGACCGGCAACCCATTTCCCAGCACCACAACCCACGCACCCCAACAGGAACGGGTCTCCAGCCAAAACATGGCCAGAGTCAGCCACCACAGTCCCCGGAGCCAGGGGAGCGCCACAATTTCGGGGAAGAAGGTTAAGCTGATGCCAAATACAAGCCAGGAGCTCTGGGGACAGATCCCTGATGCACCAGCCCCCCCCATCTCCACTCACCAGGTACCTGCTGGGAGGGACCCTCTAGGCATGGGGAGCTGAGTGGCGATGCCTGGGCAGGTGTTTCTTGGTAGCTCGGATCCCCATATACATCCCAAAGCAGCCCTTCCCCACCACTTGGCTGGGCCCAGCTCTCACAGCAGGAGCAGGAGGAGAAAACTAGTTATCAACTACAAGCGGAGAGGGCTGGGTGGTCAGGCTGCTCCCCAGGGCCGTGGCCGGCCCGACGCTATTTACACCGTGAGCTGGCTCTGGGGACACCGAGTCCGGCCGTGGCCCCGCTCACATGTGTCGCTTCATGTGGAGGGCGAGGTGGTCGGAGCGGGAGAAAGCCCGCTCGCAGAGGTGGCACTGGAAGGGCCGGTGCCCTGTGTGCTTGCGGTAGTGGCGGGTCAGCTCATCGGAGCGGGCAAATTTCCAGCCACAGCCTTCCCAGGTGCAGTGGTAGGGCTTCTCGCCTGCAGAGGAGAGGGGGTGTCAGTGGGCTTATCGGTTCCCATACCTCCCTGTGCCTTCAGTCCTCTGCAACCCTGCCCAGCATCCCCCTTTTCACGGGGGATCCCTAATCCCCGTTCTTAGGAGAGGAGAGCCCTGCTGAATACTCGCCTCCTGCGCACCTCCGCCTGCCCCACTTTTCTCCTGTCCCCCGCCTTCCTGCCCCTTCCCATGTGCCTCTCTGTCCACATGCCTGACATGGGATCCATCTTTTGGGCATCCCTTCCCCGTTGTCGCACCCCTCCATGTGCCCCTGCCCCACTTCAAACTTTGGGTGTTCCTCCTTTTGTCCCTACTGCAGGGCAGCACCTTGTGCCCTGTCCCAGCTCGACCATACACCCCAGTCTGTCTCCCTGCTCTGTTTGCTCCTAGCCCAAGTGGGGGGCTTCTCCACGTGTCCCCAAGCCCTGCCTCCTCCTCAGGCATCCCTAAATCCCAAGGCCAGCAAGTGGAGGTGGTCTTGCTGCGTGCTTTGGTCCCTGTGTGTCCCTGCCCAGCCCCACACCAAGAGGGTTTTTTCTGAGCACTATCGGGGCCATCCCCACTTGTTCCCTGCCCCACACGCAGAATCCCTCCACAGAGCCCGAAGCCAACTGAGGAGTAGCTCTGAGTGGGGTGCCCCACACAGCCCCACTACGGGGCACCCACCGTGCACTCCCTGACAAACCGCGAGTGTCTTCTCCGTGCAACCCTCCCCCCCCCTCCGCCCACCGGTGCCACCTCCCCCGATGTCCCTTCACACGCCCGGAATCACGCTGGAACGTGCTCGCGGGTCTCACCGTGTGCTGCGGTAACCCCACCCGCGACCTTCCGTGCGTGTCCCCTCCCCGGCACGCCCTTACCCGTGTGGGTCCGCATGTGCGCCTTGAGATGGGAGCTCTTGGTGTAGGTCTTGCCGCAGCCCGGGTATTCACAGTTGTGCGTGGCCGTTCGCTTGCGCGCCCACGAGCGGCGGCCGCGCTTGGGCTTGCAGTCCTCGGGGGGGGCCCCGGCCGGAAAGTACTCCAGGACCGGGGAGTTGGGCGGCGTGACCAGCAGCCCCGGCAGCCCCGCCGGACCCGGCCCCGGCCCCTTCAGGGGCTCCCTGAAAACACTGAAGTGTCCATGAAACTGCGGCGGCGGCTGGGGGGCGAAGTGGGGTGCGTAGCGGTGCGGGGCCACGGCGTAGTGGGGCGGCAGGTCGGCCAAGAGGTGGGGATCGGCGCCAGGCAGCGGCTCCTCGGGGGGCCCCAGGCGCCCGTGGGCGAAGCCCGGGTAGGGCAGCGGCGGCCCTGGCACCGGTCCCGGCCCGGGACACGGCGCCACGCGTGGCTTGTGCTCGCCGCCGCCCGGCCCCAGGTACTCGGCGGAGGGCATCCCCAGCATACAGGCACGCTCCTCCGGCTGCTCCTTCTTGATGCGGGGCCCGAAGGGCTGCGGGGGATCCAGGGGCAGTGGGCGGGCTAGAGCCGGGTGGAGGGGCTGGTGGTGATGGGGGTGAGGGTGGTGTGGAGGGCCGCCGGGCACCCGCAACTCCGTGTATTCTCTGCGCTGCAGGTCGTAGTGGCCGGGCAGGTCCGGGGTGAGCAGCTCGGCCACGTAGCTGTGGCCCTGGCCCTCGGGGTAAGGCGCCGGGAACTTGCCCGGCGTGGAGTACGAGCCGTCGCTGTCGTAGGTGGTGCCACAACTCTCGGGGGTTTCGGGCAGGGGGTAGTTGGGGCCGGTCGGCGCCTGCCCGCCGCTGCTGGTGTGCGCCAGGATGAAGTCCAAGTCCACGAACTTGCCCAAGTCGTCCTCCTCCCGCTTGACGGCTGCGGGGCCATCCTGCTGTAGCATCCTCTGCGGAGAAATGGGGCGTCAGGACCGGCGGGACGACGGTTGCGGCGGCACCCGCCTCCCCAACACCGCAGCCCGCGCCTCCCGCTCGGGGCGGCGGCTCCCCCCAACCCGTCCGACGGGTCGGCACCGCTCCGGCTGAGCCGCGCCGCCCCCGGGGCGCCCTCCGACGGCGGGAGAAGGGGCACACCCCTCGCCAAGCCAGGCCGAGCCCAAACCCGGGACGCTCTGCCCCGTACCCCCCTTTCGCCGCCCCCCTCCCCGCTTTAAGGTGCTTACATTGAGCATGTCGGCGGGCCGCTCCTCCAGCGGCATCAGGTTGGCGAAAGTCGAGATAGAGGGCAGGGCGCTCTCGTCCACGGCCGCCGCCATGGCGGGCCGGGGCAGGCAGGGGGGGCCGGGGCGGGCAGGGGGAGCGCGGACCCGGCACCGCTCCGCACCGCTCCGCTCCCCGCGGCGGCAGCGCTGCTCTGCGCCGCCCCGCGCCCCTAAGCTGTTAACAGCATGGCTGCGCGCCCATTGGCCCGGCCCGCATTGATATGCACCGCCGCCGCTCCCCATTGGCCCGCCCGCCGCCCGGGCCACGCCCCCCCGCGCGCGGGGCTGCCCCGCCGGGCGGGGGGCGGCGGTTGCCGCCAGCGCGGGACGGGGATGGCGACGGGACGGGGCAGCGCGGTGGGGTCCCGCACCCTGCTCTGTCCTCCTCTGCGAGAGGGAGAAGGGGCAGGGGGGCCGGCGTAGATCGCAAAGTCCAAAATCCTGCCCGTCCTCACTGCGCCCTTACGTCTTAGCCACACGACGAGCGAGGGAGGGGGGCTGTAGGTGGCAGAGCCGGGGGTCCCCCGCCACCCTGCCCCAAGTGTGGACACGGGTTAGGGTCCCGGAGAGGTCTGGTGCAGGGGGACAGATGAGAGCACGCCAGCCGGTGATCCGGGCACCGCACTGGCCGTGGGGGGCTCCGAGCTCGCCAGAGAGCGAAGGTGCCTTCTCAACAAGGGGCGATTGTGCCACCGTGGGAGCTGGGCCGGGCAGCTGAGCCCCGGTACCCCCACGACCCCGCGTCGCTCTGTTCGTGTCAGCGCACCCGTGAAGCCGCGTCCTCCCGCACCGGTGCTGCCGGTGAGGCAATCAGCAGCCCAGAGCGCACCAGTTCGCATCTGGCCGCGTGCAGGGTGCGTGTGCGAGCCGAGATAACTGCCCGGCAGACCCTGTCAGGGGTTGGCATTCAGCCTGCATCGCCTCATCTCGCCCCACAGCCCCCACGAGTCGTTTGTCTGCCCTGCCTGGGGACCGGCGCTGTGACTGAGCCTCCGACTGCCCTGTCACAGTGGGCACGGTCCAGCTGTCCCACCCTGCAGAGCCCCCTGGGGCAGTGCTGCCCTCCCGAGGGCTTCCCATGGCAGGGGACACAAGGAGAGCGGGTTGTCCCACCTCGCAGGAGACACCCAGGTCACCCACCCCATTCTGGCTAGTCGGATCACGACACAGAGATCCGGGGCACTGGGCAGGCCTCGCTGGGGAGTCTCTGCCACCCTGCCCGGCTCACAGCAAGATCTTCTCCATTTGGCCTCCATCCAGCCACTACCAGGAATGGCCCTGCTACTGTTGCTGTTGCGTTCATCAAGAAGCAATGGCCCTTATCTCCTGGAGCCTCTGGGGCTCTCTGGGGCTGTCCATTCCCAGATACCTTTCTAAGAACTGGGGCTGCTGCCTGCGCTATTCAGAAGCCAGGAGTCAATTTAAAAAAAAAAAAACAACCAAATATAAACACCAAAGGTGAGGTGTGCACACACACCACACGCACATGCCGCTTCTGAATCCAAAGCTACTCTACCAGTTGCTTTCATCACCGTGCTTTAATTATAAGGGTGGAGCATTGCAATAAATTATTTCAGTAATCCAGTGGAACAACAACAATTCAGATCTTCCCCCTTTTACCAAGAATCCCTGCCCTGGTTTCCAGAGCACATGTTGGGCAGCTGCCTGGGCCCCATGTGCCTGGCTGCCAGCGAGGCAGCAGGTTTATTAATGGCACCCATTGGGTCAAAATACACGGGCCCCAAAGTCCTTACTTGGAAAAAGTCACCTCCAAAGTGGCAAACAAGTATGTGATCATTACTTAAAATCACTTTTAGCCTGGCTCCCAGAGTAGCTTATTTAAGTCACCAGTTAATCCCATTATTTGTTGCTTGGCCAAATAATAATTAATAGCAAGGCAGTTCCTGCCCCAAACTTTTATAGATAAGTGAGAGAAGATGCCATGGGAGTCAAACACTAATTCCACTTGGTTTTCCCCTTTTTCCAGGCAGTTTTGGCAACTGCACCCATGCAGCGCTGGCTTAAGAGAGGCGTTGCCAACAGATCAGCTTAATTTTACAGCCAATACTTCTTGCAAATGTGGGATATTCCCCAGGAAACCCTTATTACTGATGCTCTGGTGGGAGGGCTGGCGCGGCGGGGAGTGGCAGCACGCCAGGCACCGCAGCAACACAAGCACTGCCAGCGCTGACCGCACAGGGAGCCAGGAGGGCAGCACGGGATGGGTTTTCCTGCAGTGAGCCATAGAGTGGGTGTGTGGGGATCCCTGCCACAGCCCTGTCATCCCCTCGGCCACAGAAGCCCCCTCCAAGCCGAGAGGGAGGCGAGCAGGAGCAGCCAGTGCATGCACAGCCCACTGTTGACAGAAGCCCATTTAGGAAATGCAGATTATCTCCCGGGCCACTACAGCAGGCTGTAAAGTTGCTGGCATCCCAGGAGATCAAACAGCAGCCAGGGAAGAGAACAAACAGAGGGTGGGAAGGGCTATCTACTCAGGCGATGGCCAAAGAGGAAAGGGTTAGTGGTTATCCTGGCTTTTGGCACATCTGGCATGGAGGAGTGAGGACCTGAGTGAGGAGCTTGGCATGCCCAGCGTGGTGTGCCAGAGGTGGCTCCATCAAGCCAAGAGTATCCACAGAACCACTGCAGCCTCCCCAGTGCCACGCAGCATGTGTGGGGTAGGCAGGGGGGAGATGCCCTCTGGCATTGTCAGAGATGGTATTAGTGGCCAGGCTGCCCAGCAGGGCTCCCAGGAGACCCAGAGGAGTCCCCTACCCCACAAAACATTGGGGATTGAAAAACACCTGCACCGCGTTCCCCTCTGTGCTCCGTCACCCGGAGTTGGGGATCTGGTCTGAACCCAAGGCCTCTCCTTTGGAGCCTCTCCAATGCCCACTCTCCAACACCAGCTACAACATCATAGCCCAGAGAACTTCTGCTTCAGTGGGAGGGAAAACCCAAACACCAAAAGCTTTGTAGGGGACCCCATGGGGTGGTGCCAGGAGGATCTGCCCTACAGGACACATGAACTACTGGGACACTCCAGGGTTATGTCTCTGAGAGCAGAAAACAGATCTGGCTCGGTTTTATTCTCTGTCTTCCCTTCCACATGGGACTAGCCTGCGTGGAGAAATGTCCGGGACCCCCCAGACCTGCCTGCACTCCCCTAAGCCCCCTTTCCCTCCTGAAAAGAAAAGAGGAACTGAAAATGAAATTAAAGCATAATTCAATCCGGAGCAGGTCCAGAGTAAAGTCATCTGCTCTTATCGTGTGCTGGCAGGCTCTTCCCGCTCTGCAACAAACACAATGTTATCAGGGCACAGAGGGCAGATTCGTTTGCACCGGCCGAGCGAGCTGCTGTGTCCGCCCTGCCTGCCCCAGGCCTGGGGAACACCGGGATGCATGGCCGAGGGTCAGGACTGCCCGGGGCTTGAGGAGGCGGGCAGCACCCTGGCAGCACAGTCGGGGAGCTCAGCCCTGGCACGGGGGGCTTTGGCTGAGGGCCGTATCCAGTCTCCCTGCACAGCTCTCTGGCCAGGGGAGATCGGTCAGGTTGCTCCTGGTGAATGTCACCATGGAGTAAAGGCTGCGGAGGGACGGGGTTCAGGAGTGATGTCTTTGCCTATGGGAACATGCATGGCCCCATCTCCCATGGGTGCTGCTCACCCAGGAAGGCTGCCAGGCTGGCAGAGCTGGGCATCCCGACCCCTGGCACACCAGCACAGCAGCACCCCCAGACCCCGCTCATGCTCCCAGCCCCACTGCACTGCCCGGACCGCATCCTGCTTTGATCTCTGCCTGCTGCCTGGCTGTGCCCTGGCGGCTTCAGGGCCAGCGCAGCCCTCTACGTCCTTCTTTATATACCCCTGTTATTTTTAACTCTGCCTACGCAAATCCCGAATCCGGAATGAGCAGCGGCCGGGGGCCAAAGGGAAATGGACATGGTGCAAATTTCCTGCCCTTTTTACCTCTCTTCCTCTATAACATACAGCAACGTTTTTCCTCCACTTCTTAACTTTCACTGGTACAGGACAGCTGAAAGCCCTGGGCTCTGCACATAGCCACAAGCCAGCACCGCGATGGATGGGGCATTCCCCTCCTCGGCACGGACATCGCACTCAGGATGGTGATGAGAGATGTCCCGCTCTGTAGCACATGCCACAGCCTCCATCAGCAGTGCAATGCACTGGAGGCATCTGGACAGCCCTCGCAGCAGCAGCCTCACGTGTAACACGTGTGCTCACGTGCCAGCCCAGGGACACATCCTTCCCCCTGGCCTGGCGGTCACCCTGGGACTGGACCACAGCCCTGGGAGTCATTTGCTTTGGCTGCCACTCACAAAAGTGCTGGACAAGACCTGTAACACCCCAGCAGCTCTAGGGGTAAAATGAGGAATTGCCGTTTTCTGATTCCTTGTGAGCAGCAGGGAGACCACGATGAACACAGGATATTCTTCCCAACAGCTCAAAAAAAAAAGCCACAACACACAGTGCCAGCAGGTTGCACAGGGAGTTTTGCAGTGGGGATCATGGAATGGCTGCACTGCATAGGGGATTTGCATGTTAGAGCCCTTCTCTCGTGTGCTGGGTATTATAAGTTGTACATCATAAAAAAGCAGTTTGGCTACAAAGGTTCCAAAATGACCCAGGTAAAAATCTCTGCCACTCTTCTCTGAGTAGTCTTCATTCCTCCTCCCCAGCGATACTCTAAGGCATTCAGCCTCCAAAGAATCTGAATTCCCAGTGAGTAAGGAAAACACTCCTTGCCCTCCACAGAGGCAGGGAAATTGTGGGTGCTGAGACCAGTGCCAGTCAGCCCTGGTCCATGCAGGTATACACAGTTTCTCAGCCTGGAGAAAGCCTAGCTGGCCCTGGAAGCTGGGCACTGGTGTGCCTGCAGGATGCAGGCACTCCTGCCCCAGGAGGGGAACAATTTTCCAGTGGGAGCTGCGGGAAGGGGTTGAGTGAACGGTCTGCCCTGTGAGTCACTGGCACCCATGGGGACACAGCCCGGTGTGAGGCAGGAGGGGATGGCCCATGGGACAGCAGGACAAGCAAGGAGCTGGACAGGTGTGTGTGGAAGCTGTTTTGTGGGTCATCTCATTTTATTATTCCTCCAATACAGCTCTTTGCCCATAGCCACCCAGACAGTGTAAATCACACACCATCATGCATTGTATGGAAAAGTCATCCTGCCACCATCCTGTGCCCCTGGGACACTGCTGTGGCACAGGACACCAGCCCTGATCACAGCCAGCCACAGGGAGATGCCATGGGGCAGTTTCACGCAAGCAATCCATGAAAGTGCATCTTCCCACCCACAACGCTCGTGGCAGTGTCCGGCAGGAACAGTGGCCACACTGCACTGGGAGCAAATCCCTCTGCCCTGGCATCACAGAGAGCTGCTTCTCTCTGCTCCAGGAAGTGGCATTTAATTACCCACCTTCTGGTAGTAAATAGGTTTCCAACACATTACAAAAGGCTATTTTTTTTTTCCCCTCAACTCTGCTCATGCTCTGCACCAGTGAGCTCATCCCCTGGGAATACTGGCTCCAAAATAGATCAGCTCCCTTGTTGGAAATAATCAAATGGGAATCCAAGCTGGCCAAGCCCAAGCCCAATTCCTCCCTTTGTTCTGGGGCTCTGGCAGTGAAGGGGTTCGGAGCAGGGTGACAGGAACTCGCCTTCTCTTTAATTGACCTCCGATGATGAAACAATCAACCAAACGATTTAGAAATGTGCATCCAGTGAGATCATCAGCAAAACTTCTCGGGGAAGGAGCCTGGGGAAAGGAAGGTGCGGTAATCCACCTGCCCCAGCCGCCTCGGCAGGCCTCTCTGCGTGGCACAGTGTGGCACAGCGTGGCATTGCATGTCACGGCCACCCAGAACCCCTTGGGCTACTTTGCTGTGGCTTCATGCCAGCAGCTGCCTCGCTGGGTCCAACACTGGATAAGGGTACAGCCAAACCTGTCCCATCGAGGACACCTGCTCCCATGGAACAACCATCCTCCTTGTTCCCAGCCCCAGCCCACCCTTAGCTGCTGGGTGCCCATTTACCCCAAACCAGCACCAAGAAGCAGCTCTGCCTTGTCTCCATCCCCAGCCTCACTGCAAGTGATGCCACCCCAGTGGGCATTTCTAAGACAATACCTCCTATTCCAAGGTGTTGTGGGGGGAAAACACCCCCTAGCCCCCAGAAGCGCTGCCTCCGTGGGGATTTCCACCCCTTACACCCTTTCCCTGGCTTTTCATAGCCTGGCAGGAGGGCAGCCACCCGGGAAGGGCTGGCATGACTCCCTGGCCCCGGCTGTGCCGCCGGGGCTGCCCCGGCTTCCCCAGCCCAGCGAGGGCAGGCTCCAGCTTGGCATGTGGCAGGGGCTAATTTTGGCCCAAAGGGTTTCCCTTCAGCAGACTCTGACGCCAGGGTGGTTTTGAAGACAATCTTAGCTGGAGTCTTCCTTCCTCGACTGCCAGCGATCCGGAGCCAGGCTGGTGTGTTTGCGTTGTGTGTGCATGTGTGTGTGTATCTCCAAACCGCAACAAATATTTCATATTCGTTTTCTTTCTTTCCTTTTTTATTTTTTTTTTTTTCCCCCCTGTGAGCCCTTGGCTGTGGTATTTAAATGGTAGGTGTGGTCCCGGTGCTGCGTGCCAAAACCAACACCAGCTCCGGAGCAGATAACCCCCGTGAGCAAACGCAGCAGCGAAACCGCACTGAACTGCTGGAAGAGCTGTGCTGGGATGGGCAGTGCTGCCGGGTACGGCCACGGCACAGCCCTGTGGGCAGGCAGGCGGCAAGCAGTAGCCACAGTAGCCCTGTGGCTCCCTGGCCCCCCACGAAGGCTCAGCCAAAGGGTCCAGGGTGGAGGGAGGAGGTGGTGGAGTCAGCATGTCTAACTGAAGGGCCACACACTAGCTGCTAACGAGCTGTTTGGGATGGACCCAGATGGTCTTTGTGTTGTTTTGGTTTTTTTTTTCTTTCTAAATCAAAGTAAAATACATTGCTTAATCATCCATTTTCCATGTTATAAACAATCAAAAAGGGTGGTTTTTTTAATGAAAAGTGCTACTTTTCTCCCCCAAAAATGTAGGGAGTGAAAAAGTAGGAGGAGAAATCCCCTCCAGAAACTTTCTTACGCCCTGATGTTTTTCTCATCCAAGCTGAAAGCCCTGAAATATGGTGCATGTCATGTATTTCAGCATGAGTCACTCGGAGAGAACCGTCTGCGTCACCTACCCGGGCAGTGCTGGCAGGGCCGGTGTGCATCAGGGACAGTGGGGACAGTGGGGATGGAGGGGACCTCTGAGTGCTCTTCATCCAAGGATGGATAGAAATAAATCCATTCAGGCAGGAGGGGGATGAATAAAGATCGATGCAGAGCCAGAGCTGGAATGCTGCCCTCCCTTTCACTGCGGCAACATCCATTTCTGGGGATGAAGCGGGGTTGTTTTGGAGAACCCATCAGGCTTTGAAGCTTCATGGCATGAGCATAATCCCCAGGAAGTTTGCAAGCTCATCCACAGGTGGATGTGCACACAGTGAGAACCACAGAACCCCTCTGGTTCAGGCAGAGCCTGGGCCTGGCTGCTGGTGACCCCCAGAGCAGCGCCCACATCTGAAAAAGCAAAGGAAGATCCTTATTACAGCCTTCAATTCCCAAGATTTCCGCAGGGCTGGCAGGGCAGCAGGTTCCTTGGAGGGCTGATTCTCAGAAGGTTTTTCTCCAGAGGGAATGTGGATGCCATTTGCAAGCTGTGGGATAGCAGGTCGGTGTAATGGGAGAGAGACTGGGGGAAGCCTGAGCTTTCCTAGACCCAGCACTCACATCCCACTCTCCTCCTTGCTCCTTGGGTTGCTCCTGGTTTGCTCCTGCCCTAAGCTGGTGCCCTGTGGGAAGCAGGCAGAAGGGACACTGCCATCTTGCAAGTGTGGTCCCAAGCAGAGACCACTCTGAGGTGGAGGGCTCCTGGGTCCCTTATCTGGTGGAGATAATGCCAGGAAACGGAGATGCTCCTCTCCAGCTGGAGCCCAGCAGCCTGCCTGGAGGCTGACAGAGGATAAGTGTGCCCTGGCTTGGACAGTGCCTGGGGGTGACCGCAGGCGGCTCGTCCCCGAGCTGAGCTGGTGCGCGGCCACGGCCAGGCGTGCGGCAGAGCAGGCAGCACACCTCTCCCTGCCAGCACACCTCTCCCTGCCTCCCGGCCCCGCTGCTCCAGCGCTGGAGAGGAGCCGGCCAGGCGTGCAGCGCTTCGCCAGCAGCACAAGGTGCACAGCGGGGCCGGGATCCACCCAGCCCGTGGCGGAGTAGGAGGGTCCTTGGCAGACGAGGCGCTCTTTTAAAACCCACAGCCGAGCCGGCTCCCTGCCCAACCTCAGCGCGTGTTCTGGCTACGGGCAAACAGCCTCGAGCCCAAACCCAACCTCCAGCGGCCTCCATTTTCCCTGGCTCCATCTTCCCTGCCCTGCCTCTACCTCCCACGTGTCACCGAGGGGCTCGGTGCAGCCGCCGTGTCCCGCGGCTCCCCAGGGAACACTTGGCCCCACTGGCACGTGTCCCAGCGTGGAAAGGAAAATAAGGTTCGGATGTCACCTCCCCAGTCAAGAGTGGAAAAATCTTTCCAAAAAACATGCTTTTAACTCCTCGCCGAGCGTAGCCGGGGTCGGTGTCCCCGGCCCCACAGATTGCCAGCCAAACAGGGAATTTTCCACCTAGATCAAAGCAGAGACACGTGGTTTTACAGGAATGGACGTGGAGGTTGTGCCCTGTGCACCTGCCTGCCTGTCTCCTTGTTTTGGAAAACTGCAGTGACCATGGGGCACTGCGCAGGACCCTGAGGTCCCCTGCTCTCCACAGTGTTGATTCAATCCCTCCTGATTCCCCAGCACCCTGCGTACTGTGGGGTGCAGGGAGCCTGGGGGGCTTTCCAGGGACTGATGGCCCTAAACCCATATCCCCTCCCAGAGATGTGGAATGAATGAGGCCTGACTGAACTCATGACACATTTGATGGTGAGGAGCCTGCTGTGCCCACGCTAAGAGATAGGAAGAACTGGAGAGGGTGGAGAGGGAATCTCAGGAGTTTAGAACTGTAAGGCCACCCTGGCCCCACTGCTGCCCCCCATGCATGGCCCTGTATCCCTCTTTCTCCTCTGGGGTGGAGGCTTCTGGGGAGCAGGGGGAAGTTTCTAAGGGGCTGTGAGGCTGTGGAGCTCTCCATGGAGCTGGGAAATTCTACAGGGTTGCATGTTAGGCTGTCCCTGGGTCAGAGAGCAAAGAACCACGTGGGGAGAGCCCAGCCCCACATCTCAGACACTCCTCAACACCAAGCCCTTTGCAGAGCCTGCCCTTGCAGACTTACAGCCCAAGTGTGGGGAGTAGGAGCCATGGGTTGGTGGATCGGTCCCCTCCCAACCAAGGGAAGGCCCAGAACAGCTTAGAGGACACATATGGAATGGGGGTGCTGGGTGGCATGAGGTACCCTGGGGCATGTAGAGCAGCACAGGAGTGGTGCTGGAAAAAGGATGAGGAAAGCCTTCCCTATTGTGCTGGGTGGTTAGGGGCTGCCACATCCTAGTGGGACTGTAGCCCAACCTCACTCTTAGCGAGTGGGTGGATTTAGGGAGCCAGGATGCCCCTAAAGTGACTCGAACCTGGGTTTGCCCCATTGAGCAAACTTGGTGCGAACTGGGCCACAGCGGGCACAGGGGTTTGGGGAACACCCAGGGGTCTCTGGCCATGCCTCCTCATCCCCCCCACACCACCCCTGCCCTGGGAAGGGGTATCGCCTTCCTCAGCCGCTCCGGTGAGTGTCAGGTGGCTGCACCTCCCCACCAGCCCAATCTGATGCACTTCAAAGCCGGGGCACAAGCACGGGCCGCTTGGCCCGAGGACATTAGTGTTAGGCAGGGGAACATGCAAGCAGCCCCCGCTGACGGTGAGGATGGTGGGAAACTCCTCGGGGAATCTGCACTTCCCGTAAAGAGGCTGATTCCAGGAAGGAACCCCGGACCGGAGTCATCAGTGCGACCATTACGGCCACTCCAGCCACCTGAGACCTTTTTAGTCTCCAGCCACGTCTGCTTCCAGCGACGGTGATGTGGGGATTCTTCTCCTCTCCAAGTACACAATTGCAGGGTCATTTGCATCTAAAATGGAAGCTGGGCCCTTTAGCGGCTCGTCGGCTCCTGATAGCGGGGCTGGGAGCCTGCTCGAGCACTAAACCCGCTAATGCAATCAGCGGGGCCAGAACTCTGCACATCAAAGGTCCCCGGCTCCTTTATAGCAGCCTCCAGAGACCTCCCCTCCGCCACCTTTCATCACTGCCAGGGTGGCTGTCACCCCGCTCCTCGGGAGCCCTGGCTGGTGGAAGCCCCAGGAGCAGGGATGATGAAGGGCCATCAGCCCTCCCTCCTTGGGTTCAGGATGGGGACACCACTCTTGCCTGCACTCCTCTCATAGAATCATAGAACAATTCAGGTTGGAAAGGACCTTAAAGACCATTTAGTTCCAACACCCGTTGCCATAGGCAGGGACACCTTCCACTAGACCAGGCTGCTTGAAGCCTCATCCAGACTGGTGACTCCAGCATCCCACTGCTGTACTTTCCTTCCCTGTAGGACTTCTTTTGTCCCCATGCAGGTTGTGGAAGAACATGGTCATGGACAGACTGGGGAGGGGGCCACAGCTCCCTCCACCTACCCAAGGGAGCCATAGGGCCAGCACAGGACAGGAACACCCACAAACACTGTGACTCATGTGTGGAGTTACTAGTAACATCCAAAAGGAAACCGGCTGAGACAGCCCCGGCCCACATTCCCTGCGCCAGGGAGTGGCACCCTCTTCATCCCACTGCGTGGTGTCCCTAGAGAAAGGACTGGCAGCCCCTGTGCCACGTACCTTCAGGGAGGGTGCTGTTTGGAATCTGCTTAGCAGGGTGCCAGATGCTGGAGGCTCAGCTGGATGGGACAGTTCTCCTCCTTGCTCATCCTCTGTACCCCCCAGGGTAGCCTCAAAGAACCTTCCCTGGGTGAGGACATTGCCCAAGGTGGCATCATGCTGCACCTGCAGGTGGGACAGATCTGAGCCATCTCTGCATCTGGAGGTATGTATTGAGTGCTCCCGCACCACGGGCTGGTGGCCCTACTCCTCCTGCTCAGGAGGACCTGAGAGTCTCCTTGGCTCTCTGTGTATTCCTTGCCATAGGCACGTGCTGGAGCCCATGCCCTGCCTGGATGGGCTCCTGGCTACAGCTCTCCTAGTGCCCATCTACAGCAGGGTCTCAGGTCCACTGAAGGGACAGCACAGTGCTCCTGGAGGGATATGAGGACTCAGTGGCACAGGGTGCTGGCTGCACTGTCTCGGTGACATCCAGGGCACTGGCCCCTGGCTTCTGGCCAGCAGTTACCTCTTGTGGCAAACACAGCTGCTTCCCCATCCTTCTCCGTACCCGGCTCGTGGCGCCAGCGCCAGCGACTGTTGCCATATGGCGCTGCTGTGTACACAGCACAGCACAGCCTGGAGGGAGCGCTTGCACTGGGGTCTGCCTGGCCTCAGGGGCACCCAGCATCCCCCAAACGGCTGCACCCTTTGGCAAGGATAAGAGTGGAGGCCCTCAGGTACCTGTAGGAGTGCGACACCAGCGAGCGCAGCAGGACGCCAAGTGACTGTGGCGGTCCCACCCTGGCAGGGAAAGCTGGCAGTGACTCACCATCCTCACCAGCCCTGCCTGCCGGGTGACTCCTCCTGCACCCTGTCCCATGGCCCTTGCCAGCCCCTGCACCCTCCATACAGCAGCGGCCGTGGGCCAAGATCCTGTGGGGTGCTGGCAGGGACGGTTGCCACCTGTGGGGGACAACCCCACATCACACGGCAAAGGCTACAACATTGACACCCTGCTCCTGTGCCCTGGCTTGGCGGTGCCAGATGCAGGACAGGGGCAAGAGAAAGTCATCCTTCCACTCTTTTTTCCCTGCTTTTTCCCTCTCCCGGGGGGAAACCCCAACCACCTTTCAAAGGGTCCCTCCATCCCTCTGCTCCTAGCCATTGCACAGGGCAGGGAGAGGGGAAGTCCTTTTGGGACTGTCCCGGTCCTCAGAGCAGCACCTGGGGCTGAGCAGAGCCCTGCTCAGCCAACACCTCACTCAGCCGCCCCAGGGGCTCACAGTGGTGTGCACATCCCGGGGAAAGGATGCAGGCAACATTTTTGTGAATCCAGAGGGGATGGAAAGGCACATTGGGATGCATCCAGGTTGTGAGTCCTGGTTTTGAGGAGGGGGCTCTGTGTCAGGGTGTGGGGGATGGGCCAGGTAAGGATGAGGCAGCAGGCAGGAGGTGGGGAGGGGACCAGCTTTGGAACCCTTTCCAGGAGTTTTCCCAGTAGGGTTTAGCTCCACTGCACGGCTGCTGTGACAGCAAGCAGGTCCCTTCAGTGCAGTGTTCTCCTGCAGCAAGCGATGTGCTCTGGCCTTGCCACATCTGGGGTGGCAGCAGGCCCAAGAGCAGCCCCTGAGAGAGCATGAGGGCTGGACCCCGCACTGATTGCAGCAGGGAGGACATGGGATGGGGAGATTCATGCCCAGGGTCTGGAAGGAGGCTGGGGACTTGCACCAGCATTCCTGGGCTGCAGGAGTGCAGCTGTGGACAGTGGTGCTTTGCTGCTCCCTGTTCTCCCACGGCTAAAGATGGGTGCACACAGCCAAGGACCCCAAAACCTGCTCTCCAGAGGAGTGTGGGGTGAGTGAGAGCACAGGGGATGCTTGGGAGCTGCAGAAGTTGGGGTTGGTGGGGGCTGGTGGGGTGGACTGGCTGGGTTGGACCCCAGCTCTGACATGTGCTGGTGATGGGGGGATTACCTGGTGGTTTGCATTTTTTGAGGGTCTCCCTGCAGCCCTGCTCCATCCTGGGGGCTGGGTATGGTGAGGGGAGGAGCAGAGGGATCAAAGAGGCGGGGGAGAGGAGCAGCTCGTGAGTTGTGGGTCATTATCTGTTATTAACATCTGTAATCTCCCAAGAGCAAACTGAGATTTACAGCCTGTTATTAGGCTGTTACTCAACCTGTTGTGCAACAGCTCAATTCAAAAAAAAAGCCCTGAATGTGATTAATAGCCTGCTAATAAGGGGGAAATCTCTCCTATTTAATTCAAACAGCCTCTGCCTGGGCATTCCAAGAAGGTATGGGCTCTTAGCCCAGGTTCCCAGGCTGGCTGCTGGGCTCCTGCTGGGATTCCCCTGGGAACCAGCACTGTATGGGGGTCCTGACGGGGCAGTGGGGCTGCTCCCCACCACAGATCTGGACTCTGGGTTCTCAAAGGCACTTGGTAGCAATCGCTGCCTCCTCCCAGCGCTGCCTCCATGAGAAGTGGGTACTAGCTGGTCCCTGGCCATTCTCTGTGGTCACTCTGGAAGAGGTGGAAGAGGTGGAAAATCTGAGTCAGCTGTGGTTCTTATCCAAGCATCTCACCTTTTGTTTGGCCGTGACTCGAACCTGACTCACTTTGACCCCACAGCTTCCTGCCCTCCCGCCTTTCACTGCCTGTGGTCCAGAGGGTGCTCTCTGCCCCCAAGTGTTCCTATCCCAGCTACAGCTTCACCTCTTGGCTATCACCCACTTTCTAAGCATCCAAACCTGCCTGTAAACACCTCGCTGTCCCTGAGACCACTCTGGTGGGAGTACTCCCTTGTTCCTGAACCCCTCTGTCCCTGGGTCTTTGCCTTTCCAAATTGTCCCCTGATAGGATGAGAACAGGCAGGCAAGTGTCACGTGGCTCTTCCCCTCAAATCAAATCTCTGGATGCTATTTGCATCCCACCTGGACCCCAAGGGCCTGTCCCTTGTCCAGGATGGGGCCATGGACACAGTCTTGGGTGGAAGAGAAGGTGCCAACAAACCTCCTTGCACTTTGCAGCCTGGATTTCCCCTGTGCCGCTAAGTCCATGGTCTCACTCAGCTGGCGTTTGACTCAATGACTGAGCACCATGGTTAATTGGATTGCAGCCGGCCTCATTCCTACCCCTGCTGCCAGCCCAAGTCCTGCCCGTGCTCCTGGGATGCTTCAGGAAAACCGCCAGCTGGGATCCACCTCTTTCCAGCAGTTTCTTTTCCCCGCGGCATTAAATCCCTTGGCCACTTTCCTTGGACACACACTGGCCCTGCCCAGAGGGACTTGTAAGCTCTGCCCTAGCTGAAGAATTCAGCCACTCAGGAGCTGCTGCCGTCTCCAGCCCTGGCTGAAGGCAACATCACCTGCAAATGCCAGTGCTTCAGGTCTTGCCAGCAACAGCTGGCTTCCAGGGCCATCCTCTGCCTGTCCTGGAGTGGTTGGAAGCACTGGGAAGCAGAGAACAGCTCATGCCACCTTCAAATGACACCCAGGGAGGACTGGAGGGTCTCTGGGCAGCTTCCTCCAGCAGCACAATGTCTGTTTGGGAGCAAATACACCTGGGGAGGGCTGGGGTTGGGCAGTGGGGACACAGACAACATCCACGGTCACCAGGGCAGTGGCATGTCACAGTGGGGGACACAAGCATAGAGCTGGGGTCCCTACTCCCCACACCACGTGGCCATCCTGAAAAGCCGGGCCAGCCCGCCTGTTGGCGATCCCCGTTGGAGCTGCCACCCACAGCCACCCCCAGCGCAGGGCCTGCAGCAGGCAGGGGCCGTGTCCATGGCCCCTGGGCTCCCAAAGCGCCCCGGCAGGCCGTGCGGGCAGCCGTGCCGTGCCAGCCCCGCCGCGGGGTTGCTCAACGCCGCCGAGGAGGGCGAGCTCGACCTGTCCCCGCGACCCACACAGTTAATGAGGGCCTTGGCGGTGCCTCGTCAGCAGGCACCCCTCTCGCTGCCCCGGCCGCGCCGTCGCACGCGGCGCTGGAGCCCGGCCGGCCGCTGGCAGGCCTGGCCCTGCCCGCGCCTCACGCGGCACCGCGGCCGGGCTGCATTTTCCACATTCCGCGCCCCGGCTCTGAGTCACCGACATCGACATCTCCGCTGCCAAAGCCTGCACCCGTGCCTGGCCGTGCCAGCAGCCCGCGCTGGATTCAGAGGCCGTGCGTGGCTCCGCGCGAGGCGATGGGAACATGTCTCCCTGTATGTAGGCTCCAGGGCACTCTCCCCTGCCCTGGGGGTGGGTTTTCACCTTACACCCTAGCAAATGCTCCTGCCTTGCCCTGGGGAAGCTTTGCTGCTGAGGGTCCTGCACCCCACAGGGAGCACCCACCTTCGTACCTTTGCCCCGAGCGTCCCAGGGAACACGCCAGGAGTGCCACCCCCCCAGCACTGGGCATGGCCTGGCATTTGTGAAAGCAGCCATGACCAAGGCCTCAGGCACATGAGAAGAATTTGACTGGTGGCACTGGATGCTGGGGAGGCTGTGAGGATGGGGTGCAGAGGGAGGAGGGTGTGAGGCTCCCCCTTGCATTCCCCCAGCAACTTCTTGGGATGACTAACTGTCAGCAAGGAGCACACACGCCTCTCCCACCACTTGTCCCTCCATTCCAGCACATGGCTCCCCAAATCCACTGCGAAGCCTGGCAAAACTATGCCAGGGATTGCCAGCACAGCACAGATTCCCACCCCAGCTGCCCTCCCGTGAGGCCATGGGCTCATGCCGGTGACAGTGCAGGCAGTGACTTTGCCAAGCCATGGCCAAGCACAGGACAGCACTGTTGCATGGATGGATGCCATGAAATGAGTGTTTTAAGGTCACTCAAAATAATCACCAGCAAAGGTAGCAGCAAAAGCACGTTTAATATAAAGGCAATGGCACAACAGAGTTCTTGGCAAGGCTGACGCTACTACTTGCTAGATACTTAAAATATACAGAGGAAAAGCACACAGAAATCTAAAATCAGGATCAGTTTGAGCTGAAATAAACACGAGGTTCTCAGATCATAGTGTGGCCGGGGGGGGTGGTGCGGAGGGGATGCACCACCACAGTGGAAGAGTCTGGGTGACCAGCACACCACAGCAGCTCACCAGCCACGCACTGAGACAACCCCAGGGGGTGTGCATGCAGGTGAGGTGTGTGTGTGTACACAGGGTGCACAGTGCAAGGTGCACACGATGTCACATGTGTCTGCCCACCTGTGCCACGCACAAACATGAGCAAATGCCCACGGTGGCAGTTCCCAGCGCTCAGCAGCGTGGCTCGTTCGGTGCGGGCAGGCCACCGAGCTCCCGCGCAAGCAGGTGTCTGGGGAGCAGTCCTGAGCCCTTCCTGGTGCCTCTCCCCACAGCAGTGGCTCCAAGCCGTGACACAGGGGCCGGGCTGTCTCTTTCCGGCTGTTTCCCAGCCTGTCAGGCCAGTCATGTCACGTCTTGCTGCGATTTCCCGGATGGTTGCTTGGCACCTTCCTCTTCCCCATCCGGATGGACAAGTTCCTGGAGCACCAAGCTGGGGCAACACATCTCCCTGGCTCCTGCCCTGCCTCCCCAGCTCCGTGCCCTGGCTTCGGCATCCCTTCTCAGTGCTGGCCAGCTCCCTCCCTGCTGATGCTGAGCGGGCGGGGAGCGCTGGCTGCGGGCGGGCTCTGAGTCACTGCGGGGCGGGAGGTGCGGGGACAAACCCGCCGCCTGTGCCGGGCGGTCGGGGCGGCTGGACTGGCTGGGCGAGTCAGGCCCGGGCGGGCGCCGTTCGTTCTCCGCTGTGGCTGGAGGACGTGCCGGGAGGAGCAGTGCTGGTGGGGATGGGCATCTCCCGCTGCTGGAACCCGGGCAGAGGTGTCGGGAGCTGGGCAGGAAGGCAGGGACTGCCAGAGGCTGGAAGCTGGGCAGGCAGGAGTGGGCTAGGATGGCTCTAGTGTGCTGGGCTCTCCTTCCCACTGAGTGGGATGGTACCAGCTATATGGGGATGCTCAGCCTTGGGGAGAGGCCAGATCTCTGGCCAAGCTCACACTGCCCATGGAAATCCCCTTCCTGTCCAGAGCCACCCACAGCTCCGTGCCACGGATAAGGACACGGGTTTGAGCAGAGGGTGTAGCCGTGGCCGCAGGCAGGCCTGTGGGAGCCACTGGCCACACTGAGCCCTGCTGTGCCTCGCTGTCCCCACAGCCTGCCCAGGGCAGCTCTGGTCATGGCACCGCTCCTACCCCAACAGCAGAATGGCTCACGTGCCTGCCTGCCCGTCCTTCTGCACGTGGGGAAACTGAGGCAGAGAGCATGGCAGAAAAGACATGTTGGGTTAAGCCCTCAGTTGGCATGGAGACAGCAGCCCTGCTCAACCCCTTGCACTGCCAGAGCATCCTTTGGAGAGAGCTGGAGCATGCAGCTCAGGTGTTATGGTAATGCCAGATCCATTTCAGTGTCCCCAGCAGTCAGGGAATAGTCCTGAGACATTTCCCTCCAGGCCATACTAGGCTGTGGCTTTGTGCCCTCCTGGCCACACCAGGTGGGACGTGGGCTCTTGGCTGGGGTAGAGGAGGTTCAGGCCTCTGGGTACCTGGACCTTCTCCCTTTATTCCCACAACCTGTGATTAACATTGCTGCCAGAGTCTATAATTACCCACCGCTATTCCTGCCAGGAACAGGGGCCTGGTGGGACAATCCCCCTGCCAGAGGGACCCCCAGTCTAGAAATCCCCTCTGGTACCCTGCCAGATCCACTGGAGAGAGAGAAGGGCAGATCCTGCTCCCTTCATCCCTGGCATTTCCAGGAGCCCTTCAGGTGTGGTGAACCAACAGCCGCTGCTCAGAGTACCAGGAGACAGGAGGCAAGTGAAGTGGGAATCACTGGCTCAGCCCTTGGGATGGAGGAGTGGGTCTGAGCAGCCCCACTGCTGAGTCAGAGTCTCCTCCCTGGCAGGGGAGACCAGATCCTGGCTGACAGAGGAGGGATAGAACCCCTCAGTGCCAGGAGGCTGAGCTCCTGAGCTCCTCTCTCCATCCTCAGTTAAGTCCCTCCCATCCCTGCCATAGACATCTGGTTAATGAGCCCCGTAGTTCCTGCTGGGAAGGTGCTGGGAACCTTGTCCTTCTGTGGTTGTAACCCTACCCTACCTGGGCTCCTGCAGCCTGCCCTGTGTTCTCTTCTTGCCAACAACCAGTAGGTGAGGATGAACCAGCCATAGGGACCCAGACTTTGGGGTATTAACAAGTCTGGATGCGCCAGCAGAGCCAGGATATGCCCAACTTGTGTGGCCCCACAAGTGTTCGGGGAATGGCTTGGTGGAGGGCCATGTTGTAAAGACACAAAGATCTCTATGGTTTCCACAGGGCAGCAGGGTGGGGGTGCAGGGATGGGGCTGTGGCAGGGGCCAGGCTTAGTGGATATCCAGGATGCAGGTGTGACCATCACAGCCAGTGGCAGGGGTGTAAGGCAGCCAAGTGCATTGCCCCAGAAGGGACAGCAGCAATTTGCATCACTGGAGGAACCTCATCCTGAGTACCAGAGGCTGTCAGAGCCTGGCACACCTGCACACACCTCTGCACAGGGCTGTATGTGCCTGGCACACGCACACAAGGATGTGCAGAGCAGGGGCAGATCCCCTGGAGCAGCATGTGGGCAGCATTCGTGATTCCTGCCCTGGCTCCAGTGCCACTGGATCACAGCAGTGTCCAGAGCAAGGGTGCTGGACACAGATGCTCGCAACAAACCCACCATATTCCTGTTGTCCCCCACATTGTCACAAAAGAGCCTTCACCCTGTGAGTGATTCTTGCCTGGGGCCAGGACAGGTAGAGCAGGATCCCTGCCCTGGTCTGTCATTTTGTCTCTAATGGGATTCCCCGCTGTTCCCCTTCATCAGGGCTGAATGAGGGCTGGCTAATGAGGGGAGTGTGATTATCTGGGCAGGGGGCTGGCTCTGGGCAGAGGGAGGTTTCCCTGGACCAGGTAATGACAAGCTTTTGTGCCCTCTACTCCTACCCCCGACAGAGGACAGAGGCAGGTGGATGAGGGTGCCCCAGGCAAAGAGTGGTTACCAAAGAGCTGAACTCAGCAAGTCCCAGCAGTTCCCACCCCCCCACAGTGTCACACTAAGGGGATACCTTGGCTGCTGGAGCCTGGCCAGGCACTCAGGAGTACTGGCTCCAGTTCATTTGCCCAGCCCCAGAGAGTCAGCTCGTGGGACATCCCAGCACTGTCATCCACAAGCCTGAGGATCCTGGTGCCAGCTGGGCACAGAACACAACATTTCTAGTGGCCAGGGTGCACCAGGACAGGATGGGTGCCTGGACAGCAGGCTCCAACCTGCACCAGACCCAGGCCAGAGCAGCATGGGCTGCAGAGAGGCACGTGGGGCCAGTTGTCCCCCACACTGCTCACCCATGACAGCATGGGGGTACACATCAGGCAGCCCTGTCTGGGACACATATTGGAGCCATGGATGCTGGAACAGGGTCTGGCTCTGTGTGGGCTGAGCTGTAACTGGAAAAGGCCAGGGCAGAGCAGGGAGACGAGTGGGACTGGCTCCCAATCCTGTGGGTGCTGGACATGCTTTAGCCCTGCTGAGGTCCTGCACCCTGTGAGGCTGCAAGGACATGAGGAACCCAGGCTGTGGACATGGTGTGCAGAGGCAGGACCCTGCAGTAGGACCCTGGTGCAGCCAGCACACAGGGCAGGTGCCGTGCCTGCAGCCTGGCAAGCAGGTGGGTGGAGAAGCAGATGGATCGCGTGTGACAGTCCAGACATAATTCACTGCTCCTGAGGAGAGAAATCTTCCACCTGGAAAGGAATCTGCCTTCCTCCGCCCTCAGCCCAGCAGGCTGCAGGGCCCAGAGGGGCAGGGAGGGGTGTGCAGGTGGGCTGCTGTGCTGTGAGCCTGCACAGGCAGGGCAGGCAGCACCCTTCACCAGGCAGGGCACCCGCAGAACCAGACACGAGTCCTGACTGTCTGGTGGGATTCTGGGGAGAAGGTGGCTTTGGTGCCAGCTGCTCACCCACCCTGCAGCTGAACATGCACGCCAACCACGAGCAGCATTGCCCCCCTGCCAGGGGCATGTGCTGGGGTGAGCTGGAGGGTGCTTCCCAACCCCACTAGCCACTGGCCACCAACAGCCCAACAGCTGCTGTCCCTGCATACAGGTGGCAGCACGATCCTGGTGGGGTGCTTAGAGGCCCTGGCAAGGTGCAGTACATGCACAGCTTTGGGAAAAGGCTGTGCCAGGCAGAGTTGAGAGGGCTGGGAGCCAGAGCGGCTGGAGGGCTCACGGGGAGGGTACAGGCTGCGTGCCCCAGCCCATCACCGCTGCGTTAGGGAAGCAGGCTGCGTGGCAGGCCCTGGCACGAAGCAGCGTCTCTGCTGAGCACCTCTTGTGTCTCAGCATCTCCCAGGGGATGCAGCGTGTTCCTCTCTGGGTGTCCTGGCCTTCAGGCTGCTGAGTACACAACTGACACGTGTGTGTGTGTACAGATATGTCTGAGCATGAGCATATTGGCTGTGCACGTGACACATCTCCAGTCAGGGCTAATTAGGTAGTGAGCTGATCAGCAAACGACCCCCCCCACACACACTGGCTTTCTGGGAACAGCAAAGGAGACAAGTGAGGATCAGTGAGGACACAGATCCTCTCCAAACATCCCTCTCAGCCACACCTGAGCCACAAGCAGTCTCACACCAGGGTCTGAGGGTAGATGTCTCCTGCAGGAGGGCTTTCCCCACCTTCGGACAGATACCCCGATCCCTGTTATCCTTGTCCTCAGCTCCCTACCTCTTTGGGAAACAGGCTGAGAGGATGAGGACAACATGCCAGCAAGGATGCTGGAGCAGGCCGCCAGACTGGGGAAGGTCGGGCACCCAGAGAGGTGGCCTGGGCTCCCCACAAGGGACAGACACACCAGGGGGGCACAGGGACACACAGCCCTACCTGCAGTGGACAGTGGACAGGTCCTCTCCCTGGCACTGCCACACTGCCCTGCCGGTCCCCGTGTCGCCTTGCTGTCCTGTCCCGCACAAACATTCCCTCACTCCCAGCCACAGTAAATATTGTTGCAGGGCAAACAGTGAATCAGCCCTCTTTGTTCGAGTGCTGCTGGCAGCCCCGTCTTGTTCGACTGCTGTTTAATGACCCTCCAGTTGTGTACCCTGGAGGTACTCATTAACCCCAGGCTGCAGATGGTGAGGAGGACGGATCTGCGCTAGCCAGGAACAGTTTGCCGGTGTTGGGGACCGGCTCTGGGTGAATTCTGGTGACCTTTTACCAGGTGTGGATGTGCCAGAGGTTTCCCCTCACACCTCTGCAAGATGCGGCCAACCCACTGACAGCCCAGCATGCCCACAGACTCATGTTCTTATCTCAGCCCATAAGTTCTATTTTAATTCTTTTTCCTGATTCTCCTCCCCATCCCATCAGTGGGGAAGTGGGAAGGGGAAAGGAGTGAGTGGCTCTGTGTTACTTAGCTGATTGGGGTTAAACCTTGATGCCACCCCAGGGTACAGCACTGTGAGGCTTGGCTTGAGGCAGCATCCCCTTCACAGCAGGTCCTTTCAGCTCAGTCCATGCCTTTGGCACAGCCATGGGGCTCAGAGGAGCTGCTGGCTCCTGCAGAGGGATGCTCCAGGAGGTTTCAGAGGCCTCATTGTAGGAGCTGTGGTGGGGAAGCCTGTCTAGCACAGCTTGGGCATGTCAGTTAGGACCGTGATAGTGAGCAGCTGGATATCCTGAGAAGTGCAGGGTGCAGGACAGGGGATGGAAATGGGTCGTCCAGGCAGGACTGGGAGGAACATGGGTGCTTGGGCCCAAGAGAGCTTTGTGCCAGTGCCAAGAGGCTGCTCCTGCTCCTACTGCTCTGCCTGATCCTCACCTCCAATTCACATGTTCCTGGCTCCTCCCCAGTACCTCAACCTCCATTCATACTGTAGTCTGGCTCCTCTCCCTATAGTGGTCTGGGCCTTGCCCCTCATTGTCACTCTGGCCCTGCCCCACAGTGATCCCATGGCGGTAGGTCCCCAAGGGGCAGGGGCAACACATCCCAGGGATGCCTCATGAACCAGCTCTGGTGCTGGACCCAGGGTGCCTCAGGGTCCCCAGGGCCCCAGCACTGGTGCTACAGGTCCCCACGGTGACCCCCAGCACCAGGTATCTGATGCCCCACACCAGCCAGAGGAGGTGGCAGGATGCCAAACCCACCCCTCTGTGTCCCCTGCAAACCTGTTCCCAGGGCAAACGGGGCTGGTGGCAGGTGACAGGTGACAGCACAGGGCATGGGGCCATCCCTGGTCCCACCAGCAAACTGCAAGAGTCAATGTTTCTGGTGGAGGAGCAGCAAGAGTGTCTGCTGGATCTTTTCCCCTGAGGGCCCAGTGGGATTGGAGCAGGGCTGTGGCACGGAGTAGGACCCTGTTCCCTGCAGGGCAGCACAGACCCAGCCGTGCTGCCGGCAGAGGGGACAGCCCGGGCAGGACTGCCGAGACTGCACCCGGCGTGCTGGAGCAGGGCTGCCAGGCAGGCCCCGATAAACATCTAGCCTCTCTGTTTATTTACCACTGAGGATATTTATACCGCAAAGGCCTTTAAATTTAGCTGGGGACACACCCAGGCACCATCCAGCGCTGACGGCCGTGGGGGAACTCCCGGTGCAGCCTGAGTTGCCACACCAACTCAGGCAGTGGGTACACCAGTGGCACCAGATGTGCCCCAGAACTGGCACCCCCAGGACTGTCATCCCCCGTGGGGTGGAGGGCACAGGAGCAGGGCTGTGGGGACAGCAGCACTTCCTACAAGGGCAGGATGAGGCTGCATCCCAGAGGGACAGGATTCTCTGGGATCATGGCACAGGCTCTGTGCCCATGCAGTGAGAACGCCAGTGCCACCGGGGTAGGTCCATAACTCCTCTGACACAAATTGACACCTTCCCACCTGGGTGCTCAGTGCCATGGGGGGGGCTGGTTGTGGGGTCAGAAACAACCTTGGGGCTACATCCCGAAGCTACAGCCTGGAGCTCACCCGGGTGGCCTTGGAGCAGCCCGAGGTCGTGAGACATGGTGTGCCACCCCGACTCAGCAGGCTTTGTCCCCTGTCCCCCGTCCCTCCGGGCTCTGGTGCCGGGCCGGCGGGGCCGTGCGGAGCATCTCCCGCCGCCGCCGTGGTGTCTGCCTCCCTCTGCCGGCAGAGGGGCACCCGCCGCTCCGCTCTGCCTCTCTCCAGGCTCTTGGAGCTCCGGTTTTGCAGTCCCTAGGTAGCACTGTCCCCTGCCAGCCATGCCCCTTTCTTCCCCTTCGCCCAGCTTTCGGTGAAATGCGGCATTTTGTTCCACGGATGCTCCGTGTGTTGTCCGTGTCGCTTCTGGCATCGTCTGCAGAGCAGAGGTTTGGCATTGCCCCTGCCCTGCAGTGAAGTGCAGAGCAGCCTTCAGACCCCCACAGACCTGGCTGCCCCGTGTCCCACCTGGACTTCGTGTGAGGTGCCATGGACATTCACCTGAGCATCCCTCAGGGCTTGCAGCCCTGTGCTGTGTGGACGTGCCATCGTGCTCATCTTACCAGACTCCTTGCTGGTCTGCCCAGTGCCTTTAACAAGTGAATTCCTTGTCTTGGAGAGGGACCCAATAGTTTTGGACAGGCAAGGTCAAGTTTCCACGAGGCAAAGGCAACGTGCATTAGGATCCCTACCCGCTTAGTCTTTATTAATTACATCCCATCTCAGACTCTGCTGTTTCTCCAGGACAGATGTGATGCCCACCAGCCTGTGATTGCCTTTGACAGCTAAGACAGCCCCGTGTCCTCCCATAAATGTGCTGCGCTTCATCCTGCTCTGACACCAAGCCTTTTACCTCTAGCTTGTCCTAAAATCCCTGCTTTCTGGACCAAAAAAAGTCCTAAACGACTCTGCCTCTGAGCAGTGGGATCTCAGAGCTGGCCAGCCTGAAGAGGGCCTCCATGCCTATCACCCCAGTGTGCCAACCCTCTTCATGGGGACGATAAACCCAGCTGCTCCCCAGGTCTGGGCCATCCCTCTCAGCCTGTCCCCTCTGTCCCCTGCTTCCCTTACTGCTGCCAAGTCACATTAACAGCTGCAAAGCTGCACGGCACAGCTCGCTGGGGTGAGCATCCCGAGGACAGGCAGCTCTGCATGGCAGAGCCTGGCCATGCCCGGAGGCTGCTGTCCCTGTCCTTAGACATTCCGGAGCTTGTTTTCAGGCTTGGAGATGCTCTGAGCAGCACGGGGCAGGGATATCTGGATTTTATCTGCTGTGATATCTGATTTTATCTGCTCCTCCCATCTCCAGCTTTACATGTGGAGCTCCTGCAAGCCCTCCACAGGGAGACCATGAGCCATTCTGGGGGCGATGGATGTTTGGCTACAGGGCAGCACCAGCAAACACCAGGAGTTGGACACCCAGGAAGAAACAGCAGCGAGGACGAAGGGGACTCACGCCGGGCTGTGCCCACCGCCCGTGGGGTACAGTATTCCTGAGGGGACCGTAGGAGCAGGGCAGGATCGGGACCCGCTGTTTGCCGGCGGCTGCAGTGAGCGGCAGCTGTCCGCAGAGGGAGCGCGGCTCCTTGCCGGCCGCGCTCCTCCTCCTCTTCCTCCTCCTCCTCCTCCCCTCCCGGCCCCTCTGCCCCTGAGTGTGGGTCCTCAGCATCTCCAGGTCCCCCGGGATCCGCTGCACAGAGGGTGGTGAGCTGCGGGACAGGGGGGTGACCCTCACTGAGCACACCTGAGCCCTGTCCGTGCAGCATGGCTGTCTCCATCCCTTTGAATATGTGCTGGTGACATCCCACCCAGCTGCTTAGAGGTTCCCCAGCATTCAGGTCTGGCCATGACAGCTGGCAGCAGCAGTAGCACCCGCTCATTTCTGCCAGCACTAGGAATTTAATTTAAAATTGCCTGTCCTGGGGTCCATGAGCTTCAACCATGGAGCCCTCCAGCAGCCCCCTGCCACTCTGGGACCCTCACTCCAAACGCAGCTGGTGTTTCTTTGGCACCACGAGGTGCTGGATTCTCATGGTCCCAGTGAGAAAGGTACTCACACTCTTTAAGTGACATTTAAAATGCTATTTAATAGAGCTCGCAGTTTAAAATGACTACTACAGATAGTCTTCGACCCTTGATGTGCAGGAACCCTGAGCACTGAACGGACTTCCAATCCACACATAGCACACCATGCAGACCCTGTCAGTGGAAAGGGTTATCCCAGTTGAGTCCTTTGAGCTATTACAGAATTTTCTTATAAGTAAACAGCTCTATTCATTATTTTACTGCCATGGTGGTATGAGAACTTCTTGCTGCTGCCTTAGATAAAGGCACAGATATACACACATGGCAGTACCAGACATGAGCTCCCTGCAGACTTCTCTGTTACAGCTTGGTTTCTTACCTGAAGGAGCTTACCCCGGAGCCAAAGGATGCCCACAGCATAGACCTAGGCCTGCTCAGGCTTGCTGATACATGGGTCACTAACTCCTTGGCACAACACTGTCTCCAGGCCAGGACCAGGGCAGCACCCTGGCTGTAGCAGCCTGTCAGAGCTGCAGGGGGATGGGCTGTTTCCTATCCCCCAGCCCTGCTGATGTCACTGTGTGTCCCACCTCCATTGGGATGCTTGGGTGAATTCCCCGAAGGGAAGAGGATGGGTGAGGAGAAACCTCATGATCATGCCCGGAGGGGAACCGAAACCCCTGTGTCACGCAGGGCGGAACACTGAGGGGTGAGCTGGGTGGGCAGCACCTTGTCCTCCTCATTGCCCTCGAGGATTCAAGATGGGGGGACCAGTCTCCAGGGATTTGCATCAGCAAATGTCATAGGTGGGCGTGTGCCAGCTGCTGCTTTGCCATGCTGGTGCAGCTGTTGTCCCTTGCCCCTCACCCCCATGAATTCTCTGTGGGAGTGCCACTACCCTTGTGATGGTTTTGGGTCTTCCTGGTAACCAGGGAACCAGGGAAGTGACCATTGTACCCAGTATTCCCTACGATTTTTACGTAAACCAGGGTATAAATAAGTGGAAGATTAGAGACCTTGTTCTTCTTCGCTTCCAGTGAGGTCCAGGAGCAGGGAGTCGCTGCGTTCGGTCTTGCTTATCTGACTGAGGCCTGCAGTGGCTACTGCTTCTGCCATGGGAGGTCTGGAGTCTGCTGGCCTGTGATCCTGCTTTTCTCTAAGGGAAGTGGTGAGATTTATCTTACCATTTATTTTGATAATTTGCAGGGGTTGGTCACGTGTGTGTTTCGGGTCCCCTTTGTCCCTTTTATCCCTTTTTTCCCTTTTCCCTTTCCCTTCCCTTTTCCCTTTTTTTGCATTCTTTTGTAAATAATATTAATATATATATATATATATTTGGGAATTTAGTGTGGCTCTTTTGGTTCTTTCGTGTGATTTTTGTCAGTCTGACCGGAGTGAGAAAAAGGGAGGGGCGAAGGTTTTTCCCACAGTCCAGGCACTTGGCTGGGAGCCAAGTTCGACCTACAACAACCCTGTACCCCAGGGACGCTGCCCAGCCCAGCCTCAGCAGCCAGGTGTGATCCATGCCAGGGTTCCTGCCTGCCCACCACTCCTCAGGGATGGAGCACCAGCCCCAATAGGCCAGCAGTACCACTCAGTTCTGCCAGGGCCCAAGAGCCATCTGGCTGTGCTGGGGAGAGGAATTTGGTGGCAGAGAGTTGTAAGCCCAGTCCCTGTGTATGGCTGACTTGAGGCAAGAGGGGAACGGGATGGGGAAGGGGATGGGGGGCAGCCGGTGGCATGTGGCTGGCTGCCAAGTTGCAACAGGAGCCAGAAGCATTTCTGCGAGCCCTGGCCAACCTCCAGGCACCAGCTATCCCGCTCTGGGGGCAAAGGTGGGTTTGATGAGCCCCAGGTCTGTGGCTCCCAGGCAGAGAAACCCATGGGGGCATTGGGGCAGGGCAGGGAGATAGTTCTGGGGCAATGCTTGCCCAGCCCCAGTTTCTCTGCAGCTCGTGGGCAGTGGGCTGAGCCTTGCAGCAGGATGGCAACGCCTTCCAGCAGCTCCAGGTCCGTGGGGCGCTGTCACGGGATAGCTCCCAGCGGCCAGGGAGCAGGGGAGCGGGGACAGCTATTTTGGGCAGCCCGAGGCACCCCAGCTGTCATGCTCTCTCCTGCACTGGGGCAGGGACTTGGGCACTGCCCTCAGCAGCATCAGGGGAGGTGCACGTGCTTCCTACGAGGTGCCCAGCACCCCATTGCCCACCACACCTCGGAGAGAGCCAAACCCCTGGACCAGGCAGCCCAGTGCAGAGCTGATATGGGTGATGCTGAACCCATCTAGATGGTTCTGTGCCTCCCAGCCAGGTGCGACCAGAACAGAGAGAAGAACAACAGCCTCGGGACCTGAAGCCACAGTATAAGCTCCCATCAGTGAAACCCTTGTCTGTACCCAGGAATTTCCCTACCAGCCACACCTATCCATGAGTGAGACACAAGCCCTGTGCTGTGAGCTGGGTGCAGTGCGTGCTGCCAAAGAAGGCTGCAGGGAGGGCACAATGGGGCATTGTGGGGTCCAGCTTCAACCCTTGTGGCTGCTGTCCCCCAGGGCGTCCACACCCGTCTTGCTGCCCATCCAATCCAGAGCTTTCCACAGGCTGACTGGATGGATCCTCCGTGAGGGAATTTTCCTAGGTCATTAGCAGGCACGAGAGTGGAAAGTTCCCAGGAGCTGTGTCTGCTGGGGACACAACTCCCTGTGGCCAGGAGCAATGATGCCTGTGGCATTTCCTCCCATCTCCGAGGTCACTTGCCTGTCCTGGCACCCACCCAGGCTGAGGGCACACAACAGAAACCTGGAGCTGGAGAGGGTGTGAGCTGCTGGTAAAGCCTGGGGCAGGGCACAGCAGGGGCTGGGGAGCTAAGCCCAGGGCTGGGTAAGGGGCAGCCCTTGGCACAGGAGGGACAGGAGTCCCTAGATGCAGGAGAGTGCCAGAGCAGGAGCGTGGCACTGCCCCCACAGCGTTGCAAACACACCAGGTCTATGCTGGGGAGAAAGGCAGCTCTTATGAGGTGGCTTCCAATTGCTGGCAAATCAGGGACAATTTGGGGGGCTTTCTGAGAGCTCCAATACCATCATGGGAGCTTTGGGGTGGGAGAATGACATGCTGTCCTAGAACACTGCCTTTGCCCGTGTCAGGCAGGAGGTGAATGACATGCCAGAGAGAAAAGAAAGATGTGAAAGTTGGAAGGACAAAACATGACCTGGTGGCTCTTCTGTGGGACTTTTCCTCCTCCTCTAGCAGGGTCCTTCCTGGTAATGTAGTGAATTTCCAGTTGTGAAATCCCCAGAGCGGGCATATCCAGTCTGTGTACGGATTTCTAACCCCATTCTTCCAATCCTGACAACAGAGGTTGCTCCCCACCAGCTCACTCCCTCTCCAGGCTCCAGTGCTCAGGTGGGAAGCTTGGGGACCAGCAGGAGGGTCACCCCAGAGCGCGTGGTTCCCTAGTCTCTGCAGCTCCTCAGGCAGCCCAATGCTGACCTGCAGATTTTGGTAGTGTACCATTATGCCAAAGCTCAATTTTGACCTCTCCCTGTCTCACACCCCAGAACTCATGCAAGCACTGGGGGTGTGATCCTGGATGGGGAGGGTAGGAAGCCCCCAGACCTGCACACAGCATCCCACCGTGGGGAGCCCTCGAGGCCAGATCCAGAGCTGGTGGTGCTGGAGGCTCACAGTGCTCAGGAAGTGCTTGGGACAAAACTCCAGGGTCCCCCTGGGGAGGTGAGCAGCCAGCCTCCATGTCAGGCACTCAGTGCACTAAATCCTGCTGCTTTTAATGCACCCCCAAACTCAAGGACAAGCTCTGGACCACACATCAGGGCTCCAGCCACTTGGAGCCACACCACAAGCCCATGCTGCCAGCCCGGTGCACGGGAAATCTTCAGAGATTGTTGTGTTTCGACCGGCCCATCCCTCTCGCAGGTGCTGGGAGCTGGCATTTCCTCCCCACCCTTCACCCCTCTGGATCCCTGCCCGCATTTGCCCACAGTTTCCCAGGCAACAGCACCCGTGGAGATACAAGAGGAGAGGCCACACTGCCTAGGCAGCGGTGCCACCAGCCTGTCGACCCATGTCCCCCACGGAGCTGGCGCTGACTCCATGAGGTCACTGCACCTGCAGAAACAGAAGCTTCCAACCCCCACAGATTTCAATGGCACTGGGGAAGGGGTGTTGTGGAATCAGCCCCACCACTGTGCAAGGATTTGGGTTCACTGTGACATCGGCCAGCCTGCGGAGGGATGGTGAGGAAGGAAAGAGGCGGGTTCCCCAAGGGCGGGAATGGGGGAATGATTGCTACCAGATGGGGAGAGATGGATGAAGTGGGCACGAGCACAGGCTGGAGCACCTCTCCTAAATCCCTTTGGCCTCTCACCTCACAGATCACTTTTGGTCTCTGCTCCTGCTGCGTCTCTGGGCACCATGAGATGCCAGGAAAGCCCTGACCAGCACAGCAGGACCGTGGCCAAAGCCAGGGGTACACAAAGAGCCCAGGCTCCTGGGAAGGAGGTGTTTGCACCCACGTGCAGGGTGCTGAAAGGGCACTGCAGCATCTTACAGGCTGCAGGGGGGAAGGAGCAGCACCTCGCTGACGCTCCTGGGGGCTGCAGGACCCCTCTTCCTCTTTTCCCACATCAAGTGTACAGAAAGGCAGAGAGATCCCGAGAAGGGCGTTTGAAAGCATGAGTTTCATCCGTTGAAATCCATCCCTTAAGGATCTAGTCTGTAACTCCAGGGCTGGCAGCTCCTCTCCAAAGCCCAGACCCTGGGGCAGAGGTGCGGGTTGCAGTTCTGGCTCTGGCACAGGGCGCTGGGTGTGGGGTGCTGGATTCAGGTGCCGGCTGCTGGATTTAGGCTGCAGGGTGGGGTGTGAGGCCACAGGCAGCCAGGAGAGAGGGTTCTAGTGAGAAACCTGGCTGCTGGTGCAGAGCACGTGTGGGTGCTGGGAGGGTGTCGGAAGACATGAGCACCCGCCCGCACCGCTGCCTTCCCCTTCCTGCTGTGGGAGCCCTGACTTTGGCTTTACCACACGCAAAACGAAAGCAGTGCTGGCACTGTGCTGGAGCCATCTCCCATTCTGCAGCCCAGCACCCCGGGGAGTCTGCTGCATTGGGGCCTGGACAGACACCCCTGGGGCACCCATCCTATCGCTGCCCCACCTCCACCCCATCCCTGCAGAGGATTTCCTTAACCAGGCAGCAAAACGCAAGGACAGCAGGGATCTGTGGACACCCGTAAGGGGTGCTCCCCAAGTTGCTTGGAACACCAGGAACATCAGAGGGTCAGCCCTGAGATGGGGTGCAGGGCTGTGGAGGTGGAAAGGACCAGAAAACACTCGGTGGGTGAGATGTGGTAAGGGCTGTGCTGTTGGTGAACTTGGGCTGCTGGGCTGTGGAGGCGGAAAGGACTGGAAAACTCTGAGAGTGTGAGATGTGGGAAGGGCTGTGCCGTTGGTGAACTTGGGGTGCTGAGCTGTGCCCCTGCCATGCTCCCCAACAGACGCCCTGAAGCCCTGGGGTACAGCACACCCCAGGAACTGGGAGAGATCCAGGAAGCAGGGCAGGGTGCCGGAGTGCAGGCGCCCGTCCCAGCACGTGGGAAGCCCATTGGGAAGGAGAGGGCAGGGAGGGGAGGCCTCGGCGAGGGGCCAAGCAAGGGGCGGCCCCTGGCGCACCCTTCAAGCATTACTGGAAACATCTGGCCTGGGATGTGGGGGCGTGCACTGGCTGCACACACATGTGTGCACACGCACATGGGTATGGGCACACATACACACACATATATATTTACGTGTACGTGTATATCAGTACATGCATCCACACCTGTGTACACTCATGTTCACATGTGCATACATGCCCATACACGTGTACATAAGTGCCCATACATGTGCAGACACACATGCACAGACGTGGATGTTGGCACATACATGTAGATGCAAACATGTACAGCCACATGTAGACACACACCTAGACACATGGGTGTAAGTGTACAGATTTCCATGCACACACACATGTGCGTGTGCCAGCAAGCAGCGTGCACAGGCGTGGGCATACAGTGTGTGACCCACTTATGTGCAACAGACCCCCATACGTGTACAGCACTCACACTAACCTCACACATCCCGGCTGGAGCCTGGGGCCATCCCACTGCCCGCGATCGCCATGGTGCTGTGCCCTGTGAGCACCCTGCGTGTGAGTGTTCCTCTGCGTGTGAAAACCCGTGCATGCAGGGGTGCGTGTGTGCCCAGTAGGAGCCTGTGTGTGACCATGTGTCCCATATATGTTCACACGTGCCACGGTCCCGGGCAAGACTGCATATGGTCCTCTTTGTCCACACGCCTGTGGGCTGCATGTGGGCTCCTGGTGCCCATGCGTGCCAAGTGTGCCACGTGCGTGCCCAAGCGTGCCAAGTGCGCGGTGTGCCCGTGTGTGCAGCACTCCCGCGTGTGCCTGCCGGTGTGCGTGTCCGTGTGCGCCGTGGGTACCCGCGTGCCCACGCGTGTGCTCGTGTAACACACGCACCCCGTGTGCCCGCGGCACCGCGTGCGCCCTCGCCCTCCGCGGTGCCCGCGGTGCGCTGAGCCGCGCTGTGCGGGCACGGGTGCGGGTGCCGAGGCGGGGCGCTGGGGAGCGCGGCGAAGCGGGGGGGGAGGTTGGGGGGGGAAGCGCGGCGACGCGGGGGGCGGAGCACGGCGGCGGGGGCGAGAGGCGGTGCCAGCCCCCACCGACCTCCAAACTTTCATTAACTCGGCGGCAGCACCGGCGGCGGCGGCGACGGGCCTGGTACGGCACCGGCACCGGGCTGGGAGCGGCGCCCCCGCGGGCCCACCCGGCGCGGCGGGAGGGGCCGGGCGGCGGAATGGGCACGGTAAGAGGCTCGCACCTCCGCCGGCACCGGGCGCCCGGCCCGTCCGGCGGCCGCAGCGGCACTGGGGATGGGACGGGAGAGGGGTGGGTGGGCTGCCGGAGAGGGGCGGGAAGGGGACGAGGGCGGCGGGGGTCTCCGGAGCGGCGGGGTCGGGGACATCGGGGGAGGCACCAGGAGCGGCCACCCCTCAGGACAGTGTCGGGAGCGGGATAGCGGCATAGCGGGATGCGGGGCGGTCCCGCATCTGTTGCTCTCGCGGCGGCGCGGTGCCGGGGGAGCGCGGGGGCGCCGCGCGCAGAGCGGGACCACCGCCGCCGCACCCGGGGAGGACGGCGGGCACCGGGGCGGCCCGGCCCGGTGGCGGGGCGGGGGGGCTGGCGGTAATTTTCCACGGGCATGTGCCGGGGCGGGGCGGCGGAGCAGCCACCACGTGGCGGCTGATGTAACCGGGGCCCCCCCCCGCCGCCGTTCTGCACCGGGCGGCGGCGGCGGCGGCGGGGGGGAGAGCCGGGCGGCGGGCGCTGCCCGCGGAGCCGCCGCCGGAGCCGCCCCCGCGGGGCGGGAGGGGGGGAGCATGGCGGCGGCAGGCCGGCCCGCTGCCAGCCTCCCGCGGGCGCCGGGGAACCCCGGTTCCGGCGGGCCCGGCGGATGCTGCCGGAGGAAATGGCCTCGCAGGTGGCAGCGGCTGCACCGGTGCTTCGGGCTGCCCACCCGCAGAGCGGAAAGGCGCGGGGCACTCCATCCTCCGGCCCGGCATCCGTGGCCTTCCCCTGCGTGCCGTGGGCTGCCTCCCCCGCCGAGGTGTGACACCGCTATGGGAGCCCTTGTGTGTGCCCAGGTGTCCCCCGTGCCGTCACTAGGTACGCGAGCTGCCCAGTCCTTCTGTCTGTCCTGGCATCACTCAGCTCCGGGAGAACCACCAGTGGATTGAATCCCTATCCCTGCCGGGCTGTCCCAGGGGATGCTGTATCCTCGGGCATCCCTGCATCCGTCCCAATGCCACCCCGCTGGCTTTACGCTTGCTCCACGCTAGGCTGGGAGCCAAGGCCAGTGGCATCTACGCAGTCATGGAGCCTTATCAGCGCCTGGCAGACCCCGAGGGGAGTGGCAGCCGTCCAGCCCCTTGGGCACTCTTCCCTCCCAGGACACGGGATGAGTCCTCAGTCTGAATTCAGGGCCGCAGGGCAGGCAGCTTTTGGCTGGCTGGTGATAGGTGTGTGATGAGAGGTAAAGTCTGGCCACTGACCCTGCGCCTCCCACCTTTGAGAGATCCCTGTGCCATGCAAGGAGTCAGGCTTGTGTCAGTGATGACATCTCGGCTACACTGGAAATGCAGCCACTTCTGGAGAAGGCATTGGCGGTGGGATGTGGTATCTGTTGGCAGCAGCCTGTCTGTGCTGGAGGGGCTGGGGGCTCACCCCATATCCCCAAGCTTCCTGCCCCTTATCTCCACTGCCCACGCTCCCTCCCCGTGACTTAAGAGCCTCATTTACTTCTGCTGATCACTCCAGACTCATGGCAGCCTGGGGATAGACCTTGGGGCATATGACTGCTGCTGGTGTGGTCGGGGACCCTCAGTGGGGGTCAGGGGTCCTTCAGCCACCAAGGGCACCAAGCACTGGTGTGGGTTCTGCAAACACCGGTGCTGTTGCACAGACAATCAGATTGGTGTTTTGCAAGACCGTCTGTCCGTCCCTCCTGGCGAGGTCAGGCCTCAGTGTTCCCCTGGGGCCTCCAGCAGCCCCAGGCTGGGGCAGGGGTAAGGGCCGGGGAGGCAGCTGCCCGTGCCCTGTTCAGCAGCACCTGGCACCCGGCAGAGCCCAGCGGCTCGGCCCCCCTGCGCTGCACGTGCACGAGATGCACCGGGGCAGAAGGCAATCGTTTCCCATCTGTGTCCTGCGCGGCAGCTGAGCCCTGCACTGGCCCCGCTCAGCGCCCAGTCCCGGCGCTGTCGCGTGCTGCAGCCACTTCGGCTTCAGCTCTCGCTGGGGGAGAGCTCAAGGGGCCCCCGCTCCTGCCCGCGGCCCCCGACACCCACCTGCTGGGGGGCCGGCAGCCAGCTGCCCGCAAGGTCGTCTGTCCGCACCGGGTAAATCTTTAACTGCTTCTTGGGAAACACCTGGGAGCCGCTGCTCCTGTGGGTGCCAGGGGGTTCAGAGACGCTGGAGGGGGTGGGAGCCGGCAGGAAGAGACCCCGCCGCCAGCCCACCCGGCCCGGTGTGCTCCACCAGCCCCGCTACCCAGTGGGCAGGTACAGGGGAGCATCTCATCTGGCACAGTCCCCCGGTTCCTGAAGGGAGGGGGAGGCCTGGGGTGGGGACATGCCCACCCCACCAGTCATGTCTCTCTTGGTGTCTTCTCCCCTCTGCCCAGCTTGCTCTGACGGTGGATTGAAGCACAGTAGTGCTGGTGGCGCAGCCAGCGTGACGGAGAGCGGGCAGGCGAGGGACCCTGCGCTGGGCAGCCGGCACCGTGCTCCAGCCTCCAGGAATGGCCGATAAGTGCAGCGAGGGGCTGCTGGTAAGTGCTGGGATGGAGGGAGCGGGCTGGTGTACGCCACTGCCTCGGGAACCCAGCGAGCCCAGCGCAGAGGGCGAGACACCGGCGCTCCTGTAGGGTTTGGTGCCGTCCTGGGGCCCCCAGTCAGGGATGTGCCACCTCGGTGCTCCCCCGGCATGGTGACTGTCGGGCTGGTGCTCTCTCTGCTGCCTGTGGGGCTCCTTGGGTGCGGTGTCTTGCTGTGCTTGGCGATGCTATCGCCCATCTCAGGCGCTCTGCCCAGCCTTATCGTCTGCCCCAGCTCTCCAGGCAGGCGGCTCCACAACCTGCTGTTGGCAAAGGGTGCAGGGGCTCTTGCATGCCAGGTGCCCCCAGAGGGGCATGGATGTGGCTGCTTCCCCTTTGCCTCCATCCAGCGGGCTCTCCCAGACTGGGCTGGTAGGATGGTGTGCAGGCAGAGCCAGGTTTCTCCAGGCACTGGTGTAGTGCCCGACCCTCCATCCTCACAAGCGATGTGTTGCGGGATGCTGTCAGCTGCCCTGCACTCACCTGCAACAGGGATGGCTTCGGTGTTCAAGGCAGATGCAGGATATGCCCACTGTGTGTCTTTGTCAGAGGGCTGCGATGGCCCCGTGCTTGTGGCAGCTCTGCTGTGCAGTGAGGGGTTTGGGAGCCCCGAGCTGAGGTTCCCATGACAGGCTGTTGTGCTGTGTTGGGCAGGTGAGCCCAAGCTGGGCTTGGCTTTTTTCCCTTTTTCCCAAAGGATGGGAGCTGAACGCTGGGATTGACACGGTCACCAGGCCCTCCCCTTCCCGGGGGGCTTCCTGAAATAGCTGCACACTCCAGCCGCAGGGCTGGGAGCCAGGATTTGCCTGGGAAGCCAAGAGCCAGGGGAGCGGCATGCTCCAGCAAGCGCTTTCAGTGCACTCGCGTGCATGCGGCTTCTCCACTTGTGTGTCCCAGCGTGGCCCCACGGGCTGTGCCTGCAGCAGGGAGCCCAGCACCCATCCTGCCACAACAGAGAGGGGGTCAGGGCATCTGGTGGGATAGGAAGGCAGATGTCTCCAGGAGAAGCCCCATGCTGGGGACAGGTTGGTGCTGAGGATGTATCTGGGCACGATCGGGGGTCTGTCGTGGGGATGCACTTCTGCACGTGGTGTTTGCCAGGACTCTGTGCTGCTTATGTTTTCTTACCCTGGCCAGAGCAGTCAGCATCGCACCAGGGTGAGGGCTGAGCCTGACGTGGGCAGCGGGGAGCCAGAGATGGGAGCGCCCACCCTCTGGCAGTAAATCTTTAACCTGCTTCTCGGAAGTACCTGACCAGCCCACCCCAGGGCCAGGGTGTCAACAAGGTCTGACATGTGCTGTGTTGGTCGCCCTGGCTCTCAGCCCTCTTCCCAGGGCTCCTCTGTTTACAAAGTGGAAGGATACCCCTTCACAGGGATGGAGTGTGTTGCTATGGGGGCTGCAGGGGGAAGGGCAGGTCCCTGTGAAAGCATCTCTCCTCCTAGAGCATCCCTGCATCCTGACAACCTCGGGAGGAGCTGCAGCAGGCCACGCACTGGCTACTGAGCTGCCTGGGTCCCTGGGGAAGGGAGCTAATCTCCTTGGCCTGTCTCCAGGGCCCTGCCAGTAACCTGGCAAAGCTTGGTCCCTGCCTGTCCTCTTGTCCCTGCCTGCAGGTGCAGCTCCCCCCAGCACCACCCCCAACCCTGTCAGGCTCCCGCCATGCAACCACTGCCCAGCATTGTGTGTGCAGTCTCTGGGGCCAGACGGGTTTGCGGTGGGACCTGGAGTGCCTGCTGTGTCCCACCTGGGGAGGGACAGGGGTGATGGAGGCAGCAGCTGTGCCTCAGTTTCCCCACCTGAGTGCTGGGGCCTGGGGAACGACGGTGCTGTGTCCTGCTTTTGCTGCATCCTGCTTTTTTGCCGGCACCCCTGTGAAGCTCTAAATGCTCACTCCAAAACAGCAGGCAGGAGTAGGGAGAATCCTACTGTTCCCAAGCCCCACAGATATCCTGACAGCAGATGCCCAACGGGGTGCAGGGCACCTCCTGGAGCTGGATCAGTCCCTGTGTGGCTGGGCAGAGTTAAGTCCTTGTGGGGCCACAGCAGAGCAGGGAGGGTCTGACAACCTCTCCCTCTCTGGCCTTTAAGGACACTTTGTTTTGTTGTTCTCAGGCTGCTTTGTTCAGGCTCCAGCACTGCCAGTGGCTCCTGACTCCCAGGGCTGCCTTGCTGGCACGGCTGGGCAGCCTTTGGCCGCAGGGTGCTCAGCTCAGGTAGGCTCCTGCTGTCGCCCGAGGCCACCCTGGCTGGACACTGGGGTGCTGCTCCCCCTGACCTGCTGGGGGTTAAGGGCTGGGGGGGCTCTGCCTGTCCCAGACACCCCCAGCGGCGCAGTCAGTGCCACCGGCCAGCGGCAGGAGCTGCGGAAGTGGCTTTTGGCTGCAGGAGCCCTTCCCGGAATACCAAGGGGCAGTGATGGGGGGGGCTGGCGGGGGATTTTTCTGCCTGAACGCCCTGGGAGAATCATGTCTGCCCTGCTAGAATGGGGCCAGAGAAAGGAAGGGAGTCAGGAAGCACTCAGCTAGGGGATGTTGGCCCTGGGGCAGGTCCCTGGGTATCATTCCTGCCCCTGTCATCCTGCAGCCCTGTCAGGGGACAATGACAGGGGCTGGAAGACCTGTGGCCATACCCCCTGCTCCCGTTACCCCCGTGTCTAGTTCAGCCCCAGCAGCACTAGCCAGCCAGGGTGGGGAGCAGAATGCCAGGGAAGGTGAGGGTCCCAGTGCAGGCCCTTTGTTCCCAGTGATGTGTCTCCATGCAGCTGGCTGTCCCCGCTGTCTGCTGGCTGGGCTGCCAGGGGAGCAGCACTTTGCTCCCACGGGCTGACACAGGGCCTGGCGTCCCCAGGATGGGGCTGTGGGTTCTGCTGTGCTGTGCTCAGGCTGCTGTGGGGGGCATGAGGAGCAGCGTGCCCGGGACAGGACATCTGGTGGTAACACTCAGGTGGCCCAGGAAAAGTGATGCAGCTGAACCAGGGCACAGAGGGGTGGGCACAGAGGGATGCTCACAAGGTGCCCACACACCTTGTGGGGTGTCTGGGCACAGGGGTGCCTGGTTGCATGTCGGGCTGGGGTCACTGGGGCTGGCACAGCGTGGGGTGGCTCTGGGCTTGCACGCATCCTGCGGGCCGCAGTTGGGTGCTGTCATCCCAAGGGTGGGGCACGACCCAAGGTACTGGGTGGCTGGTGCAGGAGGGGACAGGGACAAGCACTGGGTGCTGGCGTGGGGGGGGTTGAGCGCCCGCCCCGCACACGTGTGCTGTTCACGTGTGTGCCCACGGCCGCCGCTGCCCGGACCCCAGATGGTCTCCCGAAAGCGCCGGCCCGTCCCCCCCGCCCTCCGTGCACCATCATGCCTCACTGGCGCCTTGGCCACACTCCCCAGCCGGGACACAGGGCTGGGAGCAGCTGGGGAACCCCGAGCCTGGCTGGGGGGCACCCCGAGCCTGCCCTCCTATGGGACACAGCACCCCACCAGGGTCCCACCCCGTGCTGGCACAGGGGTGAGCAGGGAGGCTGTGGGGTGCCTGGGCAGCGGAGGGGTCGTGGCACAGACCTCCTGCCAGCCAGATGGTCCCCCTCGGGGCACTGACCTTGTGAGGGTTGCCATGGAGACCCCATGATGTCGCCAGCAGTATGACGTTGAGTGAAGTAGCATGGCACCAGGTTGGGGATGTGCCAGCAGACAGGCTTGTCCCTGTGCCCCTATCCCTGGGCGGGGCCATGCCCTGTCCCTGAAGCCCTTGAGTGCCCAGTTTTGCGGTCGGGCAGGCAGGGCTGGGCAGCTGCATGGATGGTGGGCAGAGGGGCAGGAATGCATGTGTGGGGCAGGGGCTGATGGGGCACAGGAATGGGGGGCTCTGAGGGAATGTGGCCCTCTACCATGCTCCAAGAGCAGCTCCTGGCCCCGGACAGACGGGCAGCAGCGCCCACGGGGAGGGCAGTGCTGCCTGCTGGAGCGTGTGGGGCTGCTAGCAGCTGGACCCTGCTAATGAGGCCTCATTAAGTGGGACAGGACTGAGCCTGCTGTGCAGCCTGCGCTGTCTTGCCCTGCCTGCGCCGGCCAGGGAGGGCACCTGGCTCGTGGGGGTACAGCTTGTGGGGGTGCCTGCGGTGCGGGCCAGGCGGGGATGGTGCCGGGGCAGGTGGCGTGGTGGGGCACCGGCGCTGTGTCGGGACAGACGACAAGGGGCCGAGCCTGGCCGGGAGGCAAGCGGGGAGCAGTGCCAAGCGCTGGAGGCAGTGGGCGGGGGAAGGCGGGAGGGTGGGCGGCTGCTGCGCCGGAGCCCGAGGTGCCAATGAAGCTGGGGACTCACCAAGCCATCCAGCCGGGGCCCCCAGATGGCAGCTGCGAGCAGCGGGGCCCCCTTGGACCCTCTCAGCAGGTCAGTGGGCAGGTGAGAGCAGGGTCTGGGGGGCAGAGCGGGGGGGGCCAGGCTGAATGGTGGCTGTGCCAGTGCTGTGTCCCCTCCCGCCCCCGGCACTCTGAGACCCTTTATTCTGGCTTCGGGGTGATGGCTCTGCAGCGCTGAGCCACAGCTGCAGATCTGTGCCATGGCATGCTGGAGAGGTACCCCCAAACCCTACAGCCAGGGACGTGGGGTGCTCCAGGGGAGGGAGGGCACAGCATGGCACCAAACCCCTCCATGGCCTCATGTGTGCTGGGAGCAAGAGGAGATTGGTCTGACAGTTGTGTGTTTGTTGACTCTGAAACCTACTGATTTTGCAAAAGAGGTGCACAGCACCGGGGTTGCAGCTCAGTGCTGAAGGGACAGAGTATAGCAAAGATCCTCCTCCTCCCCTCCCCACCCTCTTACCTTTCATGGGCATCAGTGAGCAATGTCAAAGCTTGCCTTGGTTTCCTGGGGCAGCACTGGTGCTGCTGTGGGTGGCTGGCAGAGCACACTCAGGGCTATGCCTGGGGTTGGGCATCCTCCTGCACTGAGAGGTCGTGAGGGCTGTATAACACTGCTGGGAGGTCCTGGGATTTGGACATCTCCTTTGTCACTGCATCCCCCCAACCCTGGGAATGTCCTCTTGCCTGTGCACCGATGGATGATGCTGCCACTGCCCAGGCCACGCCAGATGCCTTTTACCTCACAACAGTGTAGCTTCTGCTACACTGGGGCAGGGGCAAACATGGGACTGGGCACCAAAGAGAGAGCAGGGAGGGTTAGGATGTGCTGGTGGGGCTGGCAGAACCAGGATGGGAAGGCTGGCAGAGCACAGCAACCTCTGATGCAGGGCTGACACTTGTGGATTCATTACCCCATGTGCCAGGGACAAGGAGTATAGGGACTGATTATAGGGCCCCCAGCACCCAGGATCAGTGGACAGCCAGCGAGGGCACCCAGGACACCCCCTCTCTAAGTGACTCCATCCCTCCACCCCTTGGGACCCCTACCTCAGGCTGGGATTAGTATGCCCCAGGCATCCTGCCCCCCACTTTGTTGCCCTGAAAGAGCCACTGTTGTGGCAAATCATCTATTTCTATCTTCAGCACCCCTGGCTAACCTAGTCATGGCTTTATTGCCATCGCCATGGCAGTGACCAATGACATCAGGCTGATGACATCAGGGGATGGCTGGTACCCTGCTCTGGCATTGCAGGAGCAGACCTGACACCCCAGTAGGAGGTTGGGTGGAAGAATTGGGTGTCCCTCATTGGTTCAGGGGCAGCTGGATAAGGCTCATGCCTCACAGAGTGCCTTTGCTGGGCTGAAATACCCTGGTGTGGGCAGTTTGAATGGGGGGGGAAAAAGAGGAGAGGGATCCTGCTGGAGATGCCTCCCATGAGGACATCCCCTTCCAGCGTAGACCCTGCCACCACCACAAGCTTCCCAGCCATAAATCAGGGCCCCTTAGGGAAGTGGGGGGCATCCGGGCACCCCAGCCAAGCTGTCATTGTGTGAGGCAATGCTGCTTAGCATGAGAAAGGCTTTGGTGCCAGGCAGGGTGATGGATGATGCCTGCTTTGCTGGGCTGGGGAAGTTTTGTCTATGGTGTACAGGGGGTTCCCTGGGGAAGGGAGAGGAAGGATGCCCTGGGCACTCCGAACATCCCCTTTTGGGTCGTTTTGGATGTTCCCTTTTGGAACGTCCCTTTTGGGGACATTTGGGGTGCCTGGGGGACCTTTCTTGCCCCCTGATGTTACCACCCAAGCCAGGCATCTTTTGGAGCTGCATGGGATTACATGCATGGAAAATTTGGGGCCTGGGAGCAGAACCTGCACCCCCCAGGGACTGCATAGTTGCTGGGTGGCAGCTCTGGCTTTCCTTCCCAGCTCTGTCCGTTTCCCAAAGCAGGGAGAGGAGGGAATTTCATCTTCCCAGATGTCTGGGTTCTCTCTGTCCCCTCCGCTTCTTTTACCATGTGGGGTTGGTAGGGTGGTTAATGAGTGTAAAGGACAGGGTGACCTCCCTAGATTTGGGGGGGGGAGGGGTTGGTAGCAAGCTGATGGGTGAGCATGCAAGTGTTTGCGCACGTGTGCTTGCTTGTGCATGCATGGACACACATGTGGCTGCCCCCTTATTGGGGACAAGTGCACCAAAGCCCAGTGCTGTAGGAAAGGAGGGGGGAGCAGCAGAGGCCTGGCTGTTTCACTGCACTGGTGCCAGACGGCTCAAAGTTGGGATGTCCTATCAGGCGTGGGGGTGAAGCCGTGCCAGGGTCACCAGAGCAGAGCAGTGACTTGGGACAGGGATGAGGTCCCTTTTGGGCGCCGCGGCTCCAGGCTTAGCCAGGACTATGCAGTGTATGTGGTCCCCCCACTAGACCCTTTGTCAGGGAAGTTGGAGCATTGCCCCCCCTCCTGCTGGCTGTGCTGCTCATTAGGAGCCTCGTTAGTGTGAGCAGCTTAATCAGAGACTTCCCAATCAGATCAGTCTGCTCGAGTGGGCAGTGTGCCCTGGCATAGGGACAGCGCCAGTGTCCTGTCCCGTCCGCCTTGGGGACCCCTTAGCCCTGCTCCTTCATAGCACCCCACAGTAAGGACTTGCCCCGGGAGGGGCTCCCCCAGCACCCAGAGCTGCTGTCAGCTCGTTTCTGACGGACCCTTTGCTCACGGAGTCGGGCGTGGGCACTCCAGTTCCCCGGCTGGGCGCGACAGCGTATTGCCCCTACAGCCCTGCCCATTGCCCCTACAGCCCTGCCCAAAGTGCCCACCGATCCCCCGTCGCCCCTCTCCGCTGCCCCTGCGGCCCCCCCGCGGCCCGCGGCGCGTGCGGGCCCCGCTCGCAGCAGATGGCTTTGTTTGGCAGCGCGGTGCCGGAGTCGCTGGGCATCACGTCCCGGCTGCGCCGGCCCTAATCAAATGATACGGTTAGGTGCACTGCGCCTGCTGCCTGCGCCCCGCCGGCGTGAGCAGATACAAACTGACGGCTCCCATTTGTGGCCCACTCACTGGCAGCCATCGTGGGGGGCACGCGGAGTGGGAGGCAAGAGGGGGGGGGAAGCGGGAGTGGGCATGGGCACGGGGGTGTCTGTGGTGACAAGAGTGGCACTGCGGAGCTCCAACGTGCTCCTAGGGCTGCCAGCCCCTTGTGCTGCTCCTTTAGGGTTGTGGGTTCTGGGGAGCCGTGGACTGGCAACCAGCACCCTCACCCCATGCGCCCATCACCTGGCTTCAGGTGGGGAAGGGAGGGCTTGGGGCACCCCTGCACCCCAAAATGCCATCTGCCCTCAGCCCAACCTGCTAGAGCTCCACAGCGTGCAGGCAGGACATCACTGTGAGCCCAAGGCTGTGCTGGGGCACAGCCATGGGGTGATGGGTGCCATCCCTGCCAGGGGTGACGGGTGCTCATCCCGGTTGTTGTTGTCCTCCTTGGTGTGAGCTCACATTGTGCGGCAGTCGGCACAAAGAGCTCTTTCTTGCCCCCTTCTGCCCTTCCCTGTCTCCTGCAGTGAGGGACAGCTGGGCACTGGGGTTGTCCACACAGGGGACCCACCTGCATGGGGCGCCCTGCGAGCTGCCTCGAGCATGGGTGCTGCACCTTGCTGGGTGCTGAGCTGGCGGCAGGGCCCTGCAGGGTGCCTTTTCTGGGAAGGCACCTGGCCCCCCTGCCTGCTCTAAGCACTGCACCTCACTTCCCACTGAGGGGGGCTTCTGATTCACGCTGGGGGTCCCACAATTCCTGCCCCAGCTGTGGGCAGTGGCCACCCAGCAGGACCTCTCTGGCTGGGCGCAGGGAGGGGGGCCAGGAGAACAGAGGGCCCTTTGTGCTCAGGCGCCCGAACCTGCTTTGTATGAGTTGCAGACTCTTCCTTCGCTGCAGCCGGGCTCCGGGCAGAGCCATTCATCGCGGGAGGGGGCGGAGGGGGGGCCGCCACCGCTGCCCTCCCCCTCCTTGGCACTGCCCGTGCGTGGCGGGCGGCAAGGGGGCTGGCGCGGGGGTGGGATGGGGAAGGATGCCGGGGACCACCCAGCCCCGCTCAGTGGCTGTCACCCCTCCGATGGAGCTGGCGGGGGGGTCCCCAATTTACGCACTCCGCGGCATCTCTCCACAGAATGGCGCCGTGCCCGGGGAGCGGGGCAAGCAGGACAAGAGCGTAAAGCGTGGCAACTGGGGTAACCAGATCGAGTTTGTGCTGACCAGCGTGGGCTACGCCGTGGGCCTAGGCAACGTCTGGCGTTTCCCGTACCTCTGCTACCGCAATGGGGGAGGTGGGTGTCAGGGGGACAGGGGAGTGGGGTCTCTCTGGGCAGGTGTGGGGATGTGGCCCCAACCCCACATGATACTTGTTGGGGTGGTGCAGTGCATCGGTAGCATATGGGGTCATTGCTCACTCATCCTGTGGTTCCTGCCCTCCAGGTGCCTTCATGTTCCCCTACTTCATCATGCTGGTGTTCTGTGGCATCCCCCTCTTCTTCATGGAGCTCTCCTTCGGGCAGTTTGCCAGCCAGGGCTGCCTCGGCGTCTGGAGGGTCAGCCCCATGTTCAAAGGTAAGGAGCTGCCCGTCCCTACTGGCACGTGCCAGCGTGGGATGCCTGCTGTCACGGCGCCTGGCACCCGGTATGGCCCCCCCACACTCCGTGGGGTGCAGGCACACCTCTGGCACAGCGCGGGCACCTGCGGCTCACACGGCCCCGCACACACGTGCCGCGCACACGGATCCCTGTCTGCGTTGCACAGGTCCCCTGTGCTCATGCCCCCGCCACGCTGCCCTGCACACACAGCCCGCCTGGCATCCCCTGCACGCATTACACGTGCCCCTGCACACGCAACGCGTCTCCCGCGCATACCCCAGCCCTGCGCTGGCATCCACTGCGGGCATTACACACACGTCCCCGCGTATGCCACACGTGTCCCCAGCATGTCACTCTCGCGGAGGGCACTCGGGTCCCCTGAACGAGCTGGGGGTGCCTGTGGCGTGTCCAGCTGCAGGCATGCTTCTGCAGTCCTCTCCCTGCACCATAGGCAGTGGTCGTGCTGTGCCCACGTGCTTGCCCTGCCGTGTCTGGGTCCTGCCCCAGGTGCATCTCCTGGCACACTGGTGTGCTCCCATGCTGCCGGCTCCCCTGGCGCATGCCTGCAGGCTGCCTGCCGGGTGATGTGCCCACATGTCATCTCTGAGTACGAGCAGCCCACGCACGCTCTCCTGTGTGCTCTGCATTGTGGTGTGCTCAGCCTGGGGTGCACTTCCCTGTGTTTGTGTGGCCTCTCTCACGGGCCACCAGATAGCTGCATCCCTAAAGTCCCAGTCGCCAGGAGTCACCCCCAGCCAGTGGTTCTGTAGGGCTGCAGACCCCAAGGGTTTGCCTGCAGCCCGTGTGCATTGCCAGGGGACCCTCACCACCGCTGGGCTTGTTTGGAGGTAGAGAACCCCATGCACGTTGCTCCTCATGCCTGTGCCGCAGCGTGGCTGCAAGGCTGCTGACAGCACCGCATGCTGCCCACCCCTCCCGTGCCACAACCCCCCTGCTGCGTGCCATGCCCGTGCCGTGCCGCTGCACCATGCCGCTCACCCCTCCCCGGTGCTGTTCCCAGGCGTGGGCTACGGGATGATGGTGGTGTCCACGTACATCGGGATCTACTACAACGTGGTGATCTGTATTGCCTTCTACTACTTCTTTGTGTCCATGACGCGCGTGCTGCCCTGGACGTACTGCAGCAACCCCTGGAACACGCCTGACTGCGCGGGGGTGCTGGACGGGAATATCTCCAGCCGCGCTGCCCTCAACCTCACCCATCTCCTCAACACCACCCAGAAGCGCACCAGCCCCAGCGAGGAGTACTGGAGGTACCAGGGAGTGGGGTGGGGGACGGGGATCTGGTGGTGGTTGGTCCCCACTGACGCTGCTGTGCCTTTCACATGTAGGAGGTATGTGCTGCAGCTGTCGGATGACATCGGGAACCTGGGCGAGGTGCGGCTGCCCCTCCTGGGCTGCCTCGGCGTCTCCTGGGTCGTGGTCTTCCTCTGCCTCATCAAGGGCGTCAAGTCCTCGGGAAAGGTACCTGGGTGTTCCCTCTCTGGGCCCTGCCCCCTGGGTGTGGACATGCCTTCTCTGTAGATAGCCATGCCCACTACAGGCATAGCCCTTCCCCTGTTGGGAATGAACCTCCCATTGTGGGCATGGCCCCACCCCTTCTGGGCACAGCTCCTCCCATGTAGCCTTGGCCCACCTCCCTGACCAGAGCCCCTTCCCTGGACCATATCCTCTCTTTCTGGTCCATCACTGCACACTCTGGACCATAATCCCTCCCCCAGTCTGTAGCCACACCCCTGCCCGGGCCACACCCCCTGCCTGTCCCCGCCCCACTGAGGTGCCGCCCCACAGGTGGTGTACTTCACGGCCACCTTCCCCTACGTGGTGCTCACCATCCTCTTCGTGCGCGGCATCACGCTGGAGGGGGCCGTCACTGGCATCATGTACTACCTGACGCCCCAGTGGGACAAGATCCTCAATGCCAAGGTGAGCAGGGACGAGGGGTGGCGGGTGGCCCTGGGCAGAGCGGGGCTGGGGGCGCAGCACTGACCATCCCACTGCCACAGGTGTGGGGTGACGCAGCCTCACAGATCTTCTACTCGCTGGGCTGTGCCTGGGGCGGGCTCATCACCATGGCCTCCTACAACAAGTTCCACAACAACTGCTACCGGTGAGTGCCCAACCGCTGCATCCCCAGCCCCGCCACTGGCCCTCACACCTGCTGCCGGCCCTGACTCCTCTTCCCACAGGGACAGCATCATCATCAGCATCACCAACTGCGCCACCAGCGTCTATGCTGGCTTCGTCATCTTCTCCATCCTGGGCTTCATGGCCAACCACCTGGGCGTGGATGTCTCCAAGGTGGCCGACCACGGCCCTGGCCTGGCCTTTGTGGCCTACCCCGAGGCCCTCACCTTGCTCCCTATCTCGCCACTGTGGTCCATCCTCTTCTTCTTCATGCTCATCCTCCTGGGGCTGGGCACACAGGTAGGTCATGGTGGGGCCAGCATGTTCGGATGGGGTGGCACGGCGGGGCCAAGGCGGTGACGTGCTGCCCCCTCCGCCCCACGCACAGTTCTGTCTGCTGGAGACGCTGGTTACGGCCATCGTGGATGAGGTGGGCAACGAGTGGATCATCCGCAGGAAGACCTTCGTGACGCTGGGAGTGGCTGTGGCCGGCTTCCTGCTGGGTGTCCCGCTCACCACGCAGGTAGGTGACCACAGGACTGTGGTGATGGGGTGCCATTGCCATGGCCACCTTCATCAGCCACATCCACATTGTTGCCACCCTGGTGGTGGTGATGGCCAGCACCTGGTCTTGTTATGCTCACACTGGTGCTGGTATCCAGACTTAAGTGTCTCCATGCTGACCCTGGCATCAGGCCTTGCCGTGCCAGCTGTGGTGGTGGTATTTGGGCTGTGTGTTGCTGGCCCAAGCACAGCATGGCTGTGCCGCTGCCTCAGCAACAGCGGTGCTACTGCTGGGGCAGCTGTGCCAACGGGTGTGTCTTACAGGCGGGCATCTACTGGCTGCTGCTGATGGACAACTATGCTGCCAGCTTCTCCCTGGTTATCATCTCCTGCATTATGTGCGTGGCCATCATGTACATCTACGGTAGGTGCATCTGCCTACAGCTGATCAGCCAGCGGGGCTGACCCAGTCAGCCAGGGGGGAAGGGAGTGTGCTGACTTGCAGCCAGTCAGCAGTTTGCTGTGTGCTGACTGGTGAGGCTGTTGGCCAGTCAGGGGAGCTGTGGATCCCACCACTGGGGATCTGGAGCTGCTGCTGGGTGGGGTGTGAGGGTGCTCAGGGTCCCACCGGGGCTCACGGCCACTTGTCTGTCTCCGCAGGGCACCGCAACTACTTCAAGGACATTGAGATGATGCTGGGCTTTCCTCCCCCACTCTTCTTCCAGATCTGCTGGCGCTTCATCTCACCTGCCATCATATTTGTGAGCATCACGACCATGGGGCGCAGGGCCATGGGAGGAGGGGGCAAGGAGCTCACTGGGACATGACACTGCCTGGGGAGGAGGGTGCTGGGCTGCAGGAAAGCAGGGATGGGGCAGAATACGGCGGTTGTGGGGGCACAGAGCAGCCTGGCTTCTCCCCACTGGCTGATCCTGCCTATCCCTTCCTAGTTCATCCTGATCTTCACAGTGATCCAGTACCGGCCCATCTCCTACAACGAGTATGTCTACCCTACCTGGGCCATCAGCATCGGCTTCCTCATGGCACTCTCTTCCGTCATCTGCATCCCCATCTACGCCATCTACAAAGTGTGCCGTTCTGAGGGGGACACACTGCTTGAGGTGGGTGACCAGGGGCTAGACTCCCTTGTCTGTGTCCCACCTGGGGCTGCCTGCAAGGCTGTCCCTCACCCCACTGGAGCTGTCAGCAGTGGCAGTGTGCAGGCAGCAACCATGGGGCAACCACATCTCTGGGCACCCCTTGAAGCTGCCGGCATGTTGGTGCAGGCTGGGGCAAGGGAGCGTGGTGGGTGCTAACCTTGCCCCCGTCCTCTCCCTTTCTCTCTAGCGCTTGAAAAATGCTACCAAGGCAAGCAAGGACTGGGGCCCGGCGCTGGCGGAGCACCGCAGCGGGCGCTATGCCCCGGCGTTCAGCCCCTCCACCGAGTCCCACCTGGAGGTGCAGCCCCTGCAGCCAGAGAAGGGCCAAAGCGAGGCGGCAGCTGCATCCCCCGTGCAGGGCAGTAATGGCTCAGCCCACAGCCAGGACTCCAGACTGTGACCCCCCGCAACCCCCACGCCCCCTCTAACCCCTTTCACACCTTCCGCTGGCGGAGCCTGGCTCCGGGCTGCACCGGACCACGGGGGGCTCTCAGCACCCACCCCCGAGACCCCCCCACCTCCTTGCCGGTTAACCCCTCCCGCCCCCCGCCCCGTGGCGTTCGTTAACCCTCGTGTTTACGGTAACCTTTGTGCTCGACGCTGGGACAAGAGAGGAGGGGGCACAGCCCCGGGAGGGCCGGGAGCCAGAGGCACTTTACAGGGGCCCTGTCCTGGGGGGATGCACAGGATGGGGGGGTGGGCTGCTCCCTGGTTCCCACCCCCCCTTCCCGAGCCAGGCAGCCTGCCCTGCCGTGGGGCACCCTCCTGACCTTCCCACGGGGAGGACGTGGGGTAGGACCAGGGCTGGGCATGCCGAGACCGCCTGCAGCCACCCCAACCTATGTGTGCACAAGGCCATCACGGCAGGGGTTGGCACTGCGGGGCCCCCCAGCCTGGATGGGCACCCACTGCGGCTCAGAGCCAAATGGGTCTCACAGGTGGCCATGCCCAGGGGTGGTGCCAAGCACTGGGCCGGCACAGGGAGATGGGGGGCAAGCATGCTGTTTGCACGGGCAATGGGATCTCACGGCACAAGACACAAGCACTTAGAGCACACGTGTGCACACGTGTGTGTCCCTCGCAGACACAGCGTGGGCACACATGTGGTGTACGTGGGCATGAACATATGCACGGTACCCCGGGGCTGTGCAGGCGGTGAGCTGGTGTGCTCCCCTCCGTGCACCCCTCCACCCTGTGGCCCCACTGGGGGCTCTGGGTGCCCTTTTGGGTGGCCAGGAATCGCCTGCAAAGCTGGGCACAGCCGCAGGCAGCGTGGGCACGGCCCGATGCTGCTGCCTGCCCTGCAGTGGGGCAGGAGGCTGGGGAATACTTAAGCTTGGCCGGGGGGTGACGGGGCAGGGCCACGGTCCAGCTTTTCCTGGCAGCCCTAGCACTGGCAGAGGAGGACCCTCCATAGTGCTGAGAGGGAGCAGGATGGAAGGCCTCCCCCAGCTGCTGCTTAGCGAGAGGTACCAGTGGAGACACGAAGGGCTGCACCAGCCCACTCGCTCCGAGCCATCTGGGGATGCTCAGTCCCCAACCAGTATTAGTGGAGCAGGATGCACTGGCAAAGGCCGGGCGGTTTAAAATCTGTCTTCCAGCTCCAGCCAAAGGGCTTGGAGCTCTTGATTTGGGGTGAATGGGGTGAGACCCTTCCCACCCCGCTTGCTCCCCTCCCAGCCAGCACCCCGTGCTCCCCACGCTGCAGCCCCGAGGCTGACACAGGGGCGCGGCACAGCTTGGCGCGGTGGCGGGAGGCGGCGGGCGGTGAGCCCCGGCAAGATGAGTTCCAGCTCCCCGTCCCCAGCCCCCCGTCGTGCCGCGGCGAGGGGCGCAGGTTCCCGCATGGTGCCCGTGCCCTGCCCCTCGAGTCACGCCGCTGCTCTTCACCTCTAATTGTTAGCAATAACGCGCGCGTCCCCGGGCAGCGCTGCCGGTTCCAGTGTCTCTGGGCAGCGCTGCCTATGCCAGTGTCTCTCCTGGTGTAGAGTTCTAAAGTATCCTAGATTTTAATGAGATTTATATTCCTGAGGCTGTGTCCTGCTGTGCCCTTCTTTGGGAACCATGGGGGGGGAGGGGGCAAGAAGGGAGGGGCTGGAAAGTGGAGGAGCACACCCCATGGGTGCAGCTCTTCTCCCCTCTGATGCAAGGCATGGGCACTGAGCAGCCAGGTCGGGTTCTGAGGAATGCTCCTTTGCCCTACGTGGACCTACAAAACCAGCCGGAGCTAAGGCAGAGGATGGGGGACAGGGGCTTATTCCTGCTGGGAGAGAGCACTGTCCTGAAAGGAAGGGGAGGGCAGCAAGTGTCCATGGCACAGTGAGGGGAGCTGGTTTTGCCCTGTACATGCCCTGGGCACTTTGCCCTAGCAGAGGCTGAGCAACTTGTGAGGCCCCCCTCCCAGTGCTGAGTGAGCTGGGGGGCCTCCAAGTATGAGCAGGGTGAGGCAGGGGCTCTGCCTTCCAGTCTGCAGCTGGAGGTGGCAGACAAGGTTGCTCCCTCCACCCCCTAAATCCCACTGCCCCATCCCATAGTGGTTTTCCCCCACCCGACCCCACAAAACCCACCAACCTTTCAAACTTTTATTAAATACAAAACCCCCGGTCTCTACGACCGAACGCTGCATTCAACGTACGCTGAAAAAAGGGTCAGACATTCAAATGTACAAAAGTTGCCGGTGCCCCCCAGCCCTGGCATGCTGTCCTGCTCCCAACCCCACTGCTCCCAGCGCCCCGTGGGGTGTTAGGGGTGCCGGGGCTCCCAGTCCCATGGAGGGGCACAGGGCTCCTGCCCTGCACGCCCCAGCTGCTCCTGCCTGCAGCCCCCCTGCCCCTGGCCTGAAAGGGGTAAGGCAGACAAGGGGAGATTCCAAGGGGGAAGATCCCCTCCCTGCTAGAGGGAGGCTGCACCAGCCCCCAACAAGAGGGGCTGTGGGGTTCAAATGAGCCCTATTCCCCCCGCCAAAGCGGGGAGAGCAGGTGAGGGCAGGTGCAGGCAGGGGCTGCACACACACACAGCACCTGCCTTTGGAGAAGGGGGATGGGATACAGCCGCCATCCCCCCAGCCCTGGGGAAACTGAGGCACAGCGAGGGACATTTGCTAACCAGAGGTCTCTGTTTGGCAGAGCTGAGACGGGGCCCAGCTCTAAGCACCAGACTAAAGCAGAGGAAGACAGCGAGCCACGTCTGCCTGCTTGTTTGGGGGGCCTGGGCTGCTCCCATCCCCAGCTGGGGCAGCAGAGGCTCCAGCGCCGGCAAAGGGGGAAGCCTGCACCCCGCTTCTCACAGCGCTGGTGGGGATCCCCAGCTCTCACAGAGCAGTGGGATCTCACCTTCCCCGCCCTTCATGGTGCAGGCAGGAGCTGGCAATGAGCTGGGGGCTCCTTGCCAGGCCTGGGGCTGCCCCCTCCCTCTGTGCCGGGAACTGCTCACGGGGCAGCCGGACTCGTCCACCAACACACCACGTATGGGGCAGGGGTCCTGCAAACACACTCGTGGGGATGGGGGGGACAGAAATCCTGGGGACTGAGGGGCCGGCTGGGGGGCAGCCGTCTCCAGAAGGCAGCAGAGTAGGCAGAAAACATCCCTGTCCAGTCCTGACTCTTGAGCTGGGGCAAAACCCGCTGTGCCCAGCCAGCCTGGGCACAGGAGCTCCCAGTGGCAGGAGCACTAGCCGCGGGCCAGGCGGGGCGGTGGCCTGCCGATATCCACCGTGATGTTGGTGTACATGGGCTGGCGTGAGATCTCCACCAGCCGGTACTGCAGCGAGCTGATCCCGTCCCGCTTCATCGTCATTTTGGTGTTCTGGATCTTGGTGAATCTGGTGGAGAGAGGAGCAGGATGAGGATGGGGGGATGTCTCGCCACGGCGCCAGCAGTGCCAGACCTCTGCGGGGGTGAGCAGAGCGGGGGAGCCCAGTGATCGATCGCCCGGCGTCCCCACTGCCCCAGCCCCTGTGGCTCACTCACCTCTGCGGGTTGGGCTCGTTGTGTTTGTCGCGTTCATGCTTAATCATGCGGTACCTCCCAATGCGGATGTCGGGCCTCGACACCTTCATGCCGTTCAGGGAGATGCTGGGGGCCGGGAGCAGGGGGGGGAATCAGTGTGCGGGCGCCAGGGTGGGACATTCCCCAGCCCAGAGACCTCCAGGGTCAGACCCCAGGCCAAATAAACCTGTCCCTGGTTAAACAAAGCTGTGCCAAGCCAAGATGAGCAAAGCCAGGCCCCACCCAGGCCAGTGTCATGACCAAGGGTGCCACATGCCCCACGGCAGACCGTGCCCAAAGCGCCACTCCCAGTAGCTGTGGTCAGCCCGTGCTGCACACAGGCAGCCATCCCTGTGCAGCCATCCATCCCTTCCTCCCTCCACGGCCCCTGCCCTTTACATTCCCCAAATGCCACTGCCCAGCCCTTCCCTCAGAGCCCTCCTCTCACAACAAGGGCTGCCTGAATCTCTTCCAGGGCTCCACACACTGCTCGTCCCCCACGCTGAGCCCACCTTGTGTGGAAATCACAACCGTGCCGCGTGTCCACGGCACCCACAGGGTGTTTTGTTTGCCCGGCCGTTACAGGCGGGTTATGCACCACTGGGCGCACAGAGCTCCTCTGGGCAGCCCCAGGGAGATGAGGTGGCCCCTGCCCAGCCCTGGCATCCAATGCAGGGGGTGTGTGTGGGGATTCATCTCGGCTCTGCACGCGGCTGTGCTGCTGCCTGCCGGCTGCTGGCAGGAATGACTGTGTGGCCGCTGCACGGCCACCACCGAGATGCTTCCAAGTTTTTCATCTCAGCCCTGGATGCATCCAAATTTAGCATGCCAGCCCTGGTCTGGAGCAGAGCTCACGGGCACACCACCCCACTGGTGCACCTCATACTGTGCTGAGGGAGATTCAGCCACAAGGAGGGTAGAGGGGTGCCCCATGGCCCAACACCCTTGGAGGGGCCAGTTCCATCCATGAGGGTCATCAACCCTACAGCTGGAGGGTAATTCAATCCCTCCCTGACATGTAGCACAGCCCATTCCCCACGACATATTCCCCACAAAACCAGGAACCTTGGTGGGGAGCCCTGGTACACCCCAACCAGCCAGTGCTGGCAAGGGGTTGACACCTACCGGTTAAAGATGTCATCATCCTCTCCTCCCCAGCCCCAGTACTCATTGGGAAAGCCATTGATCTTCAGGAACTGGGACTTGCTTAGCCCAGAAACACCACCAAAGTAGCCAGCATAGGGCAGCCTGCAGGTTGACAGCAAACAGTTTAGCCCAGGGGACAGGCAAGGATGGAGATCAGCCCCACGAGGACCCCCAGGTACAAGCACCAGCAGTTTGCTGTGCCACACTCCTACCCAGAGCTCTGTACCCTCTCCCACCCCAGGTCCACAATTTGAGCCGATGACTCCATGTGTGCCCCAGGTGACGATCGAGGTTGGTGGCCCCAATGTCATCCCAGTGAGATACCCCAGCCCTGAGCTGGCAAAACCACCCCAAGCTCCCCAGGGGCACCCACCTGAACCCAAACTTGTCCATGCCAACGGCAAAGTGCCGCGGCTGCTCGTAGCAGCGGTAGAGGTTGCGATCGTCCATGGGGATGAGGTCCACGTCGCTGAAAATGAAGCAGTCATACTCCTCGTCGTCCTTGAGCGCCTCCATGAACCCCACGTTGAGCAGCTTGGCCCGGTTGAAGGTGTCCTCACCGAACTGCAGGGCAGAGCTCAGCGATGCCAGCTTGTGTCCCCCGCCAGCCCCGTCACCCCCTCACCCCTGCCCCTCTCACCTGGTTGATGATGTAGATGCCATAAGCCACCTTCTGCCGGCGCAGGATGGGGTGCAGGTAGTGCAGCCAGTACTTGAGGTGGTGCTCGCGGTGCCGGAAGGGGATGAGGATGGCCACCTTCTGCCGGGGCAGGCAGTCCAGCGGGGTGTACTTGCCGCCCTGGCGCACGTCGGGGTTCTCCCGCTGCACTCGCTCCATGCTCATGGGAGAGCTGAACTCAATGAGCAGGCGCCCAACTGCAAAGAGGGAGGGCAGGGCGATGCCCACGGGACGGGACATGGTCAGGGTCATGGTCACCTGCTGCTCCCGCCCAGGCTGGTAAAGCAAACAGTGAGGGGGACCCGCAAGGGGAACCGGCACTGCCGAGGGCAGAGGACGCCCAAAATCGCTCCTAAACAGGGGCAGAGAGACTGGGCTAACAAAACCTGAAACCAGCCGTCCTGGTACCAGTTCCAGGCTGCGGGTTCTCCACTGCTTCACCACGGGGGACCACCAAGAAGCCATGTCCAGGGCCCAGGGGATAAGGACGTCATCCACGGGCACCCACCTACGCTTGGAGTCAGAGCCCAAATTCACCCCCAGTGCTCACCCCCAAGTCTCACCTAAGCCGGGAGGTGTCTCCTGGCAGGGCTGCAAGGGCTTCTCAGTGGCGGACTGGTTGGTGCTGGGCTTGGTGCTGGGGGATGGGGCCTCAGCACCGGCCGGCCCGTAGCTGGGAACGGTGCCGTTGGGGCGGGAGGAGTTGGAGAAGGGGTGGGCGCGCGAGGCGTTCCTGGCGTTGAAGCGGCTGAAGAAGTCCAGGTGCTGCGCGTAGACGTCGAAATAGAGGATCATGATGATGACAAAGTGCAGCAGGCAGAGCAGCAGCACGGCCTTGCAAATCCTTTCCAGGGTCACCCCCAAGAGCAGCCTGGTCATCTTCCGGGCACGGGCAGGCGGACATGTGCGCTTAGTGGGGCAGGGGGGCGGCTCCAGCCACGGTCCTGATCCTGCCAAGAAACCCCACGCTCAGCACACCACGAGCCTGAGCCCCCAACCCCAGCCCAAATGACACCTGGGCAGCAGCACAAGCCTGATGCAGAGGTGAAGGGCTCGCAGGTTGGTAGGCCAGAGAGCGCCCCAGGGGGAACGCTGCACTTGGGCTCCTGCTCTGAAGGCACAGCCCTGAAAACACAACAGGTCCTCAGCTCCACACAGCAAGTCTCCTCCTTGCTTTCCTAGGCCAAGACCAGAACAGGACAGACTCACTCCCCTTCCCTTTTCCCCCACCTAGGCAGCATATGGGGACACCTCTACAGGTGCCACGAAGACCCTCCATGGAGGCCGGGCCCTTGGAGAAGGTCATGCTCTCCTAAAACATGGCCAGCCTGAGATATTCCAAGAGAGAGAGCAAGTTCCCCCACCAGTCACTCCTTTCTGAGGCACCCCATTCCCCTGTTCCCCTTTCTGCTCCCTCCCCACAGCGCTAGAGCCCAGCAGTGGCACCGAAGCGGGGCCAGCAGTGAGAGTCATGCCGGCAGGGGCCGTCCTCGGGGCACCCACCGGGACAGCAGCCGCGCAGCTGACACCAAGCCGAGCCAAGCAGGACGTCCCAGCCCCCCGGAGTCGCGGTTCCTGACCATGTCCAGGGGGGTCCAGCTTACAGCCAGCAGCGCAGATCCTCTCTCCTCCTGCTGCTGGCGGTGGCGTGGCCCCCTGGGACACTGGGAACTGCCAGGAGTCAGGGTCCTCTTATCTCCCACATGACACCTGGAGCTGGGCCAGAGCCCTGCTGGGAAAGCAGCTGGGACAGTCACTGTAGAGTCCCAGATGAGGCCCTTCCCAGCCCTGCCACTGCCAGAGCTCGAGCTGCAGCACAGTCATGCACCCCAGCTCCTGCCCTGATCCCTGCCCCCCTAGTCCCCACTCTCAGGGAAGCTGCTAGGACAGGGCAAGGCAATCACAAGGGACAGGCACAGAGGTTCACAAGGACCTGGAGACCCTGGGACAGGCCAGCGCCGCTGCAGGGCCCCAGGGGAACGCTGGTGGCTGGGGATCTGCAGCAGGACCCCCGTCAGGAGCGCAGGTAGGACTAAAGGGTGCTGGCAACCAGCCTAGGGCCTGAGACCAGCCACTGGCAGCTGCCAGCCCTGTCCAGTGGGGCCCCTGGGGAGCCACAAGGCACTAAGCCAGCAGTGATGGACACACTGGCTGGGAGTGGGGATTGGAGATGAGGTGCAAAGCAAGATCCTTTGCCCAACTCTACTCCGGGGTGCACTCTCCCAGTGTCAGTCAGCAGGGTGCTGGCAGGAGCCCACTGCAGGCAGGGAAGTGCCAGAAAAGGCTCTGAGCCCAATGCCCCAACTGTGCCCACCGACTCTCCGCAGGATGCAGAGCACTGTCCCCATTGCCTGGGGTCTCCTGGCATGTGTCAGCAGCCCAACCCCTCATCCAGGTCCTTTCTACAAAGTTGTCCTCTGGAGAAAAGCTGGCTTTGCTGTTACCACTCAAACTTTCTCCTGGTCACGGTGCCCTGTCACTCTGCACAGCCCTTGAGGCAGGGACCTACCTGCCCCAGCACCTGCAGAAACCCTCCCCAAAAACCCTCGCAACATACGGAGCAGCAGTGCCTCAACAACCAGAGGGGGAGGAGACAGGGGAAAATCAGAGCAGGTTTTAGGGGCCCTTTGGCAGGGCGGCCCACGAGGCAAGTGGAGAGCGACGCTTGACAGGAACAAAAGCGAAGCACTCCATCGAACGGTGGCCACAGGACACCACGAACATGAGTGGGCTTAGAAACATCCGCTAAGGAGGGGGTTATGAAATATGATGTCATCTCCCCCCACCGCAGCATCTTTGCAGGGTACGAGAGGCCAAAAGCAACCTGGGGCTGGGGAGCTGGTCCCCAGGGATTCATGCTGGACTCATGCTGGTGCGGCACATGCCATGGGGCTGGGGATGCTCGTTTTGGAGGGGATGCTCATCTCTATGGACTCCATCCTTCTTCCCACAAGACATCCCAGGGCTGGGAGAAGAGAGGCACGGCGGGAGCCAGCAAAGGTGGCCACCTCCCGGCCAGCAGCGGGGAGAGGGGCCGCATTCAGCACAACTAACAGTCCCCCCAGCCTCCTTAATTTCCCCCCGACACATGCAAAAACTTATTTAAAAAAAAAAAAAAAAAAAAAGAGAACCTCAAAATGAGGCTTTTTTCCCCGAGCCGGGGCGGTGCCACCCATCAGTGGCCGGGATCGCATCCCCCGGGTCGCATCCCGGGCCTCCCCCGCCCGGCCAGGCCTGCCCGCGCCGCTCCACTCACCGCGGCCTCGGGGCTGCCGCGCCGCCCCGCCGCCGGTCAGCGGCCCCCGCCGCCTCCTCCTTCTCTTCCTCTTCCTCCTCTTCCTCCTCCAGCCCCGGCCGCCGGCCCGCGGGCTCCCATGCCCGGGGCTGCGGGGGGCCCAGCCGGCCGGGCCGCCGCACCGCCGAGAGCCGCAGGGAGACGGGGCCGCGCCCGCACGCCGGCTCCGCCCGCCGCCGCCGCACCGGGCGGGGCCGGGACCGCCTGCCCGCCCCGGAGCCGCCGGGCGAGGAGGAGGGCAGTCCCGCAGGCAGCGGGGCACACGGGCCGGCAGGCAGACAACCCCTGCCCCGCTCCGCCCCGGGATGCTCAGCCCGGCACCGCGGGCCCTCCGAGCACCCCGCGGGATGCGGGGACAGGGGATCTCGGCGTTTCTTCCTCCCCCTGCTCCGCGGTGCTTCCACCGACCCACCTGCCGCGCTGCCGCCCGTTGGTGCTGGCTCAGCGTCCGTTGCAACCTATTTGCGGCTCCTTCCCCCGGCCCCGCCCCCCCCCCCCC
>JAWWES010000006.1:10421236-10435756 GCA_035583135.1 Lophotriccus pileatus
GTGCGGCTCCTTCCCCCTCCCCGCCCCCCCAACACCCTTTCTATGTTCCATTGCTAGGAAACGCTGGAAAATCTCACTCTCCCTCCCACAACGGCATCACTGAAAGATCTTGGTCTGGTCCCACCACAAGTTTGGCCCACCACTTCCCTTCTTCCCACCTCCCCACCCCCTTACCCGGCATTTGTGCCCAGTCAGAGCAGCCCCAACCCCGAGGCCTCTCTCCCCCCACCATGCCTGGCTACTCACCCAAGCGAGAGCTTTTCGTCTTCCTTTAGATGCTCCTTTCAGCTCCCTTCGGCAGACAGCCTTGCAGCTGAGAGCAGAGCAGGGCCCAGCCCTACTCCACCTCTGCAAGGAAGCCATGCTGAAAGCTGCCCAACTTCTGTCTCCAGCTCTTGGTTCCTCGGCAGGTGGCATTTTCCACAGCAGTACTGACACACGGTTATCCAAATATCTTTCAACTCCTGCTGCTGCTGCTTCTAAGTGACACAAGGTGCAAGATCCTGGAGCCCCACTTGAGCTTCTTGTCTGTGCTTGAGCAGCAGGCCTTTAGTCAAAGTCCTTGAACCCACACACAGCTAGAACAAGGAAGCACGGGGCGTGCTCACCTTATCACCGGTGGCTTTGGGAGGCGGGCTGTGGGTCACCCCGAGACCAGCCTTGGAGGGTCTCATATCCTTAAAAAGGGGCATGTGGGCAAGTCTGGAGCCCATTTTTCCTCCAAAGCTGTGATACACACAGGCAGGATTTGGAGGGCAGCAAAGCACCTCAGAGAGGGACATTTTTGGCAGCAGATGGATTTCTATCATGGCAGGGCAGGGCAGGGCAAGGACAAGGTCCATCTCTGAAAGACAAATGGGCGAGCCTTTCAAGATGGCTGTTAGCCAGGAAGATGATTAACCCATAACGCAGCTTCTCTACCACCAGCACAGGCTCTCCAACCCCAGGTGTCTCCTTCCTGAGCTTGGCACGGGTCTGAAGAGACAGCCCTGCAGCTCCCTGGGGCCTCAGATATCTCTGGCCTGCAGCAGCAGCAATGGAGGACAGCCCTCATGAAGGACAAGCAAAACTGCCCACACCTGACACCCTTTCTTTCAACCAGGCAGGGCCCAGCCTGTGTCCTGCCACTACACAGGGCACACATTGCTGTGTGACAGCCTCCAGCTGTAGTGGACAGCCAGTACAGCTAGCAGGGGCGGTGGCTTTGTTTGCCCGAGCAATCATCATGAATGCAGGGCTGAAATACACTGCTGGTCCCAAAAATGCATGGGACAATGTGGAGCAGAGACAGGAGACCGGCAGATCTCAGAGGGGCCATGCAGAGGCAGCTGCCATAGTCCAAGGGCAAGAATCAGCAGGCTCAAGCAGCCATCCTGTTCCACGTGGGAAGAGAGATGGGCAGCTCCAGGTGTGCATCTGCTTCAACACAGCACTGGGAGATTAATGCTTGCCCTACAAAGGGGTACTGGTAGCAGAGCAGGATGAGGGCCTTGTGCTGGATACAGCAGATTGCAGAAGCATCAGCTCCAGGCTCTCTGCAGAGCAGAAGCAGGACCTTTTTCTTCCCTTCCCCCAAGCAGCAGATGAGCTACAGGTCCAGCTGTCCACAGCTGGCTCCCCCAGGCTGTATTAACCACAGCCAGGGAGAGGGAACAGAGCCAGCACAAAGTGTCCCCACCCCAGGACCTCTGCCAGGGCCCCCTGGGACAGAGGGGCACTGCAGACTGAAGAGCCCCAGCACCCAGCCAACAGTCACACAGGAGAACAGCCTATGAAGGCACAAAAGCTTTGCTCCTCTGCCCTGCTGGTGCTCCCAGCTGCACAGTGGAGCTACAGACACCGTGTACATCCCACCTAAACTACCCAGATGGGAGCCAAAACGCCCAAAGCACCTTGTGTTTGTGCCTCCAACAGGTCTCACGTGGAACTGCTAGGAGTGTGCCTGCCCCTGCTCCAACAGCCTCATACCTGCTCCGGGCAGCAAGGGACAGCTCTGTGTTCCCACAGCCCAGACAGGACAGCTCTTGCAGGGTGAACAGGCAGCAGGATTAACCCCACACAGGGAGGACACCACCAGGCTCCTGCAGCAGGACAGGGATTTTGCCAGAGGCAAATCTCTGAGCATAGAGGGCAGCCCAAACCAGCACCTGCTTTCTACAAACCTCTCCAGCACGCACGGAGCAGAGGAAGAGGCGCATCCTTGGACGAGAACCATATTTATTTCACTGACACACAATTGCACTGGTGGTCGATTCTAAACACACCGGGGACGGGCAGCAGCAGGGCCCCACAGGCTGGGCCAGGCTGCTGGGAGCAGGATTCACACAGAGAAATTTGCTTTTTCCGAGGGGCCGATAGATCTGCGGGACGGGGCTCTACGCAGTCAGGCTCCCGCTCCTGCCACCAGGCACCTCCCGCCCCAATCACGTATAGAAACATTAAATAAGTATATACAGAACCTCTTGGGGCGGGCTGGAACAGGCTGGGTTCGACAGGGCTCAGTTGCCCATTTTTACTTTAGATGTCTAGAAAGAAAGAGAAGAGGTTAGGCTGTGGCCCACAAACCCTAGCCCAGCACCCCAGTCCCACCCAAGCACCCTGGGACTGTTCAGGAGCTGCAAACAGCTTATCAACCCCACTGGTAAGACATGAGAATCACACAAGGCGCACCCAAGGTGACACCCTCGGTGACAGTTGCCCAGAGGGGCCATCAAAAGGGTGCAAACAGGCACAGTATGCTGTGGGGAGAGCTGTGGCACCCCATACTTTGCGAGCAGCCTCCCCATCCCAATGCAGAAGATCATGCTGAAGCCCAGGTGTGCCTCCCTAGAGAGCATGCAGGTGACAGACACCTTGTGCTCACAATAAGCTTGGTGGCCTCATGAGACACGTACCTGCAGGATAGCAACGATGACCCCAAACAGCCCTATGGCACTGCCAAAGATCTCCACAATCAGGATCTTGACGAAGAGGCTGGCGTTCTGGGCATCAGCCAGGGCAGCCCCGCTGCCCACGATGCCCACACAGACCCCACAGAAGAGATTGCATAAGCCCACGGTCAGACCGGCCCCAAACATGGAGAAACCTGGGAGAGAGGAACACTGCAAGAGCACGGGGTAACCCCCCTTCCACTCACACCCAGGGCATGCTGCAGCAGCTCTGCCTTGAGGTGACAGAAGATCTAGAGCTTCCAAGCCCCAGCACTGTCCTCCTGTTTGGGGAGCAGCAGTGTTCTGGGGTGTGCCCCGGCTCCCACAGTGCCAGGCCAGCAAGAAACAGCAACCTGCTGCCACCCAGGGGAGGAGCAGTGCTGCTGCTGGGCATCACAGGACAGCAGGGTGCAGAAGGACCTTGAGAAGGTAACTAAAAAGCTGCCTCTTGGCAGAAGAGTCACATGTCCTTCAGACACCTGCAGCAGGCCACAGGTGGGTCAGAAGGCAGCAGTCAGGGTGAGACAGTGCTCACAGTGATGGCACCAGAGACCCAGCAGTCCTTACCTGCATGGTAGTTCCTGGCTCCAATCTCTTCAGGGATGACTGCAGTGAAAGGCTGAGAGAAAGCACAGGACCTGGGTTAGCGACAAGTGTGTGGTCTCTGGGAGAGGTACCTGTCCCCAGTACAACACGAGGCAGCCATACTTTGGCCAGAGCCCTGACTCCACGTCCCTGGCTGGCTTCATGACATCTCCCTTGCGTGTGCTCCCCCAACACTCTTCAGCATGGCCAAGGATCACCACCAGTCCAGGGGCTCCCAAAGCCACAACAGTGTCCAAAGTCCCCACAGGGCCACCACTCACAACCCTTGCCCATGACCAGCTGCCCATCCCCACCACGGCCCCGAGGCTGGCACAGGGCTGGCAGGGCAGCCCAGCTGCTCCCATACCTCAGCCATGTTACTGATGACAATTGCCATGATGATCCCGTAGATGGCCACAGCCTCGCAGAAAATGATGCTGTGGGAGAAAGGCAAAGCCTCAGCACGGTGTCCCAGGGGAAACAGCCCACCCCAAGCAGCCCCTGGCACTTCATGCCCAGCCAGCCAGCAGCCAGACCCCTCCACAGCCACATGGGAAAGCAGAAAGGCAGTCCAGCCTACCCACTACTTTCCTCTCAAACAAGGTGGAGCTGCCAAACACAAAGGCTGGGTGCTGGTTGTGCCACAGCACCTGAGTAAGCTGGGAATGCCCTGTGGGAAGCAGACCTGGGGAGCCCTGCCCTCTGCCAGTCCCTTTCTGCTCCTTGGGGAAGGGTTGTGCAAGGAGAACCTTTGTCAGGTTGGGAAGTGTGATCTCAGGGTGTTTGTTTTGAACACACTGGGCTCATTCACTGTGTGATATCACACAGTGACTCTTCAAAGCAGCATTCTGGCTCCTTTAGGGCTCTTTGTTTTGAAAGCAAACAGCATCAGCAGCTCAGCAAGGAATGGTCTGCCAGCAGAACCCAGCAGACAGTGGACAGAAGCCTCTGCACTGGCTTGGGACCCGCCCCACTCAGGTGAGAATGAGCACTAACCCCAGGTCTGTGCTTACCTGACCAGGTTCTTCGTTTTGATCCGAGGGGCTTTGACTCCACCACCAATGATGCTGGAGCCTGTGATGTAAATCCCCCTGTGGCAGACAAGGGTGGCTGGTGAAGAAGAATTCTACAGGAAAACCAGGATCTTCCAGTTGAGCAAAGAACTGGGCATGCAGCCAGGGGACACTGTGGAGCTGGCCTAGCCACCACCCCCATGGTGGTCCCAAGCTCCATCACCTACAGCAGCAGAACTGCTGGGGCACAAGAGCCACCACAGAACAGCCTGGGCAGGGGTACAGCTTCCAGAGACTTTCCTGTCTTTCCACTGCTGCTGCTGCCTGCAAGGTGGTCCACCCAGACCCCCCCAGGGGCCCAGCAATCCAGCCCCTCTGGTGGCCCACAGCCCTACATGGACACATTGTTCTACCCCTGCTCTGCTGTGGGAAAACTGCAGTGTAGACACAGCTACTGAGCTGGGACAGTGGGAGAATGCTGAAGAATCAGTTCCACTCACCAGGCAGCTCCCACTACAGACAGGGAGATGGCCAAGCCAATGCCCAGGTTGGACCACATGAAGGGCGAGGTCTCGGTCAGAAACCTGGAGAGGAAGAAGTGTCCTGAGTTAGCACACAAGCTGAGCCCCTCAGTCATGCCACACAGCTCCAAAACAGACACCCCTGCACCAAATTATACAGTCCAAGATGGGCTGGGCACCCAGACACTGGGACATGAGAGCCTCTACCAGCCACTAACACGGCAGCCTCACCTTCATGGATCAAGATCTTCCTCCCAAACCCCACTGTGAAATCGAGGCCTGGGCTGGGAGATGTGGAGGGAAGGGCACTGATGGCTGCACCAGGACCCTGTATGGAGCCAGCCACGTGAACACATGGGCTGTATTCATCCCACCTCCAGAGGCCCTGCTCACTGTAGCTCCTGTGATGAGCTGTTCCCCTGGGGGCACTGCCAGCACCAGCCGCTCCTCACACAGCCCCGAGGACACCCGTATTTACAGGGAACTCACCAGGCCACATCAAAGCGGAAGCCCAGGTCAAATATTGTGTAGCAGATCCCTGGAAAGCAAGAACAACATGGAAACCTTCAGCTGGGAGTTACACCTGACATCCCTGCACAGCCCAGGCACATGCAGAGGGGTGAAACCCACCCACAAACCCTGCCTGGCTCTGAGCTCGTGAGCAGGAAACACGGCTGCAGACCGGGAGAGACACTTGCTCTTTGCTGGAAAAGAGAGGGTGACCTGGCCCTAAGGAACAGATAAGTGCAGGCAGCGTCTGCTCCACGCCAGATACAGAGGGTGAAGGGATGGCTCTGCCATATCTGGCTGGAGCCAGTGTCTGTGTGACACTGATCCTGCGTATGGCCGGGAAAAGAGGAAATGGGAGCCTCCTGAAACGCCTGAATGCAGCAAAGAGGTCACTGCACGTGTCCCACTGCTTTGTTCAACCCCGGAGCTGCAGCCTGGAGGCAGGGGGTGATGGCAACATGCCCAGCAGAAATGTGGACCCAGGTTGGAGGAGCCCTATCCTGCAGAATTGGGGCACTCCCCTCCCTTGCAGTGAAACCTACGGATGAGGAATGGTGCCACCACAGCCAGGGAGGACAGAGGGAGGGCACAGCCCAGCCCTGGCAACCTTCAGGGATGATTTCTACGGTGGCACAGCCTGTGACTTGTGTTTTGGCTTTGCTGCTTGGCTGGCGGAGCAAGAACTGAACCCAGCCAGCCTCAGCTGCCTCCACTCCCGAGAAGCAGTAAAGAAGGGCTACAACCAGCTCAGGGCAGATCCTCAGAGCACCTTTAGTCTCTCTGAGAGCAGGTGTAGCCTTAGATCCATATGCAAAAGAAACAGGGTGAAGGGCACTTCCCTGTGAACTTGGGCTTCCAGCTCTGCAGCCAGAAGGACAGAAAGGAGAGGGGCAGCAGGACTGGAGGATCAAATCAGGGCTTAGGACAAAGACAGCACAAAGAGGCACTGATGCAACACTGCAAGAAGCAAGACCATTTCCTGCTCATGTCTTCCTCAAAAAGGGGCTGCAAGAGGGCAGAGGAAGTTAAGAGCATCTGGGCTCAGCTGAGGAGATTTTCCGACAGTCTCACTGTCACAGTGTGCATCTGCACTGGTGTGAGCCACATGACTCAGAGAGCCCAGGGAGGCAGCCCTGGACCCACATCGGATCCACCAGGCCCTGCCAACACGAGGGAGTGAGACACCCTTCCCTTCTGACTCGTTCTGTCCCCTCACCCAAACGCTGAGGCAGGAGACAAGGTCTGCCCAGCCTCTGCCCGGCCTGTGGCCACTCTGGTCTGTGCTCAAAGAGGAAATAACCAGCAGTCCCAGCAGAAAATCTACCTGCTAGTCCTAGGCCATGAAATCCACCCTCAGTGCTGCCCAGTGCCATCGACAGCAGAGCTGCAACAGGGCCATGCACCAACTCCACAATCACCCCGACAAACTCACACGTTCTCTATCGTTGCCACAGCCGGGCAGAGCAAGGCGCTCTCTCCACCCAGGAGACAGCAACTGCCAGAGTCTGAAGAGCCAGGCTCCTGCCTTCACCTCCCCTCGTCTGCCAAACCCAGACACAACCCCAGCACCTTTCTGCTCTCGCACACGCAGCGAAGCGAATCAGCTGCCCAAGCCAGGCAGGCTCCGAGCGCTGGACGCCGCACATCCAACAGCGAGCGAGAGTGGGGCGGCACAGCCGGGGCCCGAGCCCTCCGAGGGCTGTCCAGGCTGGGCAGCCCCCCAGCAGCGCTCCGGGTGCCGCGGGGAGCAGCTCAGCCACCATGGCCCTGACAACCTCTCGACCTCCCCTTTCCTTTTTCACGCCGCGCCAAATCCCCCCCACCAGCCCCTCCCGGGCAAGGCCGCGGCCAGCGCGGGCACAGCTCCCGCCGCACGGCCCGGTGGTGCAGCGCGGCCCCGCGCACCGCCCCCCTCCGCGGCCCGGAGCTGACCGACGCCCAGCAGGGTGGTCCAGAAGGCGAGGCCGAGCCCCGAGTAGAGCAGGGCGAGCCCGGTCATGGTGGCGGCGGCGGCACCGGGCGGAGCGGGCGGGCCGGGTCACCTGGCGCCGGGACACGTGACCGGAACCGCAGCGCCGCGCGGAACCGCCGTGACGACACCGGCGCCAGCGCGCCCGCTCATTGGCTGCCTGATCCGGCGGACGCGGCAAAACTACACGGACCATAAGGCACCGCGACAACGCCGCTTTCCATTGGCTCCCTACTCCAGGGGCGGGGCTTCCGGGGGCGGTGCCGCGCTCCCATTGGCCGACGCCGCGGCACAACCAGGAAGTGGGCGCCGCGTGCCGCCATGGCCGCCGTCTTCAGCAGTGACGGGGAGGCCGCGCTGCGGCGGGAGCTGCGCCCGGCGGCGGCGGCGGCGGCGGCACCGCGGGGCGACCTTGACGGCTTCTACGAGACAGGCAGGGCAGCCGCCTTCGTGCGGGACGGCGGGTTCCGCAAGGTGAGGGTGCAGCGGGATCGGGAGCCGCGCGCCGCCCCTTCCCCGGTGCCTCTTTCCCGGTCCCTCACACTCTTTATCCCCCCAGGTCGCCCTCCAGTTCCCCGACGAGCTCCTGGCGGACGCGGCGGCGGTGGCGGCCCGGATGGAGGCGGCGACGGGGGCCGAGATGTTCGTGCTGGGAGACACCACGTACGGCAGGTCGGTGGGGAGCGCGGGTGGGCAGGAGCGGGGCTGAAGGGACGGCGGTGCCAGGGAGGAGGGGAGAGCTCCAGGTGCTGCAGAGCCCGTCTGACACCGGGTTGTCCCCGCAGCTGCTGCGTGGATGAAGTGGCCGCCGAGCACGCGGGTGCCGAGGCGGTGCTGCACTACGGCCCGGCCTGCCTCAGCCCCTGCGAAAAGCTGCCGGTGCTGCACATCTTTGGGCAGCAGCCGCTGGACGTCGGGCGCTGTGCAGAGGCGTTCCGGGAGCTCTACCCCGAGCGGCAGAGCCGCGTGGTGGTGCTTTGCGACGTGGTCTATGCACATGCGATGGGTGAGTGCCCCGGGGCAGGGAGGGCAGCTCCGAGCTCTGCAGCCAGGCATTCCACAGACACAGGCAGCCTTGATTTCTGTCCTTTCCTCTGCCCTGCTCTGTTCCAGCTTCTGCTGCTCAGCACTTGTGGCCGTGTATAGTTCTCACTCCTCTCTCCCTTCAGGTGAGCTGGAGCAGGAATTGTGCCCTGAGTATCCCAACATCACCTTCTCCAGGCTGGAGTGCGGGGACCCTCCAGCCCCTGCGCTGCCGGGGGAGGAGCGCAGGTTTGGCCGCCGGTTCCTGGTGGAGGCTCCAGGGGGGCTGCAGGACTGCGCCATGTTCTACGTGGGGGCCGAGGGCCTGGCCCTCACCAGCTTCATGCTGACCTGGAACCGCTGCCCCTTCAGCTCCTTCGACCCCGCCACGGGCTGCGGCCGCCGCGAGACCCTCAACGTGAACCGTGCGCTGATGCGCCGCCTGTACCTGGTGGAGCGGGCGCGGGACGCGCGCGTGGTGGGGGTGCTGGTGGGCACCCTGGGCGTGGCGGGGTACCTGGCCCTGCTGCGGCGCCTGCGGGAGCTGCTGCGCCGCGCCGGGAAACGCGGCTACACCCTGGCCGTGGGGAAGCCCAACCCCGCCAAGCTGGCCAACTTCCCGGAGGTGGACATCTTCGTCCTGGTGGCCTGCGCTCAGAACTCCCTCCTGGACTCCAGTGACTTCTACCGGCCCGTTGTGACCCCCTATGAGCTGGAGCTGGCCTGTAACCCGGCCCGAGAGTGGACAGGGAGCTATCTCACGGACTTCCGAGACCTGCTGCCGGGTAACAGCTACAAACCAGCTGCCCAGCGCCCTCCAGAGGGCATCCTGCCCAGCTGCCCTGCCTGCAGAGGGAGCTCCAGGATAGACGTATCACCAGGCTAACAATATTTTCTGGCAGGTGCCTGTGCACACATGGAGCTCCCACCGGCCGTCCCCGCAGCGGAGGCCATTCCCGACGTCTCGCTGATCACGGGAGAGATGAGAGCTGCCCACCTCTGCGACCCCCCGGCCTCCCAGCCGCCCCCCAGCGCCGCCCTGGCCTGCAGGGACCAGACACGGGCCCTCGCGGAGATCAGCCCTGCTGGTTGGTGTTGGTTTCGTGGTGGGGCTGAGCCCTGCTGCAGGGCAGCGCCGCCTCCCTGCTCCCAGTAACAATTCCCTTTCTCTCTCCTCCCAGCCTCCTTCCTGCAGTCCCGCAGCTGGCGGGGCCTGGAGCAGCAGCTGGGACAGACGCCCGTCTCCAAGGCCGTGCAGGGCCGGCGAGGGATTGCCATTGCCTACGAGGATGAAGGGTGTGAGCAACCCTGATCTGGCAGCGGCATCAGCACCGAGCCAGGAGAGGGGCCGTGTAGGGGGCCTGGGCATTGCCACTGGGTGTTAGACCCACAGGGGTTCAGATCTGCTGCCAGCTGGCCCCGTGCTGGATGCAGCCTTGGGTCAGTAGTACTGCAGCGGGAGAGCAGGAGTTGTATGTGTGTTTGGGAATGCCTGTGGCACCCTGAGGCTCATGGCCAGCTGTGTGTCCCAGACCCAGCCTCCAAAGGATCCCTGGTCCAGGGCAGCTTTGGCCCTACAGGGAAAGGTCACAGCTTTGCAAGAGCTGACAGTGCCAGGACTCGAGGCCTTTGTGGGCTGCTGCTGCTAACTGATGGTGAACTGAAGAGGACTTGTGACTGAACCATTTTTTACAATAAAACACAGCCTGAGGAGCACAGATGGGTGGTACCAGCTGTCCCAGAGTGATAAAACAGATTATGATGCCCACGTGGGGTGCACAGCTCTGTGTACAGGTTAAATCCAGCCTGAGAGCACTGAAAACCAGAAGTAGGACCCCCAGGAATGATAGTACAAGCTGGGCAGGGGCACTAAGGCAAGGGCAGGAGGGCTCCAAGCATGAGCAAGGCCCTCCCTTGCTGTGATGAACAGGAATAGAGCACACACATCCTGTGCTGGGGGGAGGATCCTGCATTTGGCAGAGGTGTAGTCCCCCCTCTCATGGCGGGCAAGAGTGTTTCTGCTTCATGTCAGGCAGGAGAGCACAGTGAGCAGGACAGATTGTTTTTTGCCATCCCTCCCGAAGCTAGGGAGGTGTTGAAGCATCTCAACTTGGATTTAACCCCCTCTGCTGGGCCCTTCCCCAGAGTCAAGGGACAGGCAAAGTCTGAGCACTGCAATAACGACAGCCACAACGTAGAAATATTCTTAATATAATTAGGTGCAGGGCCTCCCCCCTCCCAACCACACATACAAACGAGCAGGGGGCAGGTCCCCCCCCACCCAGCCAGCCACTGCTGCGGGCACGGGCTGGGGAAGGGCTGGTAGCCCGGGTGTGGGGCAGTCCTGCCCGGGCCTCCCCTGCCCCGCCACCGCCTCCTGCAGCCGGCACTCCTGTCCCCTGTGAGGAGGGAGCATGCTGGGGGAAACAAAGATGCTGACACCGAGATGCGGCCACCAAATCTAGCTGAGGAGCGTCCCGAGTGGGTTAATTCTAGGTGGAGGGTTACTCTATGAGCCGTACTGCAGCAGGGCGGGGGTGGGGGGGGGCTTCCTTGTGGGGAAGAGCTGGTCCAGGCAAATTGTCCGCGGTCCTGGCCAGGTGCTCAGTAGTCTGCTGTGTACTCCGTACCGTGCAGCCCTCGGCACAGCAAGGTGAACTCCTTCACCATCTCCTTCACTCGCCGCTTGTTCACACGCTCTCTGCTAAGACAGAGGGAGGGGGACAGACATGAAGCAGGAGGGATGCACCAGGCCATGCAGGGGTGGGTCATTCCCACCACATGTGGGCCACAGCTGGCTGGGGCAAGTGGCACACGAACCTGAGGATCTGCTGGCTGAAGTTTTCCTTCTGCTCCGGAGTGACGCGGGCCGAGGGGAAGCCGTCCTGCTGCATGGCCTCCTTGATCCAGACGCTCAGGAGGCTGAAGCAGTGCTTGTTCAAGGCAAAGAGGATTTCTGCGAAGTGATCCATGAGGCTGCGGGAAGCCTGGCCACCAATGCCCTGCCACAGAGCAAACACAACAGGCTGAGCCCCCGGTGTCGCCCTCCCTGCTCCCACCCAGGTGCTGCTGGGCTCTCTGCCCTTGGCTCAGCAGGTGCTGCTCAGGAATAAAGCCCAAAGCTGCCCCGTGGTCCCGGTGTCTCTCACCTCCAGCACTGCCTGCAGCAGCACTTTGCCGTCCTCCTGCACGACCTGTCCCACCGGGGCGATCTCTCCACAGCGGGGCAGCAGCTCCGTCTGCAACACAGAGCCCAGGCCTGCTCAGTGCCGGCACAAGCACCACACTGCAGCACCCCTGCCCAACCTCAGCCCCACTCCTGCCCTCCCAGCTCTCAGAGAGGGCTGCACAGTGCCACAATACTCACAAAAAAGCCACAGGATGCTTTGACTGTTGGGGCCTCAGGAAACTTGAGTGAAAGGACACCTGCAGGCAAAAATCACTCAGGTTAGCAGCCAAAAAAACTTCCCTCACCATCCCAAATCAGCCCTGCAGTCCGCAGCCCTTGGCTGGTTTGTACCCAGCCCCACAGGGCAAGCAGGCTGGCTTCTCCTCAGAGTGATTTGGAGCACAAGCCCACTGCTCATGGTACTCACCACACTGAAACACTGCTTTGACATCCAGGTTGCTACACAGGAAGAGGTCTGGCTTCCTTTTCAGAGCCTGCAAGGCACACAGACAGGCAGCATGAACACAGTGCTGGAGACACAGCCAGGAAGACTCCGAGGAAGTCAGTGCCCCAGCCAGCCTCTGCCTGGACACACTTACCTGGGCACACCCACAGCAAACAGCAGATTCACACACTACAGCAGGAAACCATCACTTTACCCACCCCTTCCCCCCCAAGAGAACGTCATTCAAACACGCAGGCAGTTTGCCCAGGACCTGAGGAAAGGTGCCACAGTGGCGTCCACACGGACACAGAGGGCTCCTGTCCCACCAGAGCAGACCAGGCAGCTGCTCCCAGGACAAGGGCAGCCATGTGGGGCTCAGCAGAGACCAGCCACTTGTGTGGTTTGCTCCTCTCCTCTTGAAGATGCTGGCATCCCTGGGGGTCACAGCAGCTGGTTCAAGCAGTAGCCCCAGACTGGACCAGATGACAGTGAGATGCCAATGTTCCTTGGCAGTTCCTGAGCAGCAAGTCTGAGATCAGGAAAGCTTTGGTTTTGTTAATGCCACACAGTGATTCCTCCAGCCTCTGTGGGGGTCAGGCACTGCTGCTGGAGACACCCTGAGCTGTGGCACCCTGTGCAGTGACTTGGTCCCCCTGGTGCTGGCACTGGGTGGAAATGTTTGTTTGCACCTTCCACTCGATGGGAAGGGTTTCCAACCTGCCTCAGTGAGCCCTGCTAGAGCAGGCAGCCACATGCATGCCCTGAGCACCGTACCCTCTGCTGCAAGAAAACACTGGGGATGGCATCCCTGCCTCCTGCCCTGCTGTCACTGCAACAGCAGGGACAGCAGACACAGCACTGGAGCAGCCCTGCCCTGTGCCTGGAGCTCAGAGAGCAGGATACCAGCCCTTGGGCTGAGCTGTGTGCGAGGCCACTGCCACCCTCCAAGCCTGCTCCCAGGGATGAAAGCAGGGAAAGCTTTCAGCCAGCAGAACACAGTCGTCTGCCCCCGTGGTCTCTACTTGGCGCAAAACACACTTATTTCCCACCCCTTCTTCTTCAAGGAAAGTCCACAGCCGTCTGCCCAGTTAAAATGCTGGAAACCAAGAAGCTCAGGAGCAGGTTTGAGGGTGACCTCATCTCCTTTTTGACCTTTTGTATCACATACTGCAAGAGAAGACTCAGGTTTTGGCACCGAAGGCATCGCTGCACCAAGCAGAGAAGGCACAATCAGAGGGAACTGCTTCCCTGCCGGAGCTTCCTGGGGTGATCAGGGGCCATGTTATACCTGTGTGTGTATATACAGGCTGTCACCATCCCTCCTGAAGTGCTGGCACCAACATCAGAAGGCGAGAGACTGGCTGGGCAATGGTTTAGAAACTCATGCAGTCATCAAGGCTGCTGCTGTCCAGCTGCCCTCATACAGGACAAACACTTGCAAGAGATGGTGTAGTTTCAGCCATGGAAAAAAAAAAGCCCCTGCTGGGGGCTCCAGAGCAGGGATCACAAGCCTCTCCTCCAGTATCATACTGCTCCAGGGCAGCTGGCTCCTGTGACAATCCCTAGCTGCAGGTTCCTCTACCCTGCCCGTCCATGGGGCTGGTTTAACCCGAGTCCTGCATGCTCTGAGTGTTCCATTTGGCACAAGAGTCTTCCAGAGTGCTCAGGTTGCCACCTACCTGCCGTGTGCTTCTCCCAGCCAAACCAGACGTGCCCCAGGCACTGCCCCCCCAGCTCTCACTGCAGCACCTGCTCCTCACTCCGTCAGTGCCATGGGGAAAAAAAGCATGCCAGTACTGGGAGGGCTCCTTCCCATAGGACACCTTGCACAGAGTGCAAGCCCAGTGCAGACCTGGGCACATATACACATGTCTATTGTAAAGAGAGATGCATTTTACCCCCCGCAAGATGTGGCCTGTGGAGCTCCTCCCATAAGAAAGCAGCACCAGGTAGGTCTCTTTCCTAGCACCAGGAAGCGTGCTCCAACTCTGGGACCTCCTACTGCCAGCCCATCTGCTCTCTCTCCTGCCAGAGCAGCTCTGATCACATCTTCTGGGATGGGGAAATGCCTTTAAATCTTTTCAAAGTCCCCCCCCACCCTCTGCATGAGCAGCCACTTCAGAGATAGGCACTGGCTCTCCAATAAGAACTCTCCTGCAGGCTAGCACAGTTCTTCTCCACAGCAGCTGGGACATCCTCAGAGAGGTCTTCAGAGCAGGCTCTTCTGTGCCCATCTCTTCATAGGCAGATCAGCATGGAAGGGACACCAAACTTCACAGATGGGACAGTGGGGACTCCACCACCAGTTCCTGCAGCTCTGCAGAACACAGATCAAGCCATTCTGTCTGGTACGAC
>JAWWES010000006.1:10435856-10463059 GCA_035583135.1 Lophotriccus pileatus
GATGGGACAGTGGGGACTCCACCACCAGTTCCTGCAGCTCTGCAGAACACAGATCAAGCCATTCTGTCTGGTACGACCAACCTCTTCCCAGATCACATACCTGGCACAGCAGAGCCTTCTGCTTTGAAAAGGGCATGTAAGGTTGGCCAGGCAGGAGCAGTCAGGCTCAGCAAGGGGATGCTGAACCGATGTCCTCCACGGGGCTCTCTGAGGCTGGCTGGGGCAGCTTTGGTGGAGCTCAAGGACTGCTGCATGAAGCCTGGACCAGCCCAAGAAGGGAGGGAGGAAGGGGATGACTCTGGCTCTGTCTGGTCAGGCACTGCCTGCCATCACATAAGGTCAGTCCTGCATCTTCTGCCTGTTGAGGCCCCACTCGTCCAGCCAGCCCAGGGATCTGTCAGGGGAAGTCACCAAAGTGCTCCAAAGGTCTGTATCACCGAGGAAGGCCTGCTGGGGCAGAGCTGATGTGCCTGTAGGCCTAGTGGGAAGGCAGGCTGGAGAGCCCCAAAATCCTACCTGCGATCAGGAGCACACACATAAGTGATACCTGCTGGCCAGGGAGAGGATGAAAGCTCCCAAACACGAGAACCCGCCTGGTTTTGCCAGGGCAGATCTGGGCACGAGCCTCAGCCTCCACGGGCTGTGTGGTCCTGGGCACTGGTGGAACTGAGCCCCACAGCCCTGCAGGTGGGATGCTCCCCTCGGGCACTGCAGCGGCGATGCTCCGCACCGATCCCAGATCCCAGCACACGGCGGAGGCGGGAAGGGAGCAGCCGAGGACAATCTCCAGCAAAGGATGCTGGCACTGTTCCATGCAGTCTTATGGCAGGCTGGTTATTTTATCCTTAGCTTCAAGTAGTGAGATAACTTTGTTTGTCTTTGGCATCTGTAAGACATTAGTTTTAAGCCAGCATGCTCTCGTGATCAGCCAGCCATGGTCAAGAGGGGGTTGCCAATTAACACCGTGGCAAAATGATCAGCTGCACCAACTGGGCAGTCCCAAGCCCAAAGATAAAGTCAGCAGGAGTCCTGTCACACACAGAGGTGGCTCCCTGTGAGCTGGTGACAGGGGACTGATGTGAAGGTATCATGAGGCAGGAGCTTCTCCTGAATTATAAGAAGGTGAGAGAGTACTTTCTGGCACAGAGGACAAAAAAACTGCCTGCCTGCCTGGAAGAACCAGACAAATTTGAAACAGGTTCTCCTTCCACCAAGGAGATCAACCACAAAAAGAGATGGTCAGGGAAGGGGGAAAGTCTCCACCTTGACACACTCTTGGGTCCAAACTCGCTGCTGCTCTGGAACATGCATTACTTTGCCAAAGGGTCTGCAGGCAGAGCAGCCTGGGATGAAAACACAGCCCTCACCATGTGAAACTCAGATCTGAAGAGATCTGCAGATCCTCAGATCTACAAATGCTCAACAGCATCACCGCAGGGAATGGTCCTCTGGAAGAGGACAGGCTGGACCCACCTCTGCCATCAGACAGCTCTTGGAGTCCTGAGAGCAAGGAATCAATCAGGGATGGCGAGGCCAATTCTTGATGGGTTTCAAAGCACCTCACCAGATCACGAGTCTGTGAGGAGAGGCGGGCCAGGGAAGAGCGGGAAACCCTAAGTCCTGTGCGTGAAGAGAGAGGACAGGGATGGGATCCTTTGGTCTCCACGTGGTTGCTGGAATAAAAAGCCCAGGAAAACAACAGGTCTTGAGTGGGCGGTGTCGGGCTGGCAGCATGACGTCAGATGTCTCGCAGTGATCCAAGACGGAGAAGCCACAGAGGTAGGAGCCTCTGAGCTGCTCCTGCAGGAGTGCCTCCAAAGGATTCAGGCTGTCTGGAGATCCACACACAGGAGACAGGGCCAGCTGCCAGCACACTGCCCCAGCACTGCCTGCAGATCCTGCCCACGAGGACAGTGAGTAACAGCTTCCCAGCAGCCAGGATGGCTGGTGTTCAGTCTGACAGCACACCCCATGGAAATGCAGCACAGTTGCCCTTTTCTCTCCTAGAAAGCCCAAATGTGCTGTGCCCAGACACAGAGGAGGACCCCAAGCCAGAGAGAAACTCAGCACTTTCTAAAGAAACAAGTAGCCCTGGAAGAGTCTCTCAGAGTCACCGGATGCCCTACACCCCAGCAGGATCACCTTTACCTGCTCTACAAGAGCAACAGGCTTGTTAAGTCCTTTCAAAACCATGCAAAAGCAGCTCCCCAAGTGATCTTCCAGTGCTTCCCTGCCATCTTAGAAAGACTTCCTACTGCCAGATCTGGATCCTTTACCTGTTACTGTTTGTCCCACTCAAGGACAGAAAAGGGGAATTTACCTACAACTGGGACATTTCCTTTTACACATTCCAAGACTCATGCTCTCATCAGCTCCTCAGGCTCCCATCAGCTTTTTCTCCCCACCACGTGTACAAGATGTTTTTCAGATGCTTCCCAGATGCTTTTCTCTGTGATTTCTGGTCTGTACCTACAGAAATGTTGTGCCCCAGACCAGGCACAGTGTTTGAATGGAGGTCCTACCAGCAATGAGGACACCACCATGAACCTCATGCACAGTCCCCATTTACCATCCTCCCATCATGTTCAAAACCCTTGTTAAAAGGTCACGGCTTCCAAAACCAAAAGCTGCAAACACTTTCTGATAATCTTGACTATGTTATGTCTTTCAAGATGAAAAGCAGGGAGGAAAAGGCTGCAATATGGATTTGAGTTGGAATGGGTCTCAGCAGGATCTAGGCACCAAGGTGAGAACCACGTGAAGCACACCCTGCCCCGGGGGGGGTGAGCTGCAGCCTCCTTGCCCACTCCATCCCTCAGGACCTGTGGGAGAGTCAGAGGGCTCAGATAGTCAGAGGTCAGATGGCTTAGCAATTGGACATGCCAGGCACCCTACGGGGGCACTGAGTACATCAAGGACATGGGGGCTTCTCCCTCAAGGGCCACAGTGGGCTGGCTCCTGCTGCTCCCAGCAGGTGTATATACACACACAGCATAGCTCTGGCCCTGCCTGCCCACTGCCAGCCCTGACACAAGTGCCAGCCCCACCTGCCCGCCCGCCACGTCAACGCAAACCGTCCCCACGCACCACCGAGCCAGCAGCTCCCTGTGCAGGAGCTGCCACCACCCCGAGAGGCTGCTGGGGCGGGAGGACATGTGGCACCCACCAGGTGCAGATGCCACCACAAGCACGTTGCTCAGAAGCAAACCCTGGCAGCTGCCTGCTCCCATGGGCAGGGGCTTCCTCCCGCCGGCCCTGGGGCAAGGCAGCCCGTCCCTGCTCCAGAGGACCCATCAGAGGGCAGGTAAATGGGTCAGGAAACATCCACCTAATGCTCTAATTTGTCTGTCACCCAAGGGTGACTGCAGCAGCAGCCCCAGGCACCCCACACCGGCTCTGCACGGCGAGGGGGTGGCAGCTGGAGGCTGCCCTGCGGAGGAGGGCAATGCCCTGGGGATGGTGTGAACCCAGAACTAAAGGAGAATGTTTTGTTTTCAACTTCCACGGAAACAGATGGAGAAACTCGATATTCAACTAAAAGGAAAAAAAAAACGTTGTCAACAGAAAGCTAAAAATAGGTTTAAATTGAATTAAAAAGAGAAAGAGAGAGAACAGAAAGTGAATGAATAAGAAACTAAAACACACCTGTGCCAGGAGTTGCATAAATGAATCAACAATATCAGGATGATCCCTGGGCCCTAAAATATAATAAAGATGTAACTTAAGAGAAAAATCATACAAACAGCAACTCAACATCATATAGTTATGTGATACAGAAAGAATTTACAAGTGAAAACAGGAGTGTAAGGGAGGAGGGGTGTGTGGGGAAGGGGATGGGCAACATGAGCAGCTTGAAGCAAGTTAAAGAAACAAAACATACAAAAAATCATGAAACTTGGAGAACCCAAGAACAGAAAGAAACTGCAAAGGAAAGGGTCTAAAGCCCCAGGGTCTCCAGCTAGCACCTGGGTGCTGCAGAGCCAAGGAGGAGATCTTCGTGTCCTTGGGGAGGAAGAGGAGGAGCAGGGGCTAGCTGGGCACCATCTCCACAAGGAGAATTAGAGCTTTTGCACTGTGGGGACTGAGCGGGTGTCTTCAGAGCACTGTTTGGTCCTGGAAGGTAACTGCAAGTGAACGACAACACCTCAGCAAACGCTTGACAGACCTGGCTGGGCTCAGGCGTGCACATGCTTGTCACCAGCATCAGCTGCTCAGGATCCCTGGCACAGACACCCACCCCATTCCCAGATGGTCTCTGAGACCGCGAGTCCAGGACCCTCCTGGAGGTCTCCTCCAGCATCCTCCTGGGAGAGCAGGTCAGTGCCCAGAGGTCTCTGTGCCAGCACCACTCGCCCTACCTTGGCACCTGACTGTGCACACTCACGTCTTGGCCCTTGTGGGGTCAGGCATCCCCCCCTTTGTCCTGCCCCCATGGGCTCAGCAGAAGGGGCTCGCCCTGCTCAGAGCTGGCCCCCCACCAGAGGGGACACACCAAGCTGAGCAGCCGCTTGCCTGAGCAGAGCTATCACCCAAGTGTTGGCACAGTTAGGGCTCTGTCCCCTTCCCTGCCTGCTGCTGCCCAGAGGCATCTCCACCTCCCTGGCACCAAGGCAAAAGTGTTCCAGCACAGACACATCCACACACCGCTGGTACAAGCACAGGGACCTGATTCCGGGTAAGCCTGGACAGCTTGTTACTGATCCCAGTGACGCCTCAGTGCAGTGGGATTTGCTCAGACCATGGTGTGATGATGAGGCAAGGTCCTACGTCTCCCCCCACCTCTTTAGAGAGCTCTGAGCCTTGAACTGTGGGAACAGCATCACCCCACCTGGCAGCACCGGGCTGTGAGCAAAGGTAAGACCCCCTGAGGACCGCACGTGGCGGTGCTGAAGGACCAGAGCCAGCAGCTCCAACGTACATTTGTCCCTCTCACAGGGCAAATCACCAAGATGCTGAGGGGAGCCATGGTGCAAAGGGGCCTGTTCTAACCCCATTTGCTTTTTGTAGGCTGGGCAGTGAGCCAAAGGGGAGCTCCTGCCCTGCGGGAGGACGCCAGCATCCTCAGCATCACAGTGGTGACTCGGTGGCCAGCTGAGGTGACCAGAAAAGGTCATTTCCCAGATATTCACACACACATCCTCCTGCTCACACCAGGGCTTTATTCCAGGCCACTACAAGCAGCGCTGGCCTCCAGAGGAGCCCCAGGATCTCCCTGGGGGCACAGCCTCCCTGCTAAGCTGGACTGGAGATCCGGCTAGACCCTGCAGAAGCAGGGCTGTCGTGGCAGTACAGAGGTTTCCCAGAGCACCCAGGGGTTTCCTGCTTCTGTTGCTCTTCAGGGAAGGTACCCACCTTCCAGGGGTTGGGATGAATCCAAGAAAGAGAGATGGCCCCATTAGCTTAGCTAGGAGTGAAAACAGCCATTCCTGACGCCTCCAGACTCCATGCATGCAAAAGCCTGACAACAGCCCCAGCGCGGAGAGGGGTTAATCCCACGTACCTTGCTGGAACAGGGTCAGTGTGACTGAGGTAACGAGCAAGAAGAGGGCCTTGATGGGAGGGAAGTGGGCAGGCTCATGGGCAAAGATGTGAACCAGCTGCAAGAGAGAGAGAAGGACTGAAGCTGCTGCTGGCCCTGCACATCCCCAGCCTCCCTGGGAGCGGCAGCCCCAGCCCAAAGTGCAGCTCTGTACCTGCCGGGTGAGTTCAATGGCAGAGACCTGGGGTATGGTGCTGTACATCTGCCCCAGCATCTCACACAGCTGAGGCACCATGGGGGCAAAATCGTCCAGGAGGGTCTTCACAGACTTCTCAAATATGGCACAGACAGACTGCAGGAGAAGAGGGACTGCATGAGCAGTGGGCATCAGGAGACCTCTCCTGGCGGTCAGGGCATGATTAATTGGTCCCAGGGGAGGGACAACCTGGCAGTGTGGACAGGGACCAGCCAGGAAGAGAGCTCAGACCTGCTCTGACACCAGTGCCCTGCCCTGCAGCACAGGATGCTGCCAGTGACCAGCAAACACCCTCCCACCACAGCAGGACGGTTCCCTGAGGGCCAGGGAGAAGCAGCTGGTGAGACATTGCACATGGGCATTACTGGACCGAGCAAACTGGGCAAACACCAGATGGCACAGGTCCAGGTCAGAACAGAGCTATCCTCTTAGGGAACACAGGTTGGGTAGATCCCATCTCCCTGCTCATGGCAGAGCCTCTGTTACTGCAGAGGAACGGAGCTGGTGGAGGCACAAGACCGACAAGAATGGCCAGGCACTGCTGATGACAGCAAGCAGCACTGGTCCAGACAACCCAGCAAGACACCCCTCTCACATGCCATCACCCAGAGTCTGTCCTTTGCTGTTTCCAGCTCAGGTCTGCAAGGACAGACAGAGCTGCAGGCAGTACACAGGAGAAGCCTGATTACCTCCACCACCTGGGCATCATTCAGCCACTTGCTGAGAACCTTCTGTATGAGCTGGAAGACTTGCTGAAGAACCACCACCACCTGTAAGGAACGAGAGACATTGAAGAGAATTGGCTCCCACAGCCCTGGAGAAGCAAGACTCAAGATTAAGCACGGCCTAGACTCAAACCTTCAGGCACCACCTCCCCTCTCCAAAGCTGGGCAGTTTTTTTGCTGAAGCAGCCTAGCACGGCTCACAGTTGGCAGGCAGTACCCACAACAGCACCCAGCCAAGAGGCATCCAAGGGGCAAGTCCCCTCTGCCCACCTCAGGAGTGGTGGGATGAGCTGAAGAAGCTGTTTTAGCTGGAATGCATCAGCACTACCCTCTTGCTGGCATACACTGTATTCCCCATTAACCCCCCTTTCCTGGCACCAGCAGTGGATAGCGAGGCTTTGGCCAGGCTGTCACAAAGAGCATCAGCTACCACTCTACTCACTGGGTTGGGTCCTTGCTGCACTGGCAGTTTCTTCACCTCTGTGCTTTCGTGGTCATCATCGTGGTGGCTGATGTCCAGGGTGGTGAAGAGGTTGGAGAGCAGGCCCAGGATGTGGATGATGGCCAGCCTGTTGGAGGGATTGGGCTGCCAGGGAAAATAAAGCCAAAGTATGACATGGACTGCACTGCTCAATCACAGTCATGTCTTTGGGATGATGAGGAACCAGGAGTGCAGAGGCAAAGTGCCAGAGAGGGGTTCCCTGCACTGCGCTCTCTCTTGAGCCCATGTTTCAGAGTGCTGCTTCAACACAGCAGCCCCAGGGCCACAGCCAGCAGAGGAAGCCACTTCTGGAGGGAGGCAGCACACAGGCACTCACCGTTTCATCAGCCAGCTTTTCCAGCTGCTGGATGTAAGGGGTGATCAGCGAGTGCAGGTTCTTCAGGATCTCCTCCACTTGCAGCGCAGAAAGCAGGAAACCAAGGGCCTGCATCAGCCACATGCACTGGCTTGTCTGTGACAGAGAGAAGGCACAACAGAGCAGGTCACTGCCCAGCCCACAGCGCTGCCACACACTTTATAGCTCAGACAGCTGCCAGGGGCCCAGCCAGCAAAGCCAGGACCGGTGTGCTGCAGCTCCTGAGCTGCTCCTTCTGGGTCACTCTAGGTGCATTTCACTGCAGGAGAGGGGAACAGCTCCCTACCAGCTCCTATTCCCAGGGAACTGGAGCTCTGCCATCAGCACACCTGGCCTCTTCCAGCACCCACCAAGGAAAGACCAGTTGGTGTCCAGAGATCTCCATGCTGGTATCACTCACCCTACCTCGAGACACCATCCTTTGCACAGCCTGTCTCAGCCCCTGTGGGGTAAAGGATCCCACCCTATCCTGGTCACAGGCAGAGCCTGGGCTCTGTCCCCACACTTATCTCCCTTCTTTTTCCTCTTGAAGACATGCCTGCCATCTTGGCATCCTTGGGTTTGGCGAGACTGTGAACCGCTGGAGTTAAGCCTCCTTGGGCTCTTCCCTCTCTAGGGGACATTTCCCCCCAGCACGACCCCAGCCCACGTGGCTGAAGCCTGGCAGCACAGCAAGAGGCAGCCAGCAGGTTCTCCTGGTCCTGCACACCATGGAGGCAGTGCTGAGCTCTCCTCTAGGACAGCCCAATTTGCCATGGCACCCCTCGTGTCTTCAGCTGAGAATGGCTAAGGGGGCATGGTGGGAAAGCACCTGACAGAGGTGTGAGTCAGCCTCTTACCTTGTGAATCTGCTTCATCAACACCTCCTGCCAAAAAGAAAGAGGAAAGGGAGGGTGAGTGCTGCAGAAAGCCCTTTCACTTCCAGGAAGCAGGACTGATGCACGAGATCAACAACACAACCAACACCAGTGCGGGCACAGACATGCAGCATGTACTCCCCACAACACAGCAAAGGCAAGGAGTAAAATCCTTGTCCCCTGGTAAGCTCTTCCCTGAACCAGCCCACTCAGCTATCCAGCAAGAGGAGTCCCTGGCTTGGACAGACTCTACAGCAGGATGGCTCAAGGAGTCAACCTCAGCCAGGGTTTCCTTACTGCAGTGACAGTGTCTCCCAGGCTCTAAAAGCAGAGTCATGTCCTCCATCTCTCTGCTCCTATGAACATTCTGGCAGCTCACCCAAGTTCAGCCCTTCTCCTAGTGCCTCAGGACTCTGAGCCCCATCTGCTCTAAATCTTGAGAGTCAAGAAGGACTGCAGGACAAGCTGCCCCAGCACTGCAGCGCCCAGCTCAGTCTCCAAGGAGAGGCTTGACCACCAGGATACCCCCCAGAGGGCACTAGCTGCCTGGCAAGGTGCACAGCTGGCAGGATGCTGCTCCCAACAAGGCAAAGAAAACTGCAGGGAAAGGGCAGACACCCGAGTGCAATCCCAGCAGACCCCTGGGCAGTCATGTCTGTCACTACCTGCCGTTTCTGCACTCACAGCAGGACACAGGGCCTGCCACATGGGTTTACTGGCCTAGGAACAGGACAGACAAGCCCCCTGCGCCAAGCAAGACGCCCTGAACTGATCCTTTGTGTCCCCATGCCCTGATCCTCTCAAAGGAAAAGGCGTGCACGGAGCACATCCCAGGTCACCATCCCACATCCCCCTGCACGCAGCTCCTACCTGTGACACAGCCACGATGTTGGCAGCGTAAGGTGGCAGGTCGTACTTGCACTCCCGGCAGATCTTTTTCAGAGTAGACACGCTGGAGATGGAGAGCTCAGGATTGCCCAAGGCTTGGAGCACCAGCGGCAACACGTTGTTAATCATGACGGGGTGATCAGCCAGCCACTCGGACAAGGACCCTGCGTACACACACGGGATCAGACCGCGGGACTACACTGCAGGATGTTGCTCCCTGCGTCCCAGGATGCTCAGCTTTGCTTTTCACCACCGGTATTGCTGGGCAGGTGTGGTTTCAGAGGGGCCCTCCCTCCCCAGCCCAGCCTGAGTGCAAGCAAAGACCTCACCGATGGTGAACATGACGGTGTCGGCAAGCTGCACGTTGCTGATGCTGATCCGGGGAATGAGGCCGATCAGTCCCGGCACCACATCGGAGTAGTTTACGTCAATGGTCTCAGCAATGGACTGGAAGCCATAGAGCAAGGCCTCTGTGTGCTGCCAGGGCAGGAGAGACACCATCAGAGCCATGCACTGACCCCTCATGCCCAACCCAGCCCCAGCTCCGAGAACCAGCTCAGACACCCCACAGTGGCTGAGGAGGCTGATCCCTGGCAGCGCTAAGGACAGGGAGGCAGAAGACCTATTCCTCTCCCCAGCAGACCTCAGGGAGCCTGCATGTGTGCTGGCAAGGTGCTCATGCTCCTCACCTCTGTCATTCCCTTTGCTCTCAGTGCCCCATGGCGAGGACAGGTCCCTGAGGGGCTGGTAGGTGTCAGCCTGGCACCCAGGTCCTCCTTGCTCACCTGCCACGTGGATGGCTGCTCCGTGTTGGTCAGGAGACGTCCCAGTTTGTCATAGAGGCTGCTCAGGAGCTCAGCACCCAGCATCTCATACACGTACATCAGCGTGTCAGAGATGTCCACCCTGCAGAGAACACAGGGGGTCTCCAAATGCTGTCCTCAGACCACACAGAGAGAGCTCCATGTGTGGACACATTACTGCCCCTCCTCCTGCCCATACAAGCACACTGCCCCAACACAGAGTGATCCCACGGCTTCCTGGGCAGGGCAACTGGTGCTGTGCCAAAACACCAGCTCATTTCCACATCACCACCACCACCACCAAAAGAGCTCTTAACAGAAGGAATCTCCACTGTGTCCCTGCTTGGCTCATCCCACAGCACTCACTCTCCAGGGTGGCAGGATGCTGCCTGCATCCTCACCTGCTTCACAAACCAACCCAAACCTTGCAGTTGTACCTGTATATCCGAAATTGCTCCTTCTCATCTGAAGACCAGAAGCCGTACTCCTCATCGGAGGGGAACTGGGCTTTGTGCAGCAACACATCCACCAGCTGGAAGTAGACAGGCCTGTAGACCTGCTGGTACACTGCCTGCTTGTCTGGCTCGAAGGAGAGGATATCATCCTGGAGGCCAGAGGAGGAATAAATACATCAGGTGTTGCAGGGAAAGGAAAACAGAGCTACCATGCCTGCTGCACGAGGGACTCAGGGACATTTCTCAGGGCTGGTGGGACCCATCACACCTTGGAGGCTGCATTTCCAGCTCCTCAAGGTTCACCTGATGCTGAGCACTACTGCAGTGGCAGCATTATCTGGAGGCAAGACACCAGAAGCCCCAGCAGCTGGGTGGACCCTCAGATAGCACGCTTATGGCAATGTCCTGCCGTGTCCCAGGCTCAGGAGCAGCCTGCACCAGGCAGGCTGGGATGGATGCCTTAGCACAGAGCTCTCCTGCCTGCATCCATAACCCCAGACCTATCCAGAGAAGCCGCTAGGGGCAGCGGGAGCCTCAGCCTGGCCTGATGCAGCAGAGGAGCCGACTTCACCCTCCTCCCTGCCCACGCTCAGCCACACCACATTAGATCGCGGAGGAACGGAGCTGAGGGATGAACAGGAGCTAAAAATAGAGCACAACGTGGCAGGGCTGCTCTGCTGGCACAAGAACACTGGCCCTGGGAGAGGGACCCCACACTGGGCAGACACTAGATCTATGCTCTGCCTGCTGCAGGCGCACAGCAAGGAGCTAAGCAACCAGGTCTGCTGCTGGGGGAAAAAATTAACATGAAGGTTTAATTAGTTACGTTAATGAGGCCCTTGAAGAAGGGCTCATGCTTTTAAGTCTTCTAAGGAAGACTGGTGGCAGAAAAAGCAAGCCACAGGGCCAGCATTTCCTAGGTATGTGCCCTGCAGCAGCTGTAAGTGCAGGGCAAGGAGTGGGGACATTGGAAATCCCTGGGACCAAATGCAGCCAGGCCAGACCCCAGTCCCCACGCACTGGTGCCTCCAGCCCTGCCTGGAGGGCAGGGCCAGGCGGGATGCCCACGATGGTCACCGACCTGCAGCGTGTACCAGAAGGTGAGTGTCAAGGAGCTGGTGGTTTCATTGACGGGGTAGTGTCCGGGGATGCCAGTGCAGAACATGATCATGTTGACCAGGGCCAGGAAGCTCTGCCAATGCTCCACCTGGTCCAGGAGGGCCCTGAGAAGCAGAGAGCACAGTCAGAATGGCACCTCCACTGTGAGCCCAGCTCCTCTGTCCTGACACGTGCCACTGGGGGCAGGACAGGCTGGGGGCAGAGCAGCCTGTGGGGAACAGCAGGATGCTGCAAGCAGCTCCCTCTCCTGGGAACCGTCCCCAGCACTCACCGGGAGTGGTTCTCCCCCAAGGCCACGGCGATACGGCAGATGCCGTGTGACGTCTCCATGTCCCCGCTCTGGACTGCCTGGCGCAGCTGCTCTTGGAGCCCCAGCACGGGCGGGATGAGCTTGAGGAGGGTGTTCACGTACCTGCAAGCACAGCCTGAATCACCCTGCTGGATGGGCAAGCCCTCCTGGTGCTCTCCCAGGGCTGCTGCCCAGCTTTCCCTACTTAAAGGCCACCTTGTGCAATGGCATGCACCCAGGAGAGAGCCTTTACTGCTTACAGGAACTATCCTTGCAGCCTGTGGCACGGGGACAAAAGCTGAAGCCCTGAGCACTGCTGCAGCGGAGCCTCTCAAGCGAAGAGAAGGGCTGAGCCAGCGGCCATCATCAGCTCTGTGCAAATCCCCCACTGCACCACGGTGTGGGCCCCTGCCTGTGCTCACCCAAACCTGCCAGCAGGGCTGCCAGCACCCCCAGCTTGTCACTGTGACTGAGCTGTGCCTGCACACAGCAGCCTCGATGGGGAGCTGGGAGGACAGGCAGAGGGCAGACCTGCGGGTTCATCTCCCCGTGCTCACATCCTGCGCTCCTCAGGTCTGCACAGGGGCAGCCCAAGCTGCCAGTGGGAAACCACAGGCTCTCCAGCTCTGGTGTATCCAGGCCGTGGGCTGGGATGAAGTGGGCAGCCACCGCTGGGGGACTCCTACCCAAGCAGAATGCTGGCCCCCTGGCACAGCCCCGGCCCCCACCCTGCCGGGCTGCCACAACCCAGTGCGGCACAGCCCTCCCACCTCCCATCCCGCACAGCAGCCATCAGCCTCCCCTCCGCACCGCTGCCTGGAAGGGATGGTAACCAAGGCAACGAGAAGGAGGCAGCCAAGGTGAAAGGCAGCCCAGGGCCCCCGGAGGGAGGCCGTGCCGGAGGCTGATGAGCAGCCTGCCTTTTCCCTGCCATTTCCCTGCCCGCCCAGGCGTGTTATCCGCAGCCGCAGCGTGCGCGCTCTGCCCGCGCCCCACGCGCAGGTGTGGGGCTGAGGGTGCCTGGAGTGGGAGGCACGCATGATGCCAGTTCTCCTGTGCCAGTGGAGAAGAGATGTGAGTGCTGACAGGACAGCCACACGTCCACACTGGAGCGGCTGGGCGGCTCTGGCTGTGGACGACTTAGGAGAGAACAAAGCCATTGGTGCCATCAGCGCAGGGACAGAGCTGTGCTGGTGGTGGCAGCTTTCTCTCCGGGTCAGCAAGAGGACACAGAGGGAACAGTCCCAATGGTCATCCCAGTTTCCCCTCTGAGCTGCAGGGGATCAGCCTCCCCTCGCCCCTCTACCCTAGAGGAAATCAAACAGCAAAGGGGACAGGTATTCTTGTGTAAACCATTTTTAAGCCTCTGATGCCCTGTGACTGATGTGTGTGGCAGTGTGGGAGCGATGTGATAAGGGAGAATTTGGAAATTCACCAGCTTCTCTGCCTGGGAACTGATGCTGCGTGCAGGGTCAGCCCAAGGGAGCCAGGGCAGTGCCCAGACAAAAAGGTACAGGGAACAACAGTGCTCCAGTGTTGGGTAAAGCCATCCTTCCTCCACAGCACTGGGCACACATTGCCCTAGGAATGCTTTTATGACTTTAGGAGTTTATGACAAGGATCTTGCTTCTGCTGGTTACCTCAAAATACAGTGCAGATGCCTGGACCTGAGCTGTTCCTCTGGGCTCCCTGCACAGCCAACAGAAACAGCCACCTGGATTTGCTTCCATGCTGCAATCCCACGTTACTGAAGACTTGTAGAAAATATTGAGTGAACCATGCCTCCTGAGCACCACCTTGCTCTGCTCACTGCTCTGCAGACGTAAGGGCAATTTGGATGCAAGGGTTCCCAGCCAGGAGGGGAGTGTTTGCTCTCGGTGAGTTGTTTTAACCAGTCACCCAAGACACATGGTTAAGTCAGACAGAGCAGGAGGAGGGAGCCAGGTCAGTGCTGCTACTGAGCCCAAGTGACCAGCTGATGCCACATCCCTGACCAGAGGCAGAGCTTGCCCCAGGCAAGGAGGCAGACACTGCATTTGTTATCCCTGCTGCCAGCTACCACTTCCCACCCCCAGCACCCCAGTGTCAGGCAGAGGATGATAAAACCATCCAGCTCAGACAAGCCCCTGGATGCCCAGCTGAGCAGCTTGTTTCCAGCAGCCAAAAACTGGGAATGCCTGTGAAAAAGTATATGAACATGTGAACATATGAACATATGAGTCATGTGACGACTCTTGCCCATGTATTTCCCTCCAGTCATTTGTCTCAGCCTTCCTGAGCAAGATTTGCTACCCTGGTATTCAGCAGCAGAGCAAATTTTGCTCTCCTGATTTTGTCTGGCCCCTTCTCGAAGCCCAGCGAACTGCAGCATTCACAGGTCCCTCCATGGGACCAGCACCTCCTTCTGCTCTTCCCACAGCCCTTCCCAAACCACACCACAGTGTGCGGAACAACCTGCAGATGGGAGATATGGGCAGCTGATACAGAACAATCTCATCCTTCCCAATCCAAAATCTGAATCAGGTCCTGACAAGATACTAACCCAATCTTATTAAAAACCTGTTTCTAATGAAGCTCTTGGAAAACTCTTCAAGTGAAATTCCTCTTCAGGAATTCAGCACCAGGTGCCAAGAACAGAAAGGGATGGGCTGGACACCAGGCAATCCTGCCAGCTCCACCACTGCAGCAACACCCTGCTGCTTTCAGAGAGGCAACTCAGGGTCCAACATCCACGCTCTGTAACTCCCACCCCGGGCATACACCATGTCTACATGTACCTCTAGGTCCCTATCCCACTCCAACACTACCCACTGCACTACAGGAGCATGGCCAAGTGCCACAGGCCAGCTCTCCCCCTGCAGCACACACTGCCAGGCTCTCTGACCCACTTAGCTGAGGGGATAATCCTCAAATGAGACGGAAAATCCAGCCCAAGCCTCTCCTCTGCAAATGAGATGCAACAGTATCTCCATTCCTCCCCTCCAGCGACTCAGGAGCTTCCCACCACCTCCGAGAGTAGAGATGCGTTCAGAAATGCTCCAGTGACAGCTCCTGGCCCAGCCTCCAAGGTTTCTTCTCAGGAACACCATATCTTAACAGAGGAGTGGCAACCAGACTCAAGCAATACCCAGGATACCCCCTTCTCTGGGCTTCCACCCGTCTGCCAGGTAAGGAGATCAAACGCTTTGCTCCTACAAAACTCTGGGGCATCATCTCTAGTAACACCTCTGAGGCAACTGAGGAACCTACCTGCTGCTGCTTGCAAGCAGGGAAATGGGAGCTGCTGACACAAGCAACTTACCCAAGAGTGAGGCAGCACCAGGGCCAGGTGGTCCTTGCCATTGAGGTCACACCTGCCCTTCTCCACCTGACACAGGTGCTGCAGTGTGAGAGGTACCTGACAAGGTGGTGCTCCCCTGGGAAGATAACCCACAGGCTGCCTAACCCTCAGCATCAGAAGCCAAGTTCATGACCCGCCGAGCCTTCTGCTGATGGCAGCAGCACACCTGCACAATCACCTCTGCAGCAACACCAGTGAAGACAGCTGGGAGGGAGCAAGGGGGGAAAGACACGGGGTCCAAAACACTCAGGGGAACCCATGGGAAAGCGGCAAGCCCCAAGACTAACCCTCTCACAGAGCAATGCCCTACAAAACCCTGGACAGGACCACGCCAGCAGCCCATGCCGAGAATGCTCTGAGCCTGCAGCCAAGGGCCCTGCAGAAACAAAGATGAGAGACCTTGGAGGCAAAGAGCAGCTGAAACGCAGCAGGGACCTCCCAGACTGTCAAGATAAGAGACAGAAAGGTCAGGAGACTCCCTGGGGGCTCTGGGAAGAGCTGGATCCACTTTGGCTGAGCAACAAAGCCAGAGGGGCGGGACAGCCGGTACCAGGGGAAGCAGGAGGAGGAGGAACACAGGATAGAGGACACAAGGGACAAAGGGGAAGAGAGAGCCCACCGGGGCTGGGAAGCAGCCGACACCACCACACTCCGCCTGGCAGGGCGTCCCTGTGACAATGCCACCGCTGTCCCCACACCCCAGGGCAGGGGCTGCACCCGGCTTACACACTGGGCAGCCTTTCAGGCCAGCTGCCTGCCCTGGCCTGGCCACTGCCCACACAGCTACGGACAGAAGGGTGCTCTGCCATGGCTGATGATGCCTTCAGGAAGAAGGATGGAGAGCAAGTACTGATGATGCTGTAAGGGAGCACCCTGCATGGCAGGACCAAACAGGGCCAAAAACTGTTTGGCAGGGCCAGCACAGGAGCAGAGAGAAAACATCACAGTCAGTCACACTTCTCAGCAAAATTCAATTGGAAAGCTCAGAAGAAAACTCAGCCTTTTAATGCAACCAAAGAACAGTGCTGTAGGGACAGGCTCCTGCACATAGGTATGGAATCGCACTCAAGGGACTTCTGAGACTCAAGGGAAATGGAAAGGAGGAAGACAGACTCCAACATTACAGAACAGCAGGTGACCTTCTCACACCTTTTCATTTTCTGCACCAAAGCTGCTACAAGGATTTGGGCTGGTCCTCAACCTTTGCCAGGCACAAGAAAAAGCGGCTCATTGTCATCTTCTGAATGCCAGCACACGAGGCAAACCCTCCCCACACCCAGCAGCACATTAAAATCCTGATGGGTCCCTTTGTGCACCAGGACTTACAGCCTACAGATGCAACCCCATTTAATTGAAAAGGACAGCCCCTAGAGCTGAGGAACGTGCTGGATGGCTCTGCCCTAAACCAGGAGGAGGTTTAGAGCAGGGCTCAGAACCGCAGCAGCATCACTCCCACCGCTGCAGAAGGTCAGAGCCTGCGCGATGCGCAGCGATGCGCAGGGATGCACGGTGGCAGCAGCTCAGCTCAGCCTTCAAGGAAACCCTCCTCTTCAGGGGAAGGTTGCTAAGCAGCCAGGAAGGGATGTGGCCACGGGAAACGGAGATGTACTGTCCTTCTGCAGGCATTGGTCCCAAGAGCTGACAGCCGCTCAGACAAGGCAGCCGAGCTTGGAGCCCCACAGCACAGCCCCAGCAGGACCTGCCCCGGCCCCAGCTCCCAGCTCAGCTGCTCAGGGGCAGCCATGGCCACAGACAAAGGATGAGTCCTTGGCTGGCACATGCTGCTGGAGCCAGGAGGAGGGAGAAAACCGACAGATCTGGTTTTATTATCTCTGCATCGAATCAGCTCCTTGGCTAGACCAGCAGCACGAGGCAGAGGAGCGTCAGCTGCTGCAGGATCTGACACGAGGGGCCTGAAGCGAGCATCCTCCTCTGCTTGAGAGGCGAGGGTGGACATGGGCTGCAGCTGCTCAAGACTACCACAGTGCAAAGCCCTCCAGGACCAACCATGAGAAACCAATAGCCTCCAGCTGCTTTTAACATTCTCCCACTTCTAAACCCTGTCATCATTACCTCCAGGGCCCACCTTCCCACCCCGTTCCCCCACTGATGCCCAGGAGCACCAGTCTGCAGCACACAGGAGAGGCTGCCCTTACCTCTGGGCATCGGGCTGGGAAATGGCATTGACCACAGCCTCCACCGCCGTGTCGAAGAGCTCTGGGTCCTGCAGAGAGGTGAAAGCTGCCTGGATGAGGTTCTCGCAGTCCATCAGCGGGATCTCCAGCTGAACCCAGCTGGAGAAGCACTTCAACACCTTCTGCTTGATGAAACCCGGGGAGTCCTGCTGCTGCAGCAGCTGCTCCAGCAAAGGGAAGACGGAGCCGCACTCCTGCGCCAGGACGCTCCGTACCTGCCCCTTGCGGTACTGCGGGAGGCGGCTGGTCTGAAACTCCTCGGGCAGCACCGTCAGCAGCTCCAGCAGCGCCAGGCACCGCGCTCGCCCGTCCACGTTGGAGTCCTCGGCCTGGAACATGCGCACCATGTCTGCCACGGCGCAGGGCCAGGCGTCCGGCATCATGCTGAGCGCCAGCGAGGCCAGCGCCACGCACAGCCGGGTCAGCACGATCTTGGAGCCGCTGGCGAAGCGGGTGATGTGGGTGAAGAGCTGTGACTTGAGGCTCTCGTACTGGTCGGCAGGGATGTCATTCCAGTAACGGGAGATTTTAATGTGGAGAGCGCTGGCACCAAAGTACTGGATCTCGGGCACCTTGTCCATGTGGAGAAGCAGCCAGCTGAAGTGCCATGCCTGGGGGGACACCTGCGCCTGCATAAGCCATTTCTGAGCCAAGTTCTTGTTCTCGATGTTTGGGTCATAATACAGCTGATGGAGAGCCTGGAAGAGAAAGGGAAGCAGCCAAGGAGCACCAACGTGGCCTGTCCTGCCTGGGGAATGCTCACCGGGAAGGCTCACTCAGATGGAATGCAGGCCAGTGCTCAGGCTGCCCTGCAAAGCCAGACCCCCTCCCCACAGCAGCCTGTGTTAGCTGGTCTCCCCTCCTCAGGCTCTCAGTGGAGAATGATCTGGCAGCAGGAGAGGACCTGCAAAGCGTTCTTCCCCTCCTCTCATACTTCACTCCGGAAATTTCTTTTCCTTAGTCATTTCCCACCTTTACCTTCACTCATGCCGAACCTGCATGATTCCCTGCTGATGTGCCATCAGTGGGGTGGGCACACGAACCCTCTGCCACATAAGGGCTGTAAGGGACATGGCAGACCAGCACTCCTGGCTTCCATCCACACCTGCTCTCTGAAAGGTGCTGTGGATGCACTGGCTCTCAGTGCATCCTCATTTCATCTGTGAGCCCAAGGAATGCAAGAGCCACTGCAGATCTTTGTCTGTTAGGTTGTACAGACTCCTGGAAACTCACAGTCACTAATCCCTCCATGAAGTCCTTTGAAATATTCCCAAACCCATCTAATTACAGCTGAGCCAGGGGGGCCAGCATCAAACCCTGCCTCTGCCACCATCTCTTGCGACAGTCCAGGGCTGCTCTGTTTGTCTCTCCATATGGAGAAGGGAAACATCACTTACCTGCTCCCACAGCTCTGGAAGATCTAGTTACTGCTTTCCAGAGCTCAGATCCACACGAACAGCCTCACACAGGCTGCAAGGCATTACTGGCAGAGGAATGTTATACAGATCTGAAGCCCAATATTAACTAGTTACTTATCCTGAGTGGGTGCAACTGGTAACCAGTAATGTCCTTGCACATGGAGGGGAAGAGTAACTACCCCTTGCCTGAACTCCATCTTCCAGCAGCGAGGTTTTCTGCCTGGCACAGCACGTTCCATTTCAAATCGCTGACTGCACATGCCAGGAGCAAGGAAAATCCATGGCATCTGTCAGGCAGTCAGGCACCCATCGCACCCCACCAGCGAATCAGAGGATGGTTCCAGCAGGTGCAGAGGATTTTTCTGTGTCCCCACCCTGGCTCCAGGTCTCAAATATCCTCCTCCTCCCCCCTAAAAAGCTCTATGAAATTCTTGTGTGGCTCTTGTACCCAGGAGAGGATTTAAACCCTATTTTTAAGCATGCAGAGCTGGCAGCTTGGGGCACGGGAACAAGCTTCCCAAGTAAGTGCTTGTGCCTCCCTCCTGCTGCTTCCCAGAGTGAGACCAAAGAGCAGGACAAAACGGCACAGTTGGCATTGCCTGGGCCATAATTTGAAACACCTCTGTTCAAGACTTTGTGACAGAGGAAAATGAGGATAACCTCTTTGTCAGAAAGAAAGAGGTTATGAAGTACGTCGTAGGAGACAGAGCCAGCCAACAGGGGCTGCAGAGGGACAGCGTCTGACCCACTAAGAGATATACCTTGACACAGAAAAGGTTAACCCTAGAGAAGCAAGACACTGGGAGAGGTAAATCTGTCCCAGCAGAGCAGCCCAGGGGAGCCCATGAGCTCTCACCAGGAGTCAGGCCTGTACTCTGCTCTCAGCTATCTCTGACTTCTGCACCAAGCATGGCTCAGCTGCTGGGGCAGAGGTAACACTGTCATCCCTTCCTGGCAAAGCAACAATTTACTTCGCTGTAGACCAGTAGCTGCAGATGTGCTAAAAGTTCAACCACTCCTGGGGGCAGGAACTTGGCTCCTACCCCTGCTCTTGTGCTAAGGACTGAGTCATCCTGCAGCAGGGCTGAAGCTGGAGCTCCCAACCATTACTGGCTCAGTCTCTTACTTGCTCCCATCGGAGCTTGCTGCTTTTTTTTTTCCCAGATAAATCTCACTTGTGATTCCCAGAATGGTGACAACCCACTCTTTCCCTTCCCTGCTTGCTGGGCACCTTCACAAGGTGCAAAGGCAGGCAGCAGTGCCTGCTCCCTAGCCCAGGACCCCTCCCTACCTCTTTCCAGCCTGTCTTTTTCTGCCTCCAAGCATTTCCTAATGAATTTATTTCTTCCATTTTGAATAGTGCTAACACTTAAAAAATCATGGAGAGAAAAAAAATCCATATGCATCGTACATTACGAGGCATGAGGTGAACACACACCACAGGAGCCCTAACCTCTAAACTGGCACAAGGTTTGCAAAGCACGGACCTCACCACGTATGGAGGACGGACCTGGCCTCCAGCACTGGGTTTCTGACTCACAAACTCACCTCTGCTGGCCACAGAGCTGCTGCAGGCCGGTGTCACGGCAGGGAAGCTGCACAGGAACTGAGCACACAGCAAGCCCCGGAGCGATGTCCATGCAGGGCAAGCCTGGCACAGCACCACGGGTGATGGGGACCGTGGCAGGGCAGCAGAGCAGGGCTTGGCACACGCACTGGGAAGTGCTGAAGGCTCATCCTCCACCTGGCTGGGGCTGCTGGCTAAGGCCTGATCCTGCCAATGCCTTAAAGTCAGCAGCCCCTGATGCAGCTCCAGCACACAAACACCCTGCACACAGCCCCAGCAGAAGATCCAGCACTGGCTATGCTAAAATAAGCAGCTGCTGCATTGTAACAATGGCAAAGAGGGAGAACTATCATAGCTGCTCCTCTCCACACTCGTTCTGGGGAGATGCCACTAGCACTGCATTAGAGAACAGTGAGCAACTGGGTTGCAAGATCCCTTCCCAGGCAGGGTCAGCTTTCCAGCCATGTGGACAGCTTTCCCACCACCATCCCAGCACCTTGCCTGCACCCCTCATGTTCCACCCTGTGCACAGTGCCCACTGCCACCAGTGAGCTCTCTGCAGAAATCCATGCCCAGCAACAGCATCCCAGAGCCCCACTCCTCCCACTCCTCCTACAGGGAGGCTCTGGGGAGGTTTCCAGCAAAGGCCCCCAAGGACATGTGCTGGAGCCTCCACTGCTCAGCACCTCAGGGAAAGAAGGTGAGTGGTGAGATGAAAAAAGTCTACCAACTAGAAGAAGATATTCAGAGGATGGAAGCAAAGCTGATGCTGAAGCCTCATGATGCAAGCTGTTGGAATTCAGAAGAATATTCTGGAAAAAAAGCAGCTGCTGACTTTCTCAGCCCCCTTCCCCAAGCTCCCTGCCTGAGAGGGGACCAATTGTGGTGGCTCCTGAAAGAAGCACGACTGTTCCTGCCTGCATACAGGATACCAGGCAGAGAAGGAAAGGCAGCACAGGCCCCAGGGCTACCAACAGCACATCCCATCTGGTGCTCTACAAAACATGGGAGAGCCTTCCAAAGGACCTCCAGTGATGGGCAGGAATACTGGGACCAACCTAACCCAGGTTCAAAGCAGCAGAAGAAACCCCTGGGAGCGGACTAGGCTCTCTCCTTGGCCTGCCACGTGTATTGGCTGAGTACCACACTGCTGAGAGTGTGGGGCAGAGGGGCTGCAAGGCACTGTGCCCTGCAGAAGAGCACCTGAACATGCTCCTCCCCAGCAAGGGAAGTGCCAGGGGCAGGTACCAGCACCGGCTGCTGCTGAACTTTGACACGACCACACCAGCCAACACCCTGAGGCCCATCAGGAAGCACTGGAGATGGCAAAGGGAACTCATTAGCGCCAAGAAGGAGAAGCAGAAGGCATGAAATTGGGCAGTGACATCTAACAGGGAGGCTTTGTGCATTGCAATTTGAACGGGTGGCTGACACCAGACCTGCCTCCTCTGCAATTAGACCTGTAACGTGAGAGCTGGTAAACAGCCTGGCTGTCAGCTATGCCCTTTGGCCAGGGAAGGAGCTTTCTCCACCATCAGCTCTGCTTGGCTGAGAATAATTCAAGCTTATTATGATGGCTCTTCCCTGCTCAAAAAAGCTGTGGTCAAAGCCTCAGTCAGGCTTTAATCATTGGAGCAGCATCAGCCCCTCAAATAAGATGCCTTGGGGCAGGACAGCTTGCCCAAAAGACTTGGGTCAGAGGTCCCATGCTGGTTCTTTTGGGACGTGGCGGGGAGCAGTCCAAGGAGTTACAGCCAAGCAGAAGCAGCTGATCTTAGATTTCACTCACCTGATCTTAGATTTCACTCAGGAATTGCAAGGGAAAAGGATCTTCTCTGAGCCCAGCCCTCACCCCTCAGAGTTTCTGCAGGGAGCCCAATGCCAGCAGGCTGTCCCCCCGACTGCACTGCCTAAATACATTAGTATGGGGTGGCCCGCAGAGAGGTGTTGCGTCCACGCCATTATGGGATGCCAAGAGGAGCCCCAAACACACAGCTCTGACCCCACAGGACAGGAACGTGCTGCCTGCAAAACATATTCCTGCTCTGCTCCTTGTCCCGTGCCCACAGCCATGGCATGGCAGGAGCAGCAGTGGCAGCCACCAGCCTCCTTCCAGCAGGACTCCCGGATGTCTCCCGCCGCAGTCTCTCGCTGTCCTTTCTAGCTGAGCGCACTCGCACCGCCAGCGCTCCAGGCCTGCAACAGCACAGCCATTACCCTGGCTCTGCCAAGCGAAGGGAACATCATCCCTGCCTCCCCCCTGCCCTCAGCAGACGGCCCCCCCGGCCCCAGCGGGACAGGCTGAGCAGCCAGCACCCCGGGAAGGCGGCAGCCTGCCGAGGATAGCAAATGGATGCAGAATAAAGCCAGGTGTGTGCCGCCAGGCGTGCTGCTCCTGCTCAAGGACCCACATTTTGCCAGCAGTCCCAGAGGATGGGGGTTTCCTCCTCCCTCTTAAATAAAAGATGCTTTCACTCTGAAGCCCTTCTTTGGGCCCAGCTTGCCCACACCAAGTCCTTTGCTGCCCAGAAGAGGCTGCAGCCCAGACACAGCTCGGCAGCTTCAACGTCCCTCTGCCTGCTTCACTGTCACCAGCCCTCTGCAGAGCAGGGATGGAGGCTGTGGGAGACACGTGCACTCGCACTGAGGGTGGGCAGGGGTCTGAACAAGCAAACGGTGAGCAGGACCAGAGAGGAACTCAAGAGCACAGAGCCCAGGATGAGTTGCAGTGGTGAGCCGAACACCCCTGTCCACCATCCCGTGTTTCTGCCCCTCACTTCAGTGATGGAGCACACAAGCATTTTGAGAGAGGAATCCCTGCTGGCACCCAGGCACCATCACACGCACTCCTGCTCCATAATACATCAGGGCTGAGCGATGGTCCTTGCAGAGCAAAACAAGGTGCTGCCCTCTCATCCCGTCATCACCACACCACAGGAAGCAGCCATGTGTTCAGCCAAGGTTGGTTCTGGCTGGAATATGCTTCTGCAGGAAGATCTGCTTAAACATGAAACAAGGTGACTCCCTTGTGGGTGAAAAGCAGCTTCCCTCAATTTTGCAAGAATCTCCCCTCCTAAGGCCCCCAGCTTATGATCCCCAGCACAGCTGCCACATCTCACATACATGGGCTGCCTCCAAGGAATAAATGGTCAAGCTGCTGCCAGCAGTGCACCAGACAGAGGATGGCATTCCCCCACCCTCAAGTATTTGTAATTCTCTCGATCAGGTTTCTGAAGGCAGGCTATAACCCGAAGAAAGCAGATGCACTTGGGTTTCTCCTCCCCATCCTCCCGGGTGGAAGGCAGCCCCGGCAGCTGCCGCATCCCCGAGGCTCAGCATCTCCGAGGAGCAGTGATCAAAGCCATCCCTCTCCCGGCACAGTAGGCTCCGGATGTCAGCTCCATGACACCCCGCCTACCCATCCTGCCGGAGAGACTCTGTGCATTCATCAGGCATCTCCAGAGAGGCACACGGCAATCTGGAAGGCCCAGAGATGCCAGACCACTAATGTGCTAGGGAAAAGACGTCAGCGAATATTACAAACACCCCAGAGGATGACAGGCAGGCCAAGGGAGGAAAGACCTGGAAGGAATCAGGCAAAAAAAGAGGGCGAGAGCAGGCACTGGGAAAATTCATGGAAGAATGGCACTGCCTTTTTGCTTAATTCAAAAAGGGGGATATTGCCAAAGCAGATCCAAGTGCATTAAGAACAGGTGAAGAGGGTCTTGCATTCTTCTTCTATCCAATATTGCAGTGTTAGGTGCTGCTACCCCGGACCCGAGGGAGACCAAAATTGCAGGGCATAAGCCTTTCTTGTGCACTGCTGCTCTGAGATGGACACAGACAGCAGGGACCGAACATCTGCAAACCATCTTCATCGGGGCAGGATTTGTCAGCCCAGCACCAGGCTGTCAGTCACACTGGGGACAGCTCCTGGGCACACAAAGGCACAGGCAGGTCACAGACCCGATTGCACCATTTAGGCTATGGGAGGCTGAGCATCCTCACAGCCTGAGGCCCTCGGCTTTCCCAGACTTCCCTTTTCCCCTATCCCGACAAATGCAGCAGCAGAGCCCCCACTCAGCAGCAGGTGCAGGGGCAGCAGAGCCAGCCCAAAGCTGCTGACTCGCAGCAGGTCCAGGCAACATGGCCACAGCAGCCTGCTCGAGCTGTGCCGAAGCCAGAGCAGCATCTAGGTCAGGCTCAGAAGAAAACAAAAAGCAGATGAGCAGCCCTGGGCTGGGACTGGGGGACGCTGACACAGTAACTGTACGACAACTGCTCAGCCTCAGCACAGCCCTGCTGTCACGGGAGAGCTCTTATGGAAAAAAGGAGCAAAAAAATACAGGGAGCAACTTTCAGATGGCTCCTGAAGTGCAGCACCTGAACCTGGTACCTCCTCAGGAACAAAGGCAGCTGCCTGCTTGCTGCCCGCAGGCTTTCAGACCTGGCAGCTCGCCCTGCCTCCAGCACCCGCACCCTCCTGCCTGCCTGAAACCACTGGTCACAGCTGGAGGGATCTAGCTGTCTCTCTCTCGCACAGGTTATGCTGGATAAACACAGCAATGATATTCTTCAGCTACGCAGGCACCCAGAGCTCTGCAAAACTGTGGGGGCATTTGCTCAGCCCACTGCATAACAGACAACAGCAGGGGTACAAAAGGGTCTTCCAGGGACATGAATCCTCTCCACAAAAACCATCAGAAGAGTGTGACAGGCATGGTCTCGCCACAGGCTGCCCTGGCTACAACTGCTACACATGATGAGTTCCAATGCAGGTGTCCTGGAAAAGGCTTTGACCCTCTGATTTAAGAGATAACCAGCTCCTCATGCTGTTCCTAACCCCAGTACTTAGCACTAACTGACTCAGAGTGGAGTCAGACCCTGACTTTAATCACTGTTCAGTATTATTAATAGTGCCACACACAAAACCTGGCAGGTGGAAGAGCCCAGGCCAGTAGAAGCATCATTTATCTGCCAGCATCACCTCTGACAAAGCAGCTCTACCCACTTGCCTCCCACCCACCCTGCCCCCAGCAAAGCCCATCTTTGCTTCACTTTGTCCCAGAAACATCCCACAGCCTTCCTTGAAAAAGAGTGACACAGGAGGGCTCTGAGCTCTGAACCTCTGGGGTTTTTTCTGATCCCACCCCACATTTCTTCCCCTGCTGCGCCCTGCCAGCAGCTCAGAGCCCCACCGAGGTCCCCAGCTGCACCTTCAGAGGACACCACTGAGATGGCAAAGCCTGCGGAAACCCAGAGAGGCCGAGCGGGCTGGGGGAGGGGAGATGAAGCATCCTAGAGGGCATCTCTGCCTCCTCCCAGGCAGCAGGAGACTAAATCCTGAACAGCTTGGCAAGGACAAGCTGCGTCTCGGCACAGCCCCACCTCGCCCAGCCAGCACCGGGTGCCCCCCATGCTGGCACTGCCCACCCTTCCCGGGCAAGTGTGCACTTCATTGTTGGTGCAAACAAAGGAGCGGTTTGTGTGTGACCAGGAGAAAGGAAGTCAGAGGCAAAATCATCCAGCAGCCCTGGATATATGCAGAATAAGCTGCAGAAAGGTTGCATGAATGTATCATTTTACAGACATCAGTTAATCCCCCCGGACGTGCTCTGTCTCTATGTCCCTGGAAGAGGTGGGCTGCATCTCACCTGCAGCCACAAAGGCAACCAGTGGCCAGTTACAAACCTGACATCCCTGACCCAACACCTCCAGCCAGGCCAGGCAACCTACTGGGGAAGGACGCGTCTGAAATGTGCGTGGGGACGTGGCTTAGTGGTGGACTCGGCAGGGCTGCATTAATGGTTGAACACGATAATCTGAAAGGTTCTTTCCAACCTAAACGATTCCATGATTCTATGTGCCCACCAGCACGCCTGTAAGCACTGCTTTGGCAAGGATCTCAGTCTATTCTTATAGAGGAAAAACGAGGACACTGGGATTCCCACCAGCTGTCTGAGGACAGAGCTATGGATGTCTGTCAGATGTCTGGCTACAGGGTAAGTGGATGCATTCTCTTGCTGTTTGCCCTTCAGGGATGCATCCTCTGCTGCCCTGCCCCCATCACCTCCAAGGTGGCCAAGGGAACGTTTTTGCTCAGCTGCCTTCCTGGGTGCTCATCGGGGTACCCTGCGTGGTCTCTGTGACGAACTTCGGGTCACAGGGCAGCTGCTCAGGGCTCACCCCAGCAGCAGTGTGATACCAGCAGGCCTTGGTTTGCCGTGGCTATTCCCTGGATCCCAGATTTCAGCAGTCGAAGCCTTCCTCCTGTTGCCCTGCAACTGCTTTGGAGGACCTTGAGCATCAGCAGGAGCAAAGGGGCTGGACTGCAGGCTTAGAAAGACATCACTGGGCCATTCGCTCCCTGAAGGCTTTTCCCAACCGTAATACTCAACAATTCCCAGCACCTGGCAACAGTCCCTTCCCTGCCTGATGGAGACACTGATAATGGGCTTCGCATCGATGCGGCTGGCTCTGCAGCCACGACGAGACCCGTGGGCTCTCCCTGCCCGGCGCTGCAGCTGGCGACCTAGAGGACGCCGGCCGGAGACACACACAACCCCTCCCCTCTGCTCTCGTTCCTGCCACATCGTTTTCCTTCCCCGGGCTGCCCCGGCGGCTCCCCCTCCCGCCCCACACCCCGGGGGTAAGGCAGGGACCGGAGCTGCCTCCCGCCGCCCTCCCCGGGCCCGGCACAGCCCAGCAGGTGCCCCCCCACCCACCCCGCCCGCTCCCCGAGCCGCATCCCCCGCACCACCATCACCGCCCCGCCGCCGCGACCCCCGCGGTTCGCTCACCTTCTCCACGTTCTCCACGGTGAAGTCGAGGCCCTGCGGCGGCGGCGGCGCCTCCGCCCTCCGCTCCATGGCTGCGGCGGCGCTCAGGAGGCGGCGGCGGCGGCGGGCGGGCGACAGCGGCGGCGCACGGGCAGCCGCATCGCGGCGGGACCCGC
>JAWWES010000006.1:10474311-10554245 GCA_035583135.1 Lophotriccus pileatus
GTCCCTGGGGGTGGTGGAGAGCTGGGATGACAGGAAGGATGAGCAGTAGGTGTCAACGCTTCCCAGTTCACAACCTCAGCCAGGTCCAGCCCAAGCATCCCCACTGCCAGCATGACTGGGACTCTACAGATGACAGTCCTGGATCTAGGCTGACACACAGAAACTGCAAAGGGAGTGTCACCAGGTGAGAGCCAGGGAAATCCCGTCCCCTGGGCTCCTTGAGAAGGAAAAAGAAACTGGGGGGGGACTTCACAGGAGTATCTGCCACAGCATATGCTCAAAAACCTGCTGGAAAACTCACAGAGCATCCTGGTGGGAGGCATGTCCCTGGGGGAGCAGGGAGTGCCTGGCTGGGAGGCCAGAGGGATGTGAAGGGACAGGGAAAGGGGAGAATGCCAGAAGAGACACAATCCTTGAGCTGCTCCCAGATGACAAGGCAAGCAGCAGCCACAACCAGAAGCTGGACAGGACTTGCCCCTGAGTAAACTCCTTGGCTACAGGCACACCATGCAGGAGAGGCTCCTGAGGGACGTATCCCACGCTGGTCTGTGAGCAGCACTCAGCCCCATGTCCTGAGATTTGCCTCTGCCTGCAGCCTGGTCTCAAACCATTCCGTACAGTTCTCTCCTATGCCCCATGCCTGGGTCACTGCCTGCCCTTCCTGCACACCCCCTTGAGGGTCTCACTCCGAAGTCACAGCCCCCCACAAGCCAGCAGGGGAAGAGGCAGCCCAGGGGAGCCATGCAAGCCCTGCTCTCAGCACCCCTTGTCCCAGCTAGGGCCATGCTCTCCCTTCAGCTCGGAGTAAGACAGACTACAATCCTTGGGTTACATCAGATGCAGCGCCAGGACCACGAGCCCAACCTGCATCCCTTGGGGTCCAAACCCTAATTCCAGCACTGGCTGGATGCATGCTGGACACCCAGGTACTTGGACAGTGCCTGTGGGTGCAGCCCAGCCTGCTCCAGGCCAGGAGAGCACAGGAGTAACCATTCACTCCCTTGGCGATCCCCCTTCTGCCCACACCCTCCCAGCAGAGGAGATCACCCTGCTGTCCTCACACCTGGCCCAGCTCAGTTTATTCCAGCTCCTCTGAAATACCTATACAAATCAAATGTGCAAATACTGCATCTTGGGACCAAGGAAGGATGTGCTCCTGAGAGCAGGAGGAGCAGCAGTGCAGAACAGCACTAGAGGAGCTTGGAAATGGTGAGAGCAGGGGCCAAGCGGAGGGTGAGGGTTCCCATGAGGCTCCATCCTCACTGAGGTCACATGTTGCTTAAACAGGGAACATGATCGATTCTGGAACGTAAAGCAAACATCTTCAGCGGTCTGCTCTCAAAATGTAAAGCTTGAGATCTCCGCTCAAGATCTGACCTCCTTCCAAAGAACAAATTACTCCCCTCCCACACAAAACCAAAGCGAGATGCTGTCCAGAAACAGTGACACCAATGTGCACGGACTCCACGGGGGCCCTGCACAGCAGGCACAAACCAAGAGGCCTGAAAGCCTTGAGCACAACGAGGCAAGGCTCCTCCACACCGTGACAGGCAGGGAAGGTGGGGAGGGTCTGCTGGAGGTGGAGAAAGCCATTGGCTCCCCCCTCCACCTCAGGGTCAGGGCAGAGGCAGAGCAAATGGCCATGAAAGACACAGCCAAGTCGATGGCTGCTGCTGCTGTTGCCACCTCTGTGGAGGAAGCAAGGGGAAAATGCAGAAAAACAAACCCGTGCTCATCTCCATTCAGAAGCTCCAAGTGGAGAATGAGAGGAAGCCATTATTCTCCCTTTGAATTATAGCAGCACCAACAACACCAAAGTTTTGGGTGGATTTGTTTTCCTGGGGAAAGGTCTGAGGCTGGTGACAACGCAGATGGAGCATGAAGAGGCCGGGTTTTCCGCAGAACTGTGCACAAGCAGGCTTTGCCTTGTACCTTGGTATTTCTAGTATGGTTCCAGCAGAGTCTTTTAAAAAATAATACTTTGTACATTCAGGCATTGCTGCCTTGGGGCAGCATCACCTCCCATTTGGCACAAATCATTTTATTCACAAATCTTTTTTCTCTCTCCTGAGTCTTTCCTGTCTAATTCAGGATGCAGAAGATCTGTCTGCAATGCAGAGTTCAAGAACTGTCCACTTTAGTCCCTTGCTCACCTCCTGCCAGCTCTAGGCCTGGAGGTGGCAGATGCAACCCTCGTGCAGACTGGCAATGCAAGAGGGTCTTCCCAGAGCACCTGGGCATCTCTGTGTGTCTTCAGTGAGGTGGGATTCTTGCAGGGGGCTGCCAGTGCCTGCTCCCAGAGCTGCAGCGTGTGTCTTCATCTCCTCCCCTGGAGGCAGTGGCTGCAGCCACTCAAATCCCACTGGTTAGGTCCGTGATGACTCGGGCTTTCACCAGCTTCCTCAGAAACTCCTTCTCCCGCTGGATGTTGTGCGTCCAAGACTGGAAGGAAATGGGAGAGACAGAAGGTCAGCAACTACCCTGGCCAACGTGCTCCTGTCCCTCGGGCTGTGGGAGACTCCATCTGGGCCAAGGCAGTGGCTTCTGCCAAGGAAAATGACACTGCTGCAGCCCAGCAGAGCCCCTGCAGACCAAGGGACTTCTCTTATCTAAAGCTGATACACTTGCAGGGTCAGACCTGTGTAGCCAAGGTAGAAGGTCTCCCCAGGGGCTGGGTGAAGTTTTTTTTGGCATGGTGAGATCTAGGCAATCCAGGTCCCTTGGGCAGATGTAGCTGGTTACAGTGCCCTCCCAAGCTCTCTTACACACCAGTCCAACACTGCAGCACTGATGGTGGTGTATGCTGGGCAACAGAGCTGGCAGAGAACACGGTGGCAGGACATGTGCCCATCACACACAGCTCCCTGCCAAGGGAGGTCTCTGGGTGGTACATGCAGCTGAAAAGCCCTAGGACCAGCCCCACTAAATCTGGCTCTTGCCTCTGCTGGCCCTGTCACATGCTAAAGGTTACACTAACACAATACAAAGGGTGAAATGGCCACATCTGCCAGCAGGGACTTCAAAGCAGTGACTCCTATAGCTGGTGTCAGCCCAGCCAGATGTGTTCCCTGCAGCAGGTTTTAGCAGGGACCACAGCATCTGCCATCACTCCCCAGCACTGGTCCTACTGAAGCACTTAATGACAGCAGTAAGTGGTTTGTCTCCCTGTGGAGACAAAGGCAGAACAGGGAAAAGTGACTTTCCCCTAAATCTCCCAACAGGACAAGGATCCCAGTAAATGATTCCGGGGCTCCAGCACAGTGCTCTGGTCAGCAGGTAATCTGAGCTCTAAATATGATCAGGACCATGACAAAATCACTCTACAGGAGCCTCTCTGAAATGGCCTCAAACCAACAAAGCACCAGCCCCACCAGCCCACTGAGGGCACTCTGTCATAGGCACTGAAATCCAGTTTACCCACTGCAGAACTGTGGGCACCTGCCTGCAAAGCACTGGTACGTTGTAAAATTGGTAAACTGTGCTGGTGCTCTTTGGGACTCTTGTCAGTGTAGAAGACCCCATCTCTAAACTGAGAAGATGCTGCCCAGAAACAACTCGGCGCTTCTGCTAACATAAAAGCAGAGTGATATCTGGCACTGAGAAGCAAGGTGGCTTGCAAGAGGAAAAAAAAAAGCATCATTTCCAGAAAGCAGCACAGGGAATGATGGTGGTGCAGAGCAGAGGGAGCTGGGAGAGCAGGGCTGAGTGTGGCTGTCACTCGGAGCCAGAGAGCCAGGATCCCCAGCCAGTGTGCTGGAAACAGTCCCAAACGTGGAATGCCAGCTGGGGGTTCGGGGTTTGGCCCCTGCCACGCACCAGCATCTCTTCTGCCCACACAGCCCCTTGCTAGGGAGGCTCAGCACCAGCAGAGGCAGCCAAGTGTGCGGGTGTGCTCCTGCCAACAGGCAGCCAGCAGCTGTCACGCTGGGACACCAGGGCTCATCGCATCCTCTCACATCTGTCTGGGCCTGTTGTTCAAACCCGCCCGGAGCACCAGGAGCCCTGTGATAAGTCACAGCACAGCCTGAGCCCTCCTTCACGCCTTTCAGCCTCATCAAACAGGGTGAGAAGCCAACTGCTTTTGGCCAGGACAACCTGTTTGTGTTCCCTGTGCAGACGGGAACTGGGGAAGCAGACACTTGGAGGCAAACTCAACCCGCCACCTAAAACGTCACCTCAGGCCACGTGCGAGCGCCTTATCTGATGGAAAGAGGAAATTTGCTTTGTGAAAAGTACAAGTGGAGCAGGAATTTAAGTACTGGAGGTGGATAATGAAACTCTGGGTGACACAACTGCAGTCTCTCTATGGCTAGGTCTGGCTCCAGCACTGACTGTAAAACTGCTGGGAAGACCTACCGACCTCTGGTTGTTCAGCATCCAGGCTGCTCTATTCCCTGGGCACTGCCACTAACAACTTGTTCCAAGCAAAGTCATGTGAAAGGGAACTCAGCCTCCCACCTGAACCATGGATCTTACTGATGTCTGCATCAGTACTCTCAGATGTTTTGCGGTTCATGTAAGCCCACAGAGAAAGAGGTTCCCTGGTGAGGACAAGCTTTCATCCCTCCTGAAGAGCAGTATCAGGGCACTCAGTGCAGTGCTGCTCCCCCCTTGTCCAGCAGCAAGGCAGGCGGGAGGGATGAGGCATGTCTTCAACACCAGCTCCGGTTACTGATTACAGGAGAGGGACTCACTCACCCCACTGACAGACAGAGCTAATCAGGCAAAGGAGGCTGCATTCCAGCACTAGCAGCGGCAGTGGGGAGAAGAGCCAGAGCAGTTTTCTCAAAACCAGCAGAAAGACAAGCACCTTGGTTCCGCTGCCCCAGCAGGCAAAAAAATACCCTCTAAAACCTTCCAGCTTTCAGGGTGTACACACTCTAAACAGCACACTGGGTAGCACACACCACCAGCACAAAAAAAACTCCAGCTCTTCTCTTGTCAATCTGAACCTCCCAGACAGTGATGGAGCAGCTTGGAGCACTCACTGCCACCTCCACCTTCTTGTCCCTGCCGCTCCTGCAACCTGGCAGGCCGGCCCTGCCCTCTCCTTCCTCTGCTGCTCGCATCCGGAGCAGCTTCCACTTGTGCAAACAAACAGGCTGCCTGCCTGCCTGAGCTCACAGCAGGAACATCACAGGAGGCTCCAGAACCCTTCTTGTTCTCTGGGGATCACGCTAGGATTTCCTGTGCTGTGGGTCTCTCTCTGAGTCGTGGATGTTCGCCCTTCCCAGCGGAGAGAGAAGCAGCAGGAGGAGAGTTGCTCTGCAAGCACATGCCACTGTTCTGGCTGCTCATCCCAGGGAGGTGGCAGTGGGTCTGAGCGCTTGGTCACAGTTATTAGATGAAAATTTATCATCAGTTAAAGCCACCTTTCAGCATTATGCAAATACAGCAGCCCCAAACCACCTGTCCTTTTTATCTTTACAATTCCACAAGGAAGCACAAAACATCATCTGCCGCTTGAAGTGAGGCCAAGTAGAATATTTTAAGACTAAGAAAACATTTCAGAGACCAACCCAGGAGGAAGGTAAGCTCCCCGACTGTAATCAATTACAATCAGGGAATGCCTCGGCTTCAGACCACATTAGTCTTATCAACCATGCTGCAATTAAAACACAGGAAGGCTAAATCAGAGAGAGTGAAGTCAATGAGGAATGCATTCACGAAAAATAGCAAGTTGTAAAGCAGGAGGTTTCTCAGTTCTGTTACAGCCTCCGTGTTTCTGCAAGTCAGCAGCACTTCTCCCTGAAAACCTGCACAGAAACCAAAGCAGCAGCAAGAACTGCTACTTCATTGGTAACAGTTGGTTTCCAGTCTCCACCAGTGAATTTTCCCAGAAGTACAGTGGTTGCCCTTGTCCCTATTTACCCCAAATTTACTTCTTGTGAACCAGAAAAAGGGCCTCTGCTTCATGCAGAGGCAATTCCCTCTCTCCACAACTTTCCTCTAGTCTTTCCAGAGCTGTATTTGTTCTTTTTTTTTTTTTTCACAGTAACAGTCTGGCAGCCTGAATTATCCTTTATTTGTACGTACCTAAGCACTTTCCTCCTCTGCCACTGCCAAACGATGCTATCCCAGCTTAGAGTCAAAATGTCTGTTATTGCCCCAAACAGCATGACCTTCCATTCATACTCTTAGGTTTCACACCACCCAGTTTACTCCTGTTCTCAGGGCACTCATGGTCTTCCTGGATGGTATTTTGATCCTCCCTTGCATTGACCACACCTGGTTTTGTCTCATCACAGATTCCACTTGCACACCATTGCTTTCTGTGCCAAAAATCATTAAAGCAAACACTAAACATGACTTCCTGTGGAGGAACTCCCAGCTGTCCTTTCAGTGCTGCTTTTTGTGTTCTCTTTTAGAGAGACTATTCACATACAGGTGTTGCACCAAACTGTGGCTTCTGAAGCTTAACTAATAATATCTCACACAGCACAGTATCACATGCTTAACTTCTGACAGACTGGGCTACCACACTTCCTCTGTCCCAAGAATGATTTTTGTTTTTTAATCAAATAAAGATATTAAGTTAGTTTTTGTAACCTGCCTTTGGTAAATCCATGCTGTGTTTGCTTTCAGGATTTAATTATTCTTTCATTTGAACTCCTCTCTGAAGTTCTGAATAGTACCTCTAAGGTTAGATTAAGAGGTCTGAATTTGACAGGATTATTTTCCCTTGCCCTCATCCCCCCCCAAAAAAAAAAAGGGAAAAAGAAGTATTATGTCCACTACAAGCTAATCCTGTGGAACCACATGTAACCTGATAGATTTATTGGGGACCTTTTCCTCTGGACTTGCAGCTTAATTGGTTCAAAGTGGAACAGAGATCTCTTGGGCTCTCACACCTAGTGCATTAGCTTCAACAGCTTTTGCCTTTCACTGCTGACCCAGTAGTTTTCTTTTTTCTGTGAACTTCTCACCATAAGCCACTCTTTCTCTCACATTCATCATATCACCCTGATGGAGGTTATATATATATTCATGTGGCTCCCACTTTAATCCTTCTGCTTCCTTCACTTCCCTGAATGCCTGCCCTGGTAATTCTTTCCTTGTTTTCCTATTATTTGTTTGTCAGTGAGACTGTCCAGTGTCTGTTTCTTTTCCTTTGCAAGATTTAATTGAACTTGACTTTTGCCAGTTTCCACTTTATCTCTGTTATTTCCAGCCATCAGGAGTAAAGTCTCCTGATGGTCTTCCTCACTCCTCTATTACTTCTAACACCACTTGGAAGCAGTTTTTTATGAAGTTATGTCCACAGCCTTTTTCTGACAGTTCCCCCCTTGCTGCAAGCACGAATTGCAGATAATTATTGTACTTTCACAAACAAGATTTCAAGTCTACAATGAGTTCATGAGCTCTTCAGTGCATCTGCTTTTAGTAGCCCATTCTCCTAGGCTAGGCCCAAATTCAGAGAGGTCAGAGCCTGCATGTGTGTCCCAATTTCACTGAGCACCCTGATAGCACTGCTGAGTCTATATACAGCCCTGCTTATCAAGCTCCCTCCCTTTGGAAGCAAAATCCGAGTTATTGAGTTATATCATCCCTTCTGTTGCCTTTCCACTTGATTTAACCATGAAGGCACTTGATCAAAGGCAATTTCCTAAAATGTCCCTCTGCAAGGGGGGACAGCTGTGAAAGGCCAGCAGCTCTTCTTGTGCCCTCATGGTCGGTGACAAGAGCTGTGAGAACCACCGTGTCTGAGAACACCCTGGCTCTCCTCTTGACAGTCATACCGGCTTGTCCTGCACATCCATGACAGTGCCATTTGCCCTGCTGAACGAGGCAATACCTGTGCTCTGGTCATGACTGCTGTTCCACCCATCTTTTCCAGATTTCTATTACGCAGACACGCGGTCCCTACGCGCAGGAACAGCATGTGAGGCCTTCGCTCAGCCCAAGCGCTGTCAGACAGGTGGCTTTTAAACAAAGGCAAAAACGCATAAAACCTCATCAGTCATCACCCCCGGCCCCAAGGAAAAGCACTGCCCTTTCAGAGGTCCCCGTGCCCCATCCCCTAACCTCCCCCTCCAAAGCTGACCTCCATTTCAGTCTGCACCACTCCTCGTGCCGCAACCGCAATTCATCAGCCGGGCTCGAACAGCCGTGTTTTCAGTCTATAAATCACCAGGCTAGACATCTGCCCGGCTCTCAAAGGAGTTTTGTTCCTCTCGCTGGCTACCACAAACTTTAAGGTGCTTGGAGGCCTGAAGCAGCCCGACCACCCCCTCCCAAGCAACTTGCGTTGATTTAAAATGCGAAAAGCCGGCTTCACAGAGAGAGCCCAGATGATGAACAAGCGCTATTGTTTGCGCCTTTATGGGTCGAGACTCCAAACTTGATGTTTGTGGATCATTCTGAGAGGTAGCTGCTGCTGGGGAGAGACAAGAGACAAAGCTGCGTGTCACTGCATGCTGCAGGCCACCTCCCCTGGCCCTTCTGACAGCCCTTACACAGGCTGAATAAGAGCTGTTACAAGACAGTGTCCTCCAGCATCCCACAGAGACCCGCTGGGGAAGCCGAGCCGAGGATCAGAAAGAAGCCATCAAAGGCAGCCGCCCACCTCCCCCTCCGGTCAGGCAGCGAGTCACTGAGGTGCTGGGCACAGCTGTATCAAAGGAGCTGACACCTCCAGCACCGGAGCTGGTGCTTGATCTGCTCCTCCAGGAAAAAGGAGATCCATCAGCAGCTCCCCATGCGGGACACAAATGCCGCAGACAGGCTCTGGATGGGTAAGGGTGGCTTTTAACCAGGCATTCGCCGTTTTTAACAACCACAAAACCAAGAAGACAGCTCGGGCTGTTCCCTGTGTGGTGTTGAGGTGATTCCTTGCTCACATTCTTGCTCCTGCAAGAAATGACCAGGAGATCGAAGCTCACCTCTGGATCATGAAGCTGGAGAAGGCTGTGTGCTGGAGCAGAGCACATGGAAGAGGGATGCTGGGAGCCAGACTTGTGCTTCATTCCCATGATTTAGCACAGCCCCCTGCTCTCTCAGTTTCATAAGCTCCTTATGGATCTGTTTTTACTATTCTAAACAGTCACTTTCCCATCCTTAAATACTATTTCACTCTATTTTAAAATTATTCCTTTTTCCTCACCACCATTTCCATGTTTCCTTCTCTGTGTTCCCAGTGGGTCTGACACTTCTACATTAATAGAAGACAGTGACCTGCGATAAAAATACACTTTCATGGAGTGCTTGGGCAGGAAGCATTACAGGACCTGAGCAAGAAATAAAAATACAATAAAGTATATGAAAATCCAGCTCAGATGGATTCATTGCCACAAAAACAGAAACAAGTTAGCAGACACCTTGGCAAAGACTCAAATGATTTTCTGTACAACGTTCATGGAAGCAGCGAAGGGTCAAAAGCCCTTGTGAAGTTCTTTGGAACAGGGAAAACAGTAACTGAACAGAGATGACACACTTGGACACTCTGGGTTTTGTAAGTTAAAACAAAGAGAGGGGGATCAGAGCCGAAAAATCACCTGTGAGGGTTTATACAACAGCACTGGGTCTATTGGGCAGGAGCGTCTGTGATGGTTTTGGTCTAGGCCTTCCTGGGAGCAGGAAAGGGTCTTCTCCACCAGCTCTGCCTGGACATACCCTGGCCAGAGCACACTGAGATATGCAGGACAGAAGGAAAAGAAGCCATCCAGGGCTGAACTGGAGAAATTTACTCTCATGAGCATCCACAAGCACAGGAGAATCTGTACGTGTTTGCAGCTGTACGTCTGACCAGAATCCAAAGACCATACACTTCCTCTTGACCAGTAACAGTGATGAAGCTCCAGAGCATGTGCCTCCTTGCAGAGCCTTTTCCTCTGGGGCAGGAATGCCTGCTTAGCCCTCAGGAGCAGGAGATCCTAGAAGAGTCAGTGTAGGCAGCTGCCTTTTGTGGTAGCAAGACCAATCTTGGACCTTGAGGGCTTCTACTCCTGCTGGGAAAGCAAAACTATGGACTGGGGCTGCCTATTTCTCCTCATGGAAATTCAGCTGTCAGCCCCACAGAGCAGCAGGAAAATTCACATTAATTTCCACAGAGATTTTATCACCTCAGTCTTGGCATGGGAGAGGCATCTCCGCCCAGCTGTGAGCAAGCAAGCAGGCGCATTTTGCCGTCTTTTTTTTATGTAATCAGAGCAAATTCCTTGGAGATGAGTCACAGGGCTTCAAGGGTGTCCAGAGAGATGTCAAGCAGCCTCAAGTGTAAATCAGTGGCACACCTTGCTGAGAGGACTCACAGCTTGCTAGCAGGGCTGTTTCCCCTGCAGACACCAGGCAAGGGAAGGGGCTCTCCGATGTTACCAGACAGACTCCCACACACGTGTGGTACCTCCAGACCCAGGACACTGCTGGTGTTTACATTTCCTCTGTAAAGACAGTGATGGTTTCAGGGTGGAGCTGGAGTGCTTCCCTGCAGCTGCTCTCTAGGCTTAAACACTGAAGATTTTCGGACATTCAGGCTGGAGGAGCTTGGCATTCAGTGGAGAGAGCTGACCTTCAGAAAGAGAGGTTCTGCCCCACCAAACCTGGTCAAACTGCAGGGGTTCCTGCCTGGGATGTTCCTTATTGTGGAACAGCTGTGATGAGGCTAGGTTAAGCAAACCTACTCCCCTTCCCTGCCCAGGGATGAGCACTCCAGGCTCCGTGGGTCCGCAGGCCAGAGGACAAAGATGATGCTTGCATAATTTCAAGGCACTGCCTGCTTTAGTGGCTCCTTCAGATGCTGAAAGATAGAGGAGGACCAGAATGAACGAGGCCTGAGGTCCAAAGTAACACCGAGGAAAATGCTGTGGGTGCCCTTTGGGCCTCTGGGTGTCAGAGCAGATGGAACAGACAAAGATCTTGGTGGAGCTGGGTTCTGAGTCAGTCTTCTTTCACTAATGCCAAGGGCAAGGTTTGGCTCAAGGTACCAGTGCAGGCCAGCCTCCCAGTTTGCAAAGTGCATGCAGATCTTTCTCCAAGCAGGGTGTGCAGGGTGCTTCCAGTCTGGAGTGGGCCAAATCTCTATTTGTGCATTCTTTGAGGGCAACTCCAGAAGACATAATCCAGCTATTATGGCCTTTACCTTTCAACTTCACCCTCAGGTGACTAACAATTACCAGCTACCATTAATATTAAATGGGAGAGAAAGAAATGTGATCCTCTCTCTGCTCTTCACATTCCACAATATCACAAACAATTTGTCATATTGGGAGGGGCAGAGGCAGGAGGAGCATTAATTATTGATACTTGGGAACAGATGGCTTTTCTTGTACCAGGGCAGTGAAATGTAAGAGGAGCTGTGGGTGAGGATGTGAGGATTAGATGGGCAGACACGTATCAGGTAATCAGTCTTCAATGGAACAGGAACCTTCCTCCTAGAACCAGCTCCTCTGGCCTGCAGAGCTCTCAACAACAGCCTTGTCTGCAGAAACAAATCCAGTGACATCTGAACTAGTGAGGCTTCACAGAACCTTTCAACGCTCCCTCACCTCTGTACAGAACATCTTGGACACGATGACTGACAGCTTCCAGACAGCAGAGGCCTGGCAAACCAGGCACCAACTGCTCTCTCTCCAGGAGACCTTACTGGTTGCATTTCATGTGTTCATCCTCATCTAACTGCCCTGTGCCACGCAACGTTTACTCCTGAGACCACATAACAATGTCCAGGAGTGACTTCCTCCTGCCTTCCAGTGGCCTCTGGATCCCATTCAGGGTGCTGGTCTCCAAAATCAGAGATCCAAGTGATCTGGACCAGTGATTTCAACCAGAGATGCTGTTATCCACCTGTCTGTGCCACTCAGCTGTAATGACAGACCTGGGCCTGGGGAGCCCAGGGTTCTGTCTCTCTGGCAGTGGTTACAAGCAGATGTCCAAGGAAGAGCCAGAACTGGGCAAGCCAGTGGTTATAACTCCTCTGCTGCTGCAAAAATTATATTCCTTAGCTATTTTCTATTCACAAGCCAGACCACCTCTGTACACAGTGACTCAATTCAATTTTCCTCTCTGGATGTACCCCTCAAATCCTGTAAATGAGCACTCACTTTCCCAGCCAGGACTGATCAAACTCAGGGTTATTTCACTGAGCAAGGCAGATTCTCTTGCTACCTCCACAGGCCCAGAAGGTACCTCAGGACCACGATGTCCAGTCCTTGATATACTGGGACTTCTTCATGGTCTTTTCTCAAACTCTGTGTTTTCTCCTGGCCTCTCCTGAGAGCTTGTTCCAAAGCCTCATTACTCTTGATAATTAGACACGCTCTTCTCATTTCTCAAGCTGACTAATCACTGATTTATAATTTCTCTCAATCTGCCTAGGGTCATGCAGCCTGCAGCCTGTGAGAGTACTAAGACACGTACAATCTTGTGATTGGGAAAAACCCAACTTCCCAGCTTCCCTCCTACTCTGGATCAATGGTAAAGAGCTCGAGGTGAGCAAATGCCAAGTGCCAGCAGGCAGCTACTGTCCATGAACAACACAACTTTTCACAGAGTGGAGTAGGATAGAGAAAGTTTCCCTGCCAAGGAGACAGTGAAGAGGGAGAAGCAATTTGAGAAATTCCTGGGCCACGTTTGTGATCAGAAAGAACAAGTTCTACCAAAAAAGCATCAAACCTCCCCATTACAGAAGCTTTGACCAGTGTCCCAAGTCTGCTCTAGTTTGGTACTGGAAATGGACAGACCTGAACACATCTAACTGCTGCATTGTACCGATAAGAGAGCTTCTGTTCATCCAAAAATGCTGTTTGTATCACTGTGATAGTACCAGAAAACGTTTCCAATGTGCAACTGTCTTTACAGAGCCTTACAGAGTCTGCAGAGCCCTGATGCATGAACTGCTGCTGAACGGGCTGATCTCACCTCCCCATCTTTCACAGGGCCTGAAGAGGGGATCATCTCACAAAAGAAGCCTATGGATCAGAGAGCAATACAATGGATCAAAAATCAGGAGAGGTCACACCTTTTCAGCTCCAGAGCAGAACTGCTCCCTTTCACCCTTCCCGTCAACATTTATGTCAATCTTTTCCCTGCTGCTCAGAGAAGGAATTACATTGCACACACATTCCAGAGAACTTTTCCCAGCAGTTAACAACCATTTTTAACATACATTGCGCTTGGGAGAATGTCTAGAATTTTACAGGCCAGTGCATTGGGTGGAGCTGTGCTCTGACCCACACAGGAAAGCTGGAAGTTGACAACACCATCGCGGTCAGGCTCTGGAGTCAGGAGTGGCCCGGCAGGAAGACGTGCTTGGCAGGAGCTCCCTACCTCTTTGATGGCAGACATCTTGATGGTCTCATAGTAGTGCAGGGGTGCATTGGGTGAACTCATGTCATAGCCAAACCCAGCCACCGCCACCTCATCACAGTTGTGGAGCGCCATGGTTATTGCTACGCTTCCCAGGGTGGGGATGTTCTGAGAGGAGAGAAAGCAGGAATGGAAGTCGTTAGCGGGTTGCCGTTTTTATAATCAAAGATTTCCTCTTGCACTGCTGCTACTAAACAGAAAACCAGAAATATGGGATTTGGCTATATCTGCACATCAGCTGCCCAGTGCCAGCTTAGGGGGGGTCAACAGCCTCCCAGCTTGTAAAGAAAATCCTACATCAGCCAGCTTCCTGTGAATCATCCAGCCCAAAAGCAGCAGCTCTTGTTTGAGGCTCTGTGGCATGACTCTCCAGGGGAGAGCACTGAAGGGCAGAGGGATTAATGCAGATGGTCAGACTCCCCTTCAACAACTTTGCCATCCTGAGAGGAGGGCAGCAGATGAGCTGGAGGATGAATCACAGTGGATATGTTAGCTTTCCAAAATTAAAACAGATGTAAATACTGGATTACAATGCTATGCATATTATTAGCTTCCAGCTTGGCTAAGGAAGGAATATTTATCCCAAACAGGCCACCACACAGGGCAGAATGAGGAACAGCTCGTTTTACTGATGACCTGCCATTTGCACTGAAGTCCAGCCTCAGCTCCTCCTGTTTCACCTGGTTTTGGCCAAGGCCCTGTACGGCTGCAACTCCTGCTCTGCGTTCAGACCAACGTGACCACTGGGACAGCCAAGTGTTTCCTGTGTAAAATCCCAGCTCCCTGACTTTTCTAGCTCCCCTTTAGCCAGATGAATCCAGAGGCAGCTTTGCCCCAGGGGCTAGGGAGGGGCCGAGAAATACACCCACGTATCTTATCTTCATTTGTAGAGCATCCAACACCGTATCAAAAGTATCACGAATTCAGAGGACGTGCTCAGACAGTCACCAAGGGTGGCAGCCTTCTAGCTGAGGTGTAGAAACCAACTGCACATTTATATTTTTCACTGACAATGGCTGAAACGGTGAGCAATGCTGCTGCATGTTCAAAGAGGTTGGGAACAAGGTTTTGAGTCATTTTGTTCTCGCTGATTAATTTCAGTTGATACTCCCACAAACAATATTGGTTTTATTCTAGTTACTCTGGTTAATTGTTAATTCACCGGCAGCCAAAAAAATATCAAGGGGTTTAAAAATATAGGTGTTTAAAATAAATCGGAGAAAGTTCCATTAGGCAAGGATACGAACATTCCCCGAATTTCAAAATACCCCTGAATTTCAAGAACATCCTGTCTTCCTGGACATGGCAGTTTGAATTCGCATTTCCCAGCTCTACTTTGCATAGGAGATGACATTTGGATGTCACTGGAATTGCATCAGCTGGTAAGTGGACGTGCCACAAAACCCTCTCCCTCAGCAGAGCTGTAGTTACAGTGTCCAAAACACAGCGAGTAAGTGGTTACGTCCTCCAGACCGTGTCGTCACTGGGAATAGGATGGTGTTAACACCACCCACACTTGCACTGGGCCCATTCCCACGGTACAGCTCGAGGGACACACGGGGTCTTTGCCTGGAGGGAATTCCACTGGCCAAGCTAACATTTAAGAGCTGACTTTCTAATGCGAGTCTTGCAAACCGCAGAGAATTAATCACACTGCCCAGCCTCAGGGGAGGACTGCCAAACGACCACAACTTTCTGTCAGGAACATTCTTACGTCTGCCTGGAGAACAACAGAAGACAGAAATCGAAAGTGAGCTTTCCTTTGGTCACCAAATGTCTGCCTGACTTTTATTCTGTCTATAATATGTCGACGGTTTTATGGAAAAATAGGAGCTAATTTTCTCATCTGCTTCTGTTCTTCATTAATTCCTCAAATGCCAGTACCTCAGTGCCACCTGCTCTGATCTCAAAAATGATTAAAATACCCGAAACTACCTACCTCCCTAACTTCCTGAACTGTAGTAGATGTATCTGGTTTGGTCCCTACAACTATCAGAGTGTGCTTGCAAAACAGTTTTGCACCGCTCTAAAATCACATTTGGAAACCAATGATCTGATGGCATTTTCTTAATTGAATTATGCCTTATGGATATTAGCACCCTCCAACACTGTGGTAGCCACAGCCTGGCACGTATCCCCCTTGAAGACAGAGGTCTGCAGCCATCCATGCCTTTGTTGGTGAGATGCAGCCCCATTGCTGCAGTCAGAACACTGTGGGCTACAGAGGAGCACCTCCAAAGTACTGCAAAAATTATTATCCTTGCTATTCACTGAGGGCAGTAACTGTCAGGGCAGCACAGGGGTGCTTGCAGAGCCCACCTGTAATTAACACTGCCTAAGAGAAGAACACATGTATAAAATCTGTGTGCACCCAGATCTAATACACATAACTTGGCTCCTGCTCCAAACAGCTTGTCTTTAAAAAAGAAGCAATCATCAGAGGGATGCAGTAACTGGGGAATTTGACAGCCTTGAAGAAAAAGGAGATAGCTTGAACAGAAGTAAAAAAGAAGCACGATTGTTGGTTAACTAAAGGTTAGTACTTTGGTCCTGACTTGGTTTGAGCTAGAGAAACTGAGCCCTTTTCTCCTGTGGCAGCCTGCTGAGCTTCTGCTAGTCCTTCTCCCTGCTGAAAATGAAGAACTACCTCGGGTCCAGCTTGTGGCATGGGAAAGACAAGGCCTTGTAAGATCTAGGGAGGTGTCCCAGGCTGTGCTGCAGAGAAGCCAACCCAGCAGCATTCTCCAGGTCCAAGGAAAGGACTCTCCTCTTAGCAAAGAAATGGTAAATGAGTGGAGCCACGTATCAGAGAAGAAATGGTTATCATTACTCTCTGGCTGCATCTACGTAGCTTCCAAGCTCTCCTGATTGCACATAGGCATATGAATTCCTTGGCTGCAAAGTTCCAATCTGGATCTAATAGACCACGTACCACCCATGAGGCAAGCTGGGGGACAAGTCACTCCAAGAGAAGTCAGGCATCCTGGACATGGCTGTGCCAAATCTGGCTTGCTATGCCCTGCACGGTGCGTCAGCGCTACCTCACCACACACACCCTTGTGCCGTGCCCCAAAGACATACCAAAGCAACCACCACACCTCCTGCACTGCGTTATGAAAACACAGCTCTCTCAAACAGCTGAGCAGGCCTCTGGTTATTCTAGGCCTTTGCTAAGAAAAAAAACCCCAAAATCCCAGCATCCTGCCTCAGGAATAATACCCTGGTGTTGGATCAGCTCAAAGGCTTGTCTTCCTGCTCGTGGCCCTCTGCGTGCCTGGGTGTATCACCAAGCAATGGTGCTTTCAACCAAATGGTTGAAGAGAAAGAGCCCAACAGTGGCCAATGTTGAGGCAGAAGCCTCCTGGGATGCCTTCCAGCTGCCCAGAGACTGGCCAGTACAGGTTAGGCCAAGGCATGGAGTTGCCTGGAGTGGCCCAACAGGACCACGGCTCCAGATGTGGCCATGATGAGTTTTGGACCTGAACTGGTGCCCATCAGTCAGGGTGAGCTGGGAATGGCCAAGCCCCAGAAAGCACTGGCAGTCCTCTCCCCCCATCAATTCCCTGCCACAAGCCTTGAAATTGGCCTTGCTAGCTCTGTACTGCCTGCTGTGTGTCAGTGGTTTCTGTCCCAGCTGGGGCCCACGGAGATAACAGGTTCAGCATCCTCTCTCCAGTCCTGGTAAACAACAAGGGCAACCTCACTGCATAACATGTCCAGAACTGAAAGTCCACATTTTCAAGCCTGGCCTGCTTGTCTAAGACCAAACATCTGGAAAATGTAAGATCTAATATAATGCTCCCCAGGGATCAGCCCTTTGCCTGGTCCCATTTGAGGGAACGCAGCAGACTGACAGATGAGCCAGAGATGACACTAAAAGGCCATGTGACAAACAGAAGCAGCAAACACAGCAGTGATGAGCAACATGTCACTGCAGCAGTGCTGGGCAAAGGCTGCCTGAGCCTCCAGAGCCTGGCTCCTCCCAAGGGTACGTGTCCTCCGTGGCTGAGGTGGGCACATGCTTGGTGGACCTTGGTGAGAAAAGCATAAAGACAAGAGAGGTGAAGACTCCTGGTCTTGTGCTTGTGCAGTGCAGACACAGCCAGTCTGCACTGCCATGTCAGGGGACCACAAGTGCCTTTAGCAGTACAGACATGGGACAGGTCCTCCTAACTGCTGCTACACTGTTCTCTGCTGCAAGCATAGAGATAAAAGGCTTCCCCTCAAGACACTGATGTTTCATCTTCCACTGGTCCCCCTGAAGAGGCTTTAAAGGCTGACTTCTACCCACAGAAGTCAGCCAGAGGAATGAACAACAGCCCTCCTCTGGACTCTACTGGGGGTGAGCATCACCTCACAGGACTGTGCTGGAGATCCAGTGCCGGTGACTGAACCTGAGCTGGAACTGCTCTTTGCCTGGTGCATGTGAAAAGCTCTTGCTGCTTTTCATTCCATGCCCGGGTCATTCCTGTGTCACTGCCTGCTGGACTGGAAGGAAATGACTGCTGTAAATCTGTTTTTAGAAATATTTGACTCCCTTAATATGTTAAATGAATTCCAGTTATTTATGGGATTTTACTTGGCTCAGGGTAAGGCTTATTGGACTGTTCAGACTATTCCAAATGTTGCCTTTTTCAATTAAAAGGTAAGTGTTACTAAAGAATAAGCTCCCTACAAACAATAATGCACCTAGATATTCAAATTGGTTGACTACTATATTAAATTATTTGAGGGAAAACCTGAGAAATTGCTTACCTGGGAAAAATTGCTACCTTAGTTTTATCAGTTACAGACCTGATCATCTAATAGCAATGAATTTTTCAAAACAAAAGACATACAGGAAAAAACAATAATAGTCACCACAACATACTCAACAGTATTTTCTCTTTGCTTCTTTATGTTTGCATAGGAGCAACCCCAAACCTGTTCTGTGTTTCCCTTAGCTGAAAAGCTTGGAAATATGGCATAAAAAGCAATTCAGTATCATTCACTGCGAGCAGACCAGTGGCTGCGGAGTGATCCCTGTCACAGGAACTTACAAGGCACATTTTTTTTTGCTGCTCCCACAGCTACCTCCGTTCAGGCACAAAATCAGCCACAACACTGGGATTCAAAAGCCAAAGCAGAGCATCTACAACGCTCTTCCTTCAGCTCCCCTGGTTATCCCCTGCTGTGAGCGGGACAGAGCCTGCAGGACTGGTGGTCTGCAGCAGAGCAAAGGCAAGGGCCAGTGGCTGGTTGCTGGAGACATGACAAGCCAGCTGCCCAGCAATCCCCCTCTGCCAGCTGACTGCTGAGCTCCAGTACACCTCAAAGTATCTCTGACCACATCTATCTGAGGCACAAGCTCTGATTCACCACCTGCCACGGAGCAGATTCATGTGCAGGGAGTATTTCTACAGGACCTAAGCATTTAACAGAGGGCAAGCAAGGGCATGACTTTACTATGTGCTATCTGCTCTGTGCTAACCACATATATGCCCACCCCATGCTACATGGGGGCTGGTGGCCTTCTCTTTCACTGAGAAGCAAACTCCCTTGCATCACTTTGCAGCAGCACATGGCTGGGCTGGTTTGCATTCACCTGCTCCCTTCTACTTGTCCAAGCACCCGTTCCCCAGCAGCTCCTGGACTGATCCCAGTGCAGTGGGAAGGGATGGAAGAGTCCAGCCCACAAGGCAGACGTGCTGTCTTGCAAACCCAAAGCTTTACAGTAACAAGCTGTCTCCACATTCCACTGACTGCAGCTGCAGTGGCCCTTTACCTGTCCCTCTACACGTCTTAGAAGATGCCATCAGAGTGCAAAAAAAGAAGCAGCATGTAAATGGCAAGGACTGAGTGGCAGACTGCTCTGCTCCTGCCATCCCCTGCCTCCCTTCTGCTTCACAAAGACCCAACAGGACCAAAGACATGGCCTTCACACAGTCTTGGTCCAGTAAGAACATCCCAGGAGACAGAGTTTGCTGACAACAGGGCAACTCATGAGAGGAGGGGTCATGACCAGCCAAGGGAGCTGAAAACTACCTAAGGAGCAAAGAGTCCCCACTGGCATGTCCAGAAAGGCTGACTGCCCACAGGCAAAACTACCTAACAGCTAAGAGAAGCCCTGGGCCAGGATGTGCTAACACTTCAGCATCAGAGGTTAATCCCTGAGCTCATGAGGGCTGTCAGCACCCTGCAGAGGTGCTAATCCATGGCTGGGTGCCTAACACAGCCTGGAAACACCTCCTGCACATGGCTCCTCCTTCACCACGCTGGTGCTGAGGCTGGGTGAAGTCCAGCTTTATCTCTTTATAGATTGAACCATTTCCAGTACATGAACAAATCACAGGCTTACAGTTTTGGGCCGTAGACCTTACTCTCATAAGAAGTTAAATCATGAAAAGACCTGGGGATGCACAGCACCAGCACAGAGAGAGAAACAAACACCACAGTCTGCACTGGAGTCCTCAGAGCCCCAATAATTTGTGCAGTGTTCTCCTGGCCACCTCACACCAGGCTTGGGGCTCCCAGAGGAGCCAAGAAAGCCACTGCTGCAAAGGCTCTGAGCACTCCTGACTGGATGGGACTATTCACTGCACAGCAAAAGGCACCAGGGCAATGACCATCCCTCGTGGTGTATGTGCCACCAGCAATGATGCCCCTGGACTGATGTTCAGTAAACTATCCAGTGTAAGGGATGCTGCCTGCCTGAACCACCAGCTGCAACACCAGTGATGCCTGATTTGTCTTGATTGCCCAAAGACCTGTGTACACAGAACTTCCACCTGAACAAAAATCACATACACACCTTTGGCTAAATCATTTCTCTTCTGTTAAACCATCTTCAGGCACTAACACTGATTTTTCCCCAGACATTGCTAGGATACTAAAGGTTTTTCTTTATCATCAGCTTAACCCAAGAAAAGAAAAAGTTCACATGCAGTGAACTTTCTCTCTCTTAAGACTTAAGTAAATGGACTGAGAAAACTGAAAAACTTTACTAGTTCCAGAGAGAAGTCACTGTTCATTGTGGGTGACCAGTTTTGCTCCTTGCTCAAACTTTTGGCTACCAGTGCTACAAGTGCAATCAAAATGCACATCTGAGTTGCATGCCACCACCGTCCTCCAGAACCATCTGGCCCAAATTATATTATCAAAGCAGAGGATGTTACTACATTCACCCTTTATTGAATCCTGGGAAAAACGCTTTGAGATCAGCCCCAAACTATTTTACTAGCTCTCCTCAACCTTGCTGAAAAAGCCCCCAAATTACAAAGTTAATTGGCAGCACATTGTTACCATATGTGGTGTGCAAGAGAAGCACTGAAGTTTATTTAGGCATCAGAACCAAAGAAGAGTGGAATATTACTGCTCTTTATGAGGATTTCGTGTTGCCCTTGATTACTAAGGCACCCCCAACCTTGATCCTCCTGTCCAGCACACCACAGCACACTGCAGCACGGGGGCACCAATCTGCCTCCAGCCCCATTTCCCTGGAGAAACTCAGGATGCTGCTTTTGCTTACTAGATCTCAGTGTTTTCCTTTCTCATGCAAAGTTTTCCAGGCTGTCTCTCACCTCTAAAGCACAACCCCCAAACCCAAGCAGCCCATGCTCTGCAGGTTCTGGGCCACACTGCCTTGTGGAGCGACTCTCCTCCCTCTAGCTGCCCGACTCATCTTGCTGGACCTCTTGCAAATCTTTAGAGAGAGGTGGATTCTTGGTCTACAGGCTCGAATTTCCACTCTTCCCCGTTTAAACTCTGAGTGAAAAAAAGGTCAGTGGCAAATTTGTATAACCAGGATCTTACTAAGACCCTTCCCTCTTTAGTAGTTCCTTTTGGAGCCTTCGTACCTACAGAGCTCTAAGCTTTGCACTGGTGCAGCATCATTCACTAAGTGTGAAGTCCCTGCAGCTCCATGACAGCAATCCACAGCTGATGTCTGCAGTAAAATCTGTGCTCACTGGCTACAGAAACATTCCCTCAAGTTTTTAAACTCTGACAGAATCCCTTTATTAGCGTCCTTGCACAGACTGCCCGGCGTACACTGACACCCCAGCCCCACACACGCACCTGCAGAGCTCCCACTGCCCCACCTGAAGGGATAAACTACAATTCACACACTCTAGCAGGGGTCATGGGCAAAGACCGCTTGCCTTAAAGCTCCATAAACTATTTTTTAAACGCTCAAATGGACTTTTGTGAAGTGAAACATCAGGTTTCAATTAAGATGCCTTCACTTCCCAATCCAGTGTGTGTTAAACAACCTATCAAAACCTCATAAACTTCAGTTCACGGCATTTTCATTTCCGGATTCTCTCTTCTCTCAGTTTAAGTAATAACTCCTGTATTAAAATAACGTGTTTAAAAATAAAAACAAATCTAGAGAAAAATAAAGGCGAAAGTCTGATGATTTTTGCCCTTTACTGGGGCAGAAATCCTGATTTTCTGGAAGACAAACCAAGATCTTGTCTTTCTAAGGGTAAGTTCTGGAGAAGGCAGAGAGCTGAAGTAAGTTAGTTCCTAGCTGATGGGAATATTCTATGCTCCCAGAACAAAAAGACAGCTCTCCCACAATCCTGTGACAGCTTCTATATGTACATACACACACACACACAGCAGTGCCTTTTACAAAAGGCCCTTTCCATGTGGCTGGATCTGCCCGAACATCTCGCACACCGCATTTTAAGAAGGAAACGTCTTATCTCCAGGCACCCACCCATCTGACTTGCACAAAGCAAATGTCCCTGATGTTTCTGAAGTCTTCGTGATATAATTAGAGCATGGAAAATGAGTCACTTATTCTGTCTGGTCCAAATCCATGCCGCGACACGGCAAACCTCCTGCGCTGATAGCAAAGGAAGGGGCAGAGCAAGCAGACCTTGTCCAGGGAAAAGTGCTTCTCTCTGGGTTTGTCAGCTGTGCTAATGCGCCCAAAAAGTGTCACGTGTGGTCTCTATCAAACAAGTCTATCACATGTGTACACGGGCAATTTACCCACCCAAGTCATACTGACTCTAATGGCTGATGTATTACGTAGAGCAAATATAAATAGGTTCTGAGGACAGCATTGCAATGTGAGATAATCCAGAAAACCCAAGTCACCACCTACTCCACACTAACACTCCAAAAAGTTGCACTGGGGGTGAGAGATATGAGAATGACCATTGAGGTATTTCGTTAATAAGTATCACCTAAAACTGAGGTCTGCACTGTTTTCTTTTGTGAGCTTTCACATCTAAAACTTGTTGCTGCGAGATCAGAATTTCTTACCAGAGGCCTCATAAAACAATCTTTACCCTCCTCTGCTATAAGCCTGGGATGCAACTTCACAGTGGTGTTCAAGGCATTGCTGAAATGTCGATGATCCCTCCCCCGAAATCCTCAGATCAGGGAGGATCCTGCCTTGGTCTGCCACCATAACAGAGCCAAAGTCCCTTCCCTTCAATGTCCAACAGCAGAGGCCCAAAGAGAAAACAAGAACAGCCTACTCTGCTGCTTGGTCTCTCATCCTTCTCTGTGTTTTTGCTTCCTTTGCTTTATACCTACCCCTCTGCCCATCAGGCCGTTGTTGAAAGGCAGTCCAATGAAGCTGAAAGCTGCTTCCTGGATGAAGTAGGGATTCAGGATACGTATCTCATGAGGTTCTCTGGGGACACGGGTTGCCACTGACTTCCAAAAGCCATCAGAGGCACTCTGGTAAACAACAAAAAAAAAAAAAAAAAAAAAGGAAAAAGAAAAAGAAAGATAAAACAACAAACACAGTTATATACCAAATATAGCAGATTTATATTATTTTATTTAAAAAAAAACCATTAAAATGCACTCATGGTAGCAGTTCCCACTGTCCCTGCTCACTGCCACAGGGCACTAGGGTAAGGCTGTAGGGGATCTTGCATCCTGGAGAGGTGGCAGCAGCGTGGACTGATGCACTTGAGCTAGTCTGGATAGCAACTGTGAGGAAGGCAGACAGGCTTGGGATTCAGCAGGAATGACCCCTCTCCCTGGTGCCATCTTTTCACTCTTACTGGCATTTCAACCACATGGTACCATTCACATGGTATAGCATGGAGTACCCCTGAAATAACCAGAGGCTCTGTGTTCACAGGACTTAGAGAACTAATGTTTAACTACTCTTTAGCTTAATACAGAGCAGGGCACAGGCAGGATGGCAGGACTTGTAATCTGCTAACCAGCAGCTTGGGCAGGATAATCTGATTGAATGCCTCCTTCTCGCAGCACTGAGCCACCTCCCCTGTGATGTCCCTGACAAGCAAAAGAGGCAGACACTACACTCTCCATAAACCCCACCCATTTTGGAATTCATTATTTACACTGCTGAAAACGTTGGGTGATGCCCCTGCAAAAATCCTCAGGAGTTTTCCCCTGCCCAGGAGGGATCACCCCTGTGATGACCAGCAGGGATTCTGCCTCCTGCGCTCCACGCGCTCCTCGCGCCCGGAGCCTCGCACTCGGCTCCCCTGAGCTCTCACACCACGTGCTGCCAAACACCTCACCCAGAGGGCTTTTTATGGAACAGCCCCACGGATATCTTTAGCTGCTGAGTTTCACATCCTGAAACTTCACGAAACTCTGGCAGATGGCTCGTGCTACAAAAGGCATTAACACAGCGAACTCGGGGGAGGGATGCGCACCGTCATCCTAACCAGTGGTCTAAGAAAGCCAAACCCCGTTGCTACCCTGTGTCCCCTCAGAACTGCCCAAACATAATAATACACTTTTGAGGACCAGGGCAAGCATCCTATGAGTTTAGCTTCACATTTCAACAACTGGTGAAGCGCCCTCAGGACCCTAAACGGAAAAAATTCCTAATTAACACTCATGTTCTTTCATCATAGCTGAATTAGAAAGAATGCCCAGTGTCAAAGCAGTCTAACACTTTCCATTACAATAAGACATTTTCAGCCACTGCATGATCCCACCATTTAAAAAAAAACAAACAGGAAAAACCCATTATAAATGTTAATAAAGTCCAACATCCATTTGACCGAGGGATTTGAGGGATTTGGTATGTCAGCTGAGTTTTGCCTCCTTGTGAAAATTCATTAAAAATTGGATAAATATTAAACCTTTGGAATTTCCTAAAGGCATATGTGAAGTAGAGGCCTTTCAGTTCCAGGGAAGGAGGGGGGAAAAAAAATTAAATAAAATCACAGATTCCACTTGCATTAAGCATGCTCCAAGTCTCACAGAAATGAAGATGATAAACAAAAGTCTTGAACAGCTACTCATTCAGTGAAACCATCTTATCATGGGCTTAAGCAGGCACACCCTGGAAAAATAGTGTGTGACCTTGAAACTAAAATAAATTTATAAGTTCAATTATGATTTCACATGCAACTCTAAATATGGCATTGCCTAAATCTTGCAAACAATTCGAACCAAAGGTCTGCAAACTATTTAAAGTGGACAAAAGATGTCTTTTGTTTGGACTCGCACTCCACAGGAGACTCCACGTAAGTTCTGGGATTTAAGTAGGTTTTACATGGCTTTTACGTTACACACAAAACATTAAAGAGAAAAGATAAAGAAGAAAGGTTATAAACATTTGAGACTTTCATTCCTTGCTGCTGCTGCTGGAACTGTCCAGAAAGAGGCAACTACACATTCCACTGCTGCTCATTTTCCCAGCGCTGTGTGAACCACGACGAGCACACTTGGGCTCCCATCAGCTAGTTCAATGCCAGTGCAAAATAAATGTGGGTCCTTATTCCCAGCTGGAAATTCCAACCTGTCTGCCTTGGTCCCCTCTGTGTAGCTGTTTCTCCCATTGCTCATCACGACTATCTCTCTAACCAGTTTCCTCAGCTATCACACTGCTCTGAAATTGCTCTTTTCTGCCTCATTTCTATTTGCTCTGCATTCTCTGTATTCTGCCCTCTTTTGGGGCAGTTCCCCTGAGATTATTATTGAGGGCCACCTGGGGTATTCTTTCATTTTGGTGTGTTTCTAAAACAACTGTAGGGACAACAGCGGAGTCTCAGCAGACAGCTCTCACACTCCCACCTCTACAGCGGGCAAAGCCCCGCACAGGGCTGAAGAACCAAAAAAACTGCTTCTCCCGGCTTATAATTACTGAGATTCTCAGCCTTGTGGTTTGGCTCTCCAAGCCCTGTGGTTTTTGTCCTGCAGCTCGTCACTGGCGAGCCACGAAGAAGCGCAGCAGCACCAGCAGCGGGATCGGGAGAGCGGCCCCTTCCAAGGCTCCGCTACCGCCGATGCTCGGCCTGCCGGGGATGTTCAGACTGATCGGACCCAGATGTTCCAAGGGGTTTCCAAGGCAGTTGCTTCCTCCTTCCCTTTTCAGACTGGGAGGAGGAGGCCAGGCATGGTGTTCCTGCCGGATCCAGGAGCTCAGACTCGCAGCTGTAGGTGGGGGGCACCCTCTGTTCTCTGCTACGGCGATTAAAACCCGCAGTGCTCACGGGTGGGCTTCCAAGGATGGAAACAACTCCTGATTAGTAGTCAGAAAATAAGCCTGAAAACTGTTTAGGCAATGTTCCCACAGTGCCTCATCACCTCCTGGCATTGAGGTGGGAAGGGGAGGGTCCAGAATGGAAACTGTGTTTCCCTGTGTTAAGTTCCCACCCTTACTATTTGTTGGTATGTCGCTATTGTTGTGCATCCAGAGCCTCAGCCACAGATTGGTATTCACGGCACCAAGGCTGGCCAAAAAAAAGGCTTATACTATAAGCATAAAAAACCCAAGCACCACAGAGAGAGAGAGAGAGAGAGAGAGAGAATATGACTGAAGAACGAGTCTATGGGGCCCACAGCACTTTTATGCAATCTTGAGTATTATCAAAATTGTATAATTGCAAAGGGCATCACTAAAGGCTTTTTAGGAGACTACTTTTAAAAGTACCTAAGAATTTAGATAGGTCAGGGCCTTTAAGCCAGACTCTTGTACAGCTGCCATCCAGGGAGAGAGGCAGAAAGAGACACCACCCCAGGAACAAACCAGTACAGATATGACAGACCAAAGATGGCAGGTTATGAGGAAGTGATAAAAAATGGCAGGGCTCACCAAACAGCTCCAGGGACAAGACAATCCAGCTGCAATCCCTCATTTTGTCCATTTGCAGAATACTGAATGGCAATAGGCACAGCCGGTTGTAAACTAGTTTTTGTCTCCATTCAGTTTTCCATCTCCTGTTCTCAGATGTACCAAGGCAAATCACAACATACACTAAAATAAAATATGGAAACTTGGAGCCTTAGCCAAGAAGCACACCCCAGTGGAAGATACAAACCACTAGAAAGCTGAGTGTCTCAGGATAACAACATTTACAATATAATGAGCAAAATGAGGGTTAGTGTCACTGCATCCTGATAACACAGCTGCTGCCTCTTCTGTACCTCTGTGTTACTACTGGATTTAGGATTACAAGCAGCATTGTTCTCCAGGACTTCTCACTCTGATGGGAAGGGGACAGGGAGACAGCAAAGGTCAGGTATGTGCAACACAAAGCTGAGTAAGTTCTGGGTATCCAATACCTACTGCAGAGAAACAAGGTGAACAGACTGCAGAGGGAACCTGTGGTAAATGGAGATTACTGCTCTTTCAAACACTGGTAACACCAGAAATGGAGAGGAAGAAGGATATGAGGAAAAGAAAAAGTCAGGGGATGATGTACCACTCTCAAGACCTAACTGTGCCTGGGAGATCACAGTTTACTGAAACCTCTGCCCCCAGCAAAGCTGGAATGTGGTTTATTCTCTACCTGTCATCCACCAGCACTCACTGTCACACAAACAGAACTGCTGCAACCCATCTGCAGAGGCTTTTGAAAGGTTTCTGCTCAGCCATAACTGGATTAGATGTGGAAGGTGTGTTCCCACTACAAAACAACCATCTTATCAGCCAGCGCTGCATTTCTCAGCGGTCAAGTAGACACGGAGGCCCGGAAAATGCTCTTCTACAAGTGGCAATATAAACGAAGTTGCATCATTTGCACCAATTATCACAGCAACGAGGAATTTTTAGCAACAAGAACAGAGGTGCTGAGAGCCTGCAGTCTGGGTTGATGGTCAACTGCCAGACCCACTAGCCCACACTTCAAATATACTTACCCAACTTCCTGAAGGAGATGAAGAACCCCTCACCACCGTCTGCACAAGGCTCTGATGGCCAGCACTCGTTCTGAACGAGCCTATCTTCAGTTTCTAGAGTCCAGAAATGCTCTAGAGACTAGACCATGGTGTTCTACTCTTATCTGCCCCACTGAAAAGCTCTTGCTCTGCCTGAAGCGGGAACATTGCTCAAGCCTTTCCCTCATCTTCCCTTTGTTCTGCTGTCCAAAGAGATGCAGCTGTTGGACTATGCAACAACATGATACTCCTAAGTTTTTTATAATTTTTGTTTCTTCTCCCCAAACATCCTCTCACTGACCAAAGTCTAAAATCAAAAGGGTGTAATTTCCCAGGCCATTCCCCTGTCAGTATTGCCCATCTGCCAATATCCTTGCAGCACCCAAAGGAAGTTTTGACAGTTTGTAAAGACCACAAATTCAGTTTTTAGTAACGTTTCTCAGTGTGAAACACTACTGCATTTTATACCTAGCAAGCAAAGAGCAGCAAAGTATGACGGAGACAAAAGCACCTCAATACATGGTACTACTAGAGCTTTTTTTTTCTTCTTTTTTAAGCAAAATATTTTCTTCTTTGTTGATGGAGTTGAGCTAGTAATACTTCACTGCACTGACAAGAGAAGTTTCTTTAGGCTTGATAACCAGGATGAAAAACACAAGAGAAGGGAACCGTAACTCCAAGTAGCAGTTGCAAACTTTAAACTTTGTGCCAGGTGTGTAACCTACGTGGCACCCTGGCTACCACATGAAACTGGAAGGTGTCCCACCCCAAAAACTGGCTCAGAAAGCAGCAGCTTCGTGGGTGACCAAAGCCAGGTGGGACGTGAGGGTGACGCTGGTGCGTCACACGAGTTTACTGTAATTCAGCAACGTGCTCATTCCCAGGGCTGCCAGGAGGAAGTTCCTGCCCTGTTTACCTGCAAACACATATCATGAACAAGCAGATAAGCACATTCAAACAGGCCTACTGAATTTCCAGCCTCATTTGACCTACATAACCGGGTGCTGCACAGCTAACCTAAATACAGACACATGCCAGCCTCCCTCCCTCCCGTGTGGCTGGGCTAATACCAACTGCTGCCTTCCCATTCACAAGGAAGGTGAAGGACCAGCTCTAAGGAGTCATGAGAGCAAAGCTATTCTTACACTGTTTTGTAAATGAAAAGGAATTCCTTAAAAAAAAAGTATTTCCATGGTTTTATCCGCGTAACTGAGATCTGGTTCACCAGTTGTAAGGTAACAAAACGCCCTCAGAAAAAAGGGATTGTCCCACGAAGGAAACGGAACTTGGAACGTGTCAGATGAGCTGCAGGAAAAAAAACCACTGAAGATTATTCTGGTGAATGCTGTTTCACAAGTTAAAGCACAAATGATAGCTCGCATACGGTGTGTCAGAAGACGTGTCTGTACTAAAGTGCAAACAGGGTGATGGATAGACTGTACTACAGACTCCTTTGTTCAAAATATAAGCTGGGTTTTGAGCCAAAATTTGAAGAAATATTCCTGTTCTGAAATGCCTTAGGAAAAGACGGAAGTTTTTAGTAAAAGGAATGGATTTAGGTAATTTATGTTTGCGTTGTGGTTTTTTGTCTGTGAATTATGATCCTTCAGTGAAAAAAATATTTAAAGCAGTGGAGTTTCTGAATAATCCCAAGGAAGAACAGGCCCTATATCATTGTTACTTACAGGTTATTTTGCTCCTTTAAGGGACAAGTCCCTTTATTTTGCTATTATTTTAACGACATAGTTTATGAAATGTCATACTCATGTAACATCTATTAAAAGAATACCGAGGTTAAAAGGCCAAATCCATGAGTTGGTAAGTGCTAAAGTAGGACTGTCTCTCAGCTTCATCTCAGGATTGCTGTTGTGAACACTGGCTTTCCAATCTTCCCACAAGATTTTCCCTGTATCACCATATATCTAAGTATTTTACAAATAATACTTCCATATTCAGAGCATCTCTGCAATATCTGGCATGTATTACATCATTTTACAGAGGAGAACACAGACAAAGATGATGTCCAGATTCCATTAGCTCTGCTTCAGACACCTTAAGCTGAATTTTCAGAACATTTGTTAAGCTCACAGCACAACTCCAGTGACTTTGCTGCTGACACCCAGCAGGATATCCTTTATATCCACCCCAGGAGACCTAAATGTGTTTGTGAAATCCTGATCTAACTTGTTCAGCATCACACTGGTCAGTGTTAAACCACCTCCTCGAGAGAAACCCTCAGTGTCTGTCACCAGGAGACCATTCTATCTCCTCTCCTTTCCTGTCTCCTATCCACACATCCTACAGCTTCTGCAACTACTCACAGAAGGCTGAATGCCTTGCATTACAGAAATCAGACTAAATCTCAGCCTTCCCTCTCCACTACACAGACAGCTGTGTTCTAAGTGAGCCAGGATATAATTATGTAATTAAGGATAACATCTGCACAGGAGAACTGAATTAATGTTGAAAACTCAATGTTATTTTTTTTTGCCTTTTTTTTTTTTAACTTTTGGCGGCTTGACTTTTATAACCGTGCAGCACTTTAAGAAGTCTTAAAGTGCCAGTGTTTTAGGAGTTCTCTGCAGGCTGTAAACCCTTTCTCTGCTGTCCCAAGTACCCACCACCCTTCAACCTCCAATACTCCTGCTCTTGCCATGCACCAGACCAGGCTACTGCTCCTTCTGGGGGCTGGCGGGGGGAGAAGGGGCTCCTGAGAGCACAGGAAATATTCCCTGCTCCCTGGTCTGTTGTCCTTGCTCCAATCTCTTTGTGGAGGTAGTAACTGATGAGAAAATCCTATTTAGTCCTCACATCCCTGGAGATGTTGCATCCCAACTGACAGGCAGGACAGGAAAGCCCTGGTGGGACTGACCAGCATCCAACAGCCCCCTTGGAACATCAGAGCAAGCCCTGGGATTTCACAGAACAGCAGGAGCCACAGCAGGCTGAGGAATTGGAGAATTTCAACAAAACAGTGTGGGAGACTTCATAATTTTTTTTTTAAACAGGGATATAATTGCATTTTCAGTAGCCTCAGCCTGAGAGACAGCTGAGTTATTTCAGCTGAACTTTCCAGCTGTGCCAAACACGTGGCATTGGGAAACATCAGCTCAAAGATGATGGTGGAATAAAATGATAAAGCATTTTTCCCCTTGCTCATAAGAGAAAACATAAGGTGATCCCTACTACAAGCTCAGCTACCTGCTCCACTTCCAACAGTATGAATGCACAGAAGGACAAAAAAAAACACTGAAAAACATTTCAGAAAGCCTGTCTTTGCAGGCTTGGGTGACAAAGCACAAGGGCATCCCAGGGCATCTGAGGACACCCATCAGCAAAGTCTTTTTTAGGGAGCTGAACTGGTTCATGAGTTTGAATACAAACAGCAACTCATTAAACAACACATATTTAGACTAAACTCTTGGCACATTACAACACAAGAAAAGCTAAAGGATCACCACAGGAAGAATTATGGCCTAGAAACCCTCACTGCTTTCTGAAGTTATCTTAAAGTGAGACTCCAGGGAAATTTTTACATTGTTTTTACAGCAACAGTACACAGAAAATCCGTCTTCTCCTATTTTGGCATGTTTGCTGAAATGAGAAGCCAAATAATTTGTATGTTCACTGAGTGTTCATATAGAATATATACAAATTATTCAGCATCTTCTGAGAGCAGAAAGGTCAAAATAACAAGAAACTGGGAAGATGCCAGGAAGCTCCTGCCCTACTTTATTTTCTTGACTTGCATTAAATAATGGGTGTTTTACAGAAGAGTTTTTAAGTAACGTTATTTAATATTCTTAAAAGATTAGAATTTAAATAAACTTAATCCAAACAGAACATTTACATTTAAAGAGGTTTTTGGTTTTTTTTCCAAATAGTCAACGTGTTGATTGCCTGGGCCAGGCTCAGTATTTTCTGTACTTGTCAGAGTGGGCAAAATTAATTTAACTGAAAATGGCTGGAACACAAGTGATGGTCCAGCTGAGAAAAACTTCCAAGCAGACCTACCAAAAGCCTTGTGCACCCAACAGCTTGGCCATTTTTCTCCAATTTTATGCCTTTCATTAAAAATAAATAAATAAAAAAAGAGACATTAACACTTTTACAAATCTGTCTTAACTAAGAAGAGAAGCAACACCCTCAGACACTGCATAAAATCACAGCTGTAAGAATAGAAATACTACCAAAAAAAGAGAGGTCTTTCCAGAATCCCTCTTGCTCAGGGATCTCTGCCTTCACATAGCTTGGTCTATTTTCACTTCTCTTGTCATGACAAGCGTTTGCATTAAATAACTGTGAGTGCTGAGGTAGGAGTGAAGCTCAATCTGAAGGGGAAGGAGGTCAGGGATTTGCACCTCGTGCAGGCAGGAGCATCCTCCTGTCTTGCAGAAAGAAGCTGCCCTTTCTTCTTGGGAAGAACCAGAAGCACCACACACAGCTGGAGCACAGGGGGAGGGATAAATTTAGGAAGATAAAAGAACACGGGGAGTTTAGTTACCTCAGTGTTTATTACAGCAGACTGAAGATATAGGTCAACCCCCTGTCCTGGAGCCCTTGGTGCTTTGAGGCAGAGAAAACGTTACAAATTGCTCAGACAGCTCTAACTATGCAAGTAATCCATGGAGCCTGCCAAGGAACACATGTGTTTCAGGCATAAATCGTCCAATCTATTCCTTTCTGAATTAACATCTGTCATCATGACACCATTCAAAATGACTGAAGACTGGATCATATTAAACAACCACACATCTTGGATAAATATTTGCTGTTAAGACTTTCTCCCCCCAGCCCCCCCATTCCACTTTAAAGAAAAAGGCAAGATAGCAAAACTCCTGGAGGTGTGAAAGGGGGGGTATCTTTTCAGCCACTGACAGAAAGCATGTGATTTTATTTACAAAATCAAATCAGTGTTTTTCCCCTCCTCTGTGAGTCTTCACACCACACACGGGTGAACTCGCAGCATCCCCGCGGTGTTGCAACGCTTTCCGCAAAGCACTCCTGGGGAATTTTGTTATGCTGGAGGTTGCTCACCTCAGAGACTCCACAAAGCCTTCTCCCTCTGGGTGCAGAAACAGATCTGGCCTAATTGTGCCCCGAGAAGAGAAAATTTTGCTGTGACCTTTGCAGACAACTGGATAAAGCAAATAACTTCCTTTCACGACCGGCTGTCAGATGCACGGCTGGCTCGCTCTCCTGCTCCTCGTAGTAACAAACAGGTCACAGAGAGTGAGGACAGGGGGGCCCAGAGGCACAGAACAGGAAGGCAACACAAGAGTGCAGCCCTGTCCTGAGTACTCCCAAGACACAGAATTTTCCCAGATGCTGGATTAAGTCCGTATTTCAGAAAGAGACGTCAGCCGCCGGTGTTCACCTCTGCAAGTATGTAATTCGAGAATTATAAGGCCAGATTTCTAGGAAATTACATCTGTCCTGGCTGATTTTATCTAGCTTGAGCTTCTAGCTACCACATTCTGCTATTTCTTATCAGCACTGCTTGAGAGGCCAAGACAGATCTTGCTAACATCCTCCTGGACATCCTGCATAGCAGGGAGCTGTGCTTCTCCATCAGCAGCTTCTCCTTCCAGTCCTCTGCTCTCACACCGCTTGAGTGGAACTTTACCAAGACATCCAGTCTTGATTTTAAGACTTCAAGAGCAAATTCATCAAGCCTGTAGGGCAGATGTAGCAAAAATAATTACACTGATATAAATGTGCTGCCTTTTTTGGTCGTTTGCCTAGCTTCAGACACGCTCCTTCCTACAAAATTAGAAAGCCTTGTGAGAAAAAACGTTCCCTCTAGGTAGAGAGAGAGAGAGAGAGGCTACAACTAAATCCCTCCGAAATCTCACGCATAAGCTAAATAAATTGAACTTCGTAACTAAATAAATTGAACTCAAATCTCTCAGACTAAGGGAGGCTTTGCAGACTTCAGATGGTTCTTGTAGTTCTTTACTGAAGTGTTAACACGGAATGTCTTTATCCCACCAACAGTCGCACGAAGAGTCGATACCCTCCGGGTGACGTCTCAGTTTCACTGGCGAGGATGCCCTCGGACTTCTTCCATGTGCTGGATTCACAGCCTGGAGGAACATCTGGGCAGTGCAACACCCTCAGTAGGCAAGGGCTGCACTGGTGGTGGTTCATTTGGGCTGCCAAATGCCCAATCACGTATGCAGGGGCTACTGAACATGCCTGTCTCTGCCAGCATGCAACGAGCAAACAGCAGTGAGGGCTAAAAGGGAACAGGTAAGATTGTAAGCTTCTGGGAATATCTGAGGGTATTGTGGTGCAAAAGGGAGCAGGGCACAAACCCACAGGCAATTGGGCAACCTGGTTAGCTCTGCTGTTTACGGAATCGTGCGTTTCGTTAAGATCAGCATCAGATTTGGAATGAACTTCTTTACGTTGCCTCAGATGTTCCAACCAAGGCAGGGCAACCTGACTTTACATGCACCGTGACCTTGAAATGCACCTCACTGGGATTTGCATAATACTGATGTCTGAATATTGGCAGAGCCAAAGAGGGTGAGTGCAACATGAGCACCCTCCTGATGCTTTTTGAAGACAGCTGCACTGGCTCTTCAGTTGGTCCTCACGTTGACTTCTCAAAAGAAAAGATGCGCAAATAAACTGCAACTCTTTAAATTAGCCATCTTTTTTTTGACTTTGGTTGAGAAGGAAGGAGAGATCAAATGCCTAGGAAGGAACGGCACTTGTCAGTTGGATGGGAACAGACTTCAGAAGAGGTTAGAGGATGGCAATTTTAGGAAGAAATTGGTCTTAGGATAAAGCAGGATGGTGAGGCAATCCCAGAAAGGACGTCCTACTCGGGCAGTGGTACAGTCTTTCCAGGGGGTAAATTCTGTTTGGGTGTCTTCATTTAAGAATGATGTAAAGGAAAAGAAACTAAAAAAGAATAAAAATCTGGCTGGAGCTCTCTGATTTTCACATTACAGCTGGGATTACTGAGCCAGAAATGAAGATGATGCTGTCTTGGCAGATGTGGGATAAAGGTTCTTTAAGGACTGCTGATGCCCAGCATGGATAAATGCTTCTCCTCCTTTATTAGAAGTACAAGGATGACTGGCATTAGGTAATAGCAAGCAAAGCAAGGGACAAAAAAAAGAGGACAAAATCCATGCAAGCTGTGGGAATGACTGAGAGGGCAGAGATACTGACAACTTTCATTTTAATTTGAAAGAGAAACTGTCTAAAAACTGAGTAATTAATGATGCCATTCCTACAAATATACACACTTCATGAACTTTTGATACCTGGAATTTTTTCACCTAGAAAATAGTGTGCTTATGGCTATTTTTGTATTTTCTTCACCAGCCCCAAGAGCTCAGGTGAACGTGGTTACGGACTCGTGGATATTGATGACTATCCAATCCAAGTCGGACAAGTTTTATTATCCAGCATGCACCCACCTGATAGCATTAAATGCTATGAAGGCACACTGCAATGGCACCAGAGCAGCCCCTGTCACCAGCTGATGCTTGACAGTAAGTCTGTGCTTCCAGACACCCTGTGCATGCCTGGGTGGGAGCAGCTCTCAGCTATGTAGTGACCTGCCTAATCTCATTACGCTGTTGCATGCAGGTATGTACGAAGGGCAAGCTCCAGCCTGCACCTTCCATACCAACAGCCTTCCTTTGGGAATCTGGCCAGGAAGTGTCTCCCCCAAGGCCCACGTTTCAAACTGGGTCATTTGCCTACTGAGGTTCCAGTATGATCTCACCACAGTGCTACCTGAAAGCTTGTTAAAAATCACAGAACACAGAGCTAAGGTTTTCTCCCTCTTTTGGTCAAGAGGGACAAGATTTTATATGGCATCCCTACATATTTTCCATCCTCTCTTCTAACCATGACTGGAAACAAACTGGCTCATAGTGTACATACTTCTCAAAGCCTTCTCTCATAGCGTTCATACTTCTCCTTACACCTTCTGGAAATGGCTCTGATTTCCTGGCCAGTCACAGAGAAGGATTTAGTTTTTTCATATGCAAGTCTTCCATGGTTCCCTTGGGCCACTCCCACCAAGGCACTGCTCTGGTGAAACAGCTCATAACCCTGGGAGCACAACCCCTCAGGCAGTATGGACAAGCCTTCTACACACCCAGAGAGATCAAAACCTAAAAAACCAAAACTCAACCACGTCACAAGTATCATCCTAGAAAGACAAAATAACTTTCAGCTACTCTTTGTCAAAGGAATATGGAATTTTCTCCACAGAATGCATCACACAGACTCTCCCACCTCATCTCAGTAAGAGACTTGGTAGGTGCCAGGAGAGTCTGCCTCATGTTTTCACTTTATTACAAAGCATTTTCTGTGCTTCCACACTTATTAACAGTTCAGCTGCTCTGAATGAAGCAATGAACCATCCCAATGACGTGGTAAAGTAGTCCCTGCTAAAATTCCTCCTAGAATCCCTCCACTCTCTGTGACTGGAAATGGCTTTTTGCACCACGTGCACAGGACAACCACCACCAAAAAGGCTTTCTTGCCTTTTCCCCTACTGCAAGCCTCATCATGTCCTTTAAGCAGGCTGGCTGCCTTACTCACCAGCCGTGCCTTCCCATATTATACTTCTGAAGGGATTAGCTATAAGTGGCTATTTAGGTGAAAACTCAAATTCGTGAAAGAAATGACACAACCCTTAAGCTGATTTCTCAATTCAGAAGCTTTTCTCATTTATGATGGAGCAGCATGTCCAGCTTCTGTCCCCTTTCAGCTCAGTCCAAGGAGAGCAGGCAGACAAGAGGCAATGCCCAGAACACCTCTAAGCAGGTGGGCTGAAGCTTTGTTTCAGCACAGGATGAGGCACCACAAACCTCTAAACCAAGCTTTACATTCTTAATGCATTAAGACAACTAGTGGTGGATTTAGAGCTCCAGCAAACCAGTCCTTCAAAACCTGAAAAGATCAACTGCACACAAGATAATTAAAGCAACCAGCCCCTTGGAGGAGAAAAGGGAAAGAAAATCTTTGCAATCCAGAAGCAAACTCTGGAGTGAATCTGCCAGTGGCAGTGGCCACTCCATTTGTCACCAAAGGCAAGGGACAGCACTGGAAAAAAGCAGGTTCTCTCTCCCTACCCGAGACCCAGAGAAATCACCTGCTCAAGTGCTGGTCTCAAATTCCAAACAAGCTGAAAATACACGCATGTGAATGAAGCTTTACTTGGTGTTGGACAGCAACAACACATTCACAGCCTCACTGTTTTCCTGAAGATGACAGGAGGAGCACGATGGCTCCCAAGTTTTTTTTTTGTTGTTTTAGGGATGTAAAACAGCCCACAGGTAAGGCTGCTTCAGAACCTGAGGAATCCACAGCCAACTGCAGGGCCGTTCACAGTCTGCCCTAGCAAACACGCAGCGTGACAAGGCCATTAACTAATGGAAGAAGAGAAGCTCCAAACAAAAGCTCAGCAGACAGCACAGGCTCTGGCAGCAGTCTGGCCTTGGCTCTAGCACAGTAAGGCTGATCACGCCAGGCGGGTGTTGTAACGCGCGTTTTAGCGGGACTAGAAGTGAGCAGCCGCGTTAATACAAAAATGTAGTTCCCAAACAAGAGGTTAAATAAAACCTCCCCGGCTGGCACATCCAGAAGATGCCCCCAAGCAGCAGCCAGTCAGTCAGTCAGTCAGCCACGTGCTGTGACAGAGGAGGAGGGGTTATGCCGTGCCCACCGCTGCAGGAGGACTGCTTTTTGGACGGCATCGCTGCCGTGTGCGAGTTGTCAAAGACATGCCCCTGCAAGGGACAGACAACCCAACCTGGCCACGCTGGCAGGCAGGTGCTCACTCGCTCCTACAACTTTCACTATCAAAGAGAATTTCGAGGTGCCGCAGGGGCTTCACTGCACAAGTGACTCCTCCTGGCAAAGGCTGCAGAGATTCCCGCTGGAATCATCCGCAGGCTCATTATTACACGAGAAGGAAGCTTGTGAGCTGCCAATTTCTGGTGACACCTTTGCCCTCACTTGGCTGCTTTATCTCCATGTGCCAGATGTTCAGGGAAGTGAGCCCTAGCAAGCAAGAGAGCTCCTTCTGATTCACTAATGATGGGCAAGGAACCAGCCTGGAACTGGCCTCAGCACCAGGCTGAGACGGCTGGTTTGCATATCTGGAGCTTGTAAATTCCCGTTCGTTTCAGGAAGCATCTACTCTCCACGCAACAGAAAAACTTCTCTTATTTTAGGAGCAATATATGACCAAACCTCCCTGCTCATATAATTCCACTGGTACTTTGGGTACTCAGGAAGAGGTTCTGTCACTGCAAGACCCTGGGCGATGCAGGAGGGGCACAAGAAGTGGGAAGCAGCAGGGTGGATCACAACATAGGTAATGTCTCTTGGCAAAAAGAACAGTCCAGGAGAAAGTGTAAGTGGTTCTGAGTGACTGCACATGAGTAATCCCTCTCTGAGGATGCACTGGCAGCAGTCATTTCATCAGGGTGGCTGGCAGTGTCAGCAGGCTCTTGCAGCAATGACTCCAAGGCAGCACTGCCAGAGCAGTCACCGCAGACGCACGAACAACTCACATCTGTGACCCTTCTGCAACATCCATGAGTTCATGAGACTGCAGGCTGTGGGACTCCAACTCACTTCCTTTCCACTGACACATTAGGTCAGCATGGTGCAACAGTCCCCTCTGCTAACCATGGCACCTTTCTCTACTCCATACTCCTTTCAGTTGTAACTGGTGCAATTATTTTCTCCTTCAGTTTATTCTAATGCTTGTCAAATGACTGAAATCAGATTACCAGGGTTTTAGTCGCTCAGATTCACTCACCCTTCCCCTTCTTAAAGGCAGCTGTACACTCTCTGGTGATGCAGTACTGCTGTAACTTCCTACAAGACAATTTGGAGTGCCAACTCAGCCAGAACTCTACGATGGAGACTACTTTTGTTTCACTGCTGCTGATGTTGCTGCTGAATATTCAGCCAAACCTGTCCTTTTTCTAGAAAAATGCTTTCTCTCAAGTTTTCACTTGCTTCCAGATATTCCTGTTTTACTGGGAAATAAAAAGCAGCTGAGCTTTTCCTTTTTCTTTGGTCCATACTCCACTGCTCTGGTTTCTGGATAGAGTGTTTCCCAGGGCATCATACAGATCTCTGGGAGGCCATTACACCAGACTGTGTAACACATAAAATCCCCTGCCTCCCCATTCTGTTGGTGCTTCTTCATCACACTGATTCTTTTTCCTCGTAACATCTCCAGAAAATCCTTCTCTATTCAAAGCACTTACCCCTTCCTCAGTATGCAAGTGCTGCCAAAAGACTAACATAACACAGAGCAAATCCCTCTCAGCTGCAGGGAGAATAAGCTTATCTGACCACTGACCCAGCAATAAATAGACACTCGCCTTTCATTTACTCTTTCTCCGATAAACTCCCTTTGATTTCACTTAAGAGAGGACTGAGCCAGGATCCCAGTGCCTGGCCCAGAATCTCTGGTCAAACAGGTCCAAGCAGCTCCAGGTGTCTGGAGTAATTCAGGAAGTCTCCTACCCACCTGTGACTGTGCCATGGGCACATGCAGTCCCTGTCAACAGTCACAGTCAAAGGAAACATCAGAGGGCAAAGATCAGCTCATTTTTTTGAGGGAAGTGTCCACTTCCAAGCAATTGTGTTTTTTAGCCGGATGCTTTCATTTTCCTTTTCTCCATCCTGAGTCACACTCCTGACTGTAATCACTGGTTTGCAGCAGGGATGAAGCCTTGCAGAGGAACATGTCAGATAAGGAATAATCAGCACTGGCACACAGACCTCTCAGGTCATCCTCTAGATGAATCCAGGAAAGGAAGAAACTCCCTTTCCTCTGGAACATCAGCCGAGAGAAACAAACTCTCCTCAGAGAGCACTGGGTAGGCTTTTGTCATCCTGGACTTACCACACACTGATAAAAATACTAACACTCACTACCAGAACAGAAACCTATGTGCTATTCCCACAGCCCTTCTCCACTGGGTCATTTTTAAGAGACAGCACTTTCTGCACCAGTTTCCCCTATAAAAAGCAGCTGTGCCACCCACCTGCTTGCAGCTAAAGCCAGTGACAGCAAGATCAGCCTCAAATAGAGAGATCAGACTAGAGAGCACAAGATAGATGTTTTCCAGTCACCTGGGCTGTATCCTGAAATATTCAATGAACTGGCTCAGCAGCTCAAAAACCAGCAATGACTCCCTTTGGGAACTTGTGTAGAACAAGGTAGGATTGTCAAAGGAATAAAAGATGGACAAAAGCAGTGCCTAGCCTAAAAAGGCAAAAAAAGGGAAGAGAGTTGATTTATGATTTCAATTCCCAGAATAGCAGGATTAATTATTTGTAAGCACCTGAAAAAATAACAAAGACTGAGTAGCAACCCATGAGGATTTGTCAAGAGCAAATTATTTAAAAAAAAATTCTTTATACAGAAGAAAAATTATCATTGGGGAGAAGGAAGATATGTAACTGGTATTCAGTAAAGCTTCTGACAGATCACTTTCACAAACATGCCAAAACTGTTATTAAGGATACTACTGTGATACAAGTTCAGAAGTGGCCAAAAAACTATCGAGGAAGAGTTCTCAGTGGGCTCACTGTAGAAATGGGAGGATGTTATTCCTTTGGGTTCTGCCTAGGAACCAACTTTGTTTAGTGCTTTCATTATTAACCTGGATGATGGAGTAAAAAGTATGTTTATTAAACTGCAGAGGACACGGATCTGGAAAGAATGGCAGGTATGCTGGCAAGCTGTGCCAAAGGAACTTGGCAAACTGGAGAGGTGTTCTGGAAGAAAGAATTGGTGGGGACAAGTGCACAGTGCTGCTCTCTGACAGGAGGAGCCAACGGCACAAGTACAGGGTGTGGAGCTGGGGAGGTGGCTGCTCTCGGTTCTTCCTGAGACCTAGAGCCTCAAGGAACCCAACACTCACCTCCAGTTCCATGTCACTGTGGAAAAGGCCCAAACAGCAAATGTATAAAGAATGAGAACTGTGAGGCTAGTGATGCAGCTGTTTGCTCCTCTCTTTTTGCTGCAGTCTGTACATTTTTGGGCACTGCTCTTCAAGGAAAAGATGAATTAACTGCAGGCATTCAAAAGAGCAACAGGAATTAAAGAGATCTGGAAAACATCACCTAAAAGAACTGGGGAAAAAAAAAAAAGGGAGCATTTATTCTGAAGAAATGAAGGATCAGGAGCCAATGACAAGAGCACTGAAGTAACATGCAATGCAAGAAGCTCAAGTTCCTTTTGCTCTCTGCCAAGCTGGGCACTGAAGCATTCAGTTCAAACAACTGCAATCGCTCCCCTCCATCTTCCAGCCAGTTTTAACAGACAATTTGCTGCATCTTTCGAAGAGCAGGGGATACCACACTAGGATCTGGTGATGACCACTTGACTGCAAGCATCAGGTGGAAATTCAATTTGTTTTCAAGTAAACCAACCCATCCTCTGAACTTCAAGCTAAACACCACGAGTCTCTGCCACTGCGTTCAGGGCACCGACAGTGCCAGGGTTTTCCCTTCCCTTGAATGAGGAAGAAGAGCCTGACATAAAGTGAAGAAAATTACTTTTGGCTCAATTATTCATGTTACCAAAGCCCACTTGTGCTTGCCCAGAGGCTGACAGGTAACTTCATCCGTCTGGTACCGGGAAAATAATTGCAAGTTGGTGCCAGTACGAGACAAGAGCAAAGGATGAGCCCTCAAGGCCATCTCTGTAACGACTGTATGCAATTTTGTTCCCAGACTGCTTCATTCTGTACGTGGTGAGCTGCCAACCTCCTCTCTCTGTCTCCAAACACACGATAAAATATGCCATCCTCTGAATGCTAATCCATTTGCCTCGTTACCTGCTGAAAAGTCACCAAGCTACATTTGAAAACAGATATGTAAGATATGTAAAATGAGAACTATACCCAAACAGAGGGCATTCATTCTGGATATCTTGACAGCAGATAAAGGCAAACCATCCACTGAATGAGGAGTCACTGATCACAAGCTGATTCCATTCAGGAAGGGTGAATTACAGAGAACAATCCTGACTGTTAACAGGTCTGTGGTACCTCAGAAGGGCACTAATGCAACCAATGGGGGCAAAATATTTACATGGGAAGAACTGTGTATTCATCATTTCTGGAGGACACTTCAATCAGACACAAAACATGAATCCAAGTAACTGAGCAAAATATAATGGCTTGTGCTATTCAGGAGGTCACATTAAGTCTGCTTGCAGCCTCTTCAACAATTTGTGCTGCTGTTGTCTCCTCCTCCCCTCTTGTGTCATCACATCCTTGTCCCCAAACTCCCACTTCTTCCCCTTGCCATTGCTGTTTTTCTTCCTCTGCTCTTAAATCCTAAGAGACCATAAAATCCGTGCAAGAGCTGGTCCTTTTAAATACCCTTTAAAATAAATAAAAATTAAATTCATTGTTCCTAGTGCACACTAACATAATCTTGAATAGAAGGCCTGATCTGTGATGCAAGGTCAGGTTACAGAGAGATGTCTTTGTAAAACATAATTAAAGCTGGAATCCATGGAGGTAAAGAAAGTCTTCACTTAAATGCAGAAGGACACACACCCAGGAATTCTCCTCGGACCAAAACATGGCAAATAGGATGCTGATATCACATCTGCCCACCATTAGTAATCAGTGTCAGCTGACAGTGTTCTTACCACTTTCTCCTTGTAAACAATGTATTTCAGCCACTTGAAATCCTGCCATTTGAATCCTGCCAGAACAAACAGGGAATCCTTCTCGTACTGCTCCATCTTCTGGATTGCACCTTCGGGATATGTGATCCGGAGTGTTGTCTTGCCACCCACATCCTTTTCAAAGCCCTTCACTGGAGCTGAGTTCAGCCTGCAGGGCAACCAGAGAAGACACTGTCACGGATTCCCACTTACACTCAGGGGTGTTGATGACACAGCAATCACTGCTGGGCAAGAATTCCCTGTAGCAGCTGTTAGAGCAGGAAATGTTACCTCTTCCAGTTCTTCATCACAAACATTTTATGAAGGTTTATACCAACTGTGACACCAGTTTAATTAGAAGCCATTAAAAATATATAACTGAATATAATGCCAACCATTTCTGCATATCCACTATTGAGATTTACACTGAATTGGAAGCTCTGGAAAAGGAAACCGAAAAATACTGTCCTTGCAAATTTAGAGTTACAAACTAAGCAATAATATTTTAACATCCCATTGCTCCTGTGATGTGTCACTTGGATTCTGCAAGACTGTGCTGAAAGAGATGATGCAGCTCCACATTAGTTTTAAAAAAGCTGAATCTGGTCTCATGCTCCAACCCCAGTCCAGAGCTTACATTGCTCATTCTACCTGCAGTGAGGCTGTTTAGAGATATAATTCTCGAAAAAAAAAAATACCCCAAAGGAACAATCTCCTGGGCTTAATTCCCCAAATTGGCCCACCTGGAGGGTGAGCTGCCCTGCAGTGGCAGCACAAAGGAGGAGGTTGGGCTGCACAGCAGGGACAAGGCTCAGCACAGCTTCAGTCTCACTGACTCCAAGGACTTTCTGCTGTGGAAGTGCATCCCACTCTGAAGACACCCAAGCAGACACACAGCTTTGCTCTTGGGCACCCTGATTTCTAAGGGAATGCTGTGTATTTAGCTGTGCTTTTGCTAAAACATTTCTCAGGAACAAAGTTTTTTCCCCTTGGAAAAAAACCAAACCGCTTTGGCATGAACTGCGATGATGACTTCCATGACATTATTCAAAACTTCTACTCAAAACTAGAAACCCAAAGCTGAGGAAGTTTCAAGTAACTCGGAATACAAATCTTGCTGACATCAAATAGCAGCCCCTGATGGAACAGCATTGCCTGCTTGAATTATTGCAGCATTCTTGACTTGGTGTAGTTCAATATACTGGAAAGTGCTTATGGACTGCAAATTTTGCCGTGCAGGAATGTTAATGAGTATCTGGATTTGTCTTTTTCAGCCTGGGTAAGCATTTTACATTGGAAACTTTTTAGTAGAAGAAAATGTCTGTATAAAATCTGAAATTATACTCAAATTTTGGAGGAATAAAGTCCTATGCGCTTTTAGTAAAAATACTTGCTTTATCATTAGGAATAAAATATTGAAGGGAAAGCAACTCAAGAATCAGCACCACCACAATTTATACAGCAAATGAAGTCTTTTTCCATGGTTTATAAACCCTCACTTTGTAGCCTGACTTTGAGGCAGCTAGACCTGACTCCCTGCAGTAACAGTGCTCCCTGCCAGCGTGATCCCCTGCCTTTCCTCTGTTGCTGATGGTGCATTCACACATCACTCACTCTTTTTATGGGCATTATTTAAACTTTAAGGTGTGTGTGTCTTTGGGGTAGAAGACCTTTACATAAGTAAAGGAAACAGAGGAAAATATCACAAAATACTGCGTGAAGGAAGTTTTTCAGCCTGTGTCCACTGATGAGACACTAACTCCTAATTGTGGCACCATGAAGATTCTACCCCTGAAGTATCATGATCAGGTGAATCACTATGTTGTTCTGATCAGGAATTTCTGATACACACTTGTTTTTGCCCTGTCTGCAAGGAGGCATTTCAGAACACTGATGACTGACTGCTGCAAGAAGCTCCTGCCAGGTAAACAGTGTCACAGTTGGGAATAACATCTGCACTGAAATCTGATAATATCTAGTTAAAGAAAAACAGTAACCAACTCACTCCAAGCTGTTTTAGAACTGGCAAAACTGACTGGATGATGTTCATCACAAGAAAAAAATTTATTGCTGCAATTAGCAATCCTCACATGGGCACCAAAAAAACTCCACATACTGCTGGATCACTTCTTTGTCCACAAATGTACCACATTTCCCCCTTAAAATTCACTTCCTATGTCCAAAATATGATCCTCCAAAGGAGTTTTGCAACCCGTGAAAAACGATGCCGTAATACAAGGGACTTCCTCAGCTTCCACAGGAGCAAAGCAAGCAGTTGGATACACATGCAAGCACCTGGCTTCATTTAACCTTTACAGTTGACTTCTCTCCTCTTTATCTGTCCCACAAACAGCACAGGTGCTCAGCTGCCCTCTTATCCTCCCAGCTTGCAAACTGACTTAGATTTACTGACGTGGAGAGGAAAAAGTTGAACTTTTCGTTTGGAAATTAAATAGCGGGCTTTCCGATGTAAATCTTGGTGGGTGGCTTAGTCCAGATGGATTGAAACCATTCTTCAGCCACTTTTTGAACATTCTGAATCCACAAAAAGACTGTAACTGCATTTTAATTCAGCTCAAATAACTACAAGTCACCGGCCTATGACAAGTAGTCAGAGCTCTTTGCTAAGAACTGATAGGGAAAGGGCTGTAAAAATGTTGTCCTGTTCTGAATAGACATCCCTGTGTCCAGCACACTGACAGAGAACCATTCACTGGAACAAAGGACTGAAAGGCATATTCTTTGTCTTTTTGCCCAGAGTTAGAGGATATTTATTACTCTCTGTATGTTCTGTTCTTTCCTTACGTGCCCATTACTGGCACACAGGAGAGAACAGAGACCATGCTAAATGATACCTGCCTTAAATTCTTTTACTAATCCCTTTCTTTCTTCCACCTTAGCTAAGAATTTGCTATTTGCCACCACATATCACAGTTGACTGAAATTCAGAGAGATGATATCGGATACATCTCCTTTAACGTGAAATCAGTTATCTTACTAAGACAAAAAAATGCCAACTTAGGCTATGTTAAACCAGTTTTTATAAACTTACACTGCAGTTTATCCCACTTTTCCTATTTACCATTGTAATATTTTGTTACTCATGATTCAAAACCTGCTGGAACACTCTGCATTTTTTTCTTCAAGTCAGACTAATGGGTCTGTACCTCCCTAGAGCACATCCCCCCCCCTCCCTCCTACACACACACTCTCTCTCTCAGTCTCCATTAGTACAGGTATTATGTTTGTTAATCTCCAGTCACCCAGAACGCCTCCCTGACTTGACAGATTTATTACTAGGAGTTATGACTAGACCTGTGATTTCACATATCAGCACGTTTTTCCAGCATTCTGAGATGGCGATGATCCAGGTCCTCAGCCAAAGCAAGAAGTCCTGACTTTGCCTGTGGTCCTTTCCACTCCTACACCACTCTGCTTCTGCTCCCTTATTCAGTGTTGTCATCTGCAGTGAACAGAGGCAAAGTATTCCCAGTTTTTAGGGCGCCTGTAATCACTGGATCCCCTCTCATAGAGGCTTCCTGCCTCCTAACATCCTATGCTGCATCCCTCTTAGTCCTTCCCATCCTCACTGTGTAGTTCCTGGGGAATGCTACACATGTATGACCAGTAATGCTGCCCTGAGCTACCTAGGGGATATATCTGGGATCAGATCCAACAGTTTTGAGTTCCTGCTTCACCACCTAAGGGCATCACAAAAAGCAGCAGCTTTCAGAAAGGAGCTGTGAACAGAAGGTTCAAGCAGGATCACATGAGAGAGCACATTCCCAAAGAGTGGTGGAAAATGGAATGTTTGAGGAGTGCCTCTACCCTTTGATGTGAACACCATTTGTAACAAACATTTACATGCTCTTGTCTTTTCTTCCCCTCCATGTAAGTTAATGTTGTCATTCAAATGGATACTGTCACTCGTACAGGTTAAAGTCTGCCTGCACAGCACGTGAACTGATACAGAAACTGAATATACCACAAGAAAACTGTAATGCCAAAGACTCACCTGACAACAACATCATAGTCATCAATTTTTAACCCCAATGATTTATTTGCAAGTACTCCACCATTTCCCACAATAATACATCGCCGGCAGCTGAGACTGTGGAAGAAACAGAGGAAGAGGTGATTTTTGCAAGGTAACTTCAAGCACACAGAGCCACACATATTTAGTTTGCACGCATCAGAGAACTATAGGAAACCTTGGTAAATATTAAGAATTGGCGGGGGGGGGGACAGAGATACACTTGATCCCCAGTTCACCTCATCATGCCCAGGCATTACACGTGATAAACTGCTTTCAACACCTCACACCACGTGTGGCCTAATGAGATGAGCTGTCAGGACAAGCAGCTCCTCTCCCCCCACACCCCTGGTATGATGGGCTTGAATCAAACCCATCTGTTTACTTAAACCTTCTCATCATTCATTCAGCACTGAAACAACAATAAACCAAAGGCTTAGTGAGGAAGTCTTTTCTCCAAGCAATTTCATGAGTGCAGGCTGATCTTGCCAGGTTATCTGGGGTGTGCTCACCTTGGTGAGAGCAAAATTGCTGCTGTTATCACGAGACTTCAAGAGACTAAAAACCCCCACTAAATGGAGAGAAAAAAAGACATCCCCTTCCCCTCCCCACTCCTGTCCAGTAGGAAACATACATGGAGACACAATAGGTGAGGAAAGGGAAGGAAAATAACCTTAATTAGAAAGAAAAAGAAACAGGAAAAAGAAGGAGGAGAACAGTTTCTCGTGGAACCCTGAGTCACAAGAACTCTCTGCAGCAGCTGTTAAAAAGTGATTTTGTTTTGAAGACAGAGAAAGGACTTCTTTCCAGCCATCTAATCCCAAATGCAGCTGGCTCTTCTGGCAGTGTGCCTCCATCTCTGGTAGTTCACTGAAGGAATACGTGTCTGCAGAGCCTTTTTCGGAAAGGGTCCAAGGCAATCAGTTGTTTTGGAGCAGATCTCTGGGCTAGGAGGCCTTCCTGGTCCCAGGCACAGTCAACTGGGCTCTTCTAGGCTGTTCTCTCTGTGATAAGACTATAAAGCCAGCATGAGGAAAGCTCTGCTTACGTGGGGTCCCTCTTTGCAGAGCAGAGCACTTAAAGACTCAGCTAAACCACTGAGGGTCACTCTGCTGACAGAGCCATTAGCTGGAGACACATGCAGAATTAACAGCACCAAGAAATGCTCTGGAACAGCTTCCCCTGCCCAGAAAAAGTTTCACTGCATATCTGAGCCTTTCCAAAAGAAAAAAAACACATCCTCAAGCAGATGGTCATATTAGCCCAGTGTCCCTAAGGCTGAAGAAGAATAGATGTTTGAGATAACCAAACCACAACAGAGAAAGAATTTTATAGATGATGGCACAGCAAAAAAAAAAAAAAATACAGTTCTGGCAACAAGGGGAAAGCAGATGCAAGATCTGGTTCAGGCAGTGTATTGTGACAAAGAGGGAAGTGAAAGAGTCAACCCCAAGCACACCCAAACAAAGGTGTAACCTTTGTCACAGCCTTGAAGGAAAAGGTGCTGCAGAAGGGAAAAAAAGACATTGTTCAGTTCTGGCCAAGTGACATTTCAGATGGAAATACACTCTTATGATGATTAAGTTTGACCTCCTCAACAACAGACTGCTGGGTGAAATACCATAATTTCTCTCTCAGCCATGACTTTTCTTAATTTTCTCTTTTGAAGAAGGATATGCCAAAACCCAAAGGCTGCAAGCTACAGAGACTCCCCTCTATCCTCTTCCCACTTAAGTTAGGATGGTAGCTCTTTACCAGTTTTGAATACAGATCTCTGCTGGTTCCAGCCTCAAACCACTTAATCACAGTCTTTGCTTTTCTGCTAAATTAAAGCACCATCTACTGTCAGTAGTCCCTTCCACATCTCCATGTGTATAAACATTTGCCCCTCATGGGTCAGACTGGTGAGCATGAGCTGCCACACATGAGATAAAAGAACCAGTTCCACCAGCCAAAGCTGCTCCAGCAGCTTCTCATGGCCCTGCTCCCACACAGTACTCGTGGACTGATCAAAGCCCATTTTTAATCTTCCATTGACCAACTGGAGCAAGCTCATCGCATCTTGCACAGTGTGGCAGCTCCCCTCGGTCTTGATTCACACTTGTGGTACCTCCCTGAACAATTTTCAACTCCTCCCCAGATCTCTGAAGCACTGAATCTGGAAGACCAGCACGTGCAGCTAATGCTGCTCAAAGCAGAGTCCCTTTTACACAGAGATTCCAATCCTCTTTTTATAGTCATTGGTTTGCAGAATGTAATCCTCATCTTGTGCACATGATCTGTGTTGTCACCCCTGTGATGCCTGATTTTTGATTTGGCTCCAGTACAGCATTGTTCAGAGAAGGATCCCATGCAAAGGTCAAAACTGACCTGGCCCTGCTACTCCTTACTTTCTCAGTCTTTGGGTCTGGCAAATTTTTCTAGTGTAATTTTACTTTTATTCCAGATTGGGTTTAGCCCCTGCAAATACCAGCCAGCAGGACTACAACAGAAGTGTCACTAAAGGATTAATTCTCAACCCTGATAGTAACTTTTTAAAGCTATGTGACTATCCCTTTCCTAAAAAGGATATATCTAAATGGTGTAGTGTAGAATCAGAATACAATGGACTGAGACTAATAACTAATGCCTGTCTCTAAAAGGTTACCCTTATCACTTCAGCTTCTAGTTCATCTAAAAACTACATCCTCTACATGGCAAAATTTCATTTCCACAAGCCCAAAGTAACTCACATCAGTTATGCTGTCATTCAAGCTCTGTCCCAGATCTAACTTTCCAGGATTTTTCCTGCAAAACCAAGCTAATCAACTTACAGCCACCATTTTATCGTCTCCCGTATTTTCCAAAATTGGCACAACATTTGCTGTTCTATCAAACATTCCAAGAAGGGTTAAAAAAGCAAACAGTAAAACCAACTAAAAAAATCTTAATTTAACTCTTTAAACACTCTTCAGTGCTTACCTTGAAAGACATATATTTGTCATTTTATATCCTCGCAGTTACTAATAAAAAATACCCGAAATACATTGTTGCCGTAAAATGGGACAACATCACTCTATTTTTTATTCTCAAAAATGAAACAGATACTTAAGTGAATGGTTCTGCCTTTACTCATCATAACTGATAGGTTAATCACCTTTGCCCAGCTTCATGCCTGAGCCACCCTCACACCCTGGTGGTCCTGACATATTTAAATGCGTTCTCCTTTTTCCCTAAGTCTGCAGATAAGATTTTTCATTAGTATCTTTCTGACCCTAAGGTCTAATCTTTGATCTTCTAGCAGCTTAAATTTCTTTCAAACATACTCTGCCCCACTGATGGTGCCTGAGCACGGGAAACCTACACAGTCACTGCTGGCTCCAGGCAAGCTTCTGGCTGAAGAAACACACCGTGCAAGCAGCATCAGTTACAGCTCAATTGTTTCCCCACAAAGAAGTGTGCAAACACCTTGATGTTTGTTTGCACAGCACATCAAAGCTCTGTTTCTTTTCCAGAAAGAGCTCAGGGACTGAACACATCGGACACAGCCCAGGTTCCAGTTTGCTACCAGGGTGGTATGAAGGAGGGTCATGGACTTTCCCCAGACAGACTTTCCCTAAAGCCCTAAGCTGGGAGCTGCAGCCAGATGCACAGACTCTTGACACAGATACTCCAAGGTTGAGTTCACCTACACCAAAACCAGGATTCACGCAGATTTTCTTGAACAATATAGCACTGTAAACACGTGTTTGCGTTGTAGCAATTCACAGAGTCATACTTCCTCTTCCTCTCCTATCAAAGCACTTTAGGGATTTGTCAGGGGAGAGAAACCACAAAGCCTTCCTTTACGCAACTTTGGAACTGAAGGCTTTGAGGAAAGATATAACAGAATAATTAAAAAACATCTTTAGGGTAACTGGTGCTTGGGGAGGCTTAGCATATTCTGGTTTGAACTGGCTGCTGCTACTTCAGTGGGTGCTATCAACCCGAGCCAGAGGGACACATCTCCCCCACTCTATCAAATTCCTTCCTGACTTGCTCAGTTAATAAACTGCATTAGTAAAGACTGTGTTAGTTATAAGCTCAAACTCTCAGTTTTCCTTCATTACCACCTGAAGGCAATACAAAAAGGTCAGTTAGGTTTCTATATTTATGCCTTTTCATAGGAAATTTACATGTCATCACCACAGAGATTTAGCCCCCAAATCCACTGAAGTGCAGCCAGCAGACGGGCTGTGGAACAAGAAACCAAGCCCTGACCCATCTGCAGAATGAGGGACAGGCCACTGGATGAACCACTAAAGCAAGCAGTGAAAATGTCAACAATATAAATGGGCTTGGAAAAGTCAGTGGAGGGCAGGAGAACTATGAAGTGTCAAAGACGAGGCCCACCAACATCTGTACGAGGGAGAAAGACACAGCAGCTCTGAAAGAAGAGGTCAGAGATTCTAAAGAAAGTCCCCTGCCTCTCCCATCTTCTCCAGGAAAGCTCGGAGCTGACTTGTAACTACCCTCCCAAACACCACTGCAGCTTTTCCTACCCCCCTTGCCCTGGAGCAGGAGCAGGTCACTGTTCAACACAAAGGTGCCCCAGCGAGGAGTCACGAAGAGAGCTGAGAGAGCAGGGCACCACTCACACTGTGCTCCAGGTGTGAACCACAGCCTTTGTGCACATGCCCTCCAGCTGTTGCTGGTTGTAACACAATGGAGGGATTAGCTGCAGTGAGCTGGCAAAGCTGCCGTGGGATGATGAAAGGTGTACGAGCACCCGGAAGGATCACGGTTTGCCTCATTTCAGCACCGTGTCAGAACACCGTGTCAGGAGAGGTGCATCAGGATGCCCTTTGTCACAGGGATAATCAAACAAACCAATTCATTTCCGGGGCTTATGAGGGGCAAGTGAACGTAACGTCTCCAGGACCCACTTGGGGAAGGAGGACAGGAACGGAGAGGCTTGGGTAGGGACGAGACCAAAGGCTTGGTGCAGATCCTCCACCACACAACTCTAATCCTCTCTTTCCTTCCAACGCTCTCACGCACCGCTCTGACCTCACCTTTCCTGCCTCGCCCACCCTTCCCCTGGGAAAGCTGCCTCCCAGCCCACAGTTACAGGAACATTTGTTTCAGTGGGCTGGGCAGAGCTCACCCTCCCCACCTGCCCCAGCCCTCTGCCCCTCCTGCTGCTGTTACAGCTCTGTGCCCACACAGGTCTGGAGTGGAAATGAGGTCACTGGAACGACCTGGGTTAAGGGAAAAGTTGTAAACTGGGATCATTTCACTGACCCACTTTAAAGTCCCTTTTCAAACAATGGCAGCAGCACAAGGAGAAGGGCAGGAGAAGATATGGATTCTTAGACTGGCTTTGCCGACAGGGGAAATGTTGGTGTGAATCCATCTTGAAGAGAGGGTGAACCTGCAGCCTTTTCCCTGCTTCTAGAATCGGCTCACTAGACTTCTGGGAGCCTGCAAGTGGAAGGGTTCACAAGATCTCCCAAGTCTGAGCCCTCGTGCCTTACAGATTTGAGCCGCGTCTCTTACCTAGTGCTTGCACAACGAGGCATTTTTTCAGCCCTTAATCATAGAACCAAGGATGGTTTGTTTGGGTTGGAAGGGACCTTTCAAGGCCCCTTAAGTCAGGCCCTCTCCAGTGATGGTGAGTAAAGGAGAGAGGTCTGGCCTTTGGCACTGACCAGTGAGCAGTAAGGGAGCGAGTCAAACCTCGAGGCTCTGCTCCCACCACACTGGAGCTGTCAGAGACAGGAACTGTTGGGCTGTGCTTTGAGCTGGAGATGAGGAGGAAGCAGCTAACCTTCCTTCACCAGTCTGCTCCATCTGCCCTTCTGGAATCCAAAACGGCAGATGGCCATTGCAGCCAGTGATGGAATTCATGGACAACCACAGTGAGGAACGTTTCTGGAACCATACCCAAGTCTTCATCCGTGCCCTACTCACCCAGCGTGTTTCCCAGAGCAGCACTGTGGCAGCCTTAACATCTCCTGCAGTACCCAAGCTCTTTCTCCTAAGCTGCATGCTCCTTTGGGCTCTCACTTGGTGGCTTGCTATCCCCAGCCCTTCTCTCACACACACTTCGATTTTTATCTTTCCTAAGAACTGCTCACTTGGAAGGGCTTTGGGAGGTATTTGACTGTCAAGTACTACACAACCAACATCCACTGACTGGCCTCTATCACAACAATTCCCAAGAACAGAGTACTTCCTCAAGATAAGTGTGTTTACACATCACCAAACTTTGTTACTGCAATACCACAGCAATACATGTCTAGCCTGTTCCCCAGCTCTCATTTGTGTTTGGTGTCTCAGGGACTTTGCATACATTTCACGGGGCCTGAGTGTTAGGTCTTTCCTATCTCTGCACCAAGCCCATTAAAAAGATCACTAACCAAAGTGAGCAGCTCATGCTGGAGTGGTTATGTTCCACAGCCCCCCGAGAAATTACTTTTAGAAAACCTGAAACATTCTACTCCTCAAAAAACAGGTGAGCAGCAAGGGTCACAATTATATTAACCTTCACTGCAGGAATCTTCCACCTGCCCTCTGTCATTAACACTAATTTCCCACGAGTAACCTTCTGAAAGAGCCTATATGTGGATTTTTCAACAGATTAAAATCTTAACTCTCCAACCAGAGCTGAGATAAACCCCAGATGGATGAGACTCAGTTGTGTGCAAAATCTCTAAGAAGGTCATTTGTAAAATGATTTTGCCTTCTGGACGTAATTTCTCAAATTAATCCGAAGTCTGAAGGCTAACCCTGCCCGGCAAACTTCAAAGAAACCTAAATTAGCACATAGACTGTGAAAGACTAAGAATAAACTTTCACATAGAGAGCAGCTCCCACCTCTTAACTACAGCAGGCAAGCTCTACAGTCAACAGGAGAGATGCTGTGACCTATGGAAAGGCTGGAAAAGCTTATGAACTTCGTCGTGGAAGAGTGGGCAGAGGGAGAGCTGGGCCAGGAAATAAATCCCATGTGTTTAGAGAGCAGGAACTGTGTTGTTAGCCTGGGTTCAAGCACCACTGGAAAGAAGTAGTACCAGGACTTTGAAAAGAGCTCATGTCCCAGTAAAAACCTCTGACAGCTTCTGAAAAAAATACCTCTAATCCAGGAGGTGACACTAAACCAAACCTCCAGGGCAAAGGGACAGAATGACAGAAAAGCAAGGACAGCAAAGACTAAAGGAATGTCACTTGGAAGCTGGATTGTAAACACATCATTGAGCTTCAGAAGCAACTCTGCAATAGGACTGAAGAATCAAAGAAGCTTCTTCTAAAGGGTTGACTTCAAGTACCACAGGGCCCAGGAGACTTCTATCCTGTGCATCCCAGCAGAGGCTTGGCCAACACAACCACACATTCCTGCTTTACGAGTGGGGTATTAGTGAAAAACATTGTTGAAATAAGCCAGTCCCTTCTTTCCCTCGAAGAGTTTCTTGTGATCATGTTGTTTTGTCAGGAAGGCTGGAAAAGTATAATGTGTTTATTGAAAATCTGCTATTTATTTATTAGAAAAAGGGGCAAGAGCATGTCTTGTAACAGCATATGAAAAAAAAGATTACGAAATAGTCAAAAGCTTTTTGCTACATATGTTTGACTTAACAGAGGTCTCCAGCATTTACAGATTTACTGGAAAGAGGACTCGGTTTCCAGCTCCTGATCTACCTACAAAACAGAGCCAAATTTACTGGCAAAAATGTCTAACGGCATTTATTTAGGACATATGGAAAAGAATGACTTCTACTGCTTCTCTTCTAAAAGGTGTCCTCTTACCTGTCAAGAGCTGGAGTTAGACGGTAATCTTTGGTTGCTGACAGGATGGCTTTGATCAGATTATCTGGGGAGAAAGGAAGAAGACATTAGGAACAAGTTCTCACTTCTAATGAAAATGAAAAAAGTGATGTTAAAGCATCTGAAGCAGTTACTCTGAGGAACCGAAATAAGGTTCTCATCAGGACTAAACACTTTAACTTGCATATTCCTATTTTCTCTAGACAATGACCTTCACACATGGGCTGTAAAGACAATCATTACACACAATTCTATCAGCTGTGGAAATTTTTAAGTCTGCTTCCCTGTAGATTTTGTCATTTGTCCCTAACTTTTCTACCTCTCTGTTTTCAAATCAGGGATTTTGCATGTCAGGTATCGCTCCTTTGTATCCGGCAACCCTCAGTGATTTCTCTTCCATGAGCTCTGGATCCTCTTCGATCCATACGGAGTTTCAATCACTTCCCTTTCCCAATTTTGAATTGGCTTCTCTGAGCTTCTTTTATAAGGGAAAAGATTGCGAAGGATTAGTCGCCTTCCACTTTGCTTGGGAGATTGTAAAGATCTATCACGTCCTTCCTTTAAACATATCAGTCAACTAGTCCAAAAGTTCTTAGGAAACAACCAACTGAAACGAAAAAATAAGTCTCATTTCTTTACAGAAGATTAAAAATGACGCAGGAACGTTAAGAAGACTGACATCAAGTGATTTTTTACACTGAACTTAAAGAGCTTCCCTGACAGGCACTTACTTACTGCAATGGGCACAGTTTGGGGAGACCCTTTCAAGTAAAGAGTTCTGCTCTCATTTACTGCGTCCCACTGCAGAAACTACAGGATGAGTGTGTGGGACCAACACTCCAGCTCGAGGCAGTCCATGGGCCAGACAGCTCTGAACCTGACAACAAGCTGGTGAGACACACAAGGCAGGCAAATGAAGGTGATAAATAGAAAACTCTGACAGTTACTTTGAGATCTGGGGAAGTTTTTGACACGGCATCAGTGGCAGGCCCTGCCAACCATTACAAGCTGAGAGGTGTGATTACTTTCAGAAGATCATGTTCTGGAGCGGACTAAGGGGAGAGGCAACTTATAAGGGTAAGAACAACTTACTCTGGTAACAAAATAGTGGTGTTGTTTAATTTTCCTTCATGTGAAGAATTTCTTTTGATGCGTAGGCAGCAGGCTCCCTGCCTCCAACAGGAATGCTATTTCCCTAAATGTGCCACAGGTTGCTGTGACCTCTAACGGCACCATGCCACAGTCCTCTCCTTGGCCTGCCTCATACACTGACTTTTACTGGACAGTATGTGTAACTGTGTTACAGATCAAAGGATTGCATGCCAAGGGCTGCAACCTCCCATCACCAAAGCCTTTGTCATGCCAGGTTTGCTCTACCACCCACAAGTCACACCCTGCGCTCCTTGGAGGCCACTCGATAGACTGTTTTAAAGAGCACATTAAAATAATACAGCTGAGTAATGCACTCACATAACTCAGGTTTCCTCATCCTGCCAGCTAATTAGTAATGACTTCGTAGTGAATGCTCAGGAGTCAAATACAACTCCTTTAGGGGTGGCTATGGCAGTATTTGGAACTGAGATGCTTCCCATTCCCATCATCCAGAGAGAAAAAGCCAACAAAACAAATGACAATATAGAACACTCAGCACAGATTATGAATGGCCCAACAGGAGATATCTCTCCAGCAGCCCCCCCAGTCCAACAACCCATGGCATCCAAAAGTTTTGGAAGCTGCACAAACCACAGTGTTATCATCCAGAACTGCTGGATGAAGCTCAGTAAAAGTACTGCCAAGTGTCCGCTCGCAGCAGGAATGAACGTGGCACCAAGTTCCTCTGGTCCAGCCCCCTCACTGGAGCCAGGGGCAGGAGCTGTGAGCACTAACAGGACAAGACAATAGCTGGAGAAGGGGAGAGGCACTAGGTCTTTCTGGCTGAGCTAGAACTTCACTAGAAGATGTTCATTGCACTGCTGCTGAGGTGGGCATCTGCACTTGGCACCTTGCCTCTGGCACCAGGATGGAGAGACAAGACCTCCTCCAGAAGGAGCTGCTAGAACTCATTCCAACAGAACTCATTCCAACAGTAAAAACATGTGGCTTTTATACAGCTCCTTCAAGTCAAAGGCTCTAAGGTGATATATATATGCACACATGTGAACACACGTGCCTATTCCTGAATTCACGTTTTCAGGTCCTCCACCTGTTCTCATTTTTTAAATCAGTGAAAATCTTTACACTCTGAGGGAATCAAACTTGCTGAAGTACATGAGGCAAGTAAGTGACATAACTAGAAACAGAATAAGGCCTTTGGCTCTTAGACAAGGAGCCCTCTGCAAAAGGTCTCATCTTGGGACAGCCCTCTGACTTCTGTGTTCTTCACATAAGTCTGGTACAACTTTAATGACAAATTAATGGAAATGAACATCAATATCCTGCATTTTCACCCTCACTTTCTGTCATGATTAAATACTGAACTATGGCAAGCAATCTATTGAAGTTTTCTGCAGCCATAGCTTGTTTATTATGTTCTTGTCATGGAGAATTTAGCTCACTGGGGAGTGTGGGAGATTATTTAATCCATTCATCTATCAGCCACTATGCATACACTATTACTATAAAAACAAAGAAGCCTCTGCACATTTTTCCTCCCATCTAGAGGGGTTGAGTACATTTATCTAAGAATCCCGAGTTATCTTGACACATTCTATCAACTTTGCCTTATATCACCAGAAGATTCAAAAGCCAGCTCAGGACTGCATGATTTCTCTGAACCCAAGTTCATCTTGACTTCAGGTTGACCCTGAAATTTTCAGGCATTTGGAAAAAGTAAAAGTAAATAGTTAGAAATCAGGCAGGCAGTGACCACACAGTGAGAACTAGCCTAAGTCTCAATTCCAGCCTTTTTCTCTGTTATTTATGTGAAGCAGTGGAAGAGACCTTCAGTGTAAATGTCAACAACACTTAAAATTGTTGTTTCTAATGTACAAGCTTCTTGCTTGTGCCATTAAAAAAAAGATGGGAGGCCTTTCCACGCCAGAGGGTCACTGCAGGCACCTCGCAGGGCCTCGCCTTGAGAGCAGGCACGCTGGGATGCTCGTGCGCTCTCAAGCAGCCAAGAGAAGAGGCTGTGATTTTTCCAGTTCTCTATACCAGCCATCTTCCTCAAAAAACAAATTGCAGTGTTTACAAACAAGCTGTAAGCACAAGCCCAGTGCATATACTTTTTTTTTTATACACTACCTGAAAATTCATCTCTGTATAAAGTTCCTCCTTCAGAATTTTCTTTCCTTAAGATCTCCTTCCATATGGGAGCTGAGGAATGATCTTGTACAGAAGGATTTTTATATCTTTTGATCAATGATCTTTAAGCCAAGAGAGGTGATTCTGCCACTCTACCCAGCCCTAGTGAGGCTCCACCTGGAGTGCTGTATCCAGCTCTGGGCTCCTCAGGGCAAGGGAGACATGGAGCTCCTGGAGCAGGTCCAGCAGAGAGCAACAAAGGTGATTTGGGGACTGGAGCATCTCTCTTATGAGGAAAGGCTGAGAGAGCTGGGCTTGTTCAGCCTTGAGGGGGCACCTCATCAACGTCTGAAGGGACAAGAGGATGGACCAGGCTTTGCTCAGTGGTGCCAAGCAGTGGGACAAGAGGCAACAGGCAGAAATTGAAGCACAGGGAGTTCCACCTGAACAAGAGGAAGAAGTTCTTTACTGTGCAGGTGCCTGTGCACTGGAAGAGGTTGCCCAGAGAGGCTGTGGAGTCTCCCTCACTGGAGATCCTCAAGAACTGTCCGGACACAATCCTGTGCCACGTGCTCTGGGATGACCCTGATGAGCAGGGAGGTGGGACCAGGTGACCCACTGTGGTCCCTTCCAACCTGACCCACTCTGATTTCCCACCCAAGTCTCACCACACATCCTGTTCTCCAGCTCTCTTCCAGAAACACCAAGTCCAGCTACAGACACACAACACTATTTCTATTTTAGTGAAGCTGGGAATCCACTGATTACAACAGGTAACACAATGTGCCTGAAATTCCCGGCACTGCTTCTTTTTATTATTGATCAGCTAATTTTAGAAGGTCTAAGCAGTAAAAAGCAGCTACAAAGACTTCCTGAACTCAGCAGTAAATTGCAAACGTGTGAACTGGCTCTCAAAGACAACCGAGTAATCCGTCCCCAGATCAAAACCTGTGTGTAAATACAGGAGTGGTTTTCCTGAGGTCATCAGCTGTACCAGATTTAGGTGGTTTACTTGAGCCACACTACACTAACAACAGGACTTAAAACTGCCACTCCTCCAAACATCCCAGTAATTCCATTGATGATTTTTAATGGCATTAAGACAAGAGGCATACAGTGTTGCACAGGCACAAAACTCAAAGCAAAAGCAAAAAAAACCAGACTGAATACACATGGTACCTTCTCTAGCAATTTTAGAAGAACCTGGCACGCGTTAAATGCAAGCTCCAGAAAGCCCTTAAGGTCTTTTTTTAAATAACAAGATATAAATAAAATACATAACATTTGGACTCTTCATTTACATCGTTGTTTTGGAGCCTTTGGGGATTTTTTTTTTCTTTCCCCCCAAGCTTTTCTTCACAACCAAGAGTTTGTTTTTTCAGAACACAAGCTCAGTTCCCAACATAATCCCACGGCTTGGAAAGTTGGAACGTTAATTTAAAAAACGATTATGCCAAAAAACGGGCAACATTTTGCAATAACCGTGCATTAAGCATTTTGATCCAAAGTCAAGTTCAATGCACAGGAAGCAATAAAGCCTCTAAAACAGGAGAATTCACGCCAAATAAAAATGGTCCTTGAAAGATTCACAATGTGCTGTTCAGTGACAAGCAGAAGGTAAACACAGTTGTTACAGAGGGCTGTTCTTCCCTTCGTTGCTGCATTTTTGTTGGCCCTTCACTGGTGGCCAAGAAGTGTCTTCAAGGCCAAAAAACTCAACAGCTACTACAATGATTCCTAGTTATTCTGACCCTTGCAGAAGCATTAAGAAATGGCTCTTCAAAACCCAACAGCCAGAGGAGACCTGCTTTTTCCTCTGGGAGGTAAAAGAGAGGAATAATATCCATGTTTCAATTGCACTTCAAGACTTTTGTGATGAACTCCAATATGAAGTCACACAATTAACTGCAAACTGGAGGTTTGAGTCTCCCCGGGGCACCTTTCCCTTCCCAGTGGGTTGGGAAAAGGACTATTCTTTAGGCACACTCAGAAACAAAGCATCAGTTTTGACCGAAATAAGGGAGCACATGGGAAGGTTGTACTTTCATCAGGAGAGCTCAAGAGTGGAAGTTGATTTAACTTCAAAATTCAATTTCCCTTTAGAGGCTTTATTTAACAATGAAAAGCTGGTCCTCTACCTTTTCTGAAACTTTCATTTTTTCCCCCCTTTAAACTTCTCATTTAATTTCTTTAGGCTATAAAATCAGTTTCCCTGGGGAAACAGCAACATTTTTATATCTATATTCCCACGTGATAATGGCAACTATTACCAATTTTGGTCAAATGCAAAATTCTAGTCCAGAAATCTGCCTCAAACTCAGGAAGAAACAACAATCTTGTGTTAATACCTACTCTGAATAGAACTAATGGCTATACATGCTTGTGCTTCTTGCTTATTTGTTAGAGGAAGAAGACACGAAGACCAAAAAAAGGCTCATAGCAGGAAAATCATCTGCACAACAGAGCACCACTAACAAAATAAGGACAAGGCTGGAGAATTAAAACAGAAAAGAAACAACTCATTCAGACCCAGCCAAATGTAGGGAAGGTGCCTGCATGTGGTACTCCATCTCTCTAAAGAGCTAGAAGAGTAGGCTGGAAAAGAGCTACTTTTCTGACAGTTTTTGAGTCAGCTGTAAATTAAAATTGTCATGTCCAACCGAACATGTTCTCTCAGAGAGAAAAGTGTTGCTCATGCCAAGAAAGTCGATGTAAAAGCTGTGCAAGAAAAGAACATGCATGAAAAGAGAGTGGATTTTCTCCCAGTTAACACTGTGATGTGCCAACTTTTGCACGCCTGAAAACTCAACGTTTTCACTGGAGATGAAGGACCTCTGCCCCACGAGACCAGTGAAACCTCTGCTAAGCAGCACTGAACCATGGTTCTTCCCAGAAGCACTAACACAGAAGAAAACATCCAAATAAAACCAAGCACAAATACAGTTAATCGTTGCACAATACATTCGTTAGCACTGGTGGTCTGGACAAAGGCTCAATTCCTTTGTCACCGATTCCAGATGTCCCTCCTGTACCAAACAACAATAAGAAGCCTCCTGGCCAGTAGTTCATACTGCATTTGCTAAAACTGTAGCACTTGAAACAAATTCTTGATATTCCCTTATCACCACGGGGAAGAAATTGCTTTCTAGATTCCTGGAGCGAGGGGAATTCTGTAAAATGGCAACAGGAGAATCACTCCCTAAGAAAAACTATCACCTTCACAGGCAAACTGATTCAGGGCCAACAAAGCAGCCTCTCTGCTAAAAACAACTGAGCAGGAACAAAGGTGGAAGTGAAGACCTGTAATTATTGCTAAGCACTGACACAACTACTGACTAAATGCGTGGAAGATGTACTACATGGATCATGTCTGTTTAGTTTTTTAGTGCATGCTGTGCCATATGTTTTCACTTAGGTTAAAAAAAAAACCCAACAACTACAGCAACTCTTCCATCGTCATTACATGGACAAGATGCCAGATACTAGCTACTCTTTCTTATGAAAGCCTTTTATATTCTTCAAACCACATGTACTGAGAAATTCTATTAATAGTCAGGTATTTCTCCAGTCTTGTTTGTTGCCCTTCTCCAAATAACTCCTTCCTTTTGCTTTAGCTACAGAGGTAAATTTGGGGAGGAGGCCCTCTGGGATTAATAGTCTCACTAGCACTATAAACAATTTTTCCATTGCTTATTCATTGACAAATTTAACCCTGAAAGCAGCGTACGTGCTAGAGGGTCTCTGTAACTATGTGGACAGCATGTGCATATTCATCCCTCCACAATCACACTGACACTGCACTGCTAAAGAGGAAATTTCAATTTAAATCTTTTTTTTAAATCTCCACATCACTCATTTAAGAGCCTGAGATGGCCGCAGTCTCCTTGCTCCTCGCTGAAAAGAAGTTGCAACAGCAGGCTTGGTGGGTGCTGGGAAAGAAGAGTTCCTACAAGGAAATTAGATCCTCGCAAATGGTGAAACATGGGAGGCACTCCAACCTCCCAGTTAACGCCAAAACAATAGCCTGGGACACAGGAGGGTGCTCGGCAGCCTGAGCTGTCCCCCACAGGACATTCTGACATTTATAGCTTTTAGAGTTCCAGCTTCTTGTTACAGTTTGCTCTTCTTGACGACTCAGAATTGACCAGTTTCACCATGTTCCCCACTTTGGCTACACACACACTAACAAACAAACTGGCAGCAGGGCACGGGGCCCACGCTGTCCCACACAAGCCCATACTATTACAGGGTTAGCACAGTCCCAGATGTGCTCACCAGGGCCAACAAATATCCTCCTCTAAAATTCTCACCCATTCACAGGCTAATAGAGGCCAGTGACCTTTCTTGATAGGAAGCCTGGACATAACCACTCTGGTTTGGGGGGCGGGGAGGGCAGGGAGTTAATCTGTTTGAACAATGAGCTCAACAGCCTTCAGGACCAGAGGACAACCATCTTATTTATTAATAGAGATGCAGTCATCATTTCCAAGCACTTAGAGTGGCCCATCCCATTTCCAGACTCCGTAAGTCACATAGTAGGAGACAACAAGCTCAACGTGGCAAAAGCATCTCATTTTTTTTAAAGTCACTGCAGTAAGACGTGACACTGGCCTGTTTGTCAACACAGTCATTCTTCATTTAGAAAATCTTGATCCAGATTCTGAAAGATAATCTGCATAGCCAGCTGCAGAAGTCACTGGGCAAAACCTAGAGCCACTGTTGCATGGAAAGGCAAGCTAGATACTGGTAGCGACCCTTTAAGCTGTCAAAACCTAACACTTCTTCACACCTCTCCACATCAACTACTTCCCCTATTCTCTGCACACAGAGAAAGCCAGAGTTTCCACAAGGGCTACAAACATCCCTGATGAATGCAATGACACCTTCAATCTGCTGGATCAGCTCCAACACTCCTGACAGCTCTCAGCTCTGCTTTTGTCCCAGGTTGCTGAGTATTGGGATCAAGTAATTAGGATCAATCCTTTGGTGAACTAAACCCCTGCCCATTTAAGACAGATTAAGAAGAAGGTATGACCACTGCTCTTAAATTCCCCTTCATCTATTTCTAATACCTTGCAGAGGACTCTCACAACCTCTGTTCAGAGTTTGCACTGTGTCCCACTTGCCTCATCCCAGAAAGCCCTGCTCACCAAACAGCAGGGCTGCCACCTGCCTATTTTCTGTGCCTCTTTCATTTAGCAGACAAGGAGTCACTAAGGCAGCAGCAGTTTCCAACCTGACATGAGATATGCAGTATTCCTCCTACAACAGTCCCTTTCAGATCCAGCAGCATTTGAGGCAAAGTCTAAAAACTTTCCTACTCAAGACCATATTCCCCTTGACAGCTTCTACACACAAATGCTCTTGGCAGAGAGAGAATGGGCCATAAAACCCCCTTGCCTGGGCTAAAGGACAAATCAGAAAATGACCACTGGAGTAAAGGAGAGAGCAATCTTTCACAAAGAAACCCTGTTAAACGTTCTGTGTTGCACCGAGTACTTCGTAGCATCTGGAGATGGAAGAACTGTCTTTGCAATCAGATTCTCATTGAAGAAAATGAAGATCTCTGATGAACTGTGTCAAAATGATCAGCATACCGCCTTCCCCTTGATATGATAACCTTTAAAGAGCAGTAGTCCTGCCCTGAAAATTTCGGAGCCACTTCTTCTCTTTCACACGTAATTTACACAGACGGGTTACTCCAAATTAGTGCAGCCCAGCAGACATTGCTCCTCAAAAGCTGCTTTCCCCTGAAGATTGCAGGAGTCATTCTTGCCATCTTGGAACTGTTCTTTCCTGGACCAGTAAACACCAAGTGGTGGGTGAAAAAGGATTTTGTTCAGCTTTTTAATCAGAGATAAAGCAAAGCAAAATGCAGGTAAGAGCCTGAAGAATAGAGAGAAACGTTAAAAAGTGAAAGCAGAAACGGATTAGCTTCCAAGGTGCTAAGAATCCCTTGATTTCATAACTTTAGTACTTTCAAGCTATAGTTTCTAGAAGTTTCTTGAAACATGCAGCATTATTGTAAGTAAGCTCATCCTGTAGATGTATTTCACACACACACAAAAAAGCCATTTTGCACTTGGAATAGATCACAGTGACTTTAGAACACCAGGTGTTATTCACTAGAGTTCTCAGCAAGATCTTTCCATCTCAGCTACAGTCACTGCCTACAAACACCAACCACCTTTCCCAGTGTGATCCACGCTGGAAATCCCAGCTGACGGTGCCATGGGGCTGCCCAACGCACAGAGCAGAACTCCTGCCCCGTCTGTTTCAACACAGCCACGTCTCTCCACACTTTCTGAGCCACCCTGGCTACTCATTTTCCCCGTGCACATCCCGGCTCTGAGAGCCTTCACCTCGCACCGCCGCGTGACTGAGCTCCACGCTGCCTGCCTGGCTCAGTTGTTTGGAATATCATCAGACTGCCCTGACTGAAAGCCCTAATGAGGTGCTGATCCCATCGTCCAATCACTCGGCTGAGGGCGAATGCATCCCGTGGGACGGCCAGAAAAGACTGATGCGAGAGTTCCCAGTGATGTGTAACATGAAAGGGCGCCACTCGCATCTCGAGGACTCGCAGCCTGTCAGCGCGGCCATTAGAAATCCTGGGCTGCACAGATTTATAATGCAACCCTCCCACACACAGAACTTGCTCCAGACTGAAACTTGGCACAAAATTCAGTCCCAGGAGGGTGTTAAAAAAATAACCTATTCAACGGTTTCCATCCCGTGGCTTCAGCTCACAGCCATTTAAATAATGGCAATTTCTCATTTCTCTTTTTAACCGAGGAAATCCAATATAAAACACCAGATTTACATAACATTGCAGTGGTGATACAAGCTGGCAGCAGACCCAGGGAGAAGGCTGCCAGAGCTGCTCCGTCATTCTCTTTTGGTGAATTTCTCCACTTGGATTCCGTTTAATGCAGTGATTTTTGTTAGGTCTCGCTGACATCATGTGCAACCTGCAAACCCCACCTCCACGATGGTCAGTCAGCTTGCCCTAGCTTTGTACACCTTGTGTGCTGGTTAGAAGGGGACAAGCCCTCCCGTGGTCACCACAGCCTCTCTCGCTGGTGCTGCCACTGCTAGTTCTTTGCTGGCTAAATTAGAGGACAGCAATTAGTTTCCTATTGAGCTGCAAAAGACCGACTGGACAAGGAATGGACAAAACAAAGAAGGGAACTGATGCAAGCCAAAAGCAATTTGTCAGCAGAGCCTCTGATTTCATCAGAGATTGTTCTGACAACTGCCACACCTGCTTCCAGGCAGAGAGACAGACCCAAGCCTTCTGTGGCTGCTGCCCTTTCTCCACCAGATATTTCAATTCCCACGGGGGGCTATCTGTAACTGTGAGTTTGCCAGCAGAATAAAAATCTTGCAAGTTGATGCAAAGCAACCAACACTTCTCAGTAAATATGCTGGACTTCAGAGAAGTCTGCAGAAGATCACTGCAGCGAGCACAAGCCTTCTGCTCACCACCACTCACCCAGAGAGGCCTTGGACAGAACGTGTGGGATAGCCAGGAGCCTGTCACCCACAAAACAGATCATCTGCTGGGTGGGCTACTGGCCCCCATCTCATGACCACCAGCACCCACAGCATACCTGAGACACAGCTCCTGCTGTGACACTCAGCTGGAGGACAGGACACATCACAAACCACCACCAAAGCATCTCAACACACTTTTCCTATTTGTCATGTAAGTCAGTAAGTAGCCCAACTATAAAATGCTATGAGAAGAAAATGAAGATTGGTATCACTGGTCAACCCCAAGGTATCTTTGCTCTTCTTCAGAGAATTACTGTCTTAAAGGTAGTTTAAGTCAGTTTGAACTCTCAGCTGCTCTCAGCAAAGCTGCAACAAGATTCTCTGGCAGTCAGTGTCAAAATGCTGCTTCCAAAATGAGCAGGTAGGTTTAAATTGCCATTGTTGCACTGACTCTGCATGTACTACACAATCTTCCCTCAGACCAGCCTCTAGGGTCCATGTTCCAGCTGTGAAAACCCTTCTGGGTTTCTGTAAGTTATATGTACAGTATTTCTCTCAAACAGGGGGGAAAAAACCCCACTGAGCCCAAGGGAACAGCTAAGCTTTCAAAACAGAAAAACAAAATGGGGCAAACATCTGCAGAACCACCTTCTTCTCCACCAGCTGCACAGTTCTCTCATTCATACCTTGTCCTTTAATTCCAAAGGGGGGTACAAAGTCCCTGATACGTGCCCACTTCCTGAAGGAATCATCCAAGAACATTGGTGCCGGCTTCGAGAACCTGAGAAAATCAAAACGAGAAAGAAATTAACTCCTGAACTGGGAAGGACAAATTTCTGCAGGAAGGCTGAGAGAATCCACGCCTAAGTGCAAATTCTACATTCTCACGGGCAATACAGCAACATGAAAGATTTTACTTTTACCCAAAGGTGACTGCAGTGAAACAAATCTGTCAGAGTTTGTGCCATGAGCACACTCAAATCACTCAAGCCATGACCTGGCCATCCCTTCCACTCAACAATTTAGAACTTCCCCACTGTTGTTTGGCTAAGACAATGTATGTGCTGCTTACATGGAACAGCCTTTACACTGTTCATGAGACATCCACGTTGTGCTGCTCTGTGCAGGTGGGACTGCACTGGGCAAACACCTCTGGAGAGCAAGGCTGGGGTTACCTGCTCTCAGGGCTGCTCTGGCCTCACTCATATGCACATACACAGCAGTTATCACCACACAGGCAAGAAAGAAAACAGCTCAGGGCATCGTGAAGCAGCTCTTGGTTTACAGACAGTGGAAATTCAGTGCGGACTTGGGTGTTTTCTTCTGTGCTCAGTAACATATAAAAGAATCAAGAGGGGTCCTTGCCAAACCAAACAGTTGTGATCTATCCAGAATCCCTTACAAAAGAGAAATCTAGTCCTTCTTCACCATGTCATTATGGAAATACATTATTGAAACACATTATCCTAATTACACCATCAATGCACAAACACAACAGCTACTAAAAATTTGTCTCTTCTAGAAACAATTAGTACAGGGGCCAGAGAGAAGGAAACAATTAGCAAGTAGAGAAATATTAACTTCCATATGGGACCATTTCTGAATGTATCAAGACAGAAAATATGCTAATACTACCAGAAATCTTGTTCATTCATTCATATCAAAACAGTAGCTGGGATGTCCCGGGTCAAAATCAATCACACCATTCTACAGAAATTAAGAAAGGAATGTACCACATATTGAGTCACAGAGTACACCTCCACTATAGTGCAAGGCTCATGCTTCTGAAACAGATCCAGCCTGGATAACCTAGGCATGGGGCTGGGACAGATGGAACCCACAGGTTTAACTCTCCCTTCAGGCTGTTCCTGTACTCAGCATGCAGCTCTGTGCTACTGCAATCAGATAACCTTTGGACTGGAACTACCTGAATTAAGACAGACTCATCTTCACTATGCCACAGGTACAGAGCAAGAATTTCAGACAGCAGCATAGTCAGGAAAGGATGGAATGAAATCTGAACTATAAACTGCTCAAAGTCAAGTCCTGTTGCAGGTGCCCAGTAAATCACAGGTCGCAGGAATCTCTGGAAAGGGGCAAGAGAGAGTATTTAACAAAACAAGAAGGCTCGAATGCACCCATGCATACTGCTTCACATCCACTCATGCAACCTTTAATAAGATCATCTATAACCATGAAAGCAAGATGCTCAGATGACATGGCTAATCTAGAAGGAAAGGAATGTTTATTTTCCAGAGCCGAGAACATGAAAGGATATATACACTTTATCTGGAGAAAGGGGCATTAAACAGAGCTTCTGAAGCTCTTAAGTGAAAAAACACCATGGGCCTGTTTAAAAATAAATAAATAAATAAGAACAATACATTTACTCTGAAAATATCCTAAAAACTTCAGTAACCTGACAAATCAATTCAATGTTTTCTCAGACATCTTGGTGCACCGAAATATAGTTATTATGTTACACCGGTGAGTGTCCAGGGAATTATCTCCACCTCCTTCCAACGTCAGCAGGAGGACTCTTTGCAGGACTGTCATACAATGCAAGAGCTTTTATAACCTGCAGGGCTAAAGCAGAGATGCCCTTCCTTTACAGCCACCACTTGAACAGGTGCCCGGTAAAACAAGGAGGGAACTCAGATCCTTCTAGAACTCCCTGGACCCCAGGGGAGGTCCCAAAATCAGCTGAAGCTCAAGCATGACTGATCTGATGCTCTATGATGTCCCTGCTGCTTGGACCAGGGGACCAAACTGATGCCAAAGAGAAGGGTGAAATGACCATTAGCCTTTTAATCATACTTGCTAAAAGTAAATTTAGGGGTTATTCTAGCAAAGGACACCATAGCCTTAGACCAGATACTATTATTTGGCAATATTTAACACTACTGCACACAGAGCCAGGGAAACAGACTTTTAATTCATACTTTTGCTTCACTTAAGAAGGAGGAGGAACAGGTTTTGGGGAAATATTATATCCATATGGGAGAAAAAGGGAGCAAATTAGAGGCTATTTAGCTCTCATAAATCTTGAAAGAAATTCCACTTTGGAAACATTAAGAAATCACAAATGCTGTAAGCTCATTGCACTTTTTGCCACCTCGATAAATCAGAGCGGGGCAGAACCGATGTCCAGCCCTCTGTATTCCTCCCCTGTATTCCAGGACCCTCTGGGAAGTATCAGGATGTGCCTCAAACAAGGCCATGGGAATGCTCTCTGCAGAGAGCACCTAAAATACATTCCAAGGAATGCATGGGAGTTTGTCAAACAGAAACAGCAAACCGCTTTTGAGTGATGTTAAACTCTGTATCCACTGAGGCAGCTCAGTGCAGGACGCTGCATTTTGGCTGAGTTGTCTGGCCAGGACTATCCTAAAGAGCATCAGCAGCCACTATCCAGAACTGAAACCCACATGGAGAGTTTTGATTTTTCAGATTTAAATTCTAAGCACTTCCTCTCTACCCCAACCCAGTTCCAGAACAGGCATAATGCAACCTCACTGCACGTGACAGCCTGGAAAAAGATGAAGAGTTTGGATGCTTGCAGCACACACTTACAGCCCATGTAACTTGAGAGGGAAATGCCAAGCATCTAAAATCTCTAGTTTGAATGGCATACCCTGATAAAAGACAAATGACATCTAAATGGGCTAAACACTGGATATGGTAATTGTGATGCATGCACCAAATCTCCCCCAGCTCTCAAGCCTGAATTCCTCACACAAAAACATTAATAAAATCTCCCAACACAATTTGTCACCAGGCACAGTGAAAGGAAGTGGGCTGCCAAAAGCTGCTCTTAAACAGGAATCTATGTACACAAGGAAATGTGATCTATATTTGTGCCTTGGGGATTCTGGCTTATGTGACAAAACATTACACTTCCAGTTATTCCCCCACCCCCACGACAAGTAAGAAGAGTTGTGACCGCAAAACATTCCTACCTGGAAGGCTTAAACAGCCTGCCAGAAGCTCCCCAGCCAAGTTTTCCAACCATTCTGTTCTGCCCCTGATACTCAGATCCATTCACAGCTACTCCTCTTTGATGCATGAAGTATTAAGCACGAGCAGAACACACTCCCCAGAGCACCCTGCAAATCCTAGGACTGCCCTGCTGCTGTTCAAGGTAGCTATTGAACAATCCCAGACACTGAATCTTGACTGGAATCTGCTCCCTACTCCTCTCTGCTGCTTTCAAGGCAACTTAATACATAAATGTGTGGGAGAGAATAAGATACATCCGACAGAAAGTAAAATAAATAGACTGATTGACGTGCCCTGGGCTTTAATGAGGAGGGAGGAAGACAAGGTCAGGCCTCTGAAAGAGTAAAGGAGAAGATGGCACCACATTTCTAGAAGTCATGACACTAAGGAAAGGCAGATTGGCAGCCACTGAGCTCCACTGTGGGCTTATTTCTCAGATATTCCTCTCTTTTATTCCCCCCCCTCCTTCTTCAAGCCAACCTGCCCTTCTGTTTTTCCTTTAAGAGAATCAACAGCAACAGAAAAGTGGAAGCCAAAGGGAAAAAATCAAATGGTGCTAAAACCTAATGTTGTACAGACCCTGCACACTGCATTTGTAAAGGGGCCAGAACAACTTTTTTTTTTTCCTAACCACACAAATAAATGACTTATTTGTTCCAGCATGACTTCTATCTTCTGTTTGTTGATGCTCAAAAGCACCCATGGTTAGACAGAAGGCACAAAATCTACTAATTTTATTAATAAAATGGACGAAAAACAAGTCAAGCACTCGAGCACTTGAATCATTAGGTCTGACAGAAGCATTTATAGAATACAGAGAGAAAATCTAAACTAACCTTTTCCTTTTTCCCTAGTGAGACCTAAATGTATGCTCTCTCCTTGCCTCCCTTCTCGGGGCACCAGCATGGTATGAAGAGCATAGGAATGAGGAGGTTTGTGATGTCCCGATTTCACTTTTCTTACTGACCTTAATCCTCTGTCACAAAAAGGCAGCTCAGAGATTCCTCAAAAACTTAAGAAACCACAATGAAAAGGATTAACCCCATCCTACAATCAACACAGCACTCTTCCCACATTAGCAAACAAGCCAAAAAAAAAAAAAAAGGATGGCTGCAACAGGAATATCTTTAACAGCAGAGATCAGGCCAAAAATTAAGCTGATCTCAGCAAACTGCAGAAATAGTCTAAAATAGAATATTTTATAATAAAGACAACTTACCACTGAAGAATGGCTGGTCACTGCCATCTGAGACCTCCTAATTCTTTCCCAGGGGACAGTGAGCCACAGATTCCCACCCATCTTCTTCCATGCTCTTGGTGCCTACGGATCCTGACTGCACCTATAGTTGTCTCTTTCAGGCTGCAAAGGCCATTCTGGATACAGACACTGCTGAATTATGCAGTGGTACAACACTGCCCTGCTTTGTTCTCTGCCCTGTCCTGCTAACTCTGACATTTGGGTTTTGTCCTTTTACTGAGCTGGTGTAATCACTTGATCCTTTGCAGCTTTGCAAGGAGGACCATGAGTGTAAACCACGATCCTTCTTTCTGACATTAAATGTCTAAACCACTCCAGGAAAACGCCCTTGAACAGGTTTTATTTCATAAGCGAAGAAAAGGAAGGGGCAGGTAAAGTCAGTTGAACAAAAAACTCATGGGATATGTAGCAGTTATCCCAGCCTACTCCCCTGGGAATGACTGCTCTGAACCTTTGAGGGACTCTGGAGCATCACCAGCCTTCTTGCCCTCTGCTCTCCATCACCCAAGAGGTTGTTTAAACTCATCTGTGCAGGCTTTTCCCATTGCCTGCTCTCTGCTCTATTTAGAGCAGGACCAGCTGCTCCAGCCTGTATCTTAAAGAGCCTCCACCCTCTGCGCTGCAGTTCACACACAGAACATTGTCACACTACTGCAGAAAAGATAAACATCCTATCATGACTGAAAATGTAACTATCACAGCTGTAAAACCTGTTACATACTCCACTTCAGTCAGGATCAGAAAGCGTCAGCCCAAGGACCAGATCCAATTCTGGGCCTCAGGCAAAAAAAAATGAACAAACTGAAAAAAAGGCCATAGGAGAGCTCTGAAAAAGATCTCAGGTCTAGAAAACACAGTCTCTAAGGAAAGCTAGATAAAAAATTACTTTGTTTAGTCTAGAGAGAACTGAAAGGACATGATAAGCCATTAAATGTTACAAGGCTGCTGCAAAAGAAAAAGGCAGCACCTCTATATCCCTGGTAAAGACAGGTAGTAACCCTGGACCTCGAATGCAGCAAAGGAAACTTAAATTAAACATTAAAAAAAGGTTTCTTATGCTTGGGATGATTACACACTGAAATCTATTGTCTGGACATGAGTTACAGAACTCGTATCAACTACATTGGTTTCTGATTTGATTTTATTATTTTTAAGAACAAGTTTATATATGTTAAACATGGGTTAGTCATAGCTGTGCCTGCTTTTAAGAGGGAAAATAAACAGGTGATCTTTTGAAATCCTGCACAGGTCTATTTCATCTAAAACCACTTTCACTCTGGGATAACACTGCTAGGAGGTGACCAAATTCCCAAGCTACAGTCTGCTGGGAATCAAGAGCTGCTCTTCAGACTCCTTATGCTTTTTAAGTGTTTTTTCTTCATATGTGGTAATCAAATTTCAGCACAAACACCGCCGCAGATAAGCAGCACGTGGATTTTGCAGCCTGCTGCCTTGCCAAGACTGCTGCCTGTTTGTACCCCGCACCTTTGTGATAAACAGGAAGACACGTGAAGTTTAACCTTTCTTGCAGTCATTAATATCTTGAGCTTATGGCACCACCAAGGCCCAAAATCAACAAATCATTTAATATCAGCTCAGTCCCTCCTGCTACCTGTCCGTGTTCTGACATGCATGAAGTGTCCAACGAAGTGTCCTGAGCAGCTCACCTCTGTAACACAAGCAGTAATCATGGGGACTGGAAAATTTTGAGATAAACTAAGTATTAAAGACAAAAAGAAATCAGTTTGCCTGCTCCAGTGAAATCCTCGGACTTTCCTACTGATTCTCCAAACATTTCAGACAAAAACCACACAGGCACACACACACACACACAAAAAACCCAACCAACAAGAAGCTTGGTTTAAAGGTATTGGCTTCCTTTTGGGGGGGAGGATAAAAAAAAAAAGCTGCAAAATTCAGTCAAGGCAGATACTTTGTCCTGACCTGCCTCGTAGTGTGGCTTACAAGAACACATGCAAAAATTTGTCATTGTTCGCAGAACTCCCTAATACCAAAACACAATTATGCAAGGGTGAAAAGCTAACTCCTCGACTTGTTAGTTTAAAATCCAGTCTCATAACATCATTTCAGTGTCAGAGCTTGTTTTTCGTGTGCTATTGTCAATGATGCAAGATTGAATTACAGCTCATTTTTCCTGTGAGGAGCCAGGTGAGGGCTTCAAGAACTTGAGGGAGCACTGAGCCAAACAGATGAGATTACGTGGTATTTGGGAATATGATGAAGGTGAGTGAAAGCAGACTGCAATTACTGCCTGAGTTTCCAAAGCCTTCTGTGCAAATAGAAAACGAGATGAGGAGGGAAGGCAAAAGGGCCCAATCCTTCTCCCAAGAAGAAATAGTCAGCTCCCATGGAAGATGCCAGCCACCAACTCTGCCAGTTGCCCAAAGCTTGGTACGATTCTGTTCCTGTTCAAGGAGGAACAGAAGGAAGGAGACTGTGCTTTCTAATGAAAATGAACTGGAGAGTAGTCATGCAGGTTAACTGCTGCTGTGCAACACTGGCAGGGTATCTGGGGTATCTGTTCTTTCTGATGGAGACCTAAGACATTCCAGAAGGCTGCAGATGATGGGCACAGTTCCCAGCACAGACCTGTTGTCTTGTCACAGACACTAATTAACCAGGCTGTTAAATGCAGTTGACTGCACGTTACTTTTATAAAGCCAACTTAATGTTCTCTTTATCCTACTTGCAGAAAGAAGTTAATCCACAGCCACGTCACTGCCACCCACTGCTCATTCTTGCCACCACTGGCCATGTCTTGACTGTCCCAGGCTGACAGCAGTCTTATGGCAGAGCACAACAAATTGCACTTCACTGTTTCCAAAGCCTCTGATCTCGTTTCCTCCTATCACATTATTTGATGTATATGCTTATCTTGGGGTTATTTTACTGTATCAGACCAGTCTTCAAATTTCAAAGCATTGAAGGGAATAGTAAAATTTTGAGTGGCCTTCGTAACGAGTAATTATGTCACTGCAGAAGGAGCCTGGAACACTCAGAGCTGAAAAGAAACTGGTATATATGGAGGGAACAGGACAGTGATGAAGCAGAGCCTTTCACCATCAGCTAAACCAAAAATGCACAGGTTGTTCAGCGCAGCCAAGCACGAGCACAGAAGAGACGTGACTGCTCTGTCGATGCACAGCACAGGGCATGCAGCATGGAAGGGAAAGAGCTGTTGAAGCTAATTAACAAATAAGCAAAAAATGAGTATGACTTGATCATGATACAGCCAGCTGAAGATGAAAATAAGGTCACTAATTTTTAAAGGTCTTGTCAGCTATTCTGACTTTCTTACATGTAGGGCAATATTCTGAGAAGTTCTACGGGACACAGTTCCTCATTTCACACTCCTGGGAGACTCTCAGCTTTCATGTTAAAAAAACCCAAACCCACAGCAAATAAAAAAATATTTTTTTAGCCTTATATTTGGAAATGAGACCTCAATAACTAATAAATGCCCAGAAACGCAGCAAAGAATGAAAAAAACCCATATTATTTTCCAACTGCATGCATTCTCCATCCTGACTCATTATTACAGAATATTTGCAGGTTGCAATTCTCATCAGTGCAACTCCCTACAGTGACTTTAAGGTGATCCAGAGAGAGTTTCCCCAATGAAAATGCAGTCAAAGGACAAGCCTGCTTTCAGACACAAACAGGAAATAAGAGAAAAACACTAAAAGTGAGAGGAAAAAAAGCCTGCAGAAGCTGTTGCTCCAATAGCTGCCTCCAGCACAAAAGACAGGCAGATAATTAAATGCAAAGAAACAAAGACAAGAAGCAAATCATTCAGCTTCTTTGTACACCACACAAATTGACGCTCCGAGACAATTACACACACAGTCCACTGTGATGTTTCTTAGAATTTTTTGTCAGTTATTTTCAAAAGTTTTGTGTTTTTTTTTTAGTCATCACAATGTGGGTTTCATGTGAAAAACTGGCACAGCAATGGACAATATCAAATCAAGTCTGCAGGTTTTTTGGAGAAAACAGCAAGATACGAACTAGAAATGCGAGCGAAATCCGCAGCGAGAACAAGAAGGGGCTGAAGGCAGCACAGGAGGTGTTGGGCAAGCATGGGAGATGCTGGGCAAGCACAGTTCTCCCTGAGCACTTTAAAACTGGTCAACGTTTTTTGGTTGGAATCCACTCCATGACTTGCACCGTTCAGCAGATGGACATCCTAGCTGAAAAAACAGCGGGAGTGGAAACGTTCTCCACCACACAAATTCCTAATGCCTAAACAATTTAACTTGGCGTGCTCCTCCTCGTAGGAAGTTGTTCAAGGAACAGTTGTGTGATTTTCAAGCTTGCCTCGAAGTCAAAGCAGTATCATCCATCTGACCACACAATAAGCTTTTTTTCCTTCCATTAAGGGAAACAGGATAATACAGCTTTAAGTGCCGTGTCCCAGGTACAACCACTTGATATGCATCTGTACGAAAAAATTCCATTCCTCTCAGAATAATGTCACTGAAAAACAATTACAGATACATCACAAAGCTGCTATTAACAAGATTCACATCAATCCCGACGGGAAGAATTCCAGATGCGTTTTTGTTACTCTGCTGCACAATAGACTTCACATTGTAGCGCAGGACACCCGGGGGCAGCCAGTTGTTGCTATTTAGGATTCAGACAGAGGCTTTTTTCTTCCTTGAACCAGATGCAAAAATCTCAAAGGATTTCACTGGAAATCTAAACAAAAAAAAAAAAAAAAAAAAGAAGGCCAAAAGCCCAAGTGGAAAGAGTGTTTTCAGAGGGATCTTTGCCCCTCAGGTTGCCAGTAGGTACTTCTGTAACTGCAGATAATGTTTGATAGGGTAGACATAGCTTGTGCCCAGTTTCATGTCATTCTCTGGCTCCTCTATCACCTTATTAATTCCAGCCCTTAGCCTAAGAGTGATCTGTAAAGCAACGTGCATTAAAATCTTCCAGATAATATCAGCACTGTTTAATGTACGCCTCTCTCCTTTGGTCCCATGGTTTTAAAAATAAACAAGTATCTTAACAAAACAAGGGTAAGACACTGAGCTTGTAAAACCTCTTTCTGGGTATTGTTTCCAGAGATAGGACACAGAGACTGGACACTGAAGGCTTTCCATGTAAGAGGCCACCTGACAAAACCAAAAGGATTTACTGACTCACGGAGCAAGTGGGTGCTTTGGAGAAAACTGCAAACAGTGCCAGCACAGACAGCTACATCCTTTCTTCATCATCCCACACAGAAAGTGTCTGGCTTGAGTTAGAGATCAGGCAGGGAAGAAGAGACTGGAGGTGCAACTTGACTACTCGGATGAAGAAAAGAACCACGAACCCCGTGGATCTCTCCTGGTCCTACTTGCAAAACAGGTGCAAAACATAAGACCTATCCTTCCATCCATCCCAGGGTCCTATGGTCCACTGTGTCCCCACGTCCAAATTCAACATGCATCTGGCAAGAGCCTGTGCAGCAACACCACCACCCATGGCATTACCTTCAAAGGACTCTGCTACGAGGCTTGATGGGTACCTGAAGCACAAGGAATGCTTTGAAAGCCTGCCCTCCAAAATGCTACAAATCTTTTGGAGGAACAGATATCCTCCCTGGTTCACTCATCAAAGCAGACAGACCCTCCCAATTCTTACTGCACCGCTTGAAGAATGGTACAACAGTCCTCCTCCTTCCAGGAATGGAGTTTTTCAATGAGATAGTGCATTTCAACAAGTTCCCACAAGAAAAAAAATGCAGAAAAAAGGATGCTGCTGGTTTATGCATTTGAGATTTATGAAAGTCACTGAAATAAATACTAAATATTATTAGCTACTAAAGGAAATGGTTATGGTGAAGATGAGGGGACAAAAAACCCATACAAATATGTCTTCTCTTTCAGTATCCTTGATAAAGAAAGCATTTTCCTACAGCTGTGGGAAAGAAAACAAGACACAACGGCTAAAGTTAAAATTACATGTCTTTGGCTGTTATCAAAGGGAGCTATTGCACATGGACAAAGTGCAGTCTGAGCGATTCCAACTTCCAAACCGGAGAAATGCTGCAGGCACATTCATCATCGGCGTTTGTGTTTGCTCCTGAATATTACAAAGAGCAGTGAACGCCGCTGATCCGCTGCTTTTGCCCCAGCAGCAACGTTCAATAGCGTTAACTGCGTTCAGCCTCTGTGGAAAGCATCAGTAAGTTCACTCCTGCAATTAATACTCTCCCAGTGACCCCCTCGGGCAACCCAACATGAAGCGGCTCCACTGGCAGCTGACACAGGAATCCTGCCCCACCTGGGAGCTTTCCATACCCTGAGTGGGTGGAACAAAGTACAGAGAGGGACCCTCTAACCCAGCATCTCCGGAATCCATCAGGGACTCCTTCACAACGGAATCGTTTAGGTTGGAAAAGGCCTCTAAGATCATCGAGTCCAACCAGCACTGCCACGGCCACCACTAAACCATGTCCCCAAGTGCCACATCTAAATGTCTTCTTGCTGCCTCCAGCAATGGGGACTCCACTGGGCAGCCTGTTCTAGTGCTTGACAACCATTTTGGTGGAGAAATGTTTCCTAATATCCAATCTAAATCTCGCCCTGGCACAACTTTAAAGCCATTTCCTCTTGTCCTGCTGCTTGCTGCTCCAGAGAAGAGGACACCCACCACGTTAGAATATCCTTTCAGGGACCTGTATGGAGAGTGATGAGGTCCCCCTGACCCTCCTTTTCTCCAGGCTAAACACCTCCAGCTCCCTCAGCTGCCCCTCATGGAACTTGTGCCCTGGAGCCTCCACCAGCTCACTCTCCTCCTCAGCCTGGAATTCACTCTATTCACTGTAGTTTCTTGACATCATCCGGTTTTGGTTTCTTCTCTCATTCTTTTATTTGCCCACCTATGTTTGCCTAACTACTTAGATGGTGCTCCACAAACAATTACTTGCAATTTATATCTGTCATAGAGAATGTATTCCGTGTTTTCCTTCCACTTCTTGAAAGTTTTAAAAGTAATTTCATGGAGGTATTAAACTTTTCACTACACGCATTTTGGGAGCAGACATGCTTGGTGTGACAGGGCAAGAAATCTCTCCATTGAAAAGACAAATTGCAGTCACTTTGTTCTCATTTAATCTCACTTTTAACAAAACAATCATCTTGGTTAAGAAAAACTGAAAAAAAAGGCACAAAAGCTCACAGCCTGTAAAGTGAAAGCTTTGAAAAGCATTAGCAAAAGAAAATGAAGGCCATACTATAAATGATGAGTGATCTTAATCACCAGCTATTTTTAATATCTTATCATTCTAAGTACCTCTAGCCTTCAATAAATCAACAAATACTTAGTCACTTATTTGAACTTACTGAGGTACAATAGAATAAATAACAAGAAAGCCACGGTTCAAGCTACCAAATAAATAAATAACAACGATAATGGCAGTCAATAATAACATTATCCTTTCTTTTTCAAAGCTGTAATAAAATCCTATAAAACACTGTGACTGCTCTTCCAAATTTTTCCCAAATAATTATTTTTCTAAAAACAATTTCCCCATATTAACTTAGAGCAGTTTTAAAAAAAATTAAAGCTCACAATGCCATCTAGTTCAGGATACTCTTACATTTCCCTGTCTAAACAAAAAAGTTGAAGGATTACATTAGCCAAGTATCCATTGATCTCAGTGACAAGAGAAACAGCAGATTTGCATTAGCCAGGAAAACAGACATGCTGTTGGCCAAAAGGAGAACTTCCCACAAGTATTTATGGGTGTTCTTAGGGCAACTGTTCAAACAGACAAATGTGGAGTGAGAAAACAGTACAGTATCATCCCACATTACTCTCTCTGCCTCTGTAAAGCTCATGCTCAGCCCTCCTGAATTTTTACCTTTCCATTGCATATTTTGCTTCTCCTGAGCTGCAGACTAAGAGCACTTGGCAGTGAGGTTCACAAGAATCCCAGCCATAAAACCTGCAGATTCTCACATCAGTGCTGTGTAAATATCACTGTCTAAACCACAGCCTGCAAGAAAGACTTTTCAGAGACAACCTCTTTGCTGAATTTAACAGAAACTGCACAGTAAACAGTCTCCTCAACAAATCAGGTCACTCACGTTACCAACCTTGTCTTGCAGCAATTACTTCCAAGTATTCCCAGTGCATGTTTTTCCCCCATGACAGCCTGATACACGCTCTGCAGCAATGCTTTTCATTTTAGTATCTTGGCCAGCCATGGAGTGAATCAAACTGACAGCCCCTCTGGTGATACCAAGCTTTAATGGCAGCGAAACAGGTCCACTCCTGTCAATTTTTATCAGCTAACCTTTGAAAAATGGCACCCCTAGTTACAGGGATTCGTATCTCCCTGAAAACAGGAAATAGGAGTAAAAATACAAGAGTGGTTCTAGTAGAAATTAAGAACAGGCTGATGTGCAGCAGTATCAACAAATTGCTTCCAAACTTGTCTGGGGCCAGTACACCTTCAGGGAATCTGTAACAGTTAGAGGGGGCTTTTATTCCATGGCTACTTAATTCTTTTGATGCCAAGAGCATGCTTGATGCTGCGAAGCACAAATCCCAACAAACTTTGCCTGCTCTGCTCGGTGAAGAGCCTGGACCGAGGGCAGGGACCTCGAGGGACAATGTGCCAGCATTAACCACCAACACTGACCCCAGGACAGGCACGGGGATCAGAGCTGTGTGCTGCCTTGGTGATTACAGCCACTGCACCAGAACTGGTTGTCTCTGAGGGAGGGGAAAAAAAGAAGTGTTGCTTGATTTTTAGCTTGGGATTATTTTTGTAAGAATTCATCAGCTTGCTTGCCTGGCAGTAAGGAAAAGCCTACCTATGGATGCAAGTGGGACTGTGCTGGGGCAGATCAGAGTTCAAAATCTCTTTTCCAAAAATGGCAATAAATGAATGTCCAAGGTAAAGCAAGAGCAGGGCAAAGAGATAAAATATTTCCTCCCTAACATTCAAACAGCTTTCAAACATTTTTAGCTGAGTGGATTTCCTGAGCTTGATGTGGTTTGTCTAATCAGCAACCCCCCTTTCCCTCCCAGCAATGGATCCCTCCTCCAAATGTTTGTCCAGACTTCCCTGGAATTCATACAGACATTTTGCAGCTGTCACATGCTTTGGCAAGGAATTGCCCAGGTATATATGACCTGATGCACAAGGAATTAAATCCTTTTTGTTCTGATGCATGTAAGTAGAAACACGTTACGCAGAAAGACTGTATCTGATTTTTCCCTTCTCTTCCCTGTACTAAAAGCCAAAGGAAAGTTCAGAGCAGCAAAACCAGAAGACCCCCCACAGAAGATCAGATCTCCCTCCAGCTGCCTCAGCAATCACACTGCCTCCTACTTCTCAATCCCCCTTTGCCCTCAAGGTCTTCCCTTATTCTGCCTTTGGGATTTGATGTTACTAAGCTTGAAGAAGTTTTGTTTCATGCAGCTCTCACCTGGGAAGCACATTCCATGCCTGCACAGCAGAAGCCTTTACATCAATTATTTTCCTTATGTGTTCTCTGACTGTATCTCTTAAAACTTTCAATTGCCTTCCCTGGTGTCTACCTCATCTGTCATGATGGCTGGGAAGTTTCTCTCTGCACACTGCAGCTCCTGGCAGGACTTGGGTCAGTGAAGAACATGAAGTCACTACATCCACAGACTGCACTGAACAAGGAACAGCAATTATGGCATCTACCAACTGCTTCAAGGAGATCCTCTCCTGCTCTTCTGAGCTGGCCAACGTTCTTCACAGCTGCACACAAGGGAGTAAAACACCAGTGTGAGAAATATCTCTAATTAGAATTTCGAAGATGGCCAAATAAAGTGAAACAAAGAACTTTAATTACAGCGTGCTGGATGCATCGGGCTTCGTGACCAAACCCGTGCATGGTGAGAATGGAAGGGACCAGTCCTTTTAGGGTTTCTTGATTTATATAACCACTCCCTCGTTCCTCCCATGGCAAGCTCCGCTCCTTTTCTTCCTTATAAGGTGACATAGTCTCTCTTCTTGAGCTTGATTGGGTCTCTTAGGG
>JAWWES010000006.1:10558868-10575976 GCA_035583135.1 Lophotriccus pileatus
AAACACTGACAAACCACACTAAATTAGCACCTTACAAGAATTTCCACTATTAGTCTTTTCATTTTCTGCCTAGTTCCAAACTAGAGGACTAAAATACTACGCTAAACCAACACAGGCAAGAAGAAAACCTCTTCTCTTTCCCTCTGGCCAAAATGCTTTGCCAGTTGTCTGCAAACTGAAAGGCAAAAGGCAACAAAGGTAGGAGCTTCTCTTCTCTCTTCATCAATGCAATTCAGAGCATCTGAAAACGAAAATTTTGAGAAGAAACAGCAAAGGCAGCAAAGGATCCAACGTTTACAAATTTCCCATGTGGTTGACCTGTAACATCATTTATAGCCTCTGTTATATTAGTACCATGGTCCCTTTACAATGGTTTCCACCACTGTTGTGCACTTCTGTCATTTGTTAATAAAACGAGCTTCTTCTCCCACCACCACTTCACGCCTCGTGTGTGCACTGCAGAACGTGCTGCTCAAAGCTCAAAACTTACCACACTGAAACTCATAGGGTGGCTTGTGGCAAAATCTGGCAGAAAAAGAGTAAGCAACTCAAATCAAGTTTCTTTTCCTTCAGTCAGTCTCTTCTGCCTCATCTTGTTTTTCTCCCTAGTCTCAGGTACCTGGACACAAGGATTAAATAAATTCTGAACTTCTTAAAGTATCATCTAATAATTTATCTTTGCAATTAAATCCACTACAGGCTTGCAAACAGCTTGTGTGAGCTGTCAGAATGTTCCCAGATTTCCTTGGAAAGACAAAAAAGTTTTATGTTAACTCAGCTAACAGTCAAGTGGTTGGCAGCAACTGTCCACAGAGTCCTGCAGAGGCCAATAAGCCTGACTTTAACAGAGTGGAAAAGAGGGAGTCAGTGAAAGGAGGCAGATCTTGTCACTGCAAGTATGACAAATGAGGAGGATGAACTTAATAGCAGTTTTACAAGGGGCTAAAAGGAGCGACACAAGTGTAAACAAGAGGAGAAAGCAGCACATTACTGTTAGTAATACTAAAAAGAGAAAGTCCCAGCTCAAGGCTCAGCTATGCGAAGAGGAGGCAGCTTGATGTTTTGCTGCAGACCAGTTTTGGAGCAGAACCCCATGGGTTATGTCTCTACATGGCCATACTATTTGGGTTACATTTAGCAATCCAGTCTTGTTATTTAGCAACACAGACTTGCTGATTCATACAAGCCAACCCAGAACACAAAGTGTTTGGGTTCTCTTTTCCTGTTAAAGTCCTTGTTATTTACTGCCTCCACGATCGCACTGAAGTTCCAGCCAAAACTAATTTCTGCCGTTTCCAATGTACATTCCAAACACAAAAAACATGGCATCATATCAAATGTTAAAGTAAGATCATTATCATCCAGCTGCCAAACAGTCCCTACAGGTTCAGAGGCAGGCTGTTACAGAAATCATGAACGGTGGCTCAGCAGAATGGGCTGACAAGTGTTTTCATACTTGTAGTATCGCAGCATACCGGGAGACATGGTGGTCTAGAAGACAAATAGAAGATTCTACCATGGAAGAAAGGGGATAGATAAAGGCAGTGCCTCGTAACCCCAGGGCTACCCAAAGTGCACAGTGTGCAAAACTGCAGAAGAGGCAGAATAATCTCCTGCCAGCAGAATAACCCAGTAGCCTCCAGGAACGTTACTCGCAGCGTTAATCACCGCCGAGCCCGAGGAGGAAAGCTGAGGTCCTATTGTGCTGTGCAGCACAAAACCACTGACCAGCCCAGGCAAAAACATCTGTCAGTCATTTAGACAGATAAGGGAAAGGCAACACAAATCTCACAGGGAGAGGGAACTACACAATGGTAGTAGTTATTTTAGCTCTGGATTTGAGAAACGGGTTTAGGTCAAAATGACGTGACACAGTATGAAGAAACCAAGGCAATACTGCAAGGATAATTTTAATGAAACGCTGTAATTGAAGAAAACCTGGAAAGTTCTAAGGCAGATGTAGGAAAAATAAAGCCAGGAAGGCCTTAGAATAGAGATGTAAATGAGTCACTTCAGTAATTTAGCAAATTTAAGGAAGTTCAGACTGAAAAGCTGAAAAGAATTCCACAATCCAACCACCTTCAGGATTTGTTTGAATTCCTTGTATCTATTTAGCTGTTGCAGCTCTTTAAACTTTTTACTAAACCGAAGGTGACCTTTTGAAAAAAAAAACCCAGCACAACCTGAAAAATTTGCCAGCACATACAAACATATTCTAAAACATGCTGTCCGGAACAAACAGTCTTCAGAACAGGGCACCAAGCAGTCTCTATAATAAGCCATGAGCAATTAGTCTGCTGGGAAACAAATTAGCTCACTTCATTTCAGCAGAGTAAAGGTGGCTGCAGTGCTCCAGGGGTGATGTGAACTGTGGGGTCCTTTCCTGAGTGACGCTTACTGGAAACCCACCAGTTTGTACCTGTCAGTGGGAACCGAGGGAACTTCTAGGTCCACCAGCACATGCTCTCTGATTTTTCTCTGCTGCCTCTGAATCTTCCCATTCTATCCAAAACTCCCCCCAAAAAACTGAGAAAAGAGACCTGTCTCAGGTTCTCCTCTGTACCATTATTGTGCTTTGGGAAGTCTACAGGCACACTGAACATGCTTCCTGACCCAGGATTTATGCACTGCTGCAGAAGACTTAAAAATGCTGTGACCAACAAAGGTTACTGTCTTATTTATACACAAAAGTAAACAGAAATGTAGCCCAAGAGCGGTAAAGGAGGGACACGATCTGTGTGACACAATCTCCATCCACGTGGAAAGGCAGATGGAGCCAAAAGGAGGCTCAGAACAAAACTGGGAGAGGGATTGCCTTGCATGTGAGAGAAAACAGACCAGGGCTGTGGCAGGGAATGAGCCCTGGAACACAGAGACAGAGAACAAGTGTCTTTTTCCCTGGGACTGCTGTGAAAAGCAGAATTAGGGAGTCAGAGCGTTGCAGAGTTGACACTTGGCTTCCACAGTCAAGACAAGCCTCCAAAATCTTCTAGCAGCTGATGAAACGAAGAGATCGATGCCCAGGTGTATTCAGAATTTTGCATTTGGCTGATTTTATGGTTTTTGTTTTGTAGCTGTTTCCAAGCTACTGATCAAGAATTTCAACCTGGAGAAACTGGGTTGTTCTTTTTGAATTTTGTTTAGTGGTCTGACAACAAGGTGCCTTGTAATCTACCAAAACCACTCCAACCCAAAACCAAAATAAAATGTAGCAGACAAATCCTCTCAACACTTTGCAACAATGCCTGTGCACTTCTAGATGGGCCAGGCAACTTTGTTAAATAGATCTGTCTGTAGGAATCTTTTCTCTCATGCACCTCTCCTCTGCCTTTTACTGGAGCTCCTGCCTCTTCAGAGAGCACAATTTCTTCAGAATAGTTAAAGATTATTATTATTTCAGAATAAACTGCCCTCCTGGCATCACTTTATTTGAATTTCTGGATCCTCTGTTTAACATAAAAAAACACTCAAGTATTTTGAGATCTTAACTGAATAAAGACAGTTCTGTCAATGAAAATATTTACAGTAGCCTCACTAATTGAGACTGATTCCAGCTTCCTGAATCTCATTATGGTAAACTGGGCGCTGCTGCGAAAGGGAAACAAATAGGAGATGAATTAAAACAAACACGTAGAAAACACAAACAGCTGCTTCCAGTGACGTTAATCATTACCAAAAAAACCTGTCAAAAACATCCCTCTGACTGGCATCTGTCAAAACATCTCAGCAGTTCATCACCGCACAGCCACTGTTCAGATGGAGACAGCATGTCAGTCAGCACTGCAGATCTCAAACAGCTCTGAATTTCTACACGAATTATTCTGCATCTTAGAGTGCTCCAGGCAAGTCTTGTTTCACAGGATTTCTCTCCTCTCTCTCCTGGATGGCCTGGAACCATCACTGTTCCCTCCTTCTCAGAGGGTGCAGAGTCTGGCAGCTAATTGTGCAGAATGAAGTGTTGCTTCCCCCTCTGTGCTTTCTGTCCAATAACCCATGAGAGTTGCTAAAACACTGGAAACCAAGTCCTATTAATATAAACAATAAAAAACCACCCAAACTGTTAGCCCTGTTTCCTCTCATTTCCTGTCTTGACTTGGTTTAGAAGTCCCCCAGCTACAGCAAATCCTAATAGAGCAGCACCAAAGAATGAAGAATCTGCTTCCCAGAGAAGAGACAGAGCTCAACATTTCAAACCCACACCCTCCACTAGCAGCAGGTGCTAGACCTGGGAGGATGAAGCAGAACAGTTCCTCCTTTCCTCTAAGAAAACCCAAGATGACTGCTTTCCTGTTAAAATACCTTCCTCACTGAGCACAGGTGGAAAATTTTATTGGCTGAGTGGGACAGATCTCCTGCCAGGACACTATGGCAGAGCAAGACCAACCAGCTCTTTACAGATGTGTCCACTCAGAGAAGCTTCTTTACCCTTGGCAGATGAGGAAACCCCTATGTGAAATGAGCAGTCACAGAGCACAAGTAAACAAGCCTAGTGTTTATAAACTGTTCAGTATCCTGTTGTTCCATAAATAGTTATTACCCAGGAGATCAGATCTGTCTTGAGGAGAAGAAATGCCTGGTACATGTGCTGACAAAAATCCCCAACAAGGAAAAAAAAAAACCAGAGAAATTTTGTGGTTTTCTTATTTTAGTCTACTTTGCTTAAACCAAGACCTGTAAGTATACTTTGCCTCCTTCAAACTTTGGACATCCTTTCTCAACTGTTCCAAGAACAGCAGGAACAAGTCAGTGACAGCAAACTGTGTGCTGGCCTGTTTAACCAAAGCCCTGGGACCTGCATCTTCCTCTGCAGATGCCTAAACTCCACAGACACTGTTTAAGAAATAAATCAAAAGCAAAAAGAGCTGGCCACCACTGGCTCTAAGGAGTTGCTTGTTTTGCCACAGGTTACACTGACACTGCCTGGAGCTCTCTAACGTACCCATCCATCAGGTTACACATTTACAAACAAACTCTTAAGGCATAAACAAAACTCCCAGAACAGATATATGCTATTCTACTTATCCCTGATTCACTGCCTGGTGAAGCAGCTGGTGGGGCTTTGAACATCCCAGAGACCATTTCCAAAGGAAAAAAGATCGAAGCCCAGAAACAAACCACTTCTGGTTCTAACAGAGCATCACCTTTCGTTAAAGGCAGCAGAGATTGCTAACCCAAGTAAAATCAGATGAACACACACCTTTTTATTTAGGGCAATAGATAAATCACTGTGGTTTTGTGCATTGACATATTTATATATTCTTCTGGTTTCACGTGCTCCAAAACCCCACAGAAGGTCATACATATTTTAATCTGTTTCATTCCTAGACAAATTAACTCACGTCTCAGGAATCTCTTTATCACACTGACATCACTTTCAGAAGTGCAATTCTACGTTTATTCCTAGGTTTGCCCTGGTGTAAACATGAACCTAGGCTGGCACAGCTGATAAACAGATCAGAAACACGCTAAAATTGGTGTGACACAAGCATCAGTTTAGAAAGGGGAAACCACATAAACCTCAAATCTTTTTTTCTTTTTTTTTCCAAAACCAGTACAAGATGTGTTATTTGAAACGTACATAATCCTGAAGCTTACATCAGTTCTTCGAGCTTGAAAGAACAGCGAATTACCAAGGCAGATGCAACGATATTCAGGAAGATCGCAACGAAACGCCTCTCAAGAAAAACTGTGTCCAGCTTTCTGGTTTCCAGCCTGGACACTGGAGTAAGTTACAGCCCTGACCTTCAGGCAGCAAGTTCCTGTGCAAGGAAATCAATGACTCAAAGGGCTTCAGGAGGAAAAGGACGTGACCGCTCTTAAAGGTATGGCGGATCACACAAAAAGGAAAGAGCTTTTCCTGAACGCAAAACTCTTCAGAACTTATCAAAGTAGAAGCAGAATGAAACACCCGTGGTGGTGAAATCTGCCATCCCGTTGCAGCTGCACTGCAGTGCATGGCCCTGCTCTTCCCTGGTTTCCAGCACTACGTGTGTTTTGGGTCGGGTTGAGTGGGAGCCCTTGGGAAACTGCAGGAGCTCCACCAAGCTACTGTGATCCCTGACACTTCTACAACAGTTAACAGCGTTGTTTCTGTAGCATTTAGCAATTAATTTATGGATTTTATTTTGCTGCATAGTTAGCTGGGAATTACAGTAAAGAAAATAATTGCCAAAGGGGCTTATGCTGTTCTTGCTGCAGGGGAGTCAAGAGTTTCTACAATGTTATCTGAACAATGTTCTCAAGTGACTTTTCACATTGCTACAAAGAGAATTTTTAATCTTTTCAGTTTTTACCTTCATTTGCCTAATGTAGAGTTGGAGGGTTCCCCAGACTGTTTCTAATTTGGTCTAATAATCTTGCATAAATTATCAGGCTTGCTTTTCATCTGTATTCTTAGCCAATGTACACTGGCTCAGTGACAGCATTTGCAAGCACTGACACTCCTGAAATGTTTCAATAATAGAACAAAGTGAGCAGTAATAGAGGAGAGGGAAAGGTAAAAAGAGGAAAATAATTTCACTTGAAGTCTACCCAAAGATAGATTGATGAAAACCACCAGGAGGGAGTTCAGAAGGATCAATTATCCACTTTTGAAACACAATTCAGAAAACTTTGAGGGAAGCTGCACACTTTTCTACAGCAAGAAGCAATCACTGGTGACAGAAACTTCTTGGGGCTCTGGGGAGATGATGGGCTGGACCAACAAAGATGAACCTTCAGAAAGTCAGAGTTTTAATCAAAAGAGAGATACCCAAAACCATTTTCTTATGGGAATGTGAGGAAGAGACGGTATGCCTTGTTTATCAAAATCACAATGATATCACAGCTTAACCTTCATGCTCACTGGTATTTTTCATTTCTTGCATTCCATGCTCACTGATATTTTCAGTCACTCAAATGCATTTAGATCCTCAAGCAATCTCTGCTGCAAGATTTTTCCTGAAAGTCAAACATTCTACTGGTATAGCTTTAAGAGCACAAAGCCTGCACACCACATGGATTCACATACTTTATTTTAAGAGAGGTTAAACTTGACTTGAATGATTTCACCTCCAAAAATGGCTCTGAAACAGAATCTACTGTCATGATCAGCACGTGGGAATCGCATGTATTACTTTGCACATTTTTTTAAAGGCTAAAAAGTCGACATCCATAGAGGGAACAACCTACATGAACCAAAGGTGAAACCATGCCCCCACCTCCTGAGCAGCAGCTCCCCAAATCTTAGTCCTTGTGCCCAGCCTGGCTTACAGAGTTTGTGCAGTGCCACCACCTCAGCTCTTCATCCTCAAGCTGCACCCTGGCAGGGTTTGTATCACGATATGACCACTTCATAAACTGAACCAGTGCACTGGTCTGGGTTAAAAACAATCTTGCACAAAATGAGGAGATGGGTGGGGGAGTGAAAACTCACGTTCAGGCATAAGGATTATTTTATCTACCCAGTTTATTGCACTGTGTGCAGGCAGCTCAGGTAATGGAGCAGCACAAAGGGAGCTGCTGAAGCAAACAGCAGGGATGCAGACACAGAAACAGAACCTTTTCTTTTTGCTTTCTTTATTTTACATCTACTCTTACATTAGGCCACGTCTCCTTCAACCTGACTGCAGCACACACACCTTCAGAGGCTGCCAGAAGCGAAGAAATGAGCTGCTGCCACTGAATGCTGTTCTGAAGCACAAGCTCCAGCTGGTACTTCAGTGCCATGAAATTTCAGAGCTAGCAGTGAAGTTGTGTGTACAGTTTCATCCACTGTCTCTGGAATTATGTTCCCAATCACTGTTCTCTATGGAACAAAAAAACAAACAAAGAAGGCAGGGGATCTGTCGTAGAGAAATCAGTTATTTGACCACACTCTGCACGAAGCTTTGGTTGGCACCACTTGAGTACCAGAGGTCTGCAACATTCTCAACATCAGTTATCAAATGTTGCCTCCTAATCGCAGCCTCCTCCTGCAGACAAGGCAGGCAGAAAGGGACTGAAGCAGTCAGGGTTTTGTGAAGGGCAATCCAATTGCCCCAGTTATAAATAGCAACAAGAGCTCAGACAACAATCCTGGTTTGAACATTAAAAGCAAACAGTCCCCTAACAGACTGTGTTCACTAAAGCCAGCCACGGCAAAAATATTTGGTGAGATAACATACTTGTCACCTTTAGGCAGAAGTGTGAGAGATTTAAATCTCTCAAATGAGCCCATGACAATAAAACAAACATAGGAATTATACCTGTTGCATACTCTAACCCAATTCTGTCACTCAAAATCTACATTAATATATATTTTTTTTAAAATCACCCCTTTGTAAGTGCCTCCAATTTATATAGTACCCAAAACACTAACTGCAGAGGTGAAAAACTGGGAAAATCCTCACTCCAGAGCCAACAAGGGACAAAAAAGGCACCACTTCATAAAAGTCACATGGAAAGAAAGGTAGAGAAGTGCAAAAAATACTTCCTTTGACAGCAGCAACAGTGGAGCAGCAGCTGACCACATGGGAAGATGTGTTCCTGCAAAAGCCATGGAGCTGTGCGTGGGGAGGTGCTACCCAGACACCAGGAATGATTTGAGAGGGTGTGTGTTTTGGCTTGCACCTTTGTCTAGCCTGGGATTTATAAAACAGGAGTAAGGAGGAGATAAGAAGTAAGAGTGAGCAGTGTCACACTCCAATGCCCCTGGCACAACCCAGGCATTTAACAGTCTGGAGCCTGGAGAAATGGGAAACCCTGACACCTTAACTGACCAGGGCACCACCAGTTCCTCTTTCATCCATCCCTTCCCCTCCTGCCAAGTCTTGAACTCCTTTAGCCAGAGTCAACCAAGGAACCGAGGGAAGCTAGGAGAAAATACTCCTGCACTGTACAATACACCTCAGTGCAATGACACAGGATCTGAGGGGAGATGTGATGAAGGTCAGTGCTCCAACCACCCTTTTGGACACTGGCATGGACAAATTTCCTTCCAGAGCTCCAGTTACAGCAGTTACTGGGACACCAAATGTAACTGTGAGCTCTTAAACAATCCCTGCCATCACTGCACACTGTTCCTGAACACACAAGCACAGAACAAGAGACTTAAAGCAGGGACAGGGATCTGAGTTCTCCCCATTCCCAGAACAGCAACAATCTCATTTTGAAGGAAAGCAGAAATACTTTCTCACAGCAGTGTCTGGGACAAAGGGACCCTGACTTCAATGAAAACCTCAAGATGTGTCCACTCTTCAAGCCAAAATTAACAAAATGAACCACTTCAGTGTGTTTCAAAACAAGATGTACATTATATGTATAAGACAAAAAAACCCCTCACTATCAGTAACTAATTCAGCATATATATATATATATATAATTTTATAAATCTTAAAAAATTAAGAGATACTACCCACTGCACCTGAAGAGACCCCAGTCTATGCAGCAGATGGACGACACTACAGTCAGGCAATAATTTGGAATTCCCATAGTGATCTTCAGAGGCACATAATTATCCAGCCTATTTCTTCAGTGAGCTCTCAAGAACCACGTGAAGCTGCCATCCTTTGCCTTCCTCTGCTCTCCTTAAATAGTTAATCACAAAGGAATCAGCCTTCACCTGCACTGACAGCCTCTAAGCACTGAGCTCATGCCCTGTCACTTCAGTGCAAGCCCCTGCTGGGCAAGGCAGTAATTCAAGAGGCACCAAGACAGTCAAACACAAATGAAGTCAGTTCTAAGCAGAGGGTTAAAAATCCTCCTTTTAAAATTATTACTTTTCTGACTATCTGAATAACAAAGCAGAAATGTGTGGAATGGAAAGATGCTCCTGCGTCCTTATTATAAGAGGCACAGCCTCCTGCAAGGAGACATGGAAATGAACGTGGAAGTATTTGGGATCAGGGGACCAGGTTTTTAAATTATCCTACCCTACTAAAGCTCCAGTTCCACCCAAAGTCCCTATCCCCCATTTGCATGTAAGAACCTTGGGGTTTTTTTTTTTCCTAAGGTATAAAAGCTGCATAAACTACACCTGCCAGACACCAATGGCAAAGAAATTCTTGCCAAGCTCTGATGAGAAGCAGGCAACGAGTCTACCCTGCACTCCCTAGAGAAAGGCCTTCTGGTGCTGTCTGGCCTGTGGAAGTGAAGAAAGGCATGGGAGTCTATGACCTACAAAGTCAAGGGGGAACTAAACATCAGAAAAAAAACCCACACAACAATGGCTTCAGAGAAAGCCACTGAAATTTCTGTGGCTGGCACAAATCTGTCTCATGCATTCTCTGCTGATAGGAAAGCTTAAAAAAATTTGAGCTTTATGTACAAAGAAGCAATTCAGCATGAAAACATAAAGCCAGAGGACTTTACAGGAGAGATGTTTATCCTCAGAGTGGAGAGCAGGCTGTGGTATTGAAAAATAAGAGGAAAATAAAAAGATGACTGTGAAGAAAATACCAATTGCTAATCGATAGGAATCAAACATACGGAATAATCAAACAAACCCAAACTGATTTTGTTTCTGGAATTGACTTAAATAGGTTTGTGATTCATATAAGACTTTCTAGCAGCAATTGACTAAAAGGACGCTTAACAATCATATCCTTGGTGCAAAAACAGTCTTATTTACCTGAATCATAAATGTCAAATTCACTGTTTTGGTCACAACGCCAACAGGTTTGTTGTCTGCTGAACTTCCCATTTCTCCCTTATTCTGAAATACTCTCAGATACTATTTCTTTAAATACTTGTTTGCCATGTTCTCCTACCAAACACAGATACACAAGTCTGAAGGCTGCAGACATTCCCTCTCTAATTACCGCCTCCTCTAATTTTTAGCGTTAGCTGCCAACTTAACAAGAGCTTGTGGTTGGAAAATTTTGAGTAGCTGGACTGTCCCGGGCTGGCATGTCAGCCACAAACCGTGGGCAGAGCTCCCCTTTCTCATTTGATAAAGAATAGGGCACAGAAAGAACTGTACACAGGCAGCATCGTTTCCACAGCAAGGCCAGACATGCCAGACTGCAGAGCTACCACTGCAAACACAAGTTAGTGCCTTCTACAGAAAGGTCAGAGCACGAGCTCCAGACTCGTAGGTGACCTCAGAACTACTAAAATAGTGTAATTCACCGAGCATAGTAGCCTAATTCACTGACCTACCGATGCCATTTTACCAAAGACGCTTGTCATTTTCTTTGCACCGTTCCAAACCCAGCAAAACCCATCCATTTCTCTTCGTGGGCAGCCACTTGTCGTGACTCAGATCGCGTCACGTTACGTCATCGTTGTTAAAAAACACAGAAAACACGCGCCAGGGAACAACAGATTAGGCCAGACATGCATTCTGCTCAGTACTCCATGTCTGTGTCCACTGGCCAATATTTCAGTAAAAAGCCCAAGAAACAGAGAATATATAAAACTACATGTTGCCCTCAACATCCATTTAGGTTCCAGCCTCCTGTTCCTTAAGAGAATTTCATGCCTGTTGCTGAATACTTACACCCTACAGAACAAGTCAATCTCTTTTTTTTTTTTTTTTTTAATTTTATTTTTTGCCCACTATGGAAACACATTCTCAAAAAAATGTAACTGGCAATAGCATGACATAGCACTTACCTTTATTTATTTTAAACCTGGTGCACCATATTTGCATTTAATACCTCCAAATCTCGCCAAACCATGTCACTCACTACTTCAAACTGGAAAGTAAGTCCATTCCATCTTTCTGAGCTTGGAAATAACTCTGTGCTTTTGTTTCATCTTTATTACCACTATGCATTCCTAATTCTTCTAAATCTGTTTCAAAGTCAGTTGAAGAGAATTAGATGGGTTACTGAAGATGGAGGTGTTCACACAGTGTCATAACATATTCTTGGGCTTTTTGCATTTATCTTCTAATATGTCCACAGTCTTGTTTAACAACTGCTGGTCGATAAATCCCAGAAAAAAACCACAGTAATTCCAAGATCTCGTGCCCAATTTGCAAGGCATAACTAAGTCCATCATCAGGTATACACTGACAGATCAATCTTCTCAACAAACACTACCTTGTATCTACCAGAACTTAATTTGGCCTGCTATTTTCTTGCCCCATCAATTACTGCTGTGAGATCCCTCTGGCATTCCTCACAGTCAGCTTTTGATCTTACCACCTGGAAAAATGTGTCAGTGCTTTATTACTCATCCTCCTTTCCAGACAGTTTAGGAGCACTTGGAACAGCAGATATCCCAACACACTTTCTCCAGAAGGCTCCAGGGGTAACATCCCTGTAATGTCCGATTTTACTTTTTTCCATATACTATATATCTTATTTTTCCCATATAGTTTCTAATCTTTACATAGTCACCTAATCACTACACCAATTTAATTTTTCAGAAGTCTTTGAAACACCAAGTGTTTGGTTGGTCTGTGGTGGGATTTTTTTTTAAGGGGTTTTTTGTTTGCCCGGGGTTTTTTATGTGGGTTTTTTTTTTTTTGTCGAGAAGAAGAAATCCAGACATACTGCATCAGTTAAATCACCTTTATCAAATGTTTATCCAGTCATTCAAACAACACGAGCAGATTTACAGGGCAGGAATTCCTGCTGCAGAAGACAACTTGTCTCCTCTCTGTCATCACCTTTATTCCCGTGAACGAACACTAATTCTACTCTTTCTTTATAGGTTCTAAGAGGAGCCTAATACACAAACCAGGCTGGCTAATAGTTCCCAGTTTCCCAAATGCTCCACAGGCCCTTCTTGAAAAGCCCAGCACGTTTAACTGCTTTTCATTCCTGCATTCTAAGGCCAATTTAAGCAATGATTATACACAACCGTGTGTAACTCGGCAACTTCAACACTGAGTTCTTCACAAAGTGAGAACTTTCCCCAGCAGTTCTTTGTGCTGATTCGCTCCAAAACGTCAACCTTCTGTCAGTTTTCCCCAGCCTGTCCCCTGGAAATGAAAGTTCTCCTCATGGGAACTGTTCTGCAGTGAATAGCAATGCAAATAACTTCTCTGCTACAGCCTTACCTTCCCTTAGCTCACATGTAATATTGTGAATATCTATCAGCTCATTGGGGTCTCTGACAGGCTTTCTGCTTTTGACAGTTAGACAAAAAGCTTTATTATTTTTTTTTAATGTCTTTATAAAGTTGTTCCTCAACATTTTTTTTTGGCCTACCTCATTATGGTTTATATTTAACTTGCCAAAGTTAATGCTCTTTCCTATTCTCCTCATTTGGATACAACTCCTGCTTCAGCAAGATGACTTATTTCTAAGAGTCTTGTTTACTTTACTGTTTAAGCAACTCCTTGTTCATTTTTGTGGCTTTCCTTCCATCTCTTATTTCCCCTCCCTTCTCACACTTAACCATCAAAACTGGACACAATATTCTAGAAGCCTTGGATTGCAGAGTTTTGTATTCTAATTTTAAGTCAGTGATTCACACAAAATTCCTCAAGTTATTTGTGCACCTATGAACCTGAAATAGCATTTAAGCTATGATACTTTGTTCAGGTCACATGAAAACTTCTCTGTGTCTGTTTCCAAGACAGAGTTTTTTTCTATCTTGAAGGTATGATCTGCATTTGTTCCTCACAGATGTCTTATTTCATATTGGATATATTAACATATATGTTGTTGGATTGTGGCCATTTAAATCAGGCAATCCAGATTGTTCTCTAGAAGTAACAAACCCTTTTATTTAGTACTTTCCAACCCAGGAGTTTTTCCAGGTAGGGTTATTTATGAAGGCATCAAGCATTGCTAGAATGAGAATTGATTGATTGAGGACCTCATTAAACAAACAAACAAACAGAAAAACATTTAGTCTTTCCTTACCATCAACCACATTTTGAGATTTCTCAAGGCATTGCTCCTTAATTCTTCCAGCACTTGCTTATGCTTGGTGAAGTTTGACCTCACATTTTTTTACAGTAAAGAAGCACTTACCCAGAAAAGTTACATCCTCTGAAAAACATTCATTTTATTTCAGGTATTTCCATCATATTTTGCCTATTTATATTTAAAATTGCACTAAAAAGTCAGGAACATTAAAATGGGAAAACATTTATTCATTTTATTTATGCTTGAAAACGGCCAAACCAACTTTATCCAAATAATAAAAACACCCAATAAAAACACACATTTTACAAAAACCAAGCCTAAAAAATGTCAGCTGCAGAGATGATGGTTTCCTAATGACACAAGCAACCAAAAACAAAAGTCAGAATAAAACAAATCACACAGCTCAAATTTTTAAATGAACTGGCAAGACAACCTGGCTTTAAGAGTCTCCAATATATTGAATTATGATACCTGGCTTGGTAATATTAACGTTGCATAGTTCTTTGAGTACAAAAGAAGTTGCAGAAGAGAAAGAATTGTAAGTGTAGCACAGAACTACTGGTCAGCCATCCTTGCACCAGTATTGGGAAAAATAGTATGTCCAACACTGAATTCAATTCATAGAGAAGTCAAAGATGTCACAGGGAAAATGTCAACATTAGTAAGTTTTAGGGTCCACATTAGAGAGAAGCAACTGAACACAAATACCCAGTGAGATGCTGTCTTTAGAACTATGAATATGATTTTTCAATGTATGAACCACTTGCTTCGATTAGAGACAAGTTACTACCTCTTTGCATGGTATTAATTCAGTGCAGTCAGATACTGGGAGAAGGGGATGAAACAGAAATCTGTAAGTAGCTGCTGAGGGAGAGAATAAATAGCACTTCAGATTCCAGCAGGCAAAAACACTTCTTAAAGCCAAAGTCTTTTTAAAATTAAAATAAGATTAATATTTTTGCAATAATGAGTTTATCCCCTTCTATACTATTTATATTTAATACGTACACAAACACAGATTTAAAAGTACTTGCCTTCAGCTCTAGTATTTATTTATATTCTAACCAGAGTTCCAAAATTCACGCAGAAGATAATATTGACAATTTTTTGTTTTCCTGATAATTGCTGATGGAGAACCTTAGTGCTTTGTTTTGGTTTTAAGACCTGATTGCAGTATCTGCTGGTTACAAGGCAATGTCAGTTTTATTTTATTACTTTAAAGAGCTCTCTGATACCATGTTTGCCAACAAAAACACAGACAGAAGATACCACCAGTTTCAGGCTTGGCTTGAAGGCCACTTCCATATGTGCAAGTCATGGAAATTCCCCACTCACAAGGAATAAAATATAACTTAAGAAATAAAACATATCTTTTGGAAAACCGCCAGTTATGTTAAAAAGTCCACAACCTCTTTTGCCAAAGAGATCGTTGCACCAGAGCAGCTTTTTCACGTGTATTAGAAGCTTGTGCAAAGGCCAAATAACCATTTGATCAAATTTTCCATTTGGTGCATCAAACTGAAATCCTTGAGCCTTAACAGGATAATGTTCCTGCCAATCTACCTCCTGAACTGTCTTTCAGCAATCATGCAAACTTCAGCCACCTGAGGGATGCTTTACCCTGTTCTCCCAAGAATAATAATTAAAAAAACCCCAACCACAAAATGCCACCCTTCACTGCTCCGGACAATTTAATCTCTCACTTCATGATGCAACATCAGGTAGCAGCAGTGAGCCTGACCACACATCTGCATCACACACTGACAACATCATTTGTTTCATCACTCATCACCCAGAGCTCTACTCTTTGAGCAAACTCCTGGTCAGACTGAAGTCAATTAAACCATTACCACTCAAACTGCCCAGAATTTCAACACCGGGCTCCCCCCGAACCAATCGAGCGACCGAGTGATGACACTTCTGAAGACAAACTCTGCAGATGACCCACCTTGAAGGACGAGAAGTCACCAGGGGAAGTGGGGGGGGGGGAAAAAAACAAACCCACAGTATTTACTCACTTTGGGAAGATGACAGTCATGAGCGCTGATGCATAGCCTGGCTTGCACACTCCCTCGGAGAAATTTGCATACTTCGATGCCAATTCTGGAGGCCTGTGGAAAAACAAGTAGGGAATTAGGACTCTCCTGGCTACGAGCTGGCTTTTGCAATCATCCCAGTTATTTTTCTCCTTATAGCTTTGCTGCAAAACAGCTGCAGGGAGTAACAGCAAACACAGTCGATATTTATTTGTTGCGCTACAGCATCACAGGGGAACAAAAAATAAAGGAGAGGGGCAAAGATATCTGAAATACCACTAAATCACTAGTTTTGCTGAAAGATTTTTATATCTAGCAAGGTAAAGTTAATGGAAGAAAAATATCAATATATCATTCTAGACTTCAGCCTTTAAAAAGGAAAAAAACATGAACGGCACTTTTGCTTTCGCTATTTTTCTAAGTTATGATCAAAGTTAAAATTACAGAAAAGTATTATTTAGAAAACTACTTAGAAGATACCTTTCAAGCATTTGAAACAAAACTCCAAACAGTACTGACAGGCTATCATCAAGAGATGAGTGCTTTCAGTATTTGGAAGAGATGACATTGCTGCTGCTTTGTTGTGTCTTAATTCAGCTTGACTAGTGATTTTTGGGCCAAATTTAGAATCCATTTGGGTTTTTTTCATTCAGTTTTTGTACAGAAACAAGATTAGCAACTTAATAACAGATATTTCAGTCCAGCACATACTTTTGCCATAGAACTACTGAGTGATCTGGAAAAAAAAAATTAATTTTATTTGTGTCCCTGTTCACCACCTGCAACATTTTTACATTCATCCATTTCATGAAAACATTACAAGGGTTAATTCAATTATGTTTTCCAAGTAACATTAGGGGCCTTAATGTCAGCCACAGTATAATAATTGTTCATATTCCTTCAAAGTAAAAAAAAAGCATCTACAGTTCCACGCTTGACATTCAGTGGAAGCTGGAAGTGTTAACTACTGCAAAGACTTGATCAATAACACTGTATTTGCTGCCCCATTCTGTTAGCAGTAGGCAAGTAATGAAAGGTTTTTTTTCCTACAGGTCAACAGTAGGAGTCGAATGAAGATGACAGCACAGATGTGCAGAGCAGATCTACAAAAATAATTCTGAAGAGCCCACTGTTATCATAACCCTGTTCTTTTCCAGGCATCATCAGCATCACTTATTGAGCATGGATCCGGAGAGTTTCAAAATCACATATTGGAATGACAGTAACTCCACGCTGAACTGGTAGCAACTATTTTTCTTGTACTGGTCCTGCATCACTTCCCAGG
>JAWWES010000006.1:10577769-10610670 GCA_035583135.1 Lophotriccus pileatus
GCTTACAGCACATGGGGTCAAGAACTATGCACCAAAGCAAACAGTATTATTTTCTTAGTGCATTAGAAGCCAGTAAATAGGTTCATCTCACTCGCCCCATTACTGTGCCTGGACTCCAAGGTGATCCCTTTCATGCTAAGCCAGCCAGGACTATTGTGGCTGGTATGGCAGAAGGGTGCAAATCTCCCTCGACATCTTCCAGGTCCAGGCACATTATTCCAGGTCCTGATTCTCATACTGGGAGGAGGCAGTTAAAGAGCTAGTGGAGACAGCAGAAAGAATGTAATCAGATGACACTGTGGAGCCTTTTAAATTTTGCTCAGATTTTGGGCAGGAAAAACCCAGTAAGATAAGAAATGTATCCAGAATAAATGAGAAAAACAAATCACAGTCAGTAACTGTAAACATCTGCAGCCTTTAAACAAGCGCCTGCATAAGGGTGAAGTTAAAGGGAAATAATTGGCTTATTCCACTACAGAGAAAATGCACTCTCACTTTATTTTCTGACTTTTCTCCTATGAGACTAGCACACATCCTGAATTCTTCAGATTTTCTGTCCTTCCCTAAACTGTGATGTGGACATCAATCTTAACAAAATTTCACAATTTGGATAAGTTAAAAATCCAGCTGCTTTCAGAGGATTTAGAAAAAGTAACAAGAGTTTTCCTTCTGCTTGCATTTGGCAGATGTGTGTCTTCTTTTAATCTCAAATATGAAAACGTCACCATGGTTAATTCCTTCATCATGTCTTGGTCAGGGACAGCATGTCATCCTCATGAGACTGGAATCTAAACCCATTTGAAGAAAGAAATTAGTAATACAACTCAGTGTTTAGACTATTAAAAAAAATGGCCACAACTAAGCTCGTGTAATTGAATATTACAAAATCTGCTTTAAGAGACAGATTTTCCTGCCTTGCCTTTCACATGGAATTTAAATTGGGGATTGTAAAAATTGAAAAAAAACCTTCATCTACTTGAGATCATCTTGTTTGAGGACCGATGTCTCTTGCTGTGACTCTTGCACACAAAATACATGCACTTAAACAAGGAAAGGGAGTCCTTTGACAACGTGCTCACTAGGCTGATCCTTCACCTTGGGGTTTCTTTCTCTTTGGTTCAAAACAACCTGAGTCTTATGCCTACACAGCAAGTCTACAAAGTGTATGTCATGGTACGTGAGGAATGAACAGGAGATATGATGAGAACGTGCAATGAAAGGCAAGTAAAACATCACGAGGAATTGTGGAGCAATAATGAATTAATATAATCAAGTAATTTGGCAGATCACTAAATCAAAGCAGTTGATGCTGAGACCCCACATCTTCACCATGTGAAATTTATGTTATTTTAGGTAGGGCTCCCTGGGTCAGATGCATCCACCACATACATTCATGGCTAAATGTTGGCCAAAAGACAATTTTGTAGACTTGTGGAATAAAACTTCCAGTTTGGTTTCCCCCAGATAAGCCCAAGGCTACATATCAATCAGCATATGATAAGCAGCAGTCATGAGATCTGCTTCAAAATTGCAGGACTGCTCCAAAAAAGACACTAATGAAGACACAACCAGAGTGGCTGCGGTGTGCATTTGTTTATATTTCAATTAATATCAAAGGGTTACAGATCTCTGAATAGGAATTGTTTTATACCTCACAGCCTCATAGATAGACAGCTTCCAGTCCCCAATACTCCTTTTCATTATATTGTATAAGCCTGTAAAGCAACAAATTCCATTTGATGGGGAAAAACCCCGAAACAAAACGCATAAACCAGCCCTCCTTTCCTGCTCAGCTGGCAAGGATTCTTATTAAACAGACAGGTGAGAAAGTTAAAGACGAGCTGATGAACCCTCCCCTGGGTACGTGGCTGGAGTTCCACGTTCAACAGGAGCACAGTGTGGGTTAGAAAGCTCTGAAACAGAAGAAACTCCCAATTACAGCTCCTAGAAGTTCGCAAACTTGGGTTCAAAGAATCACATGGCTTGAGCATTTGGTATTTGCTGGTTTTTTTTTAGTTCCAGCTGAGGAAAAACTAAACAAAAGAAAGGAACGAGTAGATAGAAAGAGGAGGAAAAGTAAAATGCTTACACTGAAGGAGACAGGAAATGCATCTATAGCACTATAGCCAGCAAAATAGATGTAAATATTTTCAAATGTTACTCCAGTATGTAAGCAAATTCCCCAAGGAGGTTGTATGACCAAATACAAGGAAAGATGGTCCAAGTCCCTGTTTCTAAAATGACACGATGAATGCTAAATACACCCAGTTCTGCCTCTCTACCAAGATTTGTGGCTCCTCATGAAACTAATTTCTTAAGAGCAAAGATAATCAACACATACTTTCATTTATTTATTTGGACTACTCAAGAACAGCAGCTGAAGAAGATTAGATTATATTAAACTGGCCCAGGAAAACAAAAGTTTTAAAGACATTGCACCAAAACCCAGGACCCACCTCCACAGCCCTGAATGAAGACCGAGGGAATTCAGGGTGGGCAGGGGGACAAGGACACCTGCAGAGCACTAACTCTGCAATGCCATTCACCCTCTGAAGTGTCATCTTTGCACAAACACACCAAAAAGGCTTCCATCCACAAAAAGAGTCACGAGGATCCTGCTTCGTCACCGAGCTCCATTCCTGCTCTTTGCAACAGTAGGAATTAGACCACTAGGCAAAAGGAGATTAGTCTCACCAGTTCTCAGTACATAAACATCTTAGGAAATACAGTTATAAGTGATTTCTCAGTCAGAAAGGACTGTATCATTGTACCATCTCTTATAGCTCACAGGGACCAACAACCCTGCCTGGAGCTTCTCAGTTAACAGCCTTTTATCAACTCCTAAGAAAGTGCTGGGATCCTCATGGACAAAAGGGTCAGAAGTTTTCAAGGTAGACACTTTTTGCCTGTTTCTTTTAAATAAATAAACAAAATGCTGGGTTTATAAAACCAGGTTCAAAGGATGAAGATAAAAAAAAAAAAAAATCCAGCAAAAGTCCATGGCACGTTTTGTATGTGACCTCATGCTACAGACTCCTCCAAGATTGAGTAACATCCTTGATCTCCCGCTTTCCTTTGGTTTCTATAAACTTTCCCCTTCTTAAAAAAAAATTCTGTTTCAGTTACATCTTACCTTTCAGACTAGTAACACAGAGAAAAAGCAGAACTGTGCTCAAACAGACACAGATGAGGAGCAAAGACACGAGGAGCAAAGTCCATTTGCGGGCTTGTTTTCTTGTGCTTTTAAAGGAACGTGGAAAGGAAAAAACAACTGGCTAAAATACCAATTGTTAGACTAAACAAAAAGCATGAAATACAGAATTTTTATTTTCACAGAAGGCAGCTGTTTACCAAAGGAAGAAAAAAATTACAAAGATGACTGCCCCTTGAGTTTTTGATAATTTACTAATCTTTGGACAAAAGGATCGTAACTTAATGATGAAGTAACCAGCTGACAATCAACCAAATTCCTTTATGTATATTGCTGAACTTCTATATACTCTAGTTTCCATAGGTCCAAAGTTACTGTTTTCCACCCTTACAGTGGTAAATATCAGCATTCTGGTTTTACAGATTGGAGACAAGGATAACCTCATGGAGAATAATCACATTTTTTTGGAGATGGGATGTGTTAGAACTGAATAAAAACTCTCTCAGCAGTCAGTTGGGATTCCTAGCTGAACTCCCTTCTGAAGAACTTTCTAAAGAATGTCTAAATAAACTGTTTCCCAACATCAGAAATTATAGTGGTCCCTTATATTAGGAAAGTAATTCTCAAAACTTGCAAAAACGAAATGCTGCAATTCTCTATTTAAATGTCTCTCAAGAACCACTGTTAGTGCAATGGCCATAAAAATGAGGCAATTAAACGTGTGATAGGAAATAAAATACTCACCCATCACATCCATTTCTGGGCAAATGAAGGAATGCAGGAAGATAAATTGCAATGTCTTAATTTTGTTGCTGTAACCCTTAAGTCTTCATCACTAGCCCTCATCTGTTACATCTACAAACGGGCAATGCTTCCTCTGGACAGGGAACAGGGTTTTTCTGTTTGTAGTGTAATGAATTCAGCAGTGCAGGTCCAGGAGAGACAATCAAGTGACAAAGAGATGAGAATAAATAATTGAAGCCAACACGAATCCAGGAATCCTCTGCTCAGACTACCAGGAATCAGTACATCTGAAAACAAAGATACTCCCCCAAAGCCCAGAGCTGCAGGGGAAAAAAAGATCAACTAAGAATTCCTGGAGCACCATAGCTGAAATTACAGCTTTATGTCTGTGGATAATACAGTTCAGTAGATCTGAGCATCCAAATCCAGTGCTCAGCAGTTTGAAATGCCAAATGAGAAAATCGGTTGCACTAAGGTTTTAATCACCAAACCTTCCTTCAGGAAAATGTGGCTCATTTTACTGCAGAATGCAGGAGGCTATGGAACACTTCATCTCAGGGAGACTCACAGTGTTTAGTTGGGTGTGAGAGCACACTGGCACAGTGGAATATATGTGGAAAATATCAGCTATATCACTGTTTCCCATACCATCAGAGCATCAAGCAAAATTACCCTAAAGACAACAAAACCGACAAAAGGAAGCAATTTTTTCATATAACATGCGGATTTCTTTATGTCAGAAGGTTAAAGATGCCAGATGTATAGATGGGATCAAAAGTTAAGAGGTCTAACAGCATCCCCAACTTGGGAATACCAAAGTTTCCTCCCTTTGGAACCTGGAGAGTGACACTGGAGCAAGGACTGCTTCAACTGGCATGTATTTCTCTCCTTCCCTAAACAGTGGGGAGTATTTTAAGACAAGACATTGGAGCAGGTGAATCTTTGGTCTGGCCATTTTTATCTTCCCACAAAGGAAGTTCAAGCCTTTCTGTTGCAGCAGCAGATCTGTTGCACAGGCAACTGGCACACCAAACCTTAGGGGAATAAATCCCACCGGGAAAGATCAGCTACCTGAGAGAAATGCAAATCTTCAACAAGAACAGTTCACAACACCCCCCCTTTTCAGTTTCTTTGCACAGGTAAGGGTGATAAAGGCTGCCCTTTAAACATCTCTTTGGAAGGTCTGAACAGCCTGGGGAAAAAAAAAAAACAACTCCTCTAAAACAAGGAAAAAGTCAACTTGATATGACAGGGATGCTTCCCTCCCTCCCCATCCCTCCCCAGGCTGGACTGAAATTGAGAGGAAAAAACCACTGGTCAGTGAATAAACTGCTTTAGATGGTATGCAGAGGTGACCTCACAATTGGGGAATGTGGTTTAACAGTAGTTTTACAAAATGCTGTATATAGTCATGAGGCTTTGAATTTCTCTCACTCTTCCTTCTGAAGCAGTAGTCCAAAAAAAGCTGTCTTCGCTGACCTATATTAGATGCAGATGCCATGAATTCAAGCAGACAGCAATTAATCTAATAAGTACCACACTGAAGCCTTAAGAAGAGGAAGGCTACATGTTGTGAGGAAAAATGTTTCCTCCAGAAACCTTGCTGTAAATACAGAACATGACCTGGAGAAACCCTTGCACATACTGTGGCTGAAAGCACCTTCAGAAAACTAACAAAAATCCAAACTGCTTTAGGGAAAATAAAGAATAGCCAGAACCTTTAACAGTAAAAACAGCTGCAGAACCACTGAGATCAAAAAACCCTCCTGTTATCTCCATACATTGTTCTAGTGAATGCTATTTTGCCAACTGCTTTTTTTATTTCTTTCTTCTTCACTTCAAAGAGCAGCTGTTTGTCTGAAAAGGCCATGGAACCAACATCCAAAGTAGCACAGGTAACCACCATGAGTCAGGGAACTGAATGAAGTTTGTCTCAAAGAACTGTCAACAGCCCAGTTAATCAGCCCTTCCCTCATCTTGTATCACCTTAACTTCACTGAACATCAGCCCTACACCAGAAACAGGTTATTTGTGGCTTTCCAAAAGAGAAAGAGAGAGACAAACAGACAAAGTGTTTTCCAATTTGTTTTGTGAACAGGCTAAAGGAGAGCTCCAAGGATGAGCAATAAAATGGGTTTCCCTTTTCAACAGGATAAATCCTACCCTCTCCTCCTTGATAATTCATCAAGATAGCAACACTTCACAAAATCCCCCGAGCCTAAGTTTCGTGATGATAAAATACAGCTCTGATTCCTGTACGGATCAGAGCCCCTGACTCAAACAGCCCCATGACACAACCACCTTCGGGGATTTCTGCCTTCAATGGTGTAAAAAAAGGATCACTAAAAGAGGATGAAAAGGGGCAGGAGGAAGGCACCCAACATGTTGCAGCTGTTACAGGACACTGCTCAGAGTTTTTCAGATTAATCCTCTTAAAGAGCCAGGGGGAAGATACTTCTAAGTAGGAATTAAAAGGTCTGAAATCAACCAGAAGTATCCAAACACATCCAATATGCAAATCAAAACCACTGTTTGTTTGCTTTTCAGTTTATCCTTCTTTAACAAGTTGGAACAGATTGCATGGCAGACAAGGCAGAAACAACACATACATGTTCTGTCAGTTTTCTGTCCCTCCCTTTGTGGTCCTGATTCTCATTTCTGAGAGCAGGACTGGGGCTGCAGCTACTGTCAGGAGTAGCATTTCTGCCTGTTTTCATTTCTGCTGTGAACCGAGAAAGAATCACATGAGCTTCAGGATAACGTTAGAAGAAAAAATATTTCATTAAAGTTAATTTAATTGCTTGGTTTTCTCAAAAGCAGCTAGGGAAAACCTCATCTCAGCCTCATAATCTAATTCAAACGTCCATAACCTCAAAAAACATCTCTCAGCAACAGCTGCTACACGATTCCTTCCCTGATATGGCACATCAGACTCAGCTGTAACTGACCTTCCTGCTGCAAAGTAGCCTTCATCATGTTTTGTTCATTGCAATGGGCATAACACACCACCACCTCTCCCCCCAGTCCTTGTCAGGTCTGGGGTCCTTTAGAATATTTATTCAGTGCAGACTTCTCAAGGATGCTAGCAGCAACATCATGCTTCCTGAAGGAAAAAGCATACTCTAAATTTATCAACCTAATCAAAACTTACCTTGTCCTTCAATCCTAGAACAGTTCTAAACATTAGAATTAAAGGGGTCTTTACTCATCAAGACTTACTGTCCGGTTTACAGTCTTAAAACTGGGAACAGAACACATAAAATAAAATACCCCTCTGGATTATATTTGACAGGGTTCCTTTGGTCTCTCCCACCTTGGGTTCTTCTTTAATCATCTGTGTAGAAAGCTAAGGATCATGGTGTCACAGCCTGGCAGATCAGATTCCTCTCTTCTGCGAGACAGTTCTTCTCAAGCACAGCAACAAGGCTTCTTGCATTCTCTCAGCATAAATGAAATCCTGTTTTCTTACCTAACAGATGCTAATCACAGCTGTTCAAAGTATGTCTTGGTTTTACTGTCCCTCCTTAGCACGCAAGAACCCTGTATGTGTTTGTTTCACTAAACTCCGCCCTGCCTTGATGGCCTCCTACATGTTCTTAAGACGTCTGTATGGCATTCCTGGCACAGGCTGACAGCAAAGCTCTGATGTCTCTGGTCACATCACAGCAATGCTGAGGACAAAGACAGAGGCAGACCGAGCAGAGTAAGTTGTCTCTTCCCATACACCCATTTACAAAACCTCCTCAGAGCCAGCTTATAAATCAGGGGCTGACATAAGTTGACACACGAGCTGTGTCTGGATATCATAGCGAGTGTGTCCTTCAGAGTACGTGACACGCTTCAGGGGCAGGCTTGATAAACAGTATAACATTTGCTTGCTGGAATACCCTTGATTTCCACTCAACCATCAGATGAGGTTTCCCTAAAACATTTCCAAGGGAAAACAAAAAGGAGTGGATTTCTCTCTGGAGGTGGAACGTTGCTGGCCAGGCAGGTACAGAAGAGTTGATGCTTGGAGATCACGCTCACAACCTTCGGGATTTTCAGAGGCAGCTCTTGTGTCAGTTTATCAATTTGCCCACAACTGCTTTGGTTCAAGACAGGCAGCAACAGATCACCTTTTTCCACAACGTGTGCTGGTGCTTTGTTCATTATGAATGAACGACATCAAGAATAAAATTATTGTGTTTTAACATAAATCCGTATCGAAACCCGCGATCCCTCAGAACATCTACCAGCATTTCTAACTCCTCATCTGAAGGTTTGGGAATGATCAGTCTTAGACAGCCCAACCCATTCCATTTTCACAAGTTATTCACAGAGCAAGAAAGTCTTTGTTGGAAGATATTCAGCAACTAGAAGCATAACAAGCTGATCAGTGCAGAAGATGGCCAAAATTGAAGTAATTTATCTCTGAGTTTTAGAACAGGTATCTGAAGGAAGAACACAAAGTGTGGCTTTTTATGTGCTCGTCTCCCAAGAGGATAAAGGAATAGGAGGACCCCTGAGTTGGGTTTTGCTACTAAAGGAAATTCAGCCTTTTATAAATGCAACAACTGTAAACGTTTTTGCTCAAACAACGGTAAAAACTTGCAAAGTTAATTAGCTGTAACCATATCCACCCCAGGAAACAAATAACCATTTGTTAGTTTAAGTTAATGCTACTATGGTGAAGAACTGTAAGCAAAGCAAGCATTCCTAACAGGTACAGGGTAAAAAAGAACTGAGACTTCCCAGTTTTCATACAACTAGTCCGACTACTTAGAAGAACACAAAATATACAAAGCCAGACCCAAGAGGAACACATCAAGAAAGAAATCAATCTCACACAACAGGCATCTTCACAGACATTCACATGAAGAACAACTCCATCTAAAAAAAAGTGCTAATTTTTTATATATGCACACTAATTTGAACTATATGTATTAGTTTGGGGTTTTTTTTCCCTGTGGAAACCGATATTGGTCAATGTTATTGTCCTCAGAAACAAAAATGGGTTGAAAAACTTGTGAGTCATTCCCTTTTGCTTTTAAAATATTTGCACATCAACTTTCTGCCAAGGATATGGAGAACCCCTAGTGTTTGAAGATTTATTAATAATCTCTACTAGTCCAAAAAGTCCTCCACTACTTCTCTGGAAATTCTTTCAAGAATGTTGTCCAGACATACCAGTTCTAAAGCACACAAACTGAGGTGTCTACTGCTTAAAATTTTGTTGTTGATACTGAGGAGATCACTTTTTCCCCCTCATCCAAACAGAACAGAATTCTGTGCATCTACTGCACACCTCTACCTTTTCTAAAAATACATGATCACTGTCTCCCCTTACACTCTTGGTAAAACTGTTTTTCCATGAACGATTCTTTCTTATGAAACTGAACTTTCGGGTCTAACAGCATAAAACTGCTCTAAACAATGCCCAGCCATTCATATTTCTTGCTTTACATCCTTTCCCCACATGGTTTGGTTCATAATTACTTCCAGCTTCAGGAAACTGGCCCTTTTAAAGGCACCAAACAAATTTTTGCCTTTTTTTTTTTTGCACTTAACAAACCGCATAATGAATCAGTTCTATCTGAGCTGCCAGTGATTCTGAGTTCTACAGCCTTTATCTTCTTCTTCATCAACACAGGAATCCCAAAGTCACATAACAAAGACTCACATGAGAAATCCTTATGAGAATAACAAAGGGATCAAAACTGAAACAAACTGAACTAAGAAGAGCAAAACAAAAACAGGGATGGCAGTTACATCTCACCCAAACGTGGGAGATTTGATGGATCAACAACAAACAGCCAGGTAATTGAATTGCTATGAATAGCTACAGTTCACTTTATTAAATATTTCAAGTGCTGGAACAGTGAGTAGAGAATGGAAGAGATTAGGCAGAAGGAGATAAATTAGAAGTCTGAAATGAAAGAGAAATAAATAACCAATTGCCAGAAAAATACCGGTATAATAAAGCATGCTAAGCCTTGATATAATCTTTCAGAAAAAGCACCAGGACACCCCTTGGTTGTGATGGTCACAGCCCTTCCCTTTAGCCCATGAGAGACACTCTTACCCTGCCTGGGCAGGAAGGGACATCATTGGGACTTCTCACTCCTTTTCTTTTTTTTCCTCCCTTCAGGATTGCAGGAATACAAGAAGACAAATGGGAAAAAAAGAAAAAAAACAGGGCAGAAAGAAATCCCACAGCAGCAGGCACTGGGAAAGTCCAGCATTCCAACACATTTATTGCTTATTTTTACAGTGTTTAATGGCAAAGTACCACACATAGACACAAATAGTTTCAAAGCAACCTCCCAGCCTAGAAGGAAAATGAGGGGAAGGGGCTCTGTTTCAGTTCTTCATTACTGAAGCTCTGAAGCAAAGAAATTTCAACAAACATAAGTAACCCAATCTGTGTGTTTCCCCAGCCCAAGTTCCCTCCATTTTTATGGTCTTTTCAAAGTCTAGATCAAGTTTCATTTGAGCTTGCAGGGTGAAGGCTGTTATTTCTGGCTTTTTCCCCCCCTTCCAAAGACTCAATGTCATCTTTTCTTTTTAAAACAGAGTTGAAATCATCACGAATATTCAAAATGTCTTCGTTGCACCTCCCAAATCTACTCCATAACAATGAAGAAACATGTAAATACACAGAATCACAAAATGTCTTGCAAAACACAGAGTCCACTGGAAAAAATATTCCTAATTAAGTAGTGCCTAAAAATTCCCAAAGTACAGAATATAAAATATATACCATGGAGTTAATATAGTGTACTTATATAATATGTTAGTATCATGTTATTGTGGTCAACAATACTCATCTCACAGCCATTTTTCTAGTTGAGAGGAGCAGCAAATTTTCTTTGCCTGTTTCTACCCTGGAAAAGAAAAATCCCCTCTCAAGTTAAAACATTATAATACCCACTGTCTTTTTGTTTAAGTGCAGAATGATTCCAGGAAGCTCAAGCATATTTGTAAAACTTTATGGACGAGTGGTTCTTTGCCAGCCAAAATCAAACCCTGGGAAGCTTCTTCCATCATTCATCAGCTGAGATTCTGACATCCAAAATTCTGAGCTGACTGTGGCAGCAGGTGAAAACACCTACCAACCTCCCAAGGGGACCTTTCTTCTGGCTGTTGTTTAGAAGCCATCAAATTGCCAATCTAACTGCTAAAATACCTTTGAAAGCAGTTTCTGAAGGATGAGTCTGAAACAAGGACAGAAGTGGCAGTCACCAGCTTCCATCTCACCTAGCAAATGGCACACCAGCAGAGTAAGAAGGAAAGCTGGCATAGAAACATGAGGGCAACAACACAAAGGGAAAAGCCCTCAAACCACAATGGGTTTTTATAAAAAAAGGAACTTTTGATACGCTCAAGACAAGTGAATCTACACTTGTAATCTGCCAAGGCAAACTCAAAGCAATCCTTAGGGTCACTAAACCAAGCATTCACAGAGCACTAAGTGACAGAACAAAGAACAACCATGCAACCTTCAGCTTGGCCCACTTAATAAGCATTAAATACAGCCTATAATTAACTACACGTTCATATGCTGATCCTCCTTTGGAAATCTCATTTAATTCAATGCAAACAGAGATTCTGCTCAGGGAATGATTCAGAATTTGTAGTGAATGAGACTCTTGTTTCTAAGACCTGGCCAGCCTCAAAGAACTACTACAATATAAATATTTGATAGTAACAAAAGCATGCGACTCGTTGCCAAGCACAGATGTTAGAAAGTGACTGCAAATCTTGGCATTTGGTGGCACCCAGTAATCCACTGGCTGAGTCACTGATGTGATTGATGGCCTTAGGTTGTTCAGGAACTGCTGGCCCCTCTGAGAACTAAGACCTGCAAAATGCGTCACATTTTTTTGTATAAGTGCTTTTCTCTACACAACCAGTAAAGGTTTGATTTTATTCTTATAGGTTTAAAAAAGGTTTGTGGCTCTGCTGCTTGGGAAACCTCTTTACCTGGAAGGGGCTGATGCAACTGGCCTTTCTGCACTTTGTGCACATTCTGTTTGGATACTCTAATTTTGGTAATGATGTTATGGTTGGGACAAGTGCAGCTAAAAGAATAAACTCCTCTTGCAAACAGATCTTTTTCACTAACTGGTCCTGAGGAGCCTTATGTCTTGTTCTAAGGGAACAACTAATTCTGGTTCCACCACCATTTCCATGAACTCAAGGAGGACCCGTGAATAGAACCATTTCATTCCTGTAACCACAGCAGACTGTACTATATCTGAGTAACATGTCCCGGGCATCCGCAGAGTAGAGAACACTAAAGCAGCAATGCACAAAAAAAACTAAAGCTGCAAAGGCAAAAGGACACATAACTACTTAATTATAGCCAACACTTTCCTCTGTATGTTGTTTAAAATGCAAGTCAGAGCACTTAAGTTTGACTGCAGATCTACCTTTGCAGAAAATGTTAAGTCTTCCAGGTCATTAGTTACAACATCATCAACTGACACAGCCAGCAACAGATTTTGAGCCAATAAAAGATTAAGGGAAAAAAAAAAATATCTGAAGAAAACTTAATTGTTGCCCTCAGTGCTCCAACTCACACAAGATTCTCACATGCTGTCAATTAAGTGAACCCTATAAAGTTATGATCCGTGGCAAAATTCCACCAGAACGATTATATCTGAACAACAGATGTAATTAAATTATGTCTACCAACAAAGTCATCAGTGCAGAACATATCACCCCTTTCAACTCTAAGCAACTTTTTTTAACCAGAAAGTGCTTCTGTGATGGTACCATCTTGACTGAGTAACAGGAGGCATTTTTTTTACCACCAAGTTCCACTGAATTCAGTCTGAACTTCAAAAACGTATTTGGTACCCCGACCACACGAGCTGAACTTGTAGAATGGGAGCAAAAGTCCCCTAGATTGTCACCCATTTTTCTTTCAGAATTGATTTGGTATGTTTTATGGTATTTTTCAGCTATTTTCTACCTTCCTTGGTATCAAAAAAAAAAAAAAAAATTCATAGAATAACTCAGGTTGGAAGTGAACTTTGTAGGTCACCAGGTCTGTTCTCAAAGCAGGGCCAGCTTTAATTACACAGAAGAAACAAATAACCAAAAGAAAAACAAACTACAAACACAGCACAGGTGGATACACCAACAGTGTATTGACAGTGAATGGGCATGTTCAATAAATTGGTTATTACAAAATACACAAAACAGCCTGGAAAAAAACCCCAACTTAAAGACTTTAAAAATATTTTTCCCTTACCAACACCAAGACATCCACTCAAAGGTTACTTACCCACTCCACAATTTCAGACTAATCTCTTTGCTTTGACTTCTACATGTATAAATTTAAGATAATGTATCATCACATCCCACAGTGTTGCACAGATACATACACAAGTGTCTCTGTGTCACAAGGATGGCCCAGCACAGAAAATTCAATAAAGAAAATCGATAACTCTACAATAGGCATAAGTTCCAGACAGCACGCAACAAAAACTGCATTAAAGGAAGTATTTTAAATGAAAGCAGAAAAAAACTATTCATGCAGCCAACACCATCCTCCCCACCCACTGAAAGAGATACAGGGCCTTTAGGGGGAAATAAATAAATATATAATCAATATTCCTTCCTTCTCACACGTGTTCTGCTACCTTTTTGCCATATGTTATTATAAATGAGCTTATGTATCCAGCTGCCTCTGTAAAAGAAGCCCAGAGACTTTCTCATCTTCTGCAAACAGCGGTTCCTGACACACTTATGGAGGTTTTATTCCATTATGGAAGCTACCAAGCCGTTCAGCAAGACTAAACTAAAAATGTTACACCCTATTAGGTACAACAAAACATTCAAAACATTAAGAATGGGGTTTATATTAATGTGACACATTGTGCAGGGCACGCACCCTCGAGTCATTCAGTGCCACCAGATTGCTTCTGTGCCTTTTGAAGTAGCAGGAGGTTTTTAGCAGCCTTTTTTGCTCCCAACACCAAAATCACGGCAAGGCTGCTGACCTCAGAAACAGGGTCGCTACTGACCCCTAGTGTTAACAAGGTCAGCCCCAATTTGAGTTCTGGCAAAAAAACATCAGGAGCATCATCATCCTTCAGCACCGTGTTGCTCTTGTCACACAGCAAGTGGTCCCTGCCATATGTTGGGGTCCTTTCCACTCTAGTTCACAAGCAAAAACAGCAGAATCCACCTCTAAAGAAACAAGTGGAAAGGAAATATAAACTTCTCAGCATCCCAGCCAATTGCAGGTTCGCGTTCCTTCTGCTCCCCAACGTTTAATACATTTTTCATTTGGAAGATTAACAGTAGGATATCTGGAGCAGACTGACAAGTCATGGCTTCAGGTAGTATTTATAGCCTCTTGATCACTTATTAAGGAATTAATGACAGTGATCCACAGTCCAAGCTGGCTGCAAAGCCCAGTGCAAGGAAAGGAGTCATAATTGCCAGGTTGCTGCAGGACCTGCCTGTCCCAGGTACAAGTGTAGAGTCCAGTGAGCTGGCTGCACAGGTGACACAGGAATTGCTTACAACAAAAAGCTGTAACTACAGAAATAAAAAAATAGTCCTATTGTTCTACTTACAATTTTGAGTCCAGGTTCAGGAGAAATCCCAGTTTGTCATATTCTGTAAAACAAAAGCAAGGGACACATTACCAAAAAAACTGCAAGTGTCTCCCCTGCAAAATGCACCAAAACAAAAAAGTTGCAAGTCCTCATGGATGGGTAATAATTATTTCTAACTGAAAATAACTATATCGTAATTTCTAGTCACCAGCAACTGTTAATACAGATTATTGCTACTTCAAGGTATTCCCAAATTAACATTTCTGAATCTCCAGTAAATATTAAAGCAAGAGAACATATGGGTAATCCTTAATTTAGAAATCACTAGAATTAATCAAGCTATGTGTAGTCATAAAAACAAAGCATTACTGAAAACACTCATGCAGTGACACACGAAGCTCTTCTGCTTGCTGTACAAATAATTTCGCCACTAATTTGTATGACAAACATTCCTCCTAAGTTCTGACGTGGTAGAGCTTTCAAATTTTTCTTCATTCCTTGTCTATTCCGACGCACAACTTCATAATCAAGCAGCCCTTCTTCAAGAGCAAGTGACTCACGATGGCAGAAATGCTTCAAGTTCAGATGTTGTTCAATAGGAAACTGCAAAATGGGTAGATGCTACAAACAGGGGACAGCTACAGAAACCAAGTTATCACTCAAAAAATCCTTAACTATATAGTGTAAGCTTTGCATTCATTGAATCTTTGAATATACTGTGATCTTGTAAATCAAACACGACACAAAAAACAGAGATACTAGAATTCATGTGAGAGATACAAGGAAAAGTAAAAGATGCAAAGTCTTGCACTGGGTTAAGCTCAGTGCCCTTCTCACGCTGAGAACTGCTGGGTCTCACTACATACAGTAAAAAAATAACACAAACAGAGAAGCAAAAGGTAATGCAATCAGGATGTATTAAAAGCAACAACAAGATAAAAAATTCTTATAAGTTTTTAGAGCTCATTGGAAATACAGATAATTTCTCTCCTTGTGACACTCCCCTCCCAGAATTTCTGCTGCAGTGGTTTTGCCCCAGAGGACCACAAGCTTTTCACATCATCACTTACCAGAAGAGCAGGAAAGCCCAAACCAAAGCACCTAAGATAAAAAAGGGTTGCACCAGACAGGTCAGTGTAAACTGTGCCACTGGTTTCAGCCCCATTCAGATTTAATTCCTGAGGGAAGTGTTATATTTGACATAACTTAGGTAACAGAAGCTGCAGAACACGTGCGCGCTTGATATTGGCAGATACTGTCTGTTCTCTGCCAGCACCTGTGTGCCACCCACCCTCCCCGCTGTACTCAACGTCAGAAACGCACCTGTCCTCCTCTCCTCCACCTTCCACACGCTGACAGTCCTGTTTCCCTCATCTGCTGCTTTTGTCATAACTTCCTCCCACTTTATTCCTCCCACAAGAAGTTACGTCCTGTCTGACCTTACCTCCTCCACCTGTAGGAAGGTATCCGTTCCAGAAAAAGAAACATGCCTTCCATTTTTATTAACCCTCCTGACTCCCAGAAACAACACCCATACTGAGCCAACAGCAAGAGAGATCTTGATTTATTTTGGTATCATTATTTTTTTTAAAACATCTACAGCCACTGCCCCACCTGTCACCAGTTTTATCCCATTCAAGCCAACATTCCCTCCTTCGTGAAAGGAAATGCAAAAAGAGGAAATGCAGTAAGAGATTATATCACCTCATAACTACAACAACATCCTGGGCTTTCTACTAACTCAGCACTTCATGAGCTTTGCAACCAGAGCACCAGAACACACACACATGCTACACTCTAAGCACCACAGACGACAGGCTCCATTGCAACGTTTCACAAAATTTACCTTTTGTTTCTCTCATGTGTTTTACCTTCCCTAGGTTTAAAGTTTTGATCTTCCCTGACTGTTACTGACTGAGGCATAAAGTAATCTTATCAAATTACATGTCAACTACCTTGCAATGGGCACCTTCCAAGAAATGCATGAACTACAGCAAAACAAAATAACACTGCCAGTTTCGAGCCACAAGACAGGTGTGTTCCTGCTTTTCAGTAGGGTGTAAATTACCTTTTCAAGGCTGTAACATCAAACCAGAAGCAACTGGGGACCCTCTAGACACTAGGACCCTCTAAAATTACAGATTCAAAGTTACCTTCCTTTGTAGCAAAAATCAGTCTCGTTACAGAACTCCAATGTCATTTAGTTGTATCACCACGAACACAGGGGCCAAATGTAAGCTCACATTCCAGCTGTAAGCAGCCTGGATTCATAAAAGACAGATAAAGCCCCAAATATCTGGAGAAAGCCAAGCACACATAGCCCAGCTGCAGGCAAAGGCAATCCTTGTCTGGAGTTATGTATCTAAATTAAAACAGGATGAAACACAGACCCACTAAACTGAAGCACCACTGAATCTAAAACACAGTTTGGTCAGGTGTGATGATGACAGGAGAGGGTCCAAGCACATAACTCATGGCTTGAGAAAGGGGCAGTCCCACTCCTACCCTTTCCTCCCTTGAAAAAGAGGTGGCAAAAACCTACCTTGGCAGTCATGCCACCTCTCTGTTCCCTAACCTATAGGTTGCTTTCTTCTCCCACCACCTTAGTTTAAAGCTTTACTCACCAAGTTAATCACTTGATACACAAAAACATTTCCCCTCTTTTTCACACAGCGGGATTAAAGAAGAGCTGAAATATTAGACAAAACAGCACAAGACAGCTAGAGAGAACAAAGTAAAAATGCTCCAGCATCTCCACCAAAAACCAGCTTGGGCCAGCTGGACCTGTTAACTGTGGTTTGATGTTGGCCTCCAACAACATTTTCTTAATGACACTCCCCCGTGGGATCTCAGCTCTGAAGGACAGTGCAGAGCCACCAACAGCTACAGTTCTGGAGCTCAGACCCTTAAACCCCTCAGGTCTAACCATGCTGGTAGGTCTGATCCAGCCAAGGCCATGTCTGACCCACCGATTTCCAGATGAGGCTGTGCGGCACAGGATTTATTTTCAAAGCAAGAAATGAGTAAAGGTAATAAAGAAATTAGTTTGCATCCACTGGAAGAACATCACGGAACAGTCTGCTCTGGGCTTTATGTTATTATCAGCCCACAAAAGACTGCAAGGCCCATGAGAAATAAAAGCAACATTATTAAAGGAGAACAAGGCACACCGAGGACCACACTCACCCCTGCTAGGGAGCCAGAGATCTCAGCTGACAGTGTGGTACAGCACTGTACAGGGGCACAGAAATGAGAGAACATGGAAAATGAAGCTTCATCGTGCCCCATAAGAACAAGAGGTCATCTGAGGTCAGCGATAAAATGCATTTCTACATTTCCAGGAAGATCAGAATTGAATAAGAGTCTAGCAACTGACAATAACTTCATAATAAAGCATGTAATTGGAATTATATGAACAGAAGAACAGCCAAGCATAGCAATTTCTATAAATGATGCAAATCCTGTGCCCAATTCAATGTTAGCATTAGCATGGGAATTTCTCCCACGAATCCAACAGAAATCCAACTACCAGGCCACAAGTTAGAAATGCACTGTCTGATGTCTGTAAACTCCATGCAGACCACCCAGGAAGCCACAAAGCACTGTGTACAGTGTCTATCAAGTTTTCAAACTGCCTTTTGCATCTGTAGCCAATATATAGCTATATAGAAGCAAAATGGGCAAAATTTTCCCCTTATGCTACTAATCTGAAATCAACAATCTGGGAATTAACTTGGCTCACTGGTTTTATCCTTTCAAACTACCCATAACCAATTTCACTCATGACTTCATACTATTCCTTTTACCAGACAGCTACTTAGAGCAGTACAAATAACTGTCCACAGAAATAGAAAACTAATTATATTTTTTAAAGACAGGCTATATGCAGTTCTAGTTCTGTGTTTAACTGGTAACTGCAAGTACAGGAGGGAAGGCAGAAGGTTCAGTTTTAGCAATTTTATTCAAAATGTTTGCTTTTGTCAAAGAAATCAGTATGATTTTCAAGAGACAGAAGCCCTACCAAGAAAATCTCAGACCACCCTGATCCATTTCATCCTGTCCAGTGGAGTTTGGTCTCTGCAGAACTGAGGCTCCAGCTGGACTAAGCCTCGTCACTGTCCACATCTGTGGCGAAAGTCACAGGTAAAATTATTTACTCTGCAATTAAAAAAAGGTCAAACACACCCCATTCACCTTGGTCTAAGAAAACACATATGGACAGTTATAAAAGTTCAGCTGATGCAAAGCAGTTCTGCTCAGAACTCGAGAGACAAGAAAGAATTAATGAAAAAAAAAAAGTCACGTTAAATGGATCAACTGAAAAGGACAAAAGAAACCTTTTATTCCAGGGTTAAAAAAATACCACTCAGGATTACTGAGGAATAATCAAAGTGCTGGATAAACAAAGACTTAATGTTGCATCCTTTCCTTAGGATTTTCACTTTAACCTCTTCAGTGATGGAATTTACTGATGGAAGCGTTATCTTCTGAGGCTACTTAAGTAACTGGGGAATAAAAGATTGCAAAGCCAAGTTCATAAGTAGCAAAGCTGGGGCCACCTGGGCTCCTCAGCACAGTCCCACACAGACTGTATGGATGTCAAAAACTTTTAATGTAGCTTTAGTTAGGTTTCCTTTTTTTATTTTTTTTAACCCCTGGGGAGCAAAAGGGTTTGCTAAACTACTCTCCAGAGCAGACTCCAAACTGTCTAAAGATGTCAATCCTGCTGCACCAAGCTCAATATTCATTTTCCAAGTACTGCACCTGCTGAAAACAGCCATATTTAGTGGAAATCGATACACCAAGCAACTGTCAGCACAACCAAAGTACAAACCTGTGAGTTCAAAGCAGGGTAGGAAGAAATGTGCCTTCAGTCACAAAGCCCTGCATGCCCTGGTGACACCCAAAATCACGAGGATACTAAATGTTCCTGACTTAGCAGCAAAAAGAAGTAATTTCTAGCTCTATACCGTCAAGGTGGTTTGGTTTGGTTTTTTTTTTCCCTCCTGTAATTCCTGATTGGGGCCTCCAAAGTCATCTGGCCCAGCTTTACAGCCTGAGGAAAGCAACACACCAGAGGGGTCTCCTCTGTTAGAGGAGATGAACTGCACTGTTCATCCCTCAGGCACAGAAAGAACAAGTTAAGCAGTCACTTGCTGGTAGTGCTGTATAGGTCATCCACCAGGAAGGTCTTTTGCCTGCTTATCTTACCCCCAAAATAGGTATAGTAAACCAAAGAAGAGGTCATTCTGGGATATTAAGTTTTAAAAGGGGTCTGGTTACCTTAACATGGACTATGTATCTCCTTACAATTCGTTTGTCTAATAAAACTGTAGCAACCTCCAAAGGTGGCAAAGCCATGGGCTGCTGTAAGCTGAATTTCAGAAAGATTCCAACAGGAAGATGAAACATTTCCTCCTATGAACTGCATATGCCCTTCTGCTTTTCCCAGAGAGTCATCTGTTTCAAGCCAGACTGTAACCTTTCCTGAACAGTTGTTTCATTTACTACCACGAATCCACTTGGCCCACGGAGTTAATGCTGCCCTACTGAGTCTTCCAACATACTCTTTATTCCGTAAATTGTATCCTATTTCCTAATAAAAGTCAAGAACAATATTAACAAAGCAATAATCTATACTGGCTTTCAGTGACTTACAGGATGCACTGACTCGACACAGAGAAGATGCCACACGAGAGAGAGAAAAAAATAGCATTGAAACTCTTTTAATTTGACGTATTCTTAAAGCCACTTCTTGGCTTCTTTTGCACCTCAACTCATTCACAGCTGTATTTTCAATTGGTGGAACAGAGCACTAATAAGAAGACAGATGACACTGAACATGCTGGCAAAGCCACATAAGGACTATGCAACTGCTTCATGACAGTCACTGGCAAAGATTCAAGCAGCTCCCACAGTCTACAGCTCAAAGAAATAAAGAATGAAGCAGAACTTCATTAATCAAAAATGAAAGGAGAAAAGGATTTTTGCAGAATAAAGCCACTAAAACCAGCAGAGAAAATATGTAATATTTCCCACTTATTTTCTGCTTTACAGGAAGGCAGAAAAATGCAGCACAGTAAGTTCATCTCTCCTCTCCCATCGTTACCACGTAGACTTAAGACAGCTAGAAATGCAATTTAGGAGGGAAAAAACCCCAGCATATTAGAGCCACATTGGCTCCAAACAGAAATTTAAGTTGCTTCTCTCAAACCAAGAACACTGACCTCACAACTTCTACTAATTAACATAATATCTAAATTAATTACCACAAACCTGGAAATCTGGGAAATATCAGAGTTTGTAATTGTAGCCATCTGTACTATCAGAGCCTCCTTGAGAAAGCAAACAAACAGTGAGGAATCTTCTGCAAGTCTCCAATGTTTTTCTCTTACACTAGGAATCTATCACTGCTCTACCAACTTGATACCTCGTGGTTTCAGTTGTACTTCTATTCCTGGCCTCCATCCATACCACTCTCCATCCAAAATGTAGGCAAGTGGTCACCAAATTCTCTCTGGAGTCGTACTCGGGAGGACAGACACAGGGTTATTCTCATCCTTCACAAAATGGTTATCTGAGCATCTTCAGCAGCTGAACCAAAACAGAGAAAGTTTCCTTCATAATTCTCACAGCTTCTCCCAAAATGGTTAAATACTTTGACATAAGGAACAGCAAACTCCGAAGTAAGCACAGATTTAAATCCTCAGATGATTACCCCACTATCATTGTGAACTCAACATCTGGAAACATGTGGGTTTTCACAAGCACGTGAGTTGCAGCAGATATACTACTCTAAAAAGATCCATTTTCTTTGCATAAATCAAACTTTTGGTAAGGGTTAATATTTAAATTGAATAGAAAAAAAAGCAACAACAATGGAAGAGTTAATATATTCGAACAATTTGAACAAGACCTGGATCACACTTGGCTGCTTGTGATGTTAGAACTAGCATCCTTTAAGCCTGCAGTGAGAACATCTGCTTTGAACCAGTGGTCAGTACTGCAATCAAACATGTCTAACATCAGCACAAGCCTACAGCTGTAAGGTATTCAGAACCTCAGTATTTCCAGCAAGCACAGTAGCATATGGGAAAGCTGCACTTTCAGTGCACTCCTACCCTGTGAGGCTCAGAGAAGAAAAATTTAACTTGCTCTCAGACACAGGAGGTAGGAAAAAAAAGTCCTGAACAAAAATAGCAGGGATATAAATCTGACTTTCAAGGTCCAAAGTTTGATTTGGTAGCAACGGAATAAAACAAAGTAACTAGAGAGGGAAGAAAAAAATAAAAGGAGCACCAGCTGTCTATGGCAAGTGAATGAAATCCAGGTCTCAAACACCGTGTGTCCTGATTAATGTTTTCCCCAAGTTCAGAGCACGACACCCTCCTTTCCGAAACGGTTTCAGCTGAAACACTGGCCTAGACACATCACATGAAACACTTATCTCTGCTGCTCAAACTTTATCCTTCAAGGGAATGGACAGCCGTGAAGAGAATCACAAAAACCATCTGGACTTGTGAAGGCTGGACCACGGCACGAACCTCGCGGTTCAGCCTCGCTCCAAGCACATTTGGCTGGCACGGCCTCTACTCCAATAATCTCCCATGAAGCAGGACGTTAAGACTCCACAGCCAAATGAACTTCTGAGCACTCGGTTCAGAAAGTTGACGCAGAACGACCCGGAGAGCGTCATTAATCTGAGTTGCATAAGGACAGATTTTCAGCATCCCTGAAAACTGAGATTTGCATGTGGGACAAAGTTAAGGGGAAAGCCAAGATAAGGACAAACAGTCAACTCAAATAAGATACAGAAGCTGCAACAAAACACTGCCCTTCACATGGCATGATTAGCAAGTACCAAAGAGCAATTCTAAGAAGCTGTTTAATATGCAAATATAAGTCAACAAGTACCAGTTTTAAGCAGCATGAAGTCTTAACAGGGAGACTGTTATTCCCAGCTGTTTCACTTTGACTAATAAAGGAAAAGGTATATGTAATTTTATGCTTCAAAGTATGCAGTCTTAGTCCCTTCTTACCCCAACCTGAAACATCACCTACTGGGAATGGCTGGGCCTGGAGCTGCCATTGTTTCTGTGGGTTCTTTCTGGGCTCTGTCTTTTCCTGGGTCTGCAGCAGGCTGAGATGGGCTGGACAGCGGAAGCACAATAGCCACAGTTTTTCTCTCTCTCCTTCCTGTTCAACAAGGAAAGCTATCCCTCAGTTGGAGAGACACCACACATCTTGACATCTTATTAACACAGTTCAGTTCAGAGCAAAGTGAAGCTTGCAGCAGAGCAAATGCAAAGTACTAAACATGAAAGCAATAAACATACAGCTCTTCTGGAAATTTTTGAGCCTCCCTTCTCAGATATATGAGTTTTCTTCATATTCCTTTAATGATCACATCTTACTGTCTTAACTCCTAACCAATCCAAGCTTGAGTTGCAAAATGCAAGCAGAACAAAGATCAGTGCTTTTAAAACAGACCCAGATAGTCCAGTGGCTTATCTCCCACCCTCCATATTAAGAGAACTCCAAAAGACACAGAGCAGTTGAACTATTTTTCATAACTAAGTTTACTTTCCTGTTGGTAGTATCATAACACAACATTTATGGTTAACTCCATAAATACCCTTCCCTGAATTTTACTCAAAGATTTTGTACCTCAAACCTATGCAACTTCCTCCCTACTTTTGCAGACTAAAGAAACCATCATCCAAAACAGAAGGAGGCAGGCACGCTTCACTTACGACATATTGATTAGTAAAAGAGAATTAATAGAGGATGTCTTCCCATCATAAACACAACAACATATCCACTTTGCACCCTAGAGATATTCCCACATCAGACCATGCACCCAGAATAGATCTATTTCCAGATATAAGTTTTAGAGGGGATACAGGGACAGTAGAAAACATTTGGGGTGTTCTAAACAAAGTAAGTTACTTCCACTAGCTCTGGGGTTAGTAAATCAGAAACGTGTTCAAGCTTTGCTGTTAGTGTCAAGGCAGCAGGCTCTCTTTCAAACTGTGCAGGCAGAAGACAGGTGCTATGTTGGAAGGCAGCATGTTTCCCCTATCAATCTAAGAGGAAAGGCTGGCAAGCAAGATAAAATAAAAAATAACCCAAGGAAAGGTTTTGTCTTTGCTGCAAGGTGGTAAATACCCCCATCTTTTAAGTGTTTAGGGGTTTTATGTTAAAAGAGCAATTCTTAGGCTTTCACTTGCAATTCATATATCATTATACATACACTGTAAGTTGAATTTCATTAAGTATCATGCTCACTGTGGTGTGCCTTGGCTGCAGCTTGCACATTACACACAGCCCAATGGATAGTTACCGATTTAATGAAGTGGTCTGAACACAAAAGAATTTCTGATCTCTGCTTCAGTTTAACTGAAGGTCATGCTCAGGTTCCAAAGGAAATTAGATTGGGAAGGATTTGCCCCGGGGTTTGACAATGCTGGTCAATCTCCACCCCCAAAAAAAAAAAAGTTTCTAGCCCTATTTGTTTATTTACGACTCTTTCGCCTCCTCCTTCCTGGAAGCATTCCTGATGTCTTTCCCCAAATAACTCAACTGTTTGTTTAGCTGAGAAGAAACTCTCCTGGTAGCATGGGACAGTTTTTTCTTCAGCTGGTGGGTGACATCATCTTAATGCCTTTCACATGAGAAGAGAAGCACAAACTGCATCCACCAACGGTGTAACGTGTCCAGGTCACCTGCCTCGCCGGGGAACGGACGGCGTCCCGCACGATAATCCTCGTGTCACACTGCAACTGAACACTCCCACTACGCTCAGGAAGGGACCTGTTTACCCACTCTGGCTGGATGGCTGATTCCCACAAAACTCTGGCTCAGTGGCCTGCCTCCCAACATGGCTACCATGTCCAGTGAAGTAGAAGCCTTGCCACGAGGTGGGAGATAGAGAAGAACACAACGTTGTACCTGAGCCTATTGTGTGTCCAACGGAGTCAAAGGAAAGAACCACTGAATCTGTAACACAAGAGTACAAGTTCATTTTCCCCCTTTTTTTTTTTTTCCAGCACCATTTCCTGCTGTAACATTTTTTTGTTATTTTGCTTAAGCAATCCCTCGTGCTCCCTTCTGCCAGGAAGCAGAACAACTTCTTCTTCAACCAGACAAAACAACAGGAATCTAGCAAAGGCAGAACAACGGAGTATGCAGTGTCATTACCCACTGGAATAGCTACAATTCATTGAAAATAGTTTCATTTGATGCCTAATAAGCTTGGTTGACCTTATCAAAACTGAATCATAACATGCTTTGACTGATGGACCAGAGTTTTTTCTTATCAAATGTATTACCAGTATTTTGTCCCCAGTTAGGGGCCTGGCCTGTTATGATCAATTCTTCCCCTGACACTGTTTGCTAGACAAACCCTTAGTGCTGCTTGGACTTCTCACCATGTTTCCCACATCTTTATTCACACTGGTGGTTCCCCAACTCAATGCATTTCAATTCATCAACAACCTTGAATTGCCAAGCATCAAGAGAATGTAACCTCTCTACTTGATACCCTTTTATTTATGCATCTGGAGATCACAACAATGCTTTACCCCTGACTGCAATAATAACTCATGCCCACCAGCTAAATGTCTGATACTTTTAGTCACTGTTTTATATGATGGGGCACCCTTTGCCTCAGTTGTGGTTTAAAGTTCCTGGTTTTTATATATTCAACTTGACATCTGGCCACACAGCATCTCTCACTGCCTGCTTGCACTTACCTCATCCCATGATCCAGACCCCCTACACTGGTCACTCATTTTCCTCATATACCACCCTTCCAGTCTAGAATCTCTTTCCAAAATTATCAGTAATAACCCTGAATTTGGGCGGGCGACAATCACAGCGACAGTTACTGTGTCACAGCTGACAATAACTTGACACAGGACCGAGCCCTTGGCTTCTCTACACCGTATATCATCCTTATGCTTATTTTCCAGCTCTTAAAAATTCAGTATGACAGTACTAATTTTCAAAATAAACATAGTTAAGACAGTTAACTTAACTGGGTTTAAAATGATTTAAAAAAAGCAGGTCTATGCTGTTTCAATTCCAACAGAATGGCAGTAACATTAAAAAAAGAAGATATCACTAGGTTCAAAACTTACTCCAATAAAAATAAAAATCCATCTGGACTTAACAACTGTATTTCCTCTTTTGGGAATAAAATTCAGACATCATTATATTATTCTAAATAGCTAGGAGTTTAATTCATTTTAACTGCATTAACTTCATCTGCCATCAATTTTAAAGTATCTCTGTGGGGTTCTACTTTTAAAAAACTGTTGAGATTTTTATCATCATGAAGTATTACTTTGTAGTTAATGCCAAATTTAAATGTTGTTAATTTTCCTACAATATATTTTGCATTCAAACACTGCACATGAAATATTAGGACTTATCTAAGAATGGCTGAAAAGCCCTGCAAGAACCAAATTAATAGCATTATTGCAGCCCACAAAAATAGCATAATGTTTCATTCTTTTAACTAAGAATGCTATCTTCCTCGTATAAAAAAATTCATTTACAAGCAGAGTAAGCTCCCTTTTCCAACCCAGTCCTCCATGCAACTACTGATTTCACAGTTTCCACATCAAATTTACTCTGAATAACCTCTATTAGAGTCAACTCCCCCTCGACCTGCACAAGTAATTGCACAAACCATGGATCTTTATTAAAACACTGTGTTTATTTCTGGCATTAGCACTTCAAAAGGGAAGATACTATAAACTCGAAAAAAGCTGAGAAGATAATCATGTGTCACCTTCCTTCCACCCAGACAGCTATTCACGTTCAGCCAAATTCACAACAACAGGTTATTTCTGTCAGAATTTGATGGGAATAAGCTCTTCTTTGAGGCAAGCCAGATTTATTTGCAAATACACCAAGTCCTGCTTTCACAAACATAAGAAGAAATGTTTCTTTGCTTCGAGCTTCAAATCTCTTCCAGTCATCGCTCAGTTCAAAATCCTCCATCCAGACTTTTCGAGACTTTTTTTGCTGAGACAAAGTGGCTGCTCAGCCTGTGCCCAATGCCTCTCCCCAAGCCCCTGAGGCTGCTCTACCTTTCAAAGGCAATCCTCAAAGGCTTTCTCTTTCAAAACTTACTAAGACACAATGTAAAACATACCCACTTACACAGGCCCTCGGTTTAGGTGCCAAGAGGTGCTCGTGCCCGAAGGAGCAGCCCCCAACCTTTCAGCTACCTACTTCCACAAAGCAGCTTAGATGTTTTTCATCCTGCTCTAACTGAAGGGCAGCCTTGATGCCCAAATCATGAAATTTGACACGCAATAACTTGCCAATATGTACAGCTTCAGGCTGCACACGCCCCAGTGCCAGCCTTTTACTCCTTGTTTTCAGGTTAACTACAGTCTTTATTCCAGTGACTACAGCAGTTCTAAAAAGAAAATAAGAAAACCCCAAGATACAGCACAGTCCAAATGTAAATCTGGATCTTATTCAATCCATCAGAAGAAGTGAAGACAGCATAAACACTCGCTTATTTAGAAGGCTCCCAGTGCCAGGAATAACGATGGCTGAGACCTCACCAGCCAGACTGCAAAGTTGCTTTGGGTCACTTTGTGTCAACTCTGGGTTAAAGCCCCATTGGGACCTGTGCTCTGGGTCACCTTCCCTCATCTCCCACCACCCAGACAGAGCATCACAAATCAGACCAACACATGAATCTGCTCCATCATCCCCCTAAAACCAGAGCTGTGCAGGGCGACCTGAACGCACTCCAACACAGACCGTGCGGAGAGACTCAGTGCTGCTCTGGGAAACTCGGTTCCAACAATGCTCCATGCTTGAGGCAGAGCTGAACGTGCCTTTGAAGGAACACAACTGGATTTTCATAGTTCTGTCCTGGATTTAAAAAAAAACAACCTGTAAATCTGAGGTGACTGTATTTACTTCTGCACTTACACCATGGCCCAGCTAAGTCATCCAGGTATGTGAACTGATCATATTTCAAGGCAAGGGATGCACTTCAAGTGTTGCTGACCCCTCATCTCTGGACACACCTCCCCCCCCCATTTTAGGTCCTTCCTCCCGTTTGTTTTGTTAACCATGGGCTTTCTCAGGGCCTGGATAACTCTGCACCACACTGCTCTGTCCCCAAGAAAGGCAAATTAAATCACTCATCTTGCTGCATATATTGTGCACCTCAGCTCCAGGCACTTCTGGACACCAGACAACTATTTAACTGCTGCTCCTTACTGATTGCCATATCTTTTCCACCACTCTGACTTCCAAACAGAAAAATAAATGAGGATTTGGGTCTTCATAAAAGAGTGATGATCCTGACCAAACAAACTGCAGATTTGTAGGAGACAGAGAGAAATAAAGCCATGCTGGAAAACACCTGAAGTTTTGTACTCCAAGAGGGAAAGATGCACAGGATAAACATTTCACATATGGGTACTGCATGGGAGAAATGTGTGTAAACAGCTCCTAAAGCCAGTGGTGTCAAGTTCCTAAAATCGTGTAAGAGCAAACACATGGACCCACTTCCAATACAAATACTGTCCTTACTTTGATTTCATCACTGATGAAAATGCAGTATACAAACTGAAAACAAGCAGTGGCAGCACAGAACGAGAACAGCAAATACAATCCACATTTAAACAAGAACTGTATATAAACTGTACGTTTACCTAAGTGCTGTTTCAGAGTTTCAGTTCAGACTTTTATAGTAGGTCCCTCTGAGAAGCCACTGGCTTTTTATTGCTTTTTACAGATTCCCCCTGCAAGGATTTGTAGATATTTGTCTCATCCTATTGGAAACCAAAGAAGCTGAACCAATAACTTCTTTTTTTTTTTTTTTTTTTTTTTAATTTAAGAATAAAAAAAGATAAAAAAGGCAAGCAAAACCAGACTTCAGCAATAAAGTAACTTCCCCAGGAAGAAGAAAAAAAAATAACATGATTGCGTGCTGCTTTGGAAATGGTCCTGAGAAACCACAAACCATCAGTCCCATAGGAGTTGTAAGAGTTTAATAATAAAGGCTTAACACAGCCTCAATACCACATACCATTACAGCAATACACTCCACAGGCCAAGCCAAACAGGGAATATGAGAATCCATCACAACATAAGGCTGTAATTTGGCACATCCTCATTCGGATGCTCAAGCTCTGAGGTCTGAGTTGCTTTCCATGCATAATCCATGTGAGTTTCTCATTCCATATCCCTGCTCTCCAGATACTCCTATGGACTCCTACAGAACTGCACCCCGTATTTAATAATGTTTAATGTAATTTCTACCTCCAGAGCTTGATCAGAGACCAGATATCCTGCAGAGCTCCATCAGCTGGAATGGGGATGGCAACTGCAGTAACATTAACAAATAAAATTTTGATTCAGAGTCAGAGGGAAAAGGAAAAAAATTAGGTGCTTTATTTTTACTGCAGAATTAGAAGACTATCCATAAGGGTCTGTCATTCAGCTGTCTTCCTTTTTCTACTGAGTACTGAAAAGGACAGGATCAAACACCCCAACAGCCATCAACATTTATTTTCTATTTCAGATCAATATTCTAGAACATGATACATACCAGAGAAGAAACACTCAATGCATAAGACTCTTCATAACTTGCTGACGTAGAAATGAGTAATAAGAAAAATTATTCTCATGTTTTATCTAGTCAGGAAATGAAGCTCACTCTTAAAAAACATGCTACTGTCAGGATTCATTTGGCAAGAAGATCTGCCTTAGAACATCTCCTGCCCCAAAGAAAAACTTATTTTGACTAAGACCCATTCTTATCATGACAGTGCAACATTCTGGATAATTCTTATACCCAAGGAACTGAACACAACTCTGTGTTAAGAACACTGGTCAGTGCAATAACATCTTTTGTACCACAGCCTCAAGGATGTTCCAAGTTACTCATATTAGTTATTTAAAATGCAAGGCACTAATTAAGGCACCCCTAAGCACCACTTCACACAACATCAGTGAAGGTCCAAGAAAACATATATATTAGTAATCTCAACTCCTACACACCCCATCTGTGAAAAACAATCAGTAGTGCTCCCATGTTTAGACACCACAAGGAGTTAAGATCTCAAGTGTACTGTTTGAGCAGCGTAATCCTAACATTTTCAATATCTAAGATAAAAAATATACCATGATGACACACAGGAAGCACAGGCACGCTTCCTAATCACAGATGTGACAGCTAATAGCAGCAAATAAAAGGACTGCAAGTTTTGGCAAGCAAAACATATGCAGAGTTTCAGTCCAGTGCTGTCTGCAAGTGATAGGAGACCCAGGCTCAAAGTTCAAACTCAGCCCCTTTATGGGAAGGAAAAAGTCACTTGGCAACAGGACACATCTTCAGCAACAGGAAACATCTTATTGCAAAGAAAAGAACATTTCCAATAAACTCTGGATTTAATAGATTGTTTTAAAACAAGGCTGCACTAAATTTGAATTCCTGTCCTGTGTGCCAGCTGACTGCACTGGTTTCAGTACCGAGGTGTGGGAATGGGCTGGAGCCATCCAGGTCCCACACCGAGAACCCCGACACAGCCCACGGAGGCTCAGCACAGCCCCTGCTCTGGGCAGGGCAGGCACAGCTGCTTCACAGCTTGTCTCTGCACACCCATGGGCAAACTAAACCACAGCCAACAGGGCCAGTTCTGCTATAACCCGTGCAGCCCTGAACAAATCCCTTGATTAAATTGTCTCTCATCTATAAAAATAAACAATCTGCTTTTTTTTCCAAAGACCCTTGGATAAAAGGCTTGAGAGCCAAGAATGGATACAGCGAAGTATTAGCACTTGTCTGGGGGAATTTAATGTTACATTGTAAACAGAAAGTAATTCTCCATCACCTCTCAATTTCCTGTAATTTAATTGAAAATACAGCTCTTTTAGTGATACAGAACTTGAGAGACGTGTTAATATTTCTTTAACGACTATTTATGAATTTCATGGAACCTGACCAACCTTTACACTTGCTGCTTTGTGCACTGCTCCTTTCTCATCAGGGCATTTGTAGTGAAGTGGCAAACGAACTACAGAAGAAACAACACTCATGTTCCAAACAGATGTATTTTTAAAACGGTCCAAGCGTGCCAATTTTATTTATTCTGCAATGAATGAATGGAATGAAAAGATGTGGCGTCCTGTGCCAGCTGGCAAGTGCTTCAGAAGGATATTACACTGCCATTGTCTTCAGCAGGGCCCAAATAACTGTTTGGTAGCAAGAAGGGCTGGTATGTTTTACTCATAAGATCAGTATTTATTTGGATCTTCTACATAACTTCGCAGGGCCGTGACCAACAGGCTGAGCATCCAAAATGTGCAGCTCCCTGTGCCAGGGCAGGGCCAGCAGCATCAGCCTCTCCCACTGCTCCTTCCAGAAGAGAGATGGACAGTTCCCAAATACAAAGGAGAAGGGGAGATCAAGGTGCTGAAGGTGTTGAATGAAAACATACATGGCTTTGAGGAACACACCTGGAGAGAAGGTACAGAACTACCACAAAGTCACAAAAACACCCAGGCCAAACTCTACCAAGAGAGCTGGTATCCAAGAGGTTCTTTCCCCTGATGGAGAGAAATCCCAAGCAGATTCCTAGTATTTTAAGGAGCTCATGATCTCCTAAGCCAAGCTCCATATTTTAGTCTGAATTATTATTGTAGCACAAAGTCAGTCTAGTCCCAAATTCCACAGTGGAACATACAATAAATTACAAAACACTAAAAATTTCTCTCTTCTAAGATAACAATCTGTGTGGCAAGACAGAAAATGGATATTGGCAGTTGGGGAATTACACAGCACGAAGAAAATTAATTCTGTATTTTCACATTGCAAACAAAATATATATTGTTAGCTTAGATACTATAAAATCTAAAGCATTCATAATCAGAAATAAATTGCTTCACTCTTGTAGCACTTTTATCAAATGTGGACATGAGATTTTACCTTAACAAAACACTGTTTAAGAGCTGTGTCTTAAACTTACATATACTCACCCAACTATCAAGAGGGCTCTGGAAGGCTGATGCACATTATTCGTTGTTTTACATAAATAAAGATATCTGCAAGCAATTAATGACAATCAACAACTATTTTAATAGCCTTGTCTTGGTTTTACACCTACTGGAACCACTCAACTATTTTTTTTTCCTCCCTCACATGGAAAAAACCCTTTTCCTGTGTGTTGGCCTTTCCGAGCCAGCGCTCAGGAACCCCTCCTCTCCCAAAAGCAGAAGTACAAATACTTCCATCAGGAAGCTCACGTTCTGGAGTTTGTTTTCAAAATGATCTACAGCTCACGACACTGAGCCAATGGCCAAAAGCCTCCCAAAGCCTTAAAAAGCACACAACATCTGGCCCAGCTGCCAGAGGAACCTCCAACAAGGTCACATTCATGGCTTTGCAGGGGTACTTGTCACTTCTCTTGTCCTTGCCCAGAGCACAAACAAATGACAGGAAGGAGCAAGGTGCAAGAAAAGTGTATGAGCATAAAACATCTTCTGAATACAAGTGCTTTATAGGCACCTTCTCCAGAAAAGGGCCCTGTTTGAATTTCTCCCGCATTACAACGACCCAGATCGTTTATTATCATGAAAGGTGATACTGAACAGAAAGTCTGCTGGATTCACTGTTCACTCACCTTTTTTTTTTTTGCAGTTTGGGGCCAGGGGGAAGTTTGGGGGAATTTGTGTAGTTTTTAACAGCATCGCCACAACTGATTCCAAAATCCGAGGAGTGTGTGATTTTATAGGTGGTGGATGCACAGAGAGACATACCCAGCATAAGTTCTTCCCCAGCTGAGTGGTTTGAGGAGCAGCTTGTGTGCCTTCAGATTATCTTTACCTTACAGACACACTGACTGGTCCACAAAGGGCATTATGTCTACACAAAAGCCGAACATCAACACAAGCAAGTCGGAAATAAAGATGCTCCCAGAGTATCTGCTTGACTATGGAAGCTCCCATACTCAAGGGGAAAAAAACAACAAAAAAATCCTCCCCCTCAAAAAACACAGTAACTTTGAACAATGCACACAGAGACTCTCATTTCCTACTATTTTCTTTCACAGAAGTGTTTGATTTGAATTTTAAAGAAAAGGTTCATCAAAACATAAGAAAAATAACCCAGAGATGGGCTAAATCCTGTCAGTAGGGCCTCATTTCCATGTGCCAAAATTTTAGGGTAATGAAAAACTTATTGAAACAGCAGCTGCAGGGGTGGAAGTTGATCACCACACCACCCAGCCCCTGGACAAATACAGCTGGAGACAATCTAAAGGAAAAGTGTTCCTCCTATCACACCACGTACAAAAATACAATGAATCCCTTTAAATTAGCACTTGGCAGAGAAAAAAGGCAGGGAGGAAAAAAAAAAAATTAAAATAATTCCAAGGCACCCAGAAGGTTGAATAAGAAGCAGCATTGGTT
>JAWWES010000006.1:10619240-10634338 GCA_035583135.1 Lophotriccus pileatus
ACAAGGCCTACGAGGAGGGTCTGAGGGAACGGGCTTATATTATATTGTACTATAACTTTGCAAAGTCTTGCTCTGTTTGTAAAAATAATTAAGATTTTTCAAGGTATTTTAAACCTGAAAGAATTGGACATTAAAATGACTTCATGGTTTATTTTCCCCTAGTTTACCATATCTGCACACATAACACAATACGAAAATGTTGGGGTTTTTTTCCCACTTTTTGCATGTTACCCACGTATGCACACAACTGTGAGTGTACCACAGTTATATTTAGTAAAAGAGCTCTTTTTACTACTAAGCTTGCAATGGTAATGGCTAAATAGAATCAGAGAGAAATATACAAATAAAAATTCAGGTGAAAGAAGCACAAAGGATTCTGCTTTTTTTTTTTTAAACAGAATAAAGACAGACACGGAGATTCTGCTCCAGAGAAAAATCCACTGCCTTCTTAATTTGCTACAAAAATGAGTCAGGAAGGGATTGACTGGTCACTCCAAACCAGCCTTAATTTACCTCTCAGGATCAGGAGCCAGAAGACAGAGTATTATTAAGGTTTTCTGAGCTTCAAAACGACGATACAAGAAAGCAGCAGAAAAGAAATCAGCATCAATCACATGCTAATTCTGAATATTTCCCAAGCCTAATTCCAAATCTCACCCTGCTTTGCTGGAATAAATCTTTCGTCTTCAGGCTGATCTTGTATCAACAGTTACCTCATGCAAACCTAAGAAGTACAAAGATTAGTTGCTTTCAAAGAAATAATGTAATATAATATGTGCACTTGATCTTTCAGGTGCTTACAACACAGGAAACATTTGGAAGAGCACAGCTTCCACCAGGATATATTTTTTTCCTAGTAAGTTCACATAAAGAAATTTAATACCTTGAAGTACTATTCATTATCCTTCCTAATCTGGCTTTCTAAAATCTTGGCTAGTCACACATTCTTAAGTCTTCCCAACCTCTATATAGATCCTAAATCATTTTCTGAACCCAGATAAATTCCTAAGAGCCTCACATTGTGATTTCTACCCAGAGTTAAACAAACACTCACTCTACCATCTTCTTAACGTTTTTTTAAAAGCATAAACAAATAGGAGAATGGGACAGGAGAAACAACAGCACCACTGACCCCACTGTCAGCTTTCTGAGACCTCCTGCTGCCGGGGCCTCTGGTCTGAGCAGGCACAGCCGTCCTTACAGGAGACCTTTACCAGTGACAGAGGGGCAGAACTTACCTAGACAGATTTTGCCATGAAACATGAGAGACCTATACAACAGGATGTGCCTCTTAACACAAACTTGTCTCCCAACAATTTTATTTTGCTTCCCTCCTTAAAGTACGTGAAATTAAACTACAGTGGTTCTTTGGAAAATCATAAACGTGTCATCATCACCCCTTGGCAGAGGACTCCAGCATTTTTTGGTCTTCGGTTTCCACAGACATTCTACCTGAAGAAAAGCAATTCAAAATATCAAATGTGTCCTTACTCTTTATTCCCCTCCTCTGCTTCAACCTCTGTAAAAAAGGGATCTCGGGATTAGAAGCATCCAGATTTTTATCCACAGCACAAACCCATGAGACAAGATTAAATAGTTAGAACTTGTCTTCTTTCTCCTCGGCAAAAGTCCTTTAAATAAAGCAAGCTGTTCTGTAAATAAATGAAGTAACAAAGCCTGGTTTCCTATAAATTTTAGAATTGTCTAGATTTTCTTCCCTCTACAACAACACAAGCAGGGTATTCAAAAGCTTACACGGCTGCGTAATATCTTCAATCTCCCTGCATTCTTTGGGCATGTGAAGAGTTTCAAGTGAATGTAAAAGGAAAAAAAAAATAATAAAATCCAGCTTTTAGGGTGAGACATCAAAGACCTTGTGAACTGGAGTGTCAGGAGGCAAAACCAGAAACTCGTCACAAGATGGGACTCGATCAGATAACGAAAATAGCTACTGGCAACAGCTGCTAGCAGTGGACTGGATATAAATAGCAAGGTTTCTCCAAATTAAGTCCCTCCAAAACCAAGTGACTCTTCCACAGAAGGTGTTTTTTTTTTAAACGCAACATTTACAAACGTTCACCCGCTCCGGAACGCTCCGGGTGTTTGGTCTGGGGGTTTGTTAGGGGTGGTTTGGGTGGATTTTTGTGGTGGTTTTTTTGGTGGTGTGTTCCTGCTGTTTTTTAACCCCCCACCTGCCGCAGCCGCCGCGGGCTCTGCTGCCCCCGCGCGGTGCCCGAGAGCTCCCGCGCCCGCCGGGATCCCGGGATGTTCCCGCAAAAACACCGCTTGGAGCACGTCAGTCTGCCTGGCATGTCTTGAAAATAACATTTTCTAAAGAGCTGGAGGGAGAGGGAAGAGAAGGGAAGTGTTTTCCCACTGTATCGGCTTAGCCACAGGCTCAGCGGAAACTTTTCCGGCAAGGCAACTCCAGAATTCATTTCACGTTACCTCGCCTGTCGTGCTGTTTAGTCCTCAGAAAGATTAAATCATTTAACTGCAGGGGGGAGGAAAAAAAAAACATTTAAGAGCACAGAACCAGGCAAAAAATTATGCAGAAAGAAAAATCACGGTATGCCACGCAACTTTCACTTCAAGAATGAGGTAGGACGTGCCCCTAAAAATCACTGCTTAGAGGAACAGACCGGTGTAACAGGGGGGGAAAATGGCTCACAAAGAAAGAAGTAATAGAGATACCACAGCAGACAATTACAGGTGCACTGGACAGAGTTCTCAGGGAGAGAAATCTGACAGTAAATGTCACACATGCACCGAACATTTTCACACTCTTCCAATCCTAACGGTCCGCCACACGTGCAGGGACAGCCAGCTGCAGGGTAAGCTCTGTCTTACAGGTGTTTGTCTGTCTCTTCCAGGCAACCAATGGAAAAATTCAAATTTTATCATGCAGCTCAGACTTCTAAAGAGGTCCTCGAGGAAAGAAACCATCACAAGATTAGTTAACGCTGAACAAGGACAAGGATAAGTAAAGCTACTTACAGGGTAATTCCATTCCTGCAAAGGCACAAACAAACATTGCTGCTGAGCATTAGTGCAGAATTATGTCAAAACTACCAGTTAAATACACAATGGCCAAGAGGCTTTTTTTTTAACAAAAAAAAACTTACCCACACTGTTACACATTAAAATCAAAGTAGCCCTAACTTTCTGAAATGACATTAAAGTCTGCAGTGAAAAATTCTTATTGTAGCTCCTTTTAATGCTACAATTATAAAGTTTGCTAGAAGTGAGTGAACTTCCCAATCATAAAAACATCATAGACAGTACTTAGCCCTTGTTTATCAGCTATTTTTAATTCTTCCTCTTTAAAAAAAAAAGTTTTAGTAACTAAATCAAGAAGCTTAAGATATTTAAAGGTCAAAAACCCACTAGCCTAAAGGCAACCCCTTCATATAACGGCACAGTCTCTATTCACAGAAGCACAAACTGTTTTACAATATAACCTGCTGTAATTATTAAATTAACTTTGTGGGAAATAAAATACACCGCAAGCAGAAGTAATATTTTACACAGAACTGAAGCTTTCATATTTTTGAAGCATCCTTAAATACGAAGCAAAAATCAGTAAACTCAATCAGAATTAACAAATTTTTTTCACTATAATTCAATTTTCAGTCTTTACATTGCACTAACTCAGGCTTCTGCTTCTAATGAAGCACCTGACCCAAACACAAAAGCTCTGAGCTGAAAGACATAGAAAATACTGTTATAATGAGTCATAATGAAAAATAATAAAAGCCTTTCCAATGCTCAGATAAGGCACTTCTAACAGAGATTATGGCAGCAGTGCTAAGAGAGAGAAGCAGCATTACTAATTTTCCAGCAGTTTAATAGAGAACCGCCTATGCTCCACTTGGAACATGATGGAATTGTGAGAGGCAAGTCTCACAAGGCTGAAAAGTCTTTGCAACCAAATTCACAGTAATTAGATTTCTAATTATACCTAGAGCATTAGTGATTCCTGTGGTTAAAAACCGCCTGAACCGTTTTGTCACTTCCCTCCTTCTGAAAGCTCAGCCTTGCATTGTTCGAGCAGAAATTCTGGACGTTTAAAAAAGATGTGTGTTCGGGCACAGACTGAAGTTAAAACAGAAGAAAAGAGTTCTTGTGTATGGAGAGCAAAGTTAAACTTTTCCATTATGGAAAAAAAAAATACTCCCTTCAAAAAAAAAAAGAAAAAGGCGGCTGTGGTATTGATGCACCTGGAAAGCACAAGTACAGAGCCTCTGATGTGGTGAATGTGAAGGTTCAAGAGCCCCAAACCAGCATTCCCAACAGTTAAAGCTGTACAGTTAGCTCTTAAGGCACTTGCAGGGATGCATCTGAGGCAGTTTCTGGCAGCAGCTTCCATCAGTCACACCGTACACCCCAATTACTACATCACTCCACCGGCACTGCCCGGGCAGACCGTGTGGTTTATCATCGATTCAGCACTTTGAAGTGCTGCTGTGTTCTTACAAGCATCAAAAAACCTCTTCCTCAAGAAAGCAAGTTCAGTGTGTTGCTGCTCTCCTGAACCAGGCAGACACAGAATGTGCAGTTACAGGACAGGGAGTCTCATTTGGCCAACTGGACACGAGACGAAAAACCTTGAGACCTTTATTCTATTCATAGCTCTGCCCTTGAGCTGCTGCGTGACACAGAAAAATTCGACTTTCCTGTGCCTCAGCTTCCTCCACCTTCCTGAGGCAAGTCTATTTATCACTCTGCATCTTAAGAAACGTTTCTCAGTACATTTTTTTCGTTAGTGTCTCTAGGCACCATCGCAGCTGAGAAGCAATATTTATGTAGCATTTTAAAGCAATTCTTAGATTGATTCATTTGTGACAAAGACAAAAAGATGCAACTGCAGTTATAAATTATTAACTTTGCCAGCATTTATTTAGAGTAAGCCTTCATATGCAGGAAGCCATCAGCTACTTACTTACCTGTTGTGAAAACTCAGTTTTTATTGATTTCTGTGCCATCTTGTTTGCATAGTGCTTTGAGAAAAAGATACTCCTCAGAACATGCACACTCACTGCAGTTAGACAAGATGCCAGTTAAACTTTTCTGTGATTATTAACTCCTTTTGTCCTGTGAGCGATTAAGGGGCACACTTCCTGCACTGCTGCAGTTCGGATGGCTCACATGTTTAATCAGTGTCCAAACACTGAAATCCACAGGGTAACAACTGTGAAAAGCTGATCTGCTGTAACAGGGACTGAGTTAAAGTAGGAGGGATCCTAGCATCATATGGAAAAAAAAAATTAAAGATAAGAAACATGTGTGATTATGAGCGCTTAAAAATAGAAATTGCTAATTTTAACACATTCTGATATTATTTTTTTTTTGCAGTTGAGCAAGAAATGCTAAATTCTGACCTTCAGAGACATACATGTCTTGGGTTGTCTAGGCATTTAGTTATTCAAAATACCACGAAACTGGTTAAGAAACATCCTGTAGTTTCCACACCTGACTGGAATTTTGGCACCGTCCTCACGCACTATTACTTCCTCAGGAAAGCAATGCATACAAGAGCAATATAATCATCTAGTGCCACGAAGGAGCAACCACTTGAAATCAGCTACCTCGGGTTCCAACGCCTATTCAGGATGTTCATGCACGGTACAAATTACTTTTTGCTTGATGCCTGGATGCACAATTACATTCCTTCTGAAGTGCAGACGAGATACATAATTCATAGAGAGCTATACCTCACGACCCAAGTGTATTTGTCCTTGCAAGTCATACCCAGGTTTGGCTGCTTTATTGCCTCAGCTTGACACTGTGATGTACACCCGGACTGCAGTGAGAAAAAAATGAGATGTTACAGTGACAAGGTTGGCAGAAGGTGACAGTCTGGGAAAAAATCTCCTCTGCAAAGCATCCCTAGGCGTGACAGACATGGTCAGAACCAGCACTAAGGTCACGGTCAGAAGATCACGGCCAAAGCAGCTGCTCAGCTCGAGACAAATCACAAATTACCTCCTTTGTCCCAACAGAACTGACGCGAGGCGGAACTGAAATGGGCGTGGAAGGTGCCCAGAGCCAGCCTGACTGCATTAAAGCCCAGGGAGAAAAGTCCATGTGATCTGTTCTACAAAATGAGTGACGGGATGGAGCCCCCACGAAGGCTGGTAACACCTTAATCACCACAGCCACTGCTGCAACGGCCAGAGGGGAGGACTGCGAACCCGAGGGGATGCACGGTGAGGAGAAGGAGGAGAGGCAGAGAACCGCTCACCAGCAGGGATGAGACAGCCCTCACAAAGAGGTATTGTTTCCAGCTGAACACATTGCTGAGGGGTTCACAGTCAGCTGAGATGAACAAGTCCTTTCACCTCTGAAAGCACTCAGCTGCAGAGCAATTGCTACGAGAGGTAAAGTGCTTTCACTGCAATGTACCTTTCCAGAATATAGAAAACTGCTGACTTTGACCTCTGAAAACATATTAGAGGACACAGCTTCGGCTGTATGTAAGACACTGAGTGCTGTCCCTTATGAACAGTATCCCAGTCTGCCTATTCAAAGTCACAGGAACCCTTCCCAAAAAAACTGCTGGGGGAGAAAACGTACAGGAGTTGAGCAAGTGAAGCAAAGTCAGGCTGAGGTCAACTCAGTGAAACAAATAAAAATCATACTCTGTTTTAAACTGGGCAAGTTCCTCAATGTACCCATCAGCTAGTCATCACACAAATGGGCAGAAGGGATTTAGAAAGGCTGGAACAGGGACTGAAACAGCAGCAAGACTGTTGCTGTCAAGAGAAGCAAGAGCAGCTCACTGTTTCAGGATACAAAAGTAAGGCCCAGCTGTGTGTAGGGAGATGGAGAAGTATTCCTTCACCTTGCTTTTCTGTCTTGCTGAAAAGTCATCATTTGTTCAGAACTAAAACAGCAACCCAGGGCTGAACAAGCTAAAATGAACACAGAACAAAGATGAGCACGGGCACAGCACCACGGCCACCCCTCAATCCACAGCACGCTTCGGGTGCTACGCCCTTAATGCCCTTCACCAAATCTGCTCCTTAGAGGTTCCTAAAGCTGGAAAAGCGTTCAGGGAGTTCTCCTCCTGTGAAGAAATCCCAAGGACGAGGCAACATTATGCTTGCTCCCTCTCTCAACAGCTTTGTCACGCATCATTTCCCGTTGCCCCTGCAGAGTTTCGTCCTGCACCGTTAACGTTACAGCAGCACTAGAAATTCCTGGAGAGACAGCAGGGTCATAAAGGAACGTTGGGCATTTCACTAAACAGGCAGTAACAGACCAGAAAAAGATGAAGCACTTTCATTCCTCTATTCCTCTTGTCTGCCCTGCGATGTGCTGCCTTCTAAAAGGCAGAGAGGTGCTCATGAATTTTTTTAAGTTTTCCTTTTAACTCTCGCAAGTTCTGACTCTTACTCACTGAGCAGACTGTCTCTTCTGCCCTGGTGGCACACAGACAGTGCCTCAGGTGAGCCAGGAGCGCACACATCTGCTCCCAGCCAAGGAAAAAGCAGCTGGCACAATTACAGCTGTGTAAGACAACACCACAACGGAGCATCCCGAATTGCAGGAGTTGAAGTTTAGCCATGCTGCTTATTCTGGCAGGCAAATAGGGAGCACAGAGTAACTTTAACAGCAGCAGCAATTTCTGGGCACCAAATCCATTTTTCTGTGTTCTGCACAGATAAGAGAATCACCCACCATAGCTAGTACACTTAAAGCTTTAAGTTTCAAGCTGAACACAAGTGGAATATTTCAGTCCAATAAGAGAAATCTTCTAGAAAAGTTAAGCTACTTTACCAGACAACTCTTAACTTCTATTTTTACATCTTTGTTTCTAATACTCACTGCTGCCTCAATAACATTACTTGCTATTTTCAGCGTTTCAAAAAAGTGTCACAGTGATCCTCAAATCCCTAAAGCATCCAAAAACCAGCCATTCCTTAAAACTGTAGCTGGATCCATGTTATGAGAACTTTCTAAACATTTGTTCTCAGTTTTGATGCAGAAAGTACAACACTAACACACAGGACAGCCGAGCAGATGAAACAAACCTTGAGTTACTAATAACTCAAACATTAGAGAAGTCACAATAATCCATCTCAAGGCTGTTCCAGGTTCTCTTCCTGCAAAGCAAGAAAAGTAACTGTTTCAGGAAACTTAAGACTGCTGCATAATAATGTCCAAAACAGTCTTTTTCTTAAAAAAGCTTATGCCCACAAGGTTAATCTTTCAGTCTTTCCAGCCTGGGAAGCAGAGCCAACAGCAATAAAGTCTGCCTTAAAGAACATACAGGCACACACACCCCTAAAGAAAAGGCCTAGGATACAGCTGCTGAGCAATTAAAATGTTTACTATCACCATTTCCTTACCACCCTTCACAACAGCAGCATGAGTGCCTTGTAATTCCTGCAAAAAAAACCCTCAAAACAACAAGATAAGCCCCCTCACCCACCTAACCACCAATTCAGCCATCTCAGCTCAAACCACTTTAATCAGAGATTTATGCTCCCAGTGCCAAGCTGTTATTTTTTTTACAGGAGCACTCCTGCATTCCCATCCTCTGGCAGAGGCAAGTAGGACAGTCGCAGCAGAACACAAAACCCATGCCATGCCTCGCTCCACAAAGAAGACAAGTTTGTCTCCGTGGCCTAGTTGCTCACACACCGACAGCGTCTCCTCACTGGTTTTCATCAAACCACAGGACGGAAAGAAGCCAGAGGCTGGTGTTTTGCAAGATCCACTCCCTTGAGGCAGCACAAATGATGCCCCCCAGCACCTCGAGGCATAACAGCTGTTTCCACAGTGGGTACCACCACACGCACCGCGGGAGAAAGGGCGTGCAGGTCCCACAGCCTTGTAAGAAGACACATTTCTTCAGCAGGTTTTTAGATGCTGATGCAAAAAAAGTGACAGAAATACCGCTTGGGTTCAAAGGAGGCAAACCAGTGTTTATATTAACGATAAAGGTTTGATTGCTTTTGATTAATTTAGCCTTTTTTTTTGCTGCAAGACTGGTTTCCATGGAAATGCAGGCAGACTAAAAACCTGCAAGAAGTGAGTCAGTTTTGCCTGTTTATGTCTCTTCGGTTCCCATGGAAACAGACATTAAAAAAAAAAAAAAGTAATAAAAAGGATAAGGGTCCTGAAATACCTTCAGAAAATCTCTTCCCAGAGCTTTATCTCTTTGGCTTCCTTTCCAGAACTAGAGTTGAAAATAACACAGAGCAACAGATGACAGAGTAGTGACTGGATTTTTTTTATGGAGACATCAACAGAACGTATCTGGAAATGTTTCAAAAACCACATTCAAACTGACAAGCTCAATATATATAGCTACAAATTGTATTAACTTAGGTTTTGGCAAAAGCACCTAAAGCAGAGTATCTATTTCTTTAAATTAATTCCATGCTAATGTAGAGACACACAATGGAGAACAAGAAAACAGCATCACACTGTCCTTGTCTGAAATACATTTCAATACTTTGAGAAAGGGGGAAAAACCAAAAAGCTGCTTTGGGGGAATGAGTCCAATATTTCCATAGCCAGGGCATTTCTTTAAGGGAATCATTCCTTCCTTACAAGACATGCATTTTGAAGTTGCCAAATCAGCTCTACACACACCAGGTTAAGTAACAAATACCAGTATTAAATTTGTTATGAGTAAAAATGCTTTTCTCCAAGCTGATAAAGCAAACCTAAGGGGCCCAGACTCCATCTCCCACTGTACTTTTCACAGACAGTGGTGCACCTTCCCACGAGCTCTCTTCCTCACACTGGTACACATAATACCCTCCTCCCTCCTCAGAGCCAAAAGCATCAGGGGAAGGTGGAAGGAACAGGATGGGAAATTGTTAGGACAGAGGCTGCAGTGCACCTCTCAGAACCTCAAAGCCTGATCCAGCCACCACAATTACTACGCAGGAATTCCCTGGCAACCGAGTGTCCAGAGACACAACGAGCAGAGAGAGGTGGGAGCATCTGCTGCTCTGAGATCCTTCTGGAATGCTCAGGGCAGCTCAGCCCGACCACAAACCTTTTGCTTCCTTGTTTGTCTGCCACATCACACAGTTCCATGTGCTCAGCACACCTCATCAGATGGTCCTACAGAACCTGCTGCTACTGCCCTGTCTGGGAAGAACATGCAAGGACAGTCAGAGACTGAAGCTGAGACACAAAAACCGGGAGAGAGAAAAAGAAAAGCTCAACCTCTGTCCCAAACACTACTTATCCCAACAATCACAACTCAAGGGCCCTCCTGAATGCACACAAGTGTTACAACATCTCGTTCCTGTACTTGGCCTCTGCTCTGAGAACTAACAATATATTGCCACCGGCACCAAACAAGGCTTTGGGAGAGAGGGGCAGCAATCACTGGAGCTCTGCCTTTAATGCAAGAAACAGCTGAACTTAATTCAATGTTAATTAGTGCACATTAGCCAAATTCAATCTATTCTTGTCACAGGAAAGATAAGCCCTAGAGAATCAACTATTCCTTATTCCCCTTCGTATTTTGGCAAGGTGTAGAGTTGCACAGCAAGGAGAACAGTCTCTCAGAACTCAAAAAGGCATCACTCAAAGAGGACGAATTTAAGAGAAACATTGATGTGCATCTTTCAGTCTATTTTGAAGTTTAGCCTCCTTTCTTGCAGAGGTCAGAAGTGCATACAAACAAATTATTTTGGATATTCACTGACTTTCGCAGCTAAATACACAAACACTCAAGTCTCAGAGAGACCAGATTCTTTCAGAGTCACCATTCAAATTCATTCATAACAACAACACGTGCCAGCATTTTCTAAAACATTAAGTGAACCAACCACACAGCGAGCAAGAAGATCGAGTGTTTTCCACCATACTCTATGGCAAATTCTTTTTGTTTCCATTATTAAAGACAGGTGTCAAGTTCACTAAAACCAGTCTCTGAAGAGATTGCAAGGGTGTCAGATGTCCGGGTCAGATTAGTTTCGTGCCTCCTCCAGCACAAAGAGCAGAACAGAACAGAGGAATGTGACTGCTGAAGCTAGGGAGTCACTATTAAACAGAAAAAAAAGACACTGGTCACAAGAAAAGAGAAAATAATTTAATAAAAAAGCAACGTACATGCAATGAACAATCTTGAATCATTAAGCACACAAAAAATTACCACATCTGACTTAGTTTTTGCCTTTGGGGACCTCAGCATTATCGCATCAATCTTGATGAAATTTACAAGGTCACACACTGAATTCAGGAAACCACTGCCCTGTGCACTGAACTAGGCAAGGCTCCCCTAAGCAAATAGAAAGTGTAATTGTCTCATTATACTTTGTATCATATTACACATGCTCAAGGAAGTTTAATCGCAGTTAAGTAAGTCAATTCAAGTCTGTAATTTGTTAACTTCCAACTGTTTAGAAACTTAATATTAACTCCTGGTATCTAGTTTCCCAGTAAGGACTTTGACATTTGTATTTTGAATCCGCGTAAGTTCCTCCTGTGTAAAATCATATGATAAATAAACTGGGGTTTGGTACATACAAAGCTCTGAAGACCAACTGAAAACAGGGACCATCTTCACTGCTTCGAAAGTAACAGAGAAAATTTTGTCCTCTTACCCTGGACTGCTGTTCACACTAATATTTCAAAGAGCTTCACCTGATATTTAAGACACAATCCATAAAAGTGTCTAGAAGGAACAACAGTCAGAGTTGATTCAGGCTGTACAACTGATAAAGATCAATAATCTACATCCTAAATCTAAAGCGTCATCGCTTTGTCTGTGCACTGCAACTCCCAAGAATACATGAACAATACATTTCACACAAAAGGTTAATAAAAAGGAGACACACACACCAAACAGAAGGTCTGTGATGTCACCTCACAGTGCTCCTGCCAGAACATCCTGGCTACCCAAAACCAGCCAACGCACTCCAACTAGGCTGCGACTTAAAGTCATCTTTCCAGGTAACAGCGTTCCATTTACAGAAACCCACAGCATTTGCACATAGATTTGCAACCCTGCATCACAGAGTTACCACAGAGCTCCCCAGTGACTGGCAGGGCGTGAAACAACAAATGGCACACAAAGCTAAAGGCACAGAAACTTGGAGGAAGGCAGAACCCCCCCCCAGCACTTTGGTGTACGACACAAACGCGAAGCTGTTCCTCCACGTGTAACAAAGACCTCACATAACCTGTGGCATGAAGGGGTTTTTTGAAGGCCTTGGGAAGTCCAATGTTATCTCCTGGTGATATGAAGGCAATAAAGGATGGCAGGTGGTATAATTTCATAGCAGATAAGTGTAAGGTGATAAATCAACTAAAGGGCACAATGATAGTGCTGAGCAGTTACGGAAAGTCCATGGCACCTGGAGAGGGGCGTTCCCAGAAATCCATCGTAAGGTGACAAGGCTACGCAAAAAGGGACAAAGACAGCTTCCCAAAAGACCCCAGCACCTTCCCAGCAAGAGACTGGCAGGACCAACAAAGGATGGAACGGTATGGAGATGGAATGGCCTTTCCAAGGGGAACTCAGGAAGCCGACCCTTAGGCCTACGTCATCTGTCTATCATCCCAAAAATTAGTTTATTGATTACTACAGTCACCCAAACTGCCCAAGGAAAAGAAAAAGTACAAAAAGAGATAGGACATGAGCAAAAATTGGGGAGAAGTTCCATCATTTCTGTGGGGGTAACCAATGGGCTGCCTTTTCTCCTTCCACTCCTCAGGAGGGAGCAACCGTTTTTATATCTTACTTTGCTTCCACTTTTACCCTTACTTTGCTTCATTTATTTGACCTTTACCTTACAGATACTAATTTTACCTCGCCTTACTCATTTTACCTGACCTCTTGCCTCTCAGGGAGCTGTGCTGTTTCCGGAAAACGGGCTTCTGGCTTGAGGTTTTATTAGTTAGGTGGAATTCTGCAGTTAAACGTTATCACCGATGACGCAAACCCCATAAGTTGTCTCAGATTTGTAGGAATAAGAGTTATTTCATGAGCTGCTAAGAGTTTTTTTGTTTTCTTCGGTGCTGGCAGGGTCGTTGACAGCTGAATAACTTGTAGGAGAAGCTTGCTGAGAAGGTTCTCTGTTGCTATTAAGGGCAGTCAAACAGGGTATCAAAAGTCCTGTCCCTCTCAGTTAATCTGTCAAGCGAAAGATCTCCCCCTAAGGAGACACTGACTGACTGTTTTCTGACTTTAAAGGCTTTGAACTCCCAGGAGGGGGACACAAATAGACAAAAAATAAATTAATACAGGTGGGACAGAAAATCCTTCATTTCTGCTCCTTTTCACGTGACAATAAGGCAAAACTGTTCTTTTAACTACGACTGCACTTATTTTGATGCAGGAGGGATTTTCTGCAATAGTGCTACTTTTCAGGAGGTCACAATCAAGACCTTTAACTCCCTCTCTGGAGCACAAACCTGAAGAAACGATCCCTGTGCGGAAAGACACTGATTAAAACAAATTCAACCTTAAACCACCTGTTCTAGTACAGGGCACCTTAGCAGTTCTCCCGGCAAAATCGCTGCATCAGCACACGTATCACATTCGAGTCCTCATCTGTCATGATGCAAAACTTCTTAAGAGCACATAACCACAGGATTTGGAGCATGTAGAGGTAGAAAAAGGCTAAGTTTAACAAGCACTGCAGCAGAGACCTCCAGCAGCATGCACGGAAACGCAACACAGCGAAGGCAGAATTTGTTGTCGGTTCCGGGTCAGTGTTTCTCAGCTGCTGATCCAGGGAGCAACAGTCGGCTGTGAGACATCTGAAACAGCCCGTGGAACAGCTGCAGAGAAGGCTGGCTTGTGTTTTGGGCAGGAGGGGGAGAGGAGGGAACTCTTTGCTTGTTTTTTTATATTTTCAATAAATAATTCTCCCATGCAAGCAAGAAAGGAATCGACACAGGCAAAAATAAGAGGAGTAACTGAGCAATCAAACCTCGGCCTAATTTCTGTGTCGTTGCAACTGGAACCTCCTACGGCACAGTACAATCCTCAGATTGTATTCAATGAGGTCAGATGTCTCTTTGGACTTAAAAAGGTTGAGAGACATCCTTTTAGATGACAGATAGTTGGCAGATAGTAACATGGAAGATAAATGGAAGATGAGGATTTCTGAAGGACAAAATAAGATGATGAGATAACCAGCATACATGATTATAGAAAGAAATCAAAATTCACCAAAGAAAAAAAACAACTTGCCATAGACATTTTAAAATGTACAGAAGATTCAGGGAACAAAAGCCTCAAATACGCAAATTCTTTATTTTGACAATTAGGAATCATAAACTAACACAAAATATTCCAAGAACTGAGGTCTCTAATACTAGATTTGTAAAGCATGAACCTGCTCTGGCACCCAGTGATAAAAGTAAAGCCATAAAGAGCATTAGGTAGTCACAAATTCGACCCCTTAAGCGTACTAAAAGCTCCAGCATTTGAGTGGGCTTAACCACATCCCTCTAATACTACTAAATCAGAATCACCTCACTGCTATTGCAGCTATTTCACAGACATTTTAGGGAGCCCAGCAAGTTACACGGTGCTTTATACTTACTTGAATCCTCCCATCTGAGAAGGTGCAACTTCCAAGCGGAATAGTACAGAAATCCCAGTACCAGAAAGAGGCAGAGGGCTAGCAGCAGGTTACGCATGAACACCAACAGTCCCATCTTCACATTAAATCTGCTCTTCTACATGACCTGAGAGAGAAGAGCATGTTGAGGTTGGGGTCGGAGCCGCCTTCTCCGACGGACATCCTCCCTGAACGGGCACTCCCACATCGACGGTGATCGTGCAACAAGGTAAATAAAACACACGGTCAAACACACCCGCTACCCAAACCGCGTCAGTGAGGCAGCAACTACCACCCAAGGCAGCTGCCTTTTTTGGCTGTCCCAGGGGTACACGCGGCTCCGGCGGGGCGGGGGGGTCACCGCAAACGCCGTGACAGGGCACCGCTCCACGCAACCGAGCCCGGCGCGGCCCCGGCCGCCGAGGCCTGGCGAGCACCGCGTCCTCCGGCACGCCGCAGAGCGGACCCGCATTGCCCGCGGTGTCCCGGGGCCGGCGGGGCCCGCGGGCGCGGCCGGGCAGCGCCGCTCCGGGATGGAGCGCGGCGGAG
>JAWWES010000006.1:10641146-10688542 GCA_035583135.1 Lophotriccus pileatus
AAGCAGAGCTAGGGCTCTGGCAAAGCCAGCTGCATGTCTGGTCCAGCTCTGCAAACTTCAGAACAGGCACAGAACTCCTGAGGAGAAGCACCACCATGAAAAAGAAGCTAAGGCTTGGAAGTGTGGCAAATAAAGCTGTGTGGGATGTGAGCAGTACAGGCTACTCCACTGCCCCTGGAGAGGTTCTCCTCACTGGGGGAACAGAGAACTGCTGTGGGCAAAGGGAAGTGCAGGAGCCAAAGTGAGAAGTTGAAAATGGGAAAAACTCGAACCTGAAAGTAAGCACAGCATGGTCTCTGAAGGCTGCAGGGGCAGCCATCCCCACTGTGCAGTAGCCTACAAATAAGATTAAATGGTCTCAACTTTAATTTTTTGACATCTGTGGCTCAAGGATAAAGAAGGGCTGCTGCATGGATGTGCTTGCTGTTTTGCCCTGACCTGTGTGCGTCCTCGGGTTCCCCCCTCCCGACCTCCTGTCCAAACAGCTCCAGCAGCAAAGAGGAGACCAGGACTGATTCCTGTGTGATAGAAAAGGCAGTAGGGAGGGTGTGGAGGGGTCAGCCTGAGGACAGTCTTCTTCACCTGCTCTTCCAGCTCATGCACAGGCCTTTCTAAAAACAGGTATGACAGCCCATGCTGGCTCTGTGGCACTACACTGCCTGTGGCAGCGCTCACCACCAGCCCTTCACCCAGAGAATGCCTCATTTCTAGCCTGGAGCTTCAGTACCTAATTACTTGCACTGGAGCAGGCAAGTCTTTTCGTTCAGCTGGCCAGCTGTGGTGATGGGGCCACGTGGCCATGGGCTCCTCTTCACAGCCTCCTCAACCTGAACCCTATCTTACCTCCACTGCTCCCTGGTGCCCGGTGAACCGAAGCCTCAGAACCCAAGTAACACACCTGTGACCTTCATGCAACACAGCAAACAGCTTTGTTACTCATACTTGTCTCTCCCACACGTGCCCAAGTGGGCTGATGGCAAAACCCACAGCACAAGCAGAAGCGCTGGAGTCAGTCCCCACCTTCCCCATTCACATTGCTCTGACCTGTTCCCCACATGTCCCAAGGAAGGGTTGGCCACACTGCCTCTGGTAAGCGACTCCCAGGGCATGCCTTGTCTGCAGAGCCACCCCTCCATGGGTGGCTGCCCCTCTCAAAACCCTGTGATGCACCAAGGGACATCAACACCTCCCAGGATGGAGGGCCGTGTGCCTGGAGTGAAGACACTCTTGGCAGCAACCCACTGCCTGCCCACCCAACACCAGGGCAGGTGTGATGCTTGGGAAAGGGACCAAGGAGATGGGAGGTAGCAGGGCAGGGGTCAAGGAGAAGCAGATCTAATCCTACCGGTCACTGGGAGGTGGTGGAGGACGTGCTGGTGTTGCTGGTGGAGCTGCATCACCTGTGGGCCCAGGAGCAGCTGCCAGGCACAGGGTGCTGGGCTGGCAGGGGCCCAGCTGAGGCAGCCCTGCCGTGTCCTGGTGCCTGCCCTGCTCCTGAGTGCTGAGGCTTATCTGCTCCCTCTTGGGAAAGGGAAGAAAGGAAAGGAGCCACCCAGCATGGCTGGGCCGTAGGGCAGAGCAGGGTCTGCGTGGGAGGGTGCAGGGGCTGGGTTTGCACCCCACTGACCCCTGTGCTGCAGGACGTGGCCAAGGGTTTGGGCTCTGCTCTGGGGCATGGACATGCTGTTTTGGAGATTCAGCATTTGCGGCAACCTGTGCATTCTTGCAGCTACTTTGCATGAAGGGGAGTTAGAGCAGCCGGGGGAAGTGCCTCCGGAGGCTGTGCTGTGTTTGCTGGCAGGACATGGGCTAACAGCAGCCATGAGGACTCAGCAGCCAGCCACAGACAGAGGGGTGCTGCTGAAGCACCTCAACCACCCCCCTCCCCCCCAGGTACATCAACCCACAGTCACACAATCCTGTGGTAGTAGGTACAAGTGAGAACAGGACTTAGGGAACACTGGATCCTTGTGTAGTAAGTGGGGTCCTAAACAGTGTATGTGCAGAGCTGCCAGCCACAGAGGACTCTGCCCCTGTCCCAGCAGCCATGGGGAACAGCCAAGCTAGCAGGTCCCCCACACAAACCTCACCCAGCCCAAGCTGCAAGAAGGCAGGGACAGACCTCAGCCTCTCCAACGAAGGTTTCCCACCCTACCCCTGGGAACCAACTCCTTGTGCCACGGCCAAGGAAATATGAACTTTCTGCAGCCATCAGCTGAACCACTGCTATGCTGGGGGGGTGCTGGCAGGTCCACAGGGCCAGGCAGAAGCAGCTTCTGGAGTTTTCCAGGGCCCAGCAGCCAGTGGAGGGAGGCTTGCACCTGCAGCAGGGCTGGTCCTTCCAACGCAGGGCTGGGGGAAGCTAACCACAGCGAGGTGTTGGTACCAGTGACATCCTCCCTGACAGACAGGTTCCTGCTGGATGGGGTAGATGAACACTGCTGATTTGCACAGTTGCCCAGACAAGTCCTGTGTTCAGAGCCCAGCACCTACAACCCGTCTGGGTTGGCACGTGAGCTCTGGTGTGAAGCAGCCTGCCCTAGCCCAGCTCCTGTCCAACCCAGCCATAGACCCTGGCACTTCTGGAAGTGTTAGGCAGTTATCCCCTCTGCCAGCACCCAGGACACATCCACAGCTTGGCACTGTCACCTCCCAGCAGCACTGTGCCATTGTCTGTGCCCAGAGCATCGGGCTCCTGCTTCATGCCAGGCATCCCCACCAGGGCTGGGGGACCAGCTGCAGGAAAGCCTGGCCACAAAGGGATGGCCTCCTGCCCCAGATCTCCTGTTCTTACCCAAGTCACCTCCAATCCACCACTCCCTCCACTCTGTCAGCTGCAGCACCACCCAGGGCTCTGCCAAAAAGGGAAAGCTTTGATCCCTTCTCTCCTATCACTTCCCAAGCCTCAGGCCCTGCAGAAAAACCAGACTTCTTAGCTGAAGGGGCTCCCCATTTCTGTGACACCAAGTGACCAATGTATAATCATGTTGCTGCCCATGCTTCAGTCCCACAGCATCATCTGCTCAGATTGCTCCTTCCTTTTCCTTCACAAGCCATGAAATACCCTCAAGGTCACGAGCCAGTGAGATCTGTGGAATTCATTAACCTGCCCTCTCAAGAGCAGTGAAACTCTGTGAGTTCAGAGAGAGGACGGTGCACTAGTAGCTGCACCAGTAGCTGTTCCCAGCAAGCCCAGAGACACAGAACCAGCCACTGCTGCCTTTCCTGAGGGAATGGCCCATGCTCCTCCCATTGCACCAGGTGGCTGCAGCTGGGAGAGGCATCGCCTGTCATCTCTCCCTCATCAGCACAACCAGGCCTAAAAATATCCCCGAGTGGGCTGATGCTGGTTGTGCTACAGTCTCTCCATTATGCAGATGGAAATGGCTGGTCCCTGCCAGAGTGCTTGGGGCAGCACCAGCTCCTCCGCCCTGCACTGGCACAGGATGTTGGGCTAATTATTGGATAATCTCCATAGTGGAGCGGTGCCAGGGACAGACCATGGCACAGAGCATCCCAGCCAGGCACAGCATCACTGCTCGGGCTGTCCCAGCCAGGCCAGACAGCTCCACAGGCACCAACCCTCCTGGGTGAATGGGATGGGGCAGGGCGGGGAAGAGGGAGTTTCACCGCCCACTGCCATGAACCCCCAGCAACGATGAAAGGGGGTGCTGCCCAGACAGCCCACAAGCCAAAAGTGCACCCAGGCAGCCAAGTGAACAGCACCTTGGGTGCAAGCGCAGCAGCACAGGGAGCTGGAGGGCAAGTCAGCAGAGCAGCCACAGCAGGAGCGGGATCAGCCCTCAGCCCACAGGAAAAGCCAGGGGAGCAGAAGAACAAGATGCTGAGTTTGCAGCCAGGCCAGGAAGAGGGCTGGCCTCGTGCCCTGCAACATGCTGGCAAAGGGCAAAGCTGTCAGCTCCTCCTTTCCCATCCCTGCATGTCCCAAATCCACAGGCCTGAGAGTGAGCATGGCTGCTGATGCTGAGCCTCGGGCAATCGTCCACCCAGTAAACCTGAGTGGGAAAAAGAACAGAGACACTGCTGGAGGAACCAGGAAGGATGTGCCAGCTCATGTAGGAATGGCTTACAGCATGAATCCAGCCCCAAAGAGAGACTCTGACACAGACTCATGGCTGGCAGGCAGAACCTAATTTCATCCCAGCCTGACTGGTGTCCCCAGGATTGTCACAAGCATCCTTGACCCCAAACATCAACTCACCCCACTGTGTGCTACGCTTTCCTCTGCACAGCCAAACCTCTCCTGGAATGGTGACACAGGGCCAAGGCCACAGTGACAGGGCAGAACTTCCCACAGGGACACACTCCAGGCACAGACCTGTCACACTCTCTTCCCACACCAGACCCTTGGCAGTTCCCAGAGCCTGTGGGGAGCTGTCTCCAGGGAGCAGAGCCCTGAGCAACCTCACCTGCTTGTAGGGCTGGAGGACAGGTTGTGCTGGGAGAGGGTGAGACCAAAACACCATATGGCCCAGCCATAGCCAGGCATCTGTTCACTGGGAAGGGGAAACTCTCCCTCAGCAGGTACCAGGCACCTCTCCAAAAAGGCTGCACAAGAGCTCTTCTGTCCGGTGGCTTCTGGAGGAAGGATTTTCTAGGCAGGCTCTAGCCTGCCTGCATAAGGGGTGGGGATCTACTGTGAGAGGTGATGACTGTCCAGCCCTGCACCTCTCTCTGGGAACAATCCGTTCAGCCTCCACAGAGCCAGCACACAGCTGGAGGCTGCTTGTTTGCAGTCTGCACAGATGGGCAGAGGACTGATCCAGGTCCCCCAGGGCTGCCCCCGCAAGTTGACAGAAGCTGGAGGACACAGGCAGGCAGGAGGGACCCTGGGCAGCTGTCTCAGGGCAGCAGTGCAGGAGCCAGGCTCCCGGGGAAGGAGCCTCACACAGCCAACAGCCCAGCCCAGAACAGGCTGGGCAGTGGGGCAGGAGAGACCTCACTACACTGCGACCCCTTCAAAGGGCTCCTCTGGAGAAGGTGAGGAGCAAGAGGCCCTTCCTCAAGCTGGCCCATCAGGTGCTGACGTGCCTGGCTGCCAGCCCAGCAGCTCGGAGTCACGCAGCTCCCATGAACGCTGCCTTTCTTCTCCCTGCTGCAAAGCCCTTGGCAGCCCCTCAACCGCTTCGGCTGGGAGGGAGAAAAGCCAAGGTCTCTTTTTCTGTCCCTTTCCCCCTGCCAGGCTCTGCACAGTGCTGAGGGGCCAAGTTGGGGGTCTCCCTGGTGGTGACAGCACCACAGCCCCCTGCTCCCACAGCTGATCCCTGAGGAGCCTTCACCTCGTCAGTGAGGAAGAGCAGGGTTGGTCCCAGCCCCACTGCACGGATGGCTGAGGGTTCAAGCAGGATGCCAGCAGTCCCTACGCAAGGGAGAGTGGCAGAATAAAAGCATTAACACTCCTGCCAGTCCCTGTGGACACCAGCTGTTAAATGGTGTTTGGAAACATCTATCCAGCTGGAACTGGGAAAGCCAGAGAGGACTCATGACAGACCCTTCTCTGGCTGCCAACACAACTGCTCTCTTCATCCTGCCCTGGCTCTGCTGGGCCTGAGCAAGCAAAGCTGCATTCCTGCTGCAGAGCCAAGCGGCCTGGGCAGCCATCCACCACAGGCAACAGCAGCTCCACACAGGCTGCTCAGCCCCTCGGTGGAGCTGCTCCTCATTGCCAGTTTCCTTTCTCTCCTGTATCACACCATGGAACTGGATGCAAGTTAATACCTCCTCTGCACCTGCACCCGTTCAGCACCCACCACCCGCACTAAAGACATACATGTGCTGCACCCAGGATACTGTCACTTCTTTTTAATTCCTTGTGGCTATCAGGAATGAAGTTTGAGTTCAAAAATCCTCCCCTGCTGCAAGGATAGGCAAGAAAATTTACCTCAAAAGGTGCAGGCATAGTGTTCAAGAGAAGCAGTAGCACTTGAGGGAATGAGAGTCCAAGGCCATCAGCTCACATTCACAGCCATCTGATCCCCATGTCTGAAATGTCTCTGGAGGTCCATGGGTACAACACTCCACCACACCTCCCTAAATTCAGCAAGACTGTGGCTTGAGCCACTGTACTTCTTGAAGTAGCTTGCTTTGGTCTACAGCAGACTTGTATGTCAGGGCAGTCACAGGAGCTGCTTGGACATGAGACTGGCTGGTACAAATTCTTGGGCTGTAAAGACAGGCTTCTCCTATCTCTACATGGAGGACTTCAGCTTGGATATCAAAACATCCCAGCACACCAGCCACACACCTTGCCTACAGCCTGTGAGGAGGCAGCTCTTCCTTCAGCCAGCAGTGTGGATAACGATGAGGGCGTCCCAGTTCGTGGGGCCTTGGGCAGCACGAGGGGCCCACACTGGGTGCACCAGGCAGTAACTCACAGGAGGCAGAAGAGCCCAGACAGCAGGACTGTGTCATTTCCCTCCTGCATCATGTACTGAAGGTGTTCACAGCCCACTAGAACCATTCATAACAGTGAGAACTTCTCTTAAACGCAGAATTCCAGGACGAGGACAACTCTTCTCAGGCTGTCTTACCTCACACGGTTTTTGTTTAGAAATGAACACACATACTACACCATTTAAATCTTTTTCCAGTGCCTTCCCACACATTTCCCTCATTCGCTGGGTGCTGTCAAAATGGCTTTGATTTTGGTGTTGTCACATTAGTCATGCTGCAGCAAGGAGGCTGTGGCAATGTTTCTGCGTGGATCTGCCACAGGTTCCTCAAAAGATAGCAATCAGGTGAATGTTTACCATTCCTCTGGAGACCATTCTGGTGAGGTCAAAGGAAACTGCAGATACACACCCTCAGCTACGCTCATCACTGGAACCAACCAACAAACCCCACCTGAAGTGTTGCATTCTTTTCATCTGAGGGAGAAATCTAAAGCTGCTCAACAGCTCTAACAGCAGTGCAGAAAAACGAAGAACGATTATGGGAAAAGAGGAAAAAGGCTTATTTTGCCTTTTAGCAATACCCCATGTTGTTCATGTTCACCTGAAAATACTACACACTTAACACTAACCTAAGTGCACACACTGAAAGGTTCTGTGCAGGATCTACAGATTTGTCAGTGAATAGGATACACTACCACCTTCCCCAAACTACAAAAGCTGGCTCCAGCAATACCTGGCACTTCAGGCTTCGAAGATATGAGCTGAATTAACGCTACAGTGAATAAGCAAAGTCCTCAAGGTCACTTGGTGCATCAGTAACAAAAATCCCTGAGCTAAGGTAGAAGAATCTCCTTTCCCCGACTGCCAGTTCAGCAAGTCTTAACCAGCACTGTGAAATTCAAGAGTCCACACCACAGTAAGGAACAGAGCTGTTTGAGACTGCACCTGGGTAAGATTTCCTGATGACGCCTCCTCTGGCACTCTCAGCTACAGAGGGAACCTAAGGCAACTCAGCTCTCGCTGCAGATGTCTCAGCTCTGTGAGGAGAGATGACTCTGTGGTTCCATCCCTGTTCTGGCTGAACAGACATCAACAGCCAGGCTGGACTGAGTCCTTAAATAACAGAACTCCACTTACACCTCTGAAAGATACCCGAGAACTCATAAGGATAAGCATGAAGGAGATGAGTATTAGAAATGAATAATGCTAATAGAAAAATTAGCAGCATGATGAGAATTTCCAAGTTACAATGCTTTAGTTCTTAAATTAGTTTACAGATTGTCTGTTTTGAAATTAGATTTATTACTTGAGGAAACTGAAAACAACATACAGGCTACCAGAGTCTTGATTTCATCCCATGTTTGCATTAAAAAAACAAGCACAACTGCAGACATGTCAGACAACAGGAGCCCAGTTAAAGGATGGAAGAACAGAGATGCATTGGAAGCCTTGGGATATGTGACTGTGCTCCTCAAACAGTGCAGAATCAATTCAACCCAGCTGAAAACACTGGGAAGAGAGAGGAGGAGCAATGAGAATGGATCCTACTACTGACATACTGCCCCTAGTCATCTGAGGAGTTTGCTGATGGAAAAGAGGTCTCCCAGAAGTCCAGCCACAGGCAGAAACATTACTGCAATCAGATGCTTTACAAAGAATATAGTCACCTTCTTAAATCTTATGAAAAGTTATCACTGGCTTGTGAAGCTCATCCTGAATTCAGGGCAAGCCACTATATGTTTATACAAAAAAAGTGCTTCCTGTGAGTCCAACCTGAACCAGTCACAGATGGAAGCTTCATGAAAAGTGAAGTAATGGTTTACTGCCTGCAGTACCACATGCAATGGACCTAACAAAGGGCCACCAGAGCTCCTGTGGGGCACACCGAGCATGATTTTGTACTGAACACATTCAAGAAACACTCGCCTAGCTGATAATCTGGCAGCATCTCACCCTCACTGGAATGATGCTGTAACAGGGATAAAAACACTTCCAAAAGAAAAAAAAAACAAACTGGAGAAAATGATCAGACACAACAGAAGTCTAGGTAATGGAAAGCCTATGTACCTTTGAGACAGCTGCTCTGTACAGAGCTTTTATTGCTACCTGTTATACTTCAGGCCATAAACCCAATTGCTTTTGCAAAGCCAAATAATACAGACCCCTCAAACATCAGGGTCACCGATTTTAAGTTCGTGGAGAGAAGCCAAAATGCAGTTCACTCACTGCAGTAGGTACAATATGCTCACATTTGAATGATGCAGCACAAGAACTGACAGGAGAATTGGGAAGGCCCTTTGTCTCAGAGTGCAGGATGGCAGCGGTTTCCAACACAGTGCAGTCAACTGACAAGAGCAAATCGGGAGCCTGCAGAAAACAGGTAACAAAGCTCCTCTTCCAGAACAAATACTACACACAGGAGCTCTTGAAAGTCACTCAATACTGTTAGAGGGAGGTGGCAAAACCTGCTGCAGGTGAATGAAGAATAGAATATCCTGATTTGGAAAGGACCCACAAGGATCAATAAAATCCAGCTCCTGGCCCTACACAGGACAGCTCTGAGAACAACCCCAAGAACAACAGCACTCCAAACAAATCCAGCTGTTTTGTTTCCAGGTCATAATTTCAGGATGAAGCTGTAGAGCCAGGTGTTTGCAGCACAGGTAGCATGTGGCACCTAAAAGGTGCATTTAAGTTATGTGGCAGTTTGGGGAGAAAGCCTGAAGGCAGGGACCTTTTCTCTTGAGAGAGAATGGCAGACTGATACAAAGAGCATGTTTTTCAGTAACACACAGGTCGTGTCCAGCCTATGAGAAGTTAATACCAAATTAACTCTGACAGAACAGAGGCAAGTTTGTTAAGGCCCTGCCAGCTCTTCTCCATGTTTGCTCACAGCACATCACTTCAGAGGCTCATGTGAAAGCTCAGATGCCAAAGTGCAATTTCATTCTTATTGCCTGGACCAGAGTAACTGCAGCTACCAGACTCTGGTCTTAACAGATCCTGGTTTTCTCAAGCCAACTATCCCATTCATCAGAATACCATTTTATACTCTGAGACCAGGAGGTTTGGACATGGGAAAAAGAAGAAAAAAAACAAACCCAACCAACAAACAAACCAAAAATCACAAAAGCAAGCCACTATGTCCTTTCAGAATGTTTAAGCCTTCCAATACTGATGAACGAAGTATTCCATCACAAAAACAGGACAGATTACCTCTATGCAAAACAGTGGTTGTGCAAATCTTTGCTACTTATATCGGCCTCCTGACCCTATAAAAATGTAGGGCTGAGTAGGATTTTCTGTATAAAAGTGGTAGTTTATTTCTTTTCTGATCAAGAGTTGTATCACTAGTCAATACTACATTTTATTGCTAATCACAAGTCGATGCACCGGGGTTTCAGAAGAGTTTGGTTTATAGCAATCCTATGTACCAAAAGGAAAAAAGTTACAAATTGAGACTTTGCAGACACATTGCCACGTCCCTATAGAAGCAGGGATGCATTAGGTCTGTTTCATTAGAAAATTCTCCTCTTGAACGGTTTCCGGAGAACACGCAATCATGATTTTCTCTCCAGTAGGAAAATTCACCCCATCATTCCATGCAAAAACAAGGTGGCCAATCTGCTCCACAGCCTAAAATCCCTTTCCTACAGAATGGGAAAGGAACAGGTATTTACACTGCTCCTACTGTGTCGTGTTAATGCTTAAATTACTAGGAGCAAGTTGGCACATCTTCCGAGTACACACCTATTACCCAGCTCAACTCAGCTTCCTGCTGCTGGGGTAGCAAGTTCTCTCCAACACAACTGAGATGTGTCCTACTAACACTCTATAAAAATGCTACAGTAACCTTTGCCAGACGACAGCAACACGGCAGCACTCTTGCTTCGGGAGAGCAGTGCACAGCCCTTCAGTAACACACAGCTCAGTGCTTGCTTTATCTGTCTCAGACCCAGTCTTAGCTGCTGTAAGCAAAAGCCTGCGGGCGCACGACAGACAGTGCTGCCACAGAACAGGGACTGCACAGCTTCAGATGCTGCAGCCCTCTCATCCCCAACACCGTGATTGATGCTTGGATTTCAAGAAGGGAGAGTTAGGACTCTGTCCCTTCAGTCATATTGCCTTAGAGAAACTCAAAAGAAACTCTTTGGGAGCTGAATGCCTATTGGGAGCTGAACATCTATTCTTGTTAGAAGGCTGCACTGCGCAGGGCTCCAGACAGATGTGATTGGTTCTGAGGCACATACTAATACAGTTAAACTTATGATTAAGTAAGTCAAAAGCACTACCAGAACAAAAATATTAAATGGAAGGTTAAATAATTTGTCCTACTGAATTCAATTTCACATTTCACCTGTTCACACAAGCACCTCCTATCTGGTTGGATTTGAACAGCCCACAGCTCAACCTCAGAAAGGAGGCGCTGAGAAACAAGAGACTGAAGCTGCTTGCGACAAAAAGATGGATACAAGTATAAAAGAGGTTCCATTTCCAGCACCAGTAATACTGCCTGCTCAAGCCCAGGAGTGGTCACCAGGGAGACTCCTAAATTCAGGAACATTATTCAGTTAAAACAATAGACCATACCATTCTGCAGCTGCCAAGATTCCTGGCTACAACTCCCAAAAGAGTTTGCCACCTGTCAAAATTGTCTCTAATGAAAAAGCAAGACTGCTCAACGAGATGAAAGCAACACCCCCAAGCTGGCTTATTTGGTGAGGACCCAACTTCAGACCAGGAGTCTGCAGGCATCAGCTTCAGCAAATGGGATCTCTTTCACTATCCAACAGCTGCCTTACAGCTACTGCAGAGCAACAGCTTTTTAGCTTCCTTAAAATATAAAAGAACAAAACCCCAATAAAACCCCTGGATTCGAAGCATCCAAATATGGCCTGTTGTACTGGAACATTTATATCCTTGGGGGAGGTGGGCATCTTCTTCCTCTGCCACAGGCAGCGCTTACTCCATGATGGCCCGGTACAAGGCAGGTTCAATATAATCTTCACGGTAGCGTGAATTGATCACTCTTTGCCTCTTCCTCTCTTGACTGACCTCCTTCTCTTCGAAGATCTCTGTGAAGCGCATATCTGAAGCTATTGACTGAGGGAAAAAGACAGAATTAGCCACTAGAGCACAGATCAAATCCCCACCTCCACATCCTCCCACTGCATGTGAGAAAGCACCAAGCCAAGACACTTGGGAACATTCAGTTTCTTCAAAAACTGACCAAACACAAGAAGAAAAATATTTAAGAAACTGGATTTACAAGTCTGGGGATAATCTTAAGTGAACTGTAATCAGATATCTAAAGAATCACAGGTTTCAAGTTTAACTGAGCACCTGATTTAAGTTCACAGTCATTTTCTCAAAGTAATAAACAGAGTCAGCTGTTCCAATTTTCAAGCAGTCTAGTGTAATTTCTGCTTTGTGGAGCAGGTATGTTTAAACACCTGGTCACAGGAGTCAGCTATGATACATCATTTCTGACATCCTGTGTGCCTGCCAACAGATCTGCATCAGGTGTGAATGTCTGTGCTGTAAAGCAAGACACCCCAGTGTGGTGTCTACAACTGCAGTTTTTGTTGTGGGAACTGCAAAACAACAAAAAAAATGAACCTAAAAGGGCTGTGGGATCTCTGTTAATAATAAAAAACTTAATTAGTAACTACAATTTTTGTAGTGGGAAGTGTAAAACAACAAAACAGGGACCTAAAAGGGCTTTAGGATCTTCATCCTTGTTGATAATCAAAACTTAATTGGAGAGAGCCCTGACTAACCGTTTCTGACAAGTTACCCCCCTTTGGAACAGGTGTCTGGAGACCTGCAGAGGTCCTTTACCATCTGAATTTATTTTACAATTTCAAAAACCAGCCAGTTGTCTTGATGCCACCCTACTAAGAGCTTTTCAGAACAAAGGGTAAGTGAAGGAACTTGGCCATTTTTTGCAATGGGAGTAGACAATGGAACTTATGAATGCAGGTGTGAAAGGGTTTTAACGTGCTGTCCCAATCAGTGACTATGCTATGAAGTCACACCCCTGCAGAAGGAGACAGAGCTTTGCTTTTGTAGCCTCATCAACTACTGAGCTTTGCAAGGACTGAGGAGAGCACCAGATTGTAATCTGCTGCTCCCATGTGCTCAGCTTGCTGTTCAGAGACAAATGAAGTTAAATGAACTTCTTTAGTAGAGGTTTGCATCCCTTGTACCTACCAGCCTTGATTTCACTCTCTTAGGAAGCTCCTCTTCAAGAGTATATACATCATCCCTTTTCACCATCAGCTGTGAACCATCTTCAAATTCCACCTAGTAGACAACCAGAAGTTGTGCTGCCATAAATCTCACAAGTTAGAACCCTCCCACAGCTCCCCAGAACTTGCTTTCATGAAATAATCTTCAACCACTTGAAATTATAAAAGATATGTATGCAGCTCTGCACACTGCAACAGACTTTAACCAAAACCTGATCAATCTTATGACAGTAAAAGTAGCCCAGCAAGTTTGGGGATATTCTTTTAACACCTGATAAAACAGTTTGGCTGGTCACTTTAATACAGTTTGGCTGGTCACTTTAATACAGCCTGAAAATTCATCCCTTTGGAAGTGTGCAAGGCATGATGAAACTCACTAAATAGAGAGAAGCAAAACCAAACTTATTTTAAGTAGTTTAAGCTACAGGAACGGAGTCTGATGAAGAATTGCAGAGGAGCAATTTTCAGTAGTAGGTAGCTGGATAAAAGCACAACTGCAAGCCACCACTTTGCTCTTAACTCCAGAAACTCTTACCAGCATCTGGCATTGCTGACAACAGTGAGTAACTTCCCCTGGAGTGCTTAAGCATGACTCCCCTATAGCTCTGCCAGCTTTAAAAGCAGCCCTGTTAACATGTCTGGCTTGTTCTGAGTGAGGAAATTTCAGACAACAATTTTGTACCTGGTACATCTGGATGGCGTGTGATGCGACAAACTTGGCTCCATAAACTTGTCCGTCTGTCCATCTCACCTGCACGACTTCCCCTTCAGCAGGGGGACCTAACTGAAGACAGTCTCGACTCTAGAATAAAGAGGGAAGATGGGAGAGAGAAGGGTAAGCATCTGCCTCACGTGAAGATTCAGCAAACCACCAGGGAGTCACATTGCACACCACCCCAACTATTACTCCATTTTAGGGACGGCAAACTAGGCCGAAAGACATCCATCTATGTCATCTGCATTTAAATCCCAACAGAGGCACCAACTTCAAAGTATTTGATGTAGGAATGGTAAGCAAGTACCAGCAAGGTTTCCTTCAGACCTACCACTGCTAGGCAGCCAGAGATTCACTGCACTCCCTGTTGCACCTGTCCCTATGTGCCCTCAGTTAAGTCAGTCTCAGATAACACCCCATCCTGCAGCACATCTCAGCCACCACAGGACCCAGGGCTGGAAAATTAGCAAATTCCCTGATGTGTCTTCTCTGCAGCATCAAGAATTGCCTCATGATGGGCTCTATACCAGAATATGTCACTGTATAACGTACCACAATGTCCTCTGGGTACAGGTTATCACTGAAGGAGCCATCATCAAAGTTGACCTCGTAGAAAGTCTCCTTTGCAAGGCTGACCACTTCACACTGATAGAAGCGACCATTCTTGTGCTTGCTGATGACTATCTGCCCAGGTGACAGATCCTGGAGTGCAGCCTTAGCTCGCTGAGAAGAGAAAAATCACTTTTTACTCATTTACTCAATAAAGAACATGTTTAGGACCACAGCTCTAGTGCTGGCACACAACACAGAAAACATTTTAGTTCAGATGAGTTACTTTACTTAAAACACCATCAGCAGCATTTTTCAAGAAATTCTGCCTCTGGAATTTCAAATGCCTGCAGCCTAATCTGTTAGATGCTGCTTTCCTTAATTTACTTAGTAAATTAGGTTCTCATTCTTCAGAGCAATGCAAGGCCTTTACAGTAAACATTCCCTAATAGATTGTTGTGGTTTCAGTTAAAAAGGCTACATGGGAACTTTATAAACTAATCAATCACTTAAATGTGAAATTCTGTGACCACTCATGCAGCCTGCTGGAATACCAGCACTAACTCCTGCATATTAAGTATTAACCCCACTATTATTCCTCATTACAACAGCCACAGGAGGGATGTGATGCTTTCAGCCCTTCTGGGCTGCAAACCAAAGTACAATAAAGGACCTGACTAAGATCACTCAGAGCAGCAGCAAGGCTGAGATCAGAGTCCAAGACCAACACCATTAGATTACACTGAACATTGTGAGAGAGCCAAGCCTTTAATGAAGTTTCAAAAGAACCACACAATCTAAAAACTTTTCAGTCCCTCCAAGGTGTGCGGTTCAAATCCTGGGAATCACACACCTAACTCACCTCTGCCTGAGATGGAGTCTTATGCCTGAAGCAGGTAATGAAGACAACAAATGGCCAGTCATCAGGCTGCATCATGACTCCTGCAGCTTGGGCACAGCTGACATGAAAGGATGTGGGACACCGACCATGTGAGCACTGGACACAGCAACCTGCAATTCTCTTTCTCCTTTTCTTGCAGAAGATGCATTTCTGTGGACAGGAAGCTAGAAGTTATGGGTTGGCACTAGCTTTTGCTCTACACAAAGGGCTAGCTGGCCTAGCTATAATAGCTAATAATATAATAGCTGTGGCATTTAGTCTTTGTGAGAGCACTGCTGCCTTCTGACTAACCAGATGTGGGTAGCTACCAGTTCTATTGTCTACCAGACAATACTTCATAAAAGTAAACTAGCCCAACAGATGAAAAATGTGAATTAAATATCTACCAGCTCAACATGCACAAAGCATGTGACTCAAAGATGCTAGCAACAGGAGAACTTAGATTAAATCAGCTTGCAATGCTCCAACTCAATAGGGTCTTTCAGTACTTGACTATTAAGTTACATAAATACAAGCAACACGATTTAGAATAATGGGCAAAGACCACAGAAGTAACAGTTAAAATTCTATCACTATTACCAGTGACTCAATTACACTTGGGTCAGGCCTGCTGGGCTGTCATAGGAAAAGAATGTTATCTGCAATGCAGGAGCATATGCAAAGCAGAGTAATTTGCCCCTAAACACTGAGCTGTTAAAAGAGTCAAGTACAGTTGCTTTCTTCCTGAAGACATTCACCCATTATATGAGTGCTTCTCATATACTGAAGCATCTCAGTGCTCCAGAGCAGCCAATAAAGCAAGTTAAATACCAGGGAGTAGAAAAACAACAAACAATAAATTATCACCGTTAATTACAACACTGTATGAATGTCATCTGCCACATACTGAAAACTGTGCCCCTTTTGCTGGCTCTTCATGTGAATAACATACTAGAACAGGGAAAGGTTAAAAAAATGGCAATAGGGACAACTGCCATCTCCCATACACAGAACAGAGCAGATTATATAGTTCAGCCTGGAGAGGAGATTAACTTGAAGGGATAGGCAAAGTTCCTTAGATTCTGAACAGACTGGAGCCACCACAGATGAAACACAGGCAATCCTTACCAGTCTGAAACGTTGCAGGGGGATTTTGCCAACATCTACAGGACTCCGTTCTGCAATGTTCACAAATTTTGCCTCCAGTACAGCCACAGCACACATCACATGAACCCACCTGTCAGGACAGAAGAGAGGAAAAAGAAATTAGTAGGTATTGGGCCAGCAGAGGATGCTCTGGAGTTTAAGTAAGTACAGTTCTATTGAAGTTTGCCATATAAACCACGATAAATAGCCTCTGAGAACTAGCAGTGTAATCTTCCTTCCTACCGCTAGTAACAGGTCACATGTCGGGCAAAACCAAGACCTCTTCATACTTCCAACCTACTGCTGATAGGCTTAACAGGAGAGCAATTTAGTGTGTCTTTTGCTGGCAGCAGACCTGCATGAAAAAAGACTGCTGGGCCAAGTTCCCAGTATTTCATGGTGCTAGAAGGTAGCACCACACCCAAAGGACACAGGACAGGCAGCTGCATGCACATTTTGCTGGAGAAGTACCTTGAATTTCAATATGCTGTGCTACTTAAAGCTGTGTTTGTCCTTTGTCTCCACTGTCACCACAAATTAGACAGAGAAATCAAAATCCTCTGTAGAGAAGGTACTGAGAGATGTTATCTCATTGGGAACCTTGTTTTTATGTGGTAGGTTATACCTCTGCACATTACAGCTCTGCACTGTAAATGCAAAGCAATCAACGGTTGCTATCAACAGAATGAGAATGAGACATTACCTAAAGATATGACAATTGCTGCATGAGAACACAATGAACACACTTTACCAAATCCTTCCCAGTAACACAGACTGTGAAGGGTGTTGGTCACTCTGTTATACCAAATGCAGACACTGAATTCGCCAGCTTACTCTCAGATACTTAGGAATTGAGCTTCTGCCTTAAGATCACAAAAATCTGGAACACTCACTTGTCATCATTGGCTCTCTGTAGTGCTCCTCCTCGTAATGAACACAAACAGCAATCCTGGAGCAAGGAAAAAAGCATTAGGTGGAAGAGTGAAATCCAGAGCACTGCACTTGCTGCGTAACTTCCACCCCAAAACGCACATCCAGAGGCAGACAATGGTTTTGCTGTCAGAACAGAGCTAACTACTTGTACAGATCAGCCCTTCAGCTCTCAAAAGCTGCTGCCCTCAGGGTAACAAATATAGACTCCAAGTCTGTTGAAGGCAAGCAGACCTACCACTGAAGGTTCCATGTATTTGTTATGGGTTTCTTTTACAACTATCCTTTGAGGAAGTGTTAAGGGATCTGGGACAAACATGAGGAAATACAATTTGAAAGGCTGAACCCGTTCTGCTGATCTAGAGTCTATACAGCTGTTTGAGGGAATCCCATTCTTCTTGCTTTCTTCACACATGCACACTTCCCTAATTATTAACACAAGTTACTTTCTGGTTTAGAAATAGTAGCTACCGTAAATTAAGACAGGCAATGGAGCTATTCCTACGTTCACGCAGAACATCTTCCCTCTGATTCAAGTGAATCAGCAGCTTTGTACTCGTTAAAAGGATATCATCATGGTTTAAAAGCACTGAAATAGAATACACTGGCTCCTGAACATTCTCTAGTTTTTTCTCATAGGATAATTAAAAATTAAAATTAAACTAAAATTAAAAAAATCCCAACACCCACAAGACTATGGAAATTAGCTTTGTAGCCAAGATGTACCAGACTCCACCTGTGAAAAACCTTACCTCTTCTAAGGCATTTTCTGTACACCGGGAGCACATCCAGTCTTCAGTGGCCTTGTCAGGGGATACACCATAACAACCTAGAACAGACACATCTCACTTAACAGCTTATCTAAACTCAAACCCATTCCCCTTGGGCCCAGAAGTCAAGCAGGAATTAAAATCAATGAGCCCCAGGATGACGCTGTATTTGAAGCTACCCATGCAGCCAACTGCCTATTCCATAGGCCATCACTCAGGTATATCCTACTCTGATAAGGGCTCAACTTCATGCACTTGTACATTAAACCAGCTGGTAGAGGCCCTGCTATGAGGTACAGACCCAGAATAGAGAACACCAGAGTTTAGGTGACATCCAGACGCACTCACTTGCATGGACACAGACATGGCAGTTCTTGCAGGTGATGAGTACGCTGGTTCCATCTTCCTCTAGGTAGGGAGTTGAAAGATTGAGGTCAGTGCTGCAGCCAGTTGCAGTAAAGCACATTTCAGGAATCAGGGGTTTGGTTCGGATCTTCCCATCCACAGCAGCTGGAGTTACTCCAGAGTTTTGACTGCTGCCTTCACATTCTGCCTATAAGGGATGGATGGGGAATTTAGGTTTTACAAGTAATCTTTTCTCACTCATTTGAGTGCAAGGATAAAGTTGCTGAAAGATTACAGAGTTGGAAGGTTAGGTGAAAATATAGTTTATAAAATCCTGAGCTGCTGTGGCCTCAGAATGCAATTATGTTCTACCCAAATACTACATGGAAAGTCTGAATTGCATCCCTCTAATGAGCAACAAGATACATACTAAACTGCATCTCTGCTGACAGAAGAGATGGAATCACCAAGCCCACCTCATGCTCTACAGGCAACACCCTGTAATACAGAGGATCATAACACTGCTATCCCCCACTGTACATTTATCTTACCCTAATATGGGAGGATTACCAACACACAAATAGATACCTACTGCCATCTCCATTATTTTTTCTCTGAGTAGTTCAGAACAAGTCTAATGGGCTTTAAAACTAATTTGTTCTGGGAAAGAAGCAGACTAAAAATGCAGTTTCCAGGATAAAGCTCAGGAGACTTTCAGGCTAATCTTTTGTAATTTATTCATCTAAGCCAATGTCAAACCGAACACCAAAGACATAAAAAGTTTACAGAGGTATGTTTCCATTCAAGTTACTCTTCTGAAGAGCTAAACAGAAATTAATCTCTTTCTTTGCAGAATGTTCCAAACCACAGGCCACCCCTGAAGTAGCTTGCCTAATCTTTCAAAATTATTGTTAACAGAAATGGCTGTAGTAGAATGAGGCTGCACTGTCCCTCCTACACTGCATCCAAAGCTAGGGAAAACAAGTCCATGTAACACTCACAGTCGGAAGGAAATGGACATGTTTTCAACAAGTGTTGTTTAGTTAGAGTTCTTAAAAGTTCTGTAAGTTCTGTAAAACTTATACTGAACATTGCATGTCAAGCAAAAGACCAAGCGACTGGGGGAAATCTGTAACAAAGTTGAAGAAAACATGATTTTTTTTCCCCAAGCAGCTAGATACTTTTCTTCTTCCCAAAGGAAAAGTGCATATTTGTCTGGCATTTTGTGCCAATTTTTTATTTGAACGGGTAACTGAAGTGAGTTTCCAGACTTGCCATAGACTTTCTGGAGTTGGAACAAAGAGCCTAACCACAGGTCAAATCTTGGAAGACTTTCTGCTTCACTACTGGTGTAGACAGACATTTGAAAACCTGCAGTTAAAGAGTTTTTTGCTCAACAGCAACTAAAAAAAAAAGAAGCTAACAGAACTTCAACTATCCTCAAATCATTAACTATATACTGTCAGCACTAGTGAAATCCTTGTGTACCACACAAACTCCTATGCAGAATTTCCAGTCCTAACAAGAACCTACTCTCAGACAGAAACAGCAAGATCAAACAGAAACTACAGTCTATGGTTTTCATGAAAACTGGAAACTATATGCATATATTCAACAAAAATTTGAGGTCTTAATTTTCAAAACCATGGTGAACATGTTTCTAGTGCCACCATAATCATATAGTGATCTCAAATGAATTGAATATACCTAGTGTATGGGAAGGGTCAAGCTATCTCAAAGTTGCAAAACGCAGCTGTCAAACACTCAATCAGACAACTGTTCAAGCTACCTTAAAATTACTTAGCTTAGGCATATCAAAAAATTCAGTGCAGGACTCTGGCCTAAGCAGTAAGTCAGTATGATGAAGGAGTTCTGCATCCCATCCCACGCCATGCACTTTGTTAAAGCGCATTTTCACATGCCATAGCTACTGTCATTATGGACACACTCCAAGACAAGACAGTTTCCTATCTGTATCATCTACAAACACAACCCTAAATCCTTCTAAGTAAAAGCTTTTCTTCCATGCCAGTTCCCCCAAGACCATGTGGTATGAGTGGACCTAAAGTTTTTTTTTTTAAAAACACTTCAGAAGTGAAGGAGTCAGTCTGGAAAACAGAAATGGGATTTTATAGTCAGCACCAGCCACATTCAAGCTCCATTCTGTGGTTTGAGCAAAAGCCACAGAACACAAAAGCTTCTGCTGAACAGATGAGTGAGCCCCTAGGAACCAACAGCCAGTCCCTCACAGGTGTGAGAAGGTTCACCCACTTGTGCTCTCCTGGAAAAATTCCTTGGGAAGACTGCAACACTGACAGAGCGTTTGTTAACTGGCAACATGCAAAACGACATATGTAAAACTATGTACCACAGCAGCACCCTCTTCCATTATCTCTATGCATCAACAGTCTCGTTTTCATACCTGGTATGCCTGGAAGAGCATACAAACAGCACAGTACGGAGACTGCTGAGCCATGGTCCGATTGTACTCCTTTTCAGCCTCAAAGTTCGGTGGCCGGTTCTGCCAGAGCTGGCTGAGTGGCTTGGCCCATGCTTCTGTCTCCTCAGCTTCTTCTTCAGGAGTCAGCTGCTCTGGTGCCTCTGAGATAAGAGATCATTCACTCGGTGATTATGTGTCTTTTTACAGATGCTCTTCTTGTAAACGGAACTAAATAAGGCAAGAAGCTATGAATGGGGATGGATGAAAGACTGCCAGAAATCAAACTGACAGGAGGGTGATGGAAGCCAGTAACTCAGTCTCCTTTTTAAGAGGCTTCTACTAATCAAGCAACCGTGCAAACACGAGATAGGCTTACTGAGAACAGCACCAGCTCCAAATTATATCAAGACTAAAGCTGTCAGCCAAAGAACCTGGCACTGGAATTTTTTTAAAAATCATGAATATTTACATCAATGACTGGAATACTCTAAGGCAGATGCAATTACGCAACAGTCTCTGGTACTGGTTTAATTTTCCTTTCAGGGTTGCAACTTTGCAAAGAACGGAACAGGAAAGAAAGATGACACCACTCAAGAGGAAGTTTAGTGATGCAATGAGACAAGCACCTCGTCTGGGATGCAAAGGTGTCACCTGCTGACTCCTGTTCATCGCCACACTGCCCACAGAAGCCGAGACCCTCTCTACGGTTTCCCTGAGAGCTTAAGGCTTTGCTTACCATCATCACTAATGCAGTCTTTAACCAAGAGCGGGTGATGGCGTGGGAGTTTGCTCAAGGGCTGGCGACGACCCTTGGACTTCTTACTGTCCTTTGCTGAGCTGATGTACTCCTTTGCTACCTGGGCAAGGAGAAGAATTCAGCAGTCAGTCAGCACGTGCTTCCACGATTTTATTTCTAACAACCTAACTTCAGCTCTAACTGGCTACGTTTTTTTAAGTGCTCAAAGCACTTCTGCTGTGAAAAACCAAACAGAGCTGTACTAGCTCTGTTGAGCCAGTAGAATGGACACTTTTCAGATGTCCTAGCATAGCTTTTCGTGCAACTCTGTTTATATAAAGAATCATGTAAAAGACAGAAACAAAGCAGGAAAAGTTAATGGTTCAACTTAAAAGAGCTGTGATAAGAAGTCTCATGCGTTCTGGAGAAGCCCTCAGTTTGTGTGTCACTTAAAAATTCCAAATTTTAAGTAAAAAAAAAAAAACAACAAACAACAACAACAACAAAATATAGAGTTCATTGACATCTCGAACTAACAGTCTTATTTTAAATGAAGGGCACTTTCATCCTTTCTGCTTATTACTTGTATTGATGTCTTACCAGGCAGACTGGAAGAAGGAGACTACAACAATAGTTATTTCCTCTTCCCTTAGCCTTATTTAAAAAGAAGCGTCACACTGACAAGATTACTGCTAACCTGACAAGCATGACAAGAAAGGCAATGATTTTAAGGGCCCAGGAAGGCTCTCAGGAGATATGAACCTACTACCTAAAGTTGGATACAAGACTTCTAAGAAACACTGAAATGGAGATTAGGATTCCCAGTTACCACCTAATGGAAAAGTTGTTTTGAAATACAACACACTGGGGAAAACAATCCACACCCATTCAAAATTTCACCTTTTCCCTGCATTGGAGACATCAGTATCAGCAACAGAATTTCTTTAGTTTAAATAGCCATGAGAACTCTTCCTTAGTTTCAGCTTAACTACCAACAGATTTGCCGATTTTCTGTTCCATTTCTGTAATTCCTGAATTTTTAGGACACAATCATTATTTGCCTCCCACTCTCTACACACAGATTTAAAGAGGGAAACAAAACACTGAAAAGACGTTACCAGATAAGATTTTAGCTCTTCTCTTAGGTTAATTAATAAAACATTCATTGGTAGTTCTTAAACACTGCGATTTACATTCTCCCAAACAATAATTTTTGTTGCATCATTTTTTCTCTTTAAAAGGAAAACATGCAATAAAAGCTGTATCAAAGTAGATATTAATTTTAGGTGTAAATAGGTTTCTATTACTACAAAAGGACCTCAGTCAGCCCGTAACACTATCATGTCAAAACCACCAAGCTATTTTTTTTGCCTTACAGCACTTAAATAGTTTAGAGAAGTTCTCAGAACAAGTGATCTCCTTACCTTCTAGAAGACGTTAAGAGTGTAAAACAAGAATTCGGATGAAAGTCTGTTTAGCAAAGCCCACAGGTATTAAAAACACATTAACAACTAAGCCACTTGCTATGCAAACACCAGTGGGATGAAATTGCAATCTGCACAGACAGGAAGTTTTGTCAAAGCAAATCCCTGACCATGGAATTAGAGCCCTTCAGCTCTCAGTTCTCCTGCCATTCATACCTCTGTCAGTTCCTGCTCATTCACGCTGGCGGTGGCACTGGCTTTCTTCCCTGAAGTCTGCTCGCTGTCGGACCCGCTGGCATCCCCCTTAGCATAGCTGTGGACTGTGAACACCCCAGCTGGCCCAGGAAGAGTTCGTTTGGCCGACAGCTCGGTCGATTCAGAGTCTGAAGAACAAGAATACGCGGGCGAGCTGGACTGAACGCTGGATGTTGCACTCTGCTTTGACGCTGGCAGCACTGCAGTGGAATTGGAAGCATGTGAAATGGAGAGATCCAGTACAGCTGCTTCTTGTTCTTCTTCCTCCTCAAGCTTCACTGTTTTCAATTCTTCCAATTTAGCTGACTCCCCACAATCTGGAAGAAACGATAGACTGACTTTTTCTGAAGTCTGGGAAGAGATAGAACATTTGTGCAACCGTTTGCACAAAACCAAACAGGAAAGCAAACTACTACACGCGAAGAAGTGACAGTAAATCATGTAGGGTGGATCATTAATTCAAACATCTATAATGTCAAGGGTGGCTTAACGAGGGAGAGAATACAAGTGTCTGCTCATTGCCTCTTCCAGCATCAGAACTAGGGTATAACAAACAAAACCAGCAGACAGTGAGTTCAAAACTAACAAACAGAGATGATCCTTTATACAGGCATGTATGTAGCTAAACAGCCCAACTCCTGGCCACGTGATGCTGTGGGTAAGAGGTTGTAAATGTTCATGGGAGACTTAACAGAACAAAAATAAAAACCCACAAACCAATAGAAGATTATTAAATGCAAGCTGCAAAAGGCTGGAAAACAAAATACGAGAGGGAGGTATCAGATATGTTTTCCCTGCTCTTATGTTGTTCCAGAGGCCCTCTGCTCCTCCCATAATAGCAAGGATAAATGACCTATTACAAGCCACATGAATTTTCCTCCAGCCTACTTATTACAATTAACACACCTATACAGCATACCAGACCCACACCACCAGGAAGTGTATGTTTTAGCAAGCAATTCACATAAACAGGTCACGTTGCTCAACAGGCATACAGAGGAGCTTAGACTACTGAGGCATCCCATACATTTCTGTATGCAGGCAGGCAAAATTAAAAAGAGCAAAAATCAAAAGCTAGAAAATGGTAATATTTTAAGTCCTATGACAGTAGATTTCTGAAGTGCTTGCCATGGGTCTGACAAACTCGTGTCTGCTTTTTTGGACATGAAGGAAATCTACTGAGTAGTATCATGTGAAAGAGTGCCCCAGATTCAGCTCTAGCAGCTTTTCTCCTTCAAGAATACCACATCCCCCTGTACCAGGAAAAAAGCTAGGCACACAGTTACCTGGAAGCTTGAGCCTTTGTTCACCTTGCTGCACAAGTTCACTCACAGGCCTCTCATGAGGCTCTGCCATGTCTGCTTCATACTGCTCCTCCTTGGGGAAGGCCTCACTCTCACTCACCTCCTGAGGCACTTCCAGGCAGACCCTGTGCCTTTTTGTTCCTATGCGGTGCTTGGGGATGCTGCAGGAGACAAATCCATATGCCAGGTTAGCAAACATGTAAGTGTGCTGAATTTCTGTGTGAATGCATAAAATACAGTCTGCTTTGGAACAGTCTTTTAAAAGACAGCATCTGGCAAGCCAAATAGTTTCCAAATTATTTTGAAGTGTTTTCTTTGCCTTCACAGAAGAAGAGCCAGTATTGAACAGCTATGCTCCAGACAGGCATTCTTTACCTTGAACAAAAAAACCCTCTAAACAAAACCCCACACAAACCAAAACAATAACCAAAAAACCCACCATCAAAAATAGCTTTAGAAATAGTAGCTGACACTGACTGAAAAAGATTTAAACTGCAAAATGTAAGATGATTAGCCTGCTGACCTTCAGCAACCAGGAACTGCACACTGATGTCACAGCTTGCAGCACTGATTGTACCAAAATTTGCTAGCAAGTACTGTCCCATGATCTCAATACACTCCCCTTTTATTTGTGGCCTCTCAGTGCATGGTGCACACTGCCAGTCCAGGCTTTAGAGGTCTGTCCCAAGATGAAGAACTACCTTCCAAGCTGGTGTGTTTCCTGCCTACCACAGACTATAATCAATGTGGACTCAAACAGTAAAAAATATTAAGAGTAAACCATGTTCCCAGGAAAAAATATTATTGCTAACTCTGACTGCTCTTCTATCAGAATGGCAACCACTTAATTGCAGCTCCAATTGCAGCAGGGTCCAAATTCTAAGAATCCAACAGAAAAACAGAGGACTGTATAAAGCACTACCTTTTCATCTCATCCTCATCCACCTCCTCTTTACATGTGTCTTCAGTTTCCATTTCCTCAGCACAGTGTTTCGTATTCTTGACTTTTTGCATGAGATCCCCTTTAAGGAACTCTGCTGCCTCTGGGGTTGGAAGGGCATGGTCGATGACAGTCACGTCCTTCCCAGCTTTCCAAAGCTTGTAACGATCTGGCTGGTACTTCCTCACAAACACATCCATGGAAATCTTCACCATGTCCTTCCGACATGAGCACTGAAGTCACAGAAAATATTAAAGTAAGGCCACACACTCAACAATTCTACTCCGAATTCCTGGATTGCTTTGCTTTCAGGAGCTTAATTAAAAAAAAAAATCCCACCCTTACATGTGATTGAGCCTCAGAACTCTCACTCAAGATTTTCCCAGGAAATCAAAAGGGTATTATATTAAGTTAGAAAAACTGGGCAGAAAAGCCAGCAAAAAAGAAAAAGCAGAAAACCAAATGTTATCACAATAACTACGAAAGAAAGCTCACCAGTCTATTTACAGAGTTGCTGGTGGAAGCTGACTGTTTTCAAATGAGCTTATACAAAAACAGGCAGCAAAACCAGAGACTATAATGAAGAAATCAGAGAGACACAAACTCTGGGTTTCTGCACAGCAGTAGAGGTCCCCCTCATCCAGGATAGTTACAACTACTGCTTCAAAGCATTCACTTCAATGTAGCTTCTGAAAATATAACTTATTTGTAAGGCACCTCTACAGGGATATAACATTATCCAGGCTAAATGTTCAGCTGAGATACTTGTTTTGGTAAGTCACTTAAGGCACCAAAGTCATATTTCCAGGCTAAACAGTCAATAAGCAATGGTTAAAATATTAGACAAAAGTAGTGATGAGCCCTGACTATCAAACAAACTCTTTCATCTCTGGAAAGACAAGTCCCCTGCTTTTCTCTGAAGCCTCACTTGATCTGCACCAAGTTACAAAATATGTTTCATGCTTGAACAAAGGGCACGAAGCAGGAGGTTGGCTGGAACACAGGAGAAAGCAAACATCACATCTCAATGGATGGACAAAGCCCTGACATCACTCCCTTAGAACAAACAGTGGGGGCTTAATGAGCAGCAGAGCATCCTTTCTTTCACACACAGAATTGTATGCAATAGGGTGGCAACAGACCACTCACCAGCACCGACTGCTTCCCGTACTCGATCCAGCGGAGAGTAGCGAAGTTGGTGGATTCAGCACAGTTAAAGCCGTGATTAAAGCCAGCATGATAGCTGTAAGGAAAGGTGATCATGAACTCCCCAGCCTCCTGGGTCACCTAGAAGACAGTTGAGACACCACAGTGTTATTCACAACTTAATCTACTTGGGGACTATGATTAAAAGCAGCTCCTATGCCCCTCTGAAGCACACTCAAAAACCCTACTGACGGCGGCTGGACCTACCTGCTGCAATGGACAGACTTGATGCTTACCCTCACTAAAAATCTATTTACAGAAAAGCCACACTCCATATGGGTTTTTTTACTAAAACAGCTACTGAAGGTCATAAAGGTACCTATCTGTATCAGTTGCTGGCTTGGCTGAACAGTATCTAAGATCAAGTAAATTTTTATCCACACAGAACTTGGAAATTTACTGCTGTTTTATTTTGCTGTTCGTATTTGAGTACAACTCTCAGTCAGCCTTCCACTGCTGCTCTTCAACATTTCCCCACTGTCTAAAGGTTTATGACAACAAAACCCTTCAGTTACCCATGAAGATGTGATGGTACTTTAAGAACTCAAAGGCTAGACCTTCAATATTTCTGTGTGGAGAAGGTGAATGGCAGATCATCACCAGAGAAAGGAAATCTACAAAGTTATTAATGTAATTAAAAAATTAATAGGGAACAAGCCTTATTTTCTGTTGAGGAAGTGGATTGCAACAAATAAAATTAGCAGGGGCCAAGTCTAAAACAATCTCACTTCACTGAATGCATAGGTAAGCAGTGAAGTTAATCTAACACAGGATGCAGTGTATGGTTTTAAGGTAGAAAAAAAAATTATGGAAAACCAAGCTTTTGTTTTTAGTAGTCCTTGATAGATTTTTTGGTTTCAAACTCTTTCAGGCCCCAACTGCCAGATAAATGCAAGTAGAGTGGGAAAAAATTGCCTTATACCCTTCCCGTTTATATTTTGCTCTCTAAGCATCTGCTACTGGCTGCTGCTAGAAATGAGACAGGGCTGCAGGGAACCTCTTGACCCAGCTGGTATAACCATGATTACTTTTCTACACCTTATCAAATGGAATGCCGTATTTCTTCAGAATTGATGGAGAGATGAGGGTCATCTTGTGACGGAGAAATGCTTCACAGCTTTGGGCACTTCCTGGAAAAAACCCTGTTTAAAAGGAAGGCAAGGAGAGATGTTACCATTGTGCTGTGAAGCAAATTTATTTTTCAGCAGATTTTAGGAAAAGTTACTGTCTAAATAGGGTTTTTCCCTAGACCTGCAAGTGTGGACCACTGTCTTTGAAGTGTGCTAGCCTGCATTCTGAAGAAAAATGGCAACTCCTCAACAGCTGCCAGTTTGAAAGAGCATAAAAAAGACCCTACATAGAAGGGTCTTCCCTTGGCCATAAACTTCATGTTGTAATAATCAATAGTTAAGGATTTTCTTATTAAAGGTTAGACAGACCATAAATACATTATTTCTAATGTGACATTTCTCTTGTGTGTATCCTATAAATTACTCAGAAGTAATGCAATCTATATTCTGAAAGGCAAATTATCACTTCAGTCATGCCAGCCTGTGCTCTGGAGGATATTACAGGCATATTGTGCTCTAAAAGAGCTGAAACTTATTGTGAAACTTCCCATCTTTCAAAAAAGGCAGGACATAAATTGCCTGATTACCTTTTGCAAGTCTCTCAAGTCGCTTCCCGTGCTCTGGAGGGATCGAGTACCTGCAGTGGTAAGAACAAGTCTGTTAAGTTCAAGTGACACGACAAAATCCCGAAGTTTGACTGGAAATCATAACCAGGCATCAAGGCCTGAATTACTTACAAAAATAAATCCTCTATCTCTACACTGTATTTTTCAAAGTTTGATGATAAAAAGCTGAACATCTTCATTGAGGCCTTTACCTTTCTATGCCAAGAAAAATCAAGACCAAAAAGCTGACCATCTCCTCCACTGAGTTTTGCTCAAGCAGTTAAGGAAGTAAAACGTCTGATGTACATAACTAACAGATCGGTGCAGCAAAACATGAATTGCAAAGAGAAAGGGAAGAGCACTTCCTGAACTGTCTCAGTTCACAGCTGTGCAATCTCCAGTACACTCACAGCAAGGAGGAACACAGAGCCAGAGAGAAAATGGAATCACCTCTTTCAGCTGCTCAGACCAAGATGAGACTAAGTCAGATGCCTCATCCTTAACACGTGCACAACAGGCAGAGTGCTCTTCAGGGCTATGCCTCTGTACACGCTTTTTTATGGGTTTTATACCACAAAACTCCTAGCTGGTTTGACTACAGTAAATAAAGCCAAATACTTAGTTTCCTTTTGCTCTGGAATACAGTGCTATATTCTTCATAGAGCTCCGTAATAAATCAAACTAAGACACCAGCAAAGCTCACTTCTTTCAAGTACTGCTGTTAAAGAAGCAATGGACAAATACTTCAACAAACTGAACTATTCTGTTTCATGTTCCCTGCTACTCCCACTGCATGGGGTTGTTCACTGGTTACATGGTGCTAGCTATTATTTTTTACTTCAAAGTTGTATTAAAAGGCAGCCAAAAATATTAGTTTCCAGCAAAAGTGCCATGGAAACAATTGGTGAAGTTGCTTGAGAAATTAATTTGTGAACAGAATGGCATGATTCACTCTTGAAAAACAACCCATGTTACAGAAAATTTCAGGAGCCTTCCACCATGAAAGCTGGATGAACTACTCAGCAAGATCCACTGGCCTGCTTCTTAGATCTGATAAACAGCTACATTTCAAAGCCCATTAAAAATTGCCTGTTCCCCCTGTGCCTGCATGACCATACCTTTGTATGGTCATTTTAGAGCCTCAGGAAATAATAAGCAAGTTTTCCAAGCTTTGGTCCTACTGCAGCAGAGAACATCCACACTGTACTGTAATTGTGAAGAACTCTCTTCATCAGGACAGCAAACAGTTCTTACAGAAGGTAACCAAACAAATTCTACTGAGGACATGCACTGCTTTGCAGTTCCCTACTGGTTTCTAGTGCTCTCATTATCAGATACCTCTGCAGTGCAAGATGGGAGAAGTGGTAATTACTTTAGTGAACTCTCATAACTTCATGATTTTGACTCCAATATTTTATGGTATTGCTTTTCTACATTTAGAAGCTTCCCTAGAAAATCTTACCATGACTTGGGTTCCCCAAAATGCAAGTAGTTAATACTGTAGAGATCCATGTCTTCGGTGTGCCAAGCAAAGGAAGTTTTCCACATGCCAAAATATAGGTAAGGAGTATTCACTCCTTCAATGGTTATGCCGCTTTCATTCTCCACAATATCCAGGATTGTGTTCAGCCTGCCAATATTCCACGCATCTACATGCTGTAAAACATGAGCCTCGAGTCAAACAAGGGTTACAAAGAACAGACCCACACAACTGAGATGACAGTTGCAAGAGCCAACAGGCACTTGTGAAACAGCACATCACAGGATCACACAGCTCAAGCTGTGAGACAGTTCACCTAAACTAAAAGTTCTGCATGGTGTAGCTTACACGCTGATTGCTGACTAGCCTTTATGGAGGGGAAAAGGTTACCAGCAAACACAATGATTAGGAAGGAAAAATAATCACAGAGCTACAAACTTAACAGAGCAGAGAACAATAGCTGATGTTGATTGAGCTTGAGCTGATGTCTGAACCCTCTTGAACAAAACCACTTTTCATTCCAAACATCTTTTAAAATAGTGAATCATGGTAATTTAGGAGACAAGCAAGCAGAATGCAAACTCTTTTTTGACGTTTATCATCCTACCACATAATGGCTACAGAGCTGTCCCACACAGATACATGCACCAGTGAATATTAAAGCAGCATGTATCCACTGATCAACACTTCCAACTCTCATAAGCCCTTTGGGACAAAGCAACACTTGGGCAACAGTGGTTTCCGCCTTCCTGAACTAAATTATGTTACACTGAAGCGCGAGCAAAGGTCCCTTGGAACACTACCTCTGTTAGCCTTCCTTAACTACATGGCTTAAATGGAGAGTATGTTATAAACACGTGGTTTATTATGTTCTTGCCTACTCCAGAAGCTGGAACTATGCTAAAACTACCATTAACTCTTTCCAAAAGGTAAGAGTCCAATGCTACATTAGTATTCACGGCATGCAATATCCCAGGGTAACTGTTACCTGAAAAGCCAAGCGGTTTGCTCACCTTGTCGTAAAGCGTGCCGTTAACGTCGGCCCCGTAGATGGGGGCGTTGAATGTGAGGTTTTTCCAGTACTTTCGTTCAAGGTCTTCAAAGTCCGTGTACCGGGGAGTGCAGTACCTGAAACAACAACAAAGGCACTGAAGACTTTGCAGTCTGGCATTTGACGAGTCTAAACCAACATTTTCCACCATGGAAACAGCGGAAAGCTACAATAAAAATACCTAATGTGTGTTAGCAGCCGGACAGACCCCTTAACTGCCCAAACAGCAATGAGAGCTCCCACAGCTCTGCTCCTGTGAGACTTGGGAACAAAACACCAGGAAGAACATTACCTTCCCCATTTCTCAGTTTACTTTCATTTTTTGCTTTGTGCACTTTTCTGGGGCCAGAATAATTTCACTTTTTAGCTACAGCTACTAAGTAGCAACGATTCAAACACGGCAGTGATACAAAGGACAAGTTGAAAGGGGAAAAAACCCCAACAAAACCAAAGTTTCCTGCCTTTCACTTTCAGTGAAAGTAACAAACCTTCCCAGACTCACCTCCTAGTAAACTGGTCAAGCATGCTCAGTTTACCAGCAAAACACCTGCTCTTGATGCCCATTCCCTGTTAACGATATATTGGACTGGGGCATCAAATTTACACTCTTAACACCCATTTCATGTGTGTCTATACACATAGGTTCCAGACAATCACATATATAACATTAAACAATAATTTTCATTAAATTATTCTACTAAACAGAATTTTAAAATATCTGATGTGTACTGCTCTTGCAAGATAAAACAAGCTTTGATGGACTGACTGCAGCTGGCAACTCCAATGTTATTTCTAAGTGGTTATTGCAAAGGCTGTTTTTAAAACTCCTTTTAAAGTGATCTTTTCTCCATCTCCTTTTTCATGCCAAGAACACTTCTCTCCACCACTCAGAAAATACTTTGATGGTCTAGCTACTGGGGACAGATAGACAGGAGTCCACAGCACAAGCAAGAAGTTCTGCTGGCATTACATATCTTCTTGCTGCACAAGTGGCAAAGGTCCCCATCCACACAGCCCGTTGTACAAGCACAGCTCCTCAGCTCAGGGCATGACGTTCACACCCCTGACCGGCACCAGGCTGTACCGAGAACCTGGCCCCTGTGGGAACTTGTGGATGCCCCACCCCTGGAAGTGTTCAAGGCCTGGCTGGATGGGGCCCTGAGCAACCTGGTCTTGTGGAAGGTGGCCCTGCCCATGACAGGGCGGGGAAACAGATGATCTTTAACGACCCTCCCAACCCAAACCACTCCACGACTCTATGTGCCCGGGACCCGACGTACTTGTCGCTGTTGGCGATCCTGCGGAACTCGCGGACCGTCATTGCTTTCTTCTGGATGTTGTACTGCGTGAAGAGCCCGGACTGCCCCGTCACCACCTGCTGGATGGGCGCGGGGATGACGAGCTCGTCGATGTCATCGTAGCACTGCCGCGGCTTCCACTCCTTGGGCGGCACGATCTGCGGGGACACACGGCCCGGGAGCGGCGGCCGCGGCCGGGGACAGCGTCAAACTCGGGGAACTCGGGCCGAGCCCCGGCCGGGGCGCGCCCGCCCCACCGGCGCCGCGGCGTAAACAAAGGGCGGAGGCGGCCGGTGCGCGGCCCGGGGCCGGCGGCGCGGCCTCCGCCCGGGGGGAGAGGGAGGGTCGCACCTTGGCCAGCCCGGCGCGGTGGGCGCCCTGCGACTCCACGTAGGCGATGTAGCGGCTGAAGTCGCGGAACTGCTCCATGGTGGGGCGGAAGGTCATGATGCGCTGCCCGGGGTTGAGGCTCTCCAGCTCCGAGGCCATGATGCCGGGCCGGCCCTGCGCGGAGGAGGCGGAGGGGGGTGTCGGGGGGGGGAGGCGGGACACGCCGCACGCCCCGCCCCCTCCGCCCGCCGGCCAATGGCCGCGGGGTCCGCACCAGCCCTGCCTCCTCATTGGCGGAGCGCGCGTGCCCGTCAGGACCTCCCCCCCCCCCGGCTCCTTCTCCCCCTCACGGCGAGAACGCCACCGACTCACAGCTCCCCCCGCGCCGGCCCGGCCCGGCCCGGTGCGGCAGCACCGAGTCCCCGCCCGCCATGCTCACGTCGGCAGCGCGTCCCGCTCCTCAGCCGCCTCTCCGCACCGACGCTCGGCCGCCGTATCCCTCCGCACCACGCGCCCAATGAGTCCTGCGGGCCGCCGACGCCACCGCGGCCGTTCCGCTCCGCCCGGGCCCCGCCCTGCCGCCCCGCCCCCTTCCCCTCCGCCGCCGCAGCCAATCGCTGCCCCTTCCTGCTTCACAGCCAATAGGAATTCGGCGGCCGGCCGGGGCGGGCCAGCGAATCAGGAGGCCGGGCGCGGGGCGGTTGCTAGGCAGGGGAGGGAGACGGCCGGGCCGCGCCGCGGGCAGTCGATAAGGGGCGCTCGACCGCGAGGCGGGGCCGGGGCAGCCCCGGGCCGTGCGCAGGGTGGGGGGGGCCGGCCGCGTCCCTCATGGGTCCCTCACGGATCCCTCACGGATCCCACACGGGTACCTCACGGATCCCTCATGGATCCTGGCCCTGAGGAGTCCCGCCGAGTGCAGCCGAGCCCGGTCCCGCGGGGCGTGTTGCACTGGGCACTGATCCCGTGCAAGTGGGCGCTGCCCTGAGCCGACGGGTGTCGGGCGCCGAGCGGTGACACACAAATAGGCGTGTGCCAACCGAACGCGTGAACTGGGCTAATTATACACCTACAATTTCCGCGTGTAAGCAAAGCCAGAGGAGAATTCGATACTGTGCAAACGTCTGGCGGTGAATCCAGGCTGGGGCTGGGCTGCAGCCAGGCCTGGCCCGCGCCAGAACTTTTGGCCGGTCATCCAGAAACGTGAAAAAGTGCCGCCGTGTGTGTGAAGGATTGGGACCTGACAGTACAGCCCTAGCAGCAAATGCTTTCCAGTGTGGACAAGGATGAGGGCTTGACAGAACCTGTCTAGGGACACTGACCTCTCCGTGGATGGGACTGGCTGTGATTTTCAGAGATCCACAGAGCGTGGTGTGCTAAATGCATTTTAAATGTGTAAGTGTCAACAGGCAACCTTAAAAGTAAGCAGAACTCACCTGAAAGAGCTCATAGTCATCCTCAGAGAGCATACTTGGTCCTTCATGCTTAAATAAAACCTTAATTTCACTGTATGTTTCTCCTGATACGCATTTCCCTCAGTGTCATGCTGTGGGCATGTAGCAGCCCCGAAAGTCCCAACAAACACCACTCCAACACAGGCCAGCTCCCTGTTTCCTGTCACTACAGACCCTTGTGAAAAATTCTGCTCCAATTCTCTTGTAGCCCCTTTAGGCACTGGAGGTTGCTGCGAAGTCTCTTGGGAGCCTTCTCTTCTCTCCAGGAAGAAAAGAGACAACCCCAGCTCTCTCAGGCTGCCTTCATAGGAGAGGTGCTCCAGCCTTCTGAGCATCTTCATGACCAAATCTGGACCTGCTCCAGCAGGTTATTGCACAGCTGGGCACAGTGGTCCAGGTGGGGTCTCACGAGAGCAGAGGGGTAGAATAATTCCCTCGACCTTCTGCCTACAGGATCTTTTTATGACAACGAGTGCTAAAATGTTCCTGTGAGCAGAAATGTGTAGGCAGGGGAGCTCGATAACCTGTAATTTTTACTGTGGACTGAGACTGCTTATTATAACTGGCAAAAGGGCAACAACGAGCTTTTAATTGGAAGGATCAGAATTATTCTCGCTCTCAGAAATGAACCAGGTCAGAACAAGCAAAAAAAGGAAAAAAAAAAGAAAAAGAAAAAAAAAAAGAAGTCACTCTTCAACCAGGAAATGTTACAAATGAAAATGGCAACGCTGCTGAGGACAAGAAATGCCAGGACTGTGGGGGAAGGAGTTGCCAAGCACAGAATCCACTCAGATTTGTTCAGTGGTACAGCTGTTCCTTTTCCTTACTTAATGACTATTTTGCCCGTGAGAAAAAAAATTTCAAGTAACAAAATCTCAAAGGGCTGGCACTTGGGCAACATTATATTCGGAGGAGCTGATCTTTAAAGGTCCCTTCTAACCCAAACCATCCCATGATCCTATGAGTTAGCATCACTATAGGAGGCAAGCCAAGCCTAGGTACTGCCTACACCCCTCTTGCTACAGATATCAGTGGGATGAATAAAAAGATGAAAATAGAGCAGAAAAGCACCTCAGTGGCACTGGCTCAGAGGACAGATCACATTAACATCCCTGTTTGCCCTCTCTGCACGGTTAGTCTTGGTTTTTTTCCCTTTTATTTTGTTATTCCTCATGTATTCCACGCTGATGTGCTTGTTCTTCCTTTCTCTGCCTCCTCCTGCTTCTACTTGGTCCACAGACAAGCCGAATGACCACCCAAAAAGGTCACTCTGTGCCTTAACACATGTGGCAGGCAGAGAAGCAGAGCCTGCAGGGACAGTGAATTCGGAGTGTTTGTTCCCTCATGTTTTCCTTGGATTGGTTGTAAAGGGTTTGGGCCAAGAACAAGACATCAGACGTGAAAGGAAGCCTCAGGTATTCCTGGACGAGGAGAAAGAAGATGCTTGTGTTACTGCAGCATCCCAGGAGGCTGTCGATGACCTGTATTGCCACCAAAGCCATCACCACTGACCCCTCTCTTCCTGCAAACCCACAGGCAAGTCCAGCCAGGTCCTGCACCAGGTCAGTGCACCCCAGTACAGCTGCAAATGGGCAGGAGGCGAACATATGCATGCATAAAGGGTTGAGCACTTGAGGCTGGGATGTGGAAAACAACTTCCCTGCCACAGGCTGAAGGAGCGTGTCCCTTGCCAAAGAACTCTATGGCCTCTGCTTACTGCTGAAGAAACAGACAGGAAAGCCAGCTTGTATGAAACCCAATTATTCAAATTTATTAACATCAAGAATTATGCAATGATGCTGTAGATTTTTTTTTTTTTTATTAACAAATAGAAAACAGACTGTATACAACAGTGACCCCTACAGCACTATGCATCCACAAGGTAAAAATGAATGTGTCCTCCAACATTACCAACCCTGGATTGCTGATTTCAACGTAGCTTGGATTCTTAACATTCGGAATACATGTGATAATACAATTAGATACCCTTCCACCACCTTTATTCATAACTCAATGCACTCAAAAGAGGGCTGCTCACTCCCCGTCTTTAGTGCAAGCGTGATATAATAAGGAGTATTAATATATAGTACCATTAAATTAAGTCCAGTAGTCTTGCCACATTGGTTCATTAGAACGTCCTGAAGTAGCGGAAAGTACAATATTCTAGTGACTCTTAACATTTGCAGGATAGCAGAAATTATAGATACACCCAACCTCTGAAGCCATGTGTACTCCCCTCCCCTTCCTCGCAGTACCCTGCTTCCAAAGAGAGCCGGCCCAGCTCCGCTCTGGGTCGCCTGGGCTTGTGCTCTTTGCCTGTATAAATCCTCTGATGCACTCCACTGGTGAGAGGTGACAGGATGGTGCTTGCACAGAACAGTGGGATTAACACAAAGGGCCATGTCTTGCTCTTTCCATCCCCTCCCCAGGGAAGTGTTGGACCCTCTCGCTTCTCCTGCCCCCCCTTCCCAGCAAGACACACAAAAAGAGGTTCCAATGCCTGGAGCCCGGGATTTCGGGTCTCTGACAAACAAGGCGACGACAACTCACGTCATATCAGGATCTGCCAATACACACGGTCACTGGATCGGTTGAACACGTATTGTAATAGGACTGAACGGTTTCCAGCTGACAAAGGGGACCGCTTCTCCAGCGCTCCCACATGCCCTCCCAAACCCAAACCTACGAAGGAAATAATGGGGGGGGAGGAGACTAAAAAAATAATTGGTAGCTTAGGTCCAGTTCCATGAAATTTCATATTCTACAGAGGATTAAAAAGCAGCCTATGGGGAATGGAGCCGGGCAGGAACCACAAGCCAGCTGCTGCAAATTACCAAGGAAGCTGCACTAAAATGGGCAGAACCAGCAGTGACTGGGCTGAAATAAACACAGGGCAGTAAAAAATGTAAAAGCAAAAGGGAATGAAAAAAAAAACCCAAAAACAACCCAACTCCCAAAGGTTTGGCGGGTCCAGTTCTGTCTGGGCAAAACATTAAGACTTGCAAAAAATAAAAAATAAAGAGAGAGGAGATTATAAAAACCACTAGTAACTATTTTACATGTTTTAAAAAAAGATCCCATTCCACCCACCTAAAGCCTCGCTGTGAAATGCAGTCGGCGTGAGAGAGGGTGAGAGATGCACATGAGCAGAAATTCAGCCAGAGACTGGAAATGCTTTTGGAGTCGGATTCCCTCATTTGGCGCTGGGGCTAAGTTCCTAAATGCCGTGGTCAAAACTGGTTGGCGTGGAGTTCTGCTGCCTGGGCAGCACCTCCACCTGTACAGAAGGACTGAGGAATGGGCGGCTCTGGCTCAGAGGGACCCGTCTCCACTCCTGGACATCCCCACCGCGACTGGAGGAAAGCACTAGTTACGTTGCATAGTGGTCGAAGCTGCCAAGGTACTCCAGCGCGGCTCTGTAGCACAGCTGGTACTGGTCCTGCAAGGCAGCAAGCAGGGAAATGTGAGGAGTGGGGACACAAGGACAGCGCACAGTAGGGTGGTTCAACATCCAGAGACGTCAGCTCCCCTCCCTTCTCCTGCAGATCCCCACTGCCCCCAAGGGGAAGGGCTGCTCACCTCTGTCTGCACCATGGCTGGCCGCTGCGTCCGCAAGGTCTTCACCATCTGGAACATGTCCACCACCCCCTCGTAGCGCATCCTCTCCAGCACGATGCTGAGCGTGATGAACACGCCTGTGCGCCCAACCCCAGCGCTGCACAGGGAGCAAGAGGTGCCGTTAGGAGTCCTGCCAGCCCCAGGAAGGCTCTGCAGAGCTCCCAGGAGTGCTGCAAGCCGCTCATGGAGCGCAGGGACCTACTCGGTGGGGAAAGGCCACAGTCCCCACTTACCTGCAGTGCACTGTGATGGGCCCATCCTGCCCAAACTGCTCCTTGGTCTTGTGCACCTGCCCAATGAAGTCGATGAAGCCCTCTCCCGTCTTTGGCACTCCCTGCTCAGGCCAGTCTGTGAACTGGAACTGGCGGATGGTCCGTGACTGGCCGTCCTGCAGGGAGAGGGGTGTTAGAGGTGAACCGTGAGTGAGGGGCTGATCTCGTTCCCCTCAGCACTGGTGCTCTCAGACCCCCTGACCCAGGCCAGGTGAGAGGCAGATGAGCCCAGGCAGATCTGTCGCTGCAGGTCTGGGGGCTGCCTCTATCCTCATTCTCACCCCAGGGCAGCTGAGCTGAGCAAGGCTTTGGCCCCTGCAGTTTGGTCAGTGTCCTGGTCCTGTCTGGGGCCCAGCTCCATCCCAGGACCATGTTTACTGTCACACAGGCATCCTGCACCCGGTCAGATGCTGCACACAGAGACTCCAAGCGCAGGGGGATCTGTGCTAAATGCTTGCCCAAGCAGGGAGTACAGGCAAGGCAGGGTCTGGGCAGGGCAGAGGCATGGGAGGCAGGGGAGCTGGGGAACCAGCAGATGCACTCACCCTGGCATCCGTCACCTTGAACTCCCGGAGGATGTACTGTGGCATGTTGTACTCTGCCATGGGGTCCACCACGAAGTACTGGTACCGGGCAGAGCGCTCTGCAGGCCAGTACTGATGGCACTTCTCCTGTGGAGGAGGAGCAGGGCAAGACATTAGCACTGACGAGCTGCTGCTCCTCCCTCCTGCTCTCTGCAGGCCAATGTGGTTGTGGGGCCACAGGGCCAGCCACTGCACATGCCAGCAGGAGGCTTGCCCAGAGTGGCTGGTGCTGGAGACAGACTGGGGTGAGCCAAGAGGTCATGCCCACAGACAGCAGCCCCCCAGCCCCCTTGTCCCCCCTGGAGGATTCGTACCCGGCCCATCTCACGCAGCTTTGTCAACATCACCACGATGGTGGAGTTGTGCTCCCAGAGCATCCGCCAGAAATCCTCCGTGGTCTCGGCCAGCGGTCCCTGCGTGGCAATGTAGGCCTTCTGCTGCCTGCAGAAGACAAACAGAATGGTGCTCAGAGCAGCTCCTGGTGCTCCAGGAAGCTCTGGGTGCACAGACCAGCTGCTCCTGGGGGCTGGTGGGCCAGAAGTGCTGGAGGCAGGGTCCCTGTGCAGCTGGGAGCTGGGCTGACAATCCAGCTGCAGGAGGCAGGACTCTAGGACCAGCCACGGATGCTGGGGAAGAAATGAGTCTGCCCAGCAAGGATCTTTTAAGTGCTTCCCACAAATGTGAGCACCACAAGGTGAAGGATCCAGAAAGGCTCTTAGTCCTTGCTGGGGTGATGGTGTCCCCAGCCCAGCCTCTTGTTGCTGCTTGTTCCCAGCTCTGCTGCTGCACTGAGAGCCCTCTCAGCACCCAGGCCCACATGAGCAGGCTGCCAGCACCCACCTGGGCTGGAAGGAGAGGCTGTGCTTGGGGATGATCCCAGCAGCACCCCTGCATTCCTGCACTTTCACTCTCTGCAGCACCCCCTGTCCCTCCCATTGCATGGGAAGACACAGAGCATCTGAACCGGGTCACCCAGATCACGCACACCAGCTAATAACGAGGGCAGGGTGGAAAACGCGAATACTGTTTTTGCCCGCTTTTTTGAAGCTTCAAAATTTGTTCTTGGTTCTGCTGCAAGCCAGAGCACCTCTCCAAACTTTCCATGTGCCCTGCCCCAGACAGGGCCCCTTGCTGAAGAAAGCCCCCTTGGTGCTCTGTGGCTCCCCAAGCTCCCAGCCTGGCACGGCAGAGCCCGGGCTGGCTCCACCACTGCGGGGCGCTGGAGCCCGCGGGAATGGGGCCGGCATTCCTCCGTCCTGCCCTCATCCCTCCACTCTACCTTCATCCCCCTGCTGGTGCTATTTTTAATGGTGCTAAAATTAATGAACAAGGCAGCAGGATGCAGACAGGGGCTGCTTCCAGGAGGACTCGTAAGACATCACAAAAAAAACGGGGAGAGGGCATTGCAGAACAAAAAGAGCTAATAAAGATGCAGCATCAGTGATATCTGCAGGACCTTGGGCCAACTGATTTCTGTAGATAATACCCAGAAGATTGCTAGTTCAAAGGAAAGGACGGGAAGAGATAACAGAGCTCTTCAGGGATGGGGTAGGTAGCACGTGAAATGGTACCACCTGCCGTGCTCGAAGTTCTCCACCTCCCTCTGTAGCATCACCAAGGGGCAAAGCCAGCATTGCTCTCCATCAGCTCTGGAGCCAGGACAGAGTGGATGCAGCCTGTCTGTCAGACCCAGGCTGCAGAGTGGGTGTGCAAGCAGCCACACTAACGATGGTGCCGGACAGCTTGGAGCTGCACAGGAGCTGCACAGGCAGGAGGGAGCCAAGGCTGCTCTGTGACAGCTTTTCTCCAACCCCTTTATCCTTCCCCATTACTCTGTTCCACCCTCAGGGAGCCTGGCTTGCTGTGGTTTTGCTGCTTTGGGATGCTCCCTGAGTTGCTCCCTGTCCACTCCTGCCCTTCTCCCCGGGAGCCCTGGCTGGGCTCAGCTGCTGGAGCAGGGACAAGCCACGGAGTCTCTGGCCTGGGTGCACCCACATCTGTTCCCTTTGGCAGTGCCTTTTGCTCCTGGGAGGGCACCAGCCCAAAACAGGCAGTTGGGCAGAGCCAAGCTGGAGAGCAAATGTGCCACATCCATCGTTGCATCCCCTCCTCCTGCACTGGGTGACCCTACTGTCACTGTGCACAGAGAGATGACAGGAATGAGCTTTTTATGTGCCTCGCTGGGATTTAGTATGGATTATTGTCTAGAAATTGGCTGGGAAGGGGATGTGGCCACTGGGCTGTTTTCCTTTTCTCTCCTGGCACTTTGCATCTGAGAATGTGATGCCAGCAGGTAGATACAGAAAATGTTAATATTATTGCTCCACTAGATCTTAATGTGTGCTTTCTAAAAGGTGTTCTGGAGAGTGGAACCCAGTGATGGGATCCTCAGTGCTCAGAACCAGCCCTGCCTGAGGATCCACAGACTCCCCCCAAAACCAAGACATGGGACAATGAGCCTTGGGCTGCTGCCTGGATCAGCCACTCAGTGCAAGCACAGTTCTACCTCTGGTTGCTACAGCTACTGAGGGGAGGCAGGTTTGCGTTAGATGCTGGAGATACAAAACACATGCCAAGGGATGCCTACCAAAATATCCCATAAAACCTCCACAGGAGCCAACACAGCCTGTCACTCCAGCCATGTGGGCATCTGTGTACAGCACTGCAAGCCAGCCTGGCAGCACTCACTCACTCACTCACTATCAGTAACTATACACACTGGAGTGTCTGAGAAGATGGAAAGTGGTAAAATTCAACAAACTGATCCCAGCCCATCTTAGGCAGTCAGGACCAGCCCTTGGGAAAGAGGAGAAGGCAGCCCTGCCCAGGTTTTGAAGCAGGCAGGACAGGCTGGCCCAGTCACCTAAGGTGATCCTTACCTGTACCCATCTATGAAGCTGGCATTGATGTAATCAGAGCCCTCGACACCCCGGATGGGCTGCAGACACACTCTGGTCAGCTCGTATGGCATGATGTTCACGAGGCGGTTCTTGAATTTGTTGCACGGGAGGTTGGCACTGATGAAACGTGAGGTATGTGCTTTAGAGTTGGCCAGCCGCTGAAAGAGGAGAAGACGTCAGATCCCTGCTGGGGAGGCAGCAGTCTGGGGTATAAAATTGGGGCCCTGCCAGCAGGGCAGGCAGGAGTCCCTCTGGGCACAGAGCCACGCTCCCTGCTCTGACTGAGGGACAGCTGCGGGAGATCAGGTCCTTCTGGACCAGACAAAGGGCTTTGCCACCATGTCATGAGGAGGCTGCACCTCGATGCTCTGTTTCACAGCAATCACCAACCTGGTTTTCAGCACCGTGTTGGCCCCTCACCCATGGCACTGCACACCCAGCATGGCCTCGCTGCTGGCTTTTGGCACATGGCTGTAGGTGACAGCAGGGGAAACCACCTGTGCTGACCTATGGCACAGCCCCAAAGCCTCATGGAGTGGAGTGGAGACCCACAGTAGCTCTCTGACCCACACAGGGCCAGGACATGCAGCTCTGTAGCTCACTGAGCCAGGGACATGCGCCTGGTGGCATCAGGGAAGGAAAGCTTTCCCTCTTTCAACAATGTCTTGCTATTTACTTCTCACCCCAGAAGAACCCAAGAAAATGTGAGAATTGTGACAGTTTTAGGTAAAGAAGATCTATTTCAGGTTACTGTGAGACATTTTACGGTTCTCGTTGAGTCCTGTAAACCAGAGTCATGGTAAATGTGTTACTTAGATCTGCTGGCAGAGACATTCAAACAGAAGTCCTTCTTTTTTCCCCCCCTTTTTCTTATTTTCCCTCCCAAAAGACTGCCTCCAGGAACTCCTGAGCCATCTCTCTCTCTATGAGTGGCAGCTGGTCCTTGGTAGAGGCTCCCTGTAGAAGGAGAGGGTTGCTCTCTGGGGAGAGATGCAGCACTGTGAGGTCCTCCCATATCCTGCTCCCCCGGGTTTCTCATGCAGTGGACACTGCCAGGGTTCACAGAGAGGCAAATTTCATTACTGTTCTAAAGATACCCTGGGAGAAGCAAAAGGAAAACAAAATTTTGTTGTCCTTACAACTGAGCTGCTTGAGTTGAGAAAAATTCTAGGGCTCTCTGAAGGAGTTTCTCAGGGTAAGTGTTACCACGAGACACTCATGCAACAATGTTCTACTGTCCCAAGCCCAGAACACCAGCAGCTCTGATAGCTACAGGACAGAGCTGTTAAACTACTCCCAGTTTACGTGGAAAGTCAATATTTTGCCTCTCCTGCTCCTTCGTCACTTGGAGGGAATCCCTAGGGTGCAGCTGTACTGCTGCAGTTCATTTCACAGCCTGCACGGTCTGCTGCCTCCCCGCATGAGCTACATTCTCCTGCATGAGTTCACTGGACTAATGCACCTCATCTGAGAATATGGGCGCTTACCAGAGCTCACTTCCAGCTCCAAGGCTGTAATAAATATCTGCAGTTGGCATTCACAGATACAAACAGCAAAATGTGGGCTTGGCTTCTTAAAAACAGTGTGCCTTAAAACACTGCTTTCACCAATTCTAGACGCTGAGCCTTGGCGTTGAGGTGGTTAAAAGATAACAGATCTCAGCATTGAAGAAATGAGGCTAGAAGTGTCTCACATATTTAAATTGGAGCCATTTCCAGACAAGTTGTTCACAGTAACATCAATTATCACTAACATGATCTGCATCTGATTTCAGATGCAGCTCCCGCCGCACAGTGAACCCAGAGCAGAACGTGCTGCTGAGAACTGCACATCCATCTGCCTTTTATATCCTCCCCAGAAGCTGCCAATTCAGGGGGGACCGCGGCCGACACAAGCTTTACAATTCAAATGTATTTCAAATCACTGCCTACCTGCTTCAGAAACACACAAAAGAATAACTGTCTGTAATGATCCATAGCTCTCCTCTCCCAACTCCTGGACGAGCGGGCCCCGTGGGGTTCTGTGGGCAGGGACGGGGTGGGGGGGGCTGGAGAAGTGGGATGGCGGGGCTCTGCCACCAACCTTGAATTCCAGCTCCATGTCAGTCACGCTCTCGCCTGGCGGCACCTGGCTCAGCTTCTGGATGTGAGCGAAGAGGTTGCGCGCGGCCACCTCGGTGTTGCCGCACGCGGCAGCCTCCAGCAAGGCCTCGTGGATGAAGATGTACTGGTCCTCGGTCTGCACCATGTAGTTGCGCTGGGAGCGCATGCACGTCACGTGGCCGTAGATGTCCACGGTCTTCTCGTGCTTCATCCGCTCCAGCATGGCGTCGATGACGATGAAGCAGCCGGTCCGGCCCACGCCGGCGCTGTGGGAACAGAGCACGCGGCCTGGGGTGATGTGGTCTCCCTACAAGCCCTGATTTTGCTTAAGAGATCAACCCAGACCTAGAGCAACACAGAAGGGGAGGAAAGGCTGCTCTCCAGCAAGCGGAGCTCCAAACAAGAGGTAACAGGAAGAGTGAGGGGGAGAGACACTAGAGAATGTGAGAGGCCACTCAGCCCTTCTGCTGGTCCCCTTTCACTGCTGGAGCAGAAAGGACACGGTGTCACACTCTGCTGGTCCCTGTGGTGGCTGGCAGAACCTCCACGAGGGCAGAAGAAATGTGTTTAACAGGCAGGAGAGCGACAGCACATGTGTGTGCTATGTCAACACCCGAAGAGCAGGCTGGGCCCCAGTGTCAGGGAAGCCCATAAATTCAAGCCTCCTTGTGCCCTAACCAGGGTCACTGTTTCCTATCCCATTAAATAAGGACAGCCAGCCTAAGAGGGGAAGCAGAAAGGTAAGATCATGCATGTCTATGCTGAGCCCTTCTCTCAAACACTGAATGACTCTCCACAACTGCTGGATGAGCCGTAGAGAACCCCAAACCCGAGAGCACCCTGAAAACAACAGATATGCTGTTGTAACACGTAAACACAGGCAGAGGTAGGGAGCTAGGCATTTCCTCATTTATGGTGCAAGTCAGATCCTTAACAGGGCTTTAATACAGCTTGTTTGTGTGTTAATTATACCCCACTCCCATCTGAAACAGAGCATGAAAGAAGAGCATTAAACACTGCTGGTAAGGCGTATGCTGGAACAGCAATGATGGAGTGGTTTGTTCAGTAACAGTCCCCTCTCGGCTGGTAGAAATAAATCTTGGTTGGGTAAGATGCTGAGCCTTAATAGGCTGATATTTTGCTTAAAGAGCTGCCTTTCTACCCCGTGAAAGAGTTCTGCTATAAATACCACGTATGAATGTTTGCAGAGGTCACTGCATGCACGTCTAGCCGTGATGTGCCTCTGAAGGTACCACCCACTTATGCCGGGCACAGTCAATTTAATTTTTAAATGGCACCAGCAGTTTTGCAGGAAAACGTGTTTTCTGAGGCAAACTCACAATCCTACCTGCAGTGCACAACCATGGGCCCAGCATCTGGTGGGTTACAGGCCTTGACCCGTCGCAGGAAAGCGAGGATTGGGGTGGGGTATTCTGGCACCCCGTGATCGGGCCAAGCCATGAACTGGAACTGCCGCAGCTCTCGCTTCTCGCTGGAGCCATTCTGTTGAAGACAAAGAGGAGTTGTTTTGCATGAGAACAATTCACAGGAACCCACTGCTGGGGCACACAAAGCTCTATGAGATGATGCACGTATTGGGCTTTCACCACTGAAAGTTTGGAGGCAAAATGTAGGTATCTCACAAGGCTTCTTTACACAGAGATGCTCTGTGGACAGCCAGCTGATAGAGAGAGCAGAGCAGCTCTGCAGGAGTAGAGCAGGCTGCAGGGAAGGTGCAAGACTCCTTTCTGCACAGCACAGGTTCACTACCCGCATACTCACTGCACGTTCAGGGAAAATGGGCACTGGGCATGGAAGGGCTACAGCAGCCAGTTCCCTCCCTACTCCTCTGCATCAGGGGTATCTCTGGGATGGGTCTGCAGGCTGCCCTGCTCCTCTCTGGGACTCGCTGAGTGACCTATGCAGCAATGTGGTAGGACTGGCTGGGTGACTGCTTGGGGGTGAGATGCCTCCTTGGGGAGTGAGCGTGTCCCCATGAGCACTGCCACGCTCCTGGCCCACACTCAGTCACCCACAGAGACAGCCCACTGCAAATCCTGTCTGCATTGCCTCGACATGCTGCTGCTGGCACTGCCTCCAGGGATTTCAAAACACTAATGAGGAACACAGCAGGCAGGAAAGAAGGGTTTGTACTCAGAAACAACCTCTCCATTTGCATTATTAGGGACAGGAGTGCTAATAATTTACTGCTTCCCATGTTGTCGCTCTAATGGGAGGACAGCTGCTACATGTACACCGGCCAGAGGCAAGAACAGCCCTGCTCTGGGGCCTATCACAGGGTCTGAGTGCATACAGAAGAGCATCAGGTATCCTGGCCAAAAGCCACTGGTGGGCAGATGCACAAGCCAGTCTCCTACTGCAGTTGTGAGAAATGGCCCATGTATGGAGTGGCCAGACACTTGGCCAAGCCAGGCATAGCCTGTGGGCCATGGAGCAACCTGCAGCATCAGGAAGTGTCTCTGCACCACCTGGAGCAGCAACAGCCCAGCCAGCCCCATACCTTGTACAGCGCAAAGGTGCGGACGGTGTAGGTCGCCAGCTCGACTGTATCCAGCAGGGTCACCTGGATCATCCCATAGGTTTCCGTACCCCGGCTCGGCCAGTACTGGTCACACTTCACCTGCAGGGAGGTGAGGAGAAAGGGTCAGTGCTTGGCTGCTGCTTGAGGCATCTGGGGTGAGCAGTGGCAGGGTAAAGAGTAAAGAGAGAAATGAGTCACGGTGCAGGGGGGCTTCAATCACCCGGAGTTCCTTCTCCCAGAGTGTCCCAATCTCCAGCAGAAAGGCAGCACCCCCTGGGCTCCTTTCCAGCAAATTAATTCAAGGAGTGATTTTTTTTTTCCACTGGAGCCACCGGTGAGAAGTGGCAAAGGAGGCCAGGCCACCAGACAGAGCAGCAAGAGTAGCATCAGTTAAGAGTGGCAATTCCCAGCAGGAATTTGTGCCTGCTGTAATTTTTCTTTTCTGCCTCCTGTTTGGGCAGATGAGGGTCTTTGGGCCGTGCCTGCACCACCCCCCTGCCTGAGCATTGCCTGGGTGAAGAGAGGGTGGGCAGCTGTGGGTTGGTGGGAGGAGAGCAGATGCAGCAGGGAAGGGGAAGCAGTGGTTTCTGTGGGCAAGGCTCTGCTCAAAGGGCAGCTGAGGTGAGAGAGATGCAGCCTGTATCCCCACCACCTCCCTCCTATCCCAGCTCAGAGTCCTTGACCCACAGCTGAGGCAGGACAGAGCTCCAAGTCCAGCACAGTACACAACAATACAACAAGAGGCATTACCTTTTCCCATAACCAGTGTGGCCTCCGGGCAGCAAACCACTCCAGTGAAAGGTGGGACACAGCCCACACCAGGGGCCCTGGACACTGGGCTGGACCACAGGGCTGACCCTGCCACCCTCTGTGTGCTGCCGTGGGCTCAGGTGCATTGAGCATCACTGAGAGATGCCAACCTACATCTCCCAGGTCTTTCAAAAGGGCTGTGCAAACAAGGCACAGATGCCAGCTCAGACACACACATATCTTGTTCCTCTGTGAGAGGACACAGACTGTGGCCAAACCATCCCTCCAGCCCCTTCCTGCAGGCAGCACTGTCCCATCACAAAAATATTGCTGCTCCCTAGAGATCTCCTGCCCTGCAGCATCTTTATCACCCCGTTCCAACTCTGCAGCCAGAGTGCTCTGAACTACCAGTCACAGCTCCTGCTGCAGCCCACTTGGCAGAGAGCCCTAACACATCCCCAGGGCCCCATCCCTCTGCCCCCTTCATCTCCCTGCACATCCCTCCCTGTTCACCAGCTGATGACCTCCTCCTCCTCCTCTTCACAGCTCAGCGTTTGCAAACTACTCCTCCGGTGCTGTTCTCTGCAGCCCCAAGCTCCCTATTTAATTGGCACCCTGAGCATCCCTGTTTCATCTGACACCCGGCTCCCCCACCCCGCAGAGCCTGCCTGACAGGAGGAGGGCTTCATTCCCACCCCTGTGCACTGCACCGAAAATGCTTTCCCGCCCTAGGAGAGAGGAGTGAATGGAAGATCATCTGTGCTTGTCAAGGAATAGTAAACTTAATTATTAGCAGAACGTGTTTACAGGGGGAATGTGTGAGAAGGGAAACAATCAGCTTAATTAGAAATCAATGAAGTTCTGCCTTTTAATTGAAAGCACTTTCAGCAGGGTGGGGCTTGTGAGAGCTCAGAGCCCTCATTCTGCACTCTGGCTCTGGAATGCAGACACATCTGGAGCCAGAGGGATGCATTTATCCCTGCTTTTTTGGGTTCTTCTCTCAGTAAGCCCTGCCCTGGCAAGAAGTGCCTCCCCACTC